>JADLZK010009115.1:0-708276 GCA_015847255.1 Hyparrhenia diplandra | reverse complement strand
GGTCTTAAACATGTTATTCTTAATGGAACAAATTTTTGAGAACAAACATGAAACCATAGATCTAAAATTACTACCATTCTTTTCTTGGTCTC
Source organism: Hyparrhenia diplandra (assembly GCA_015847255.1). NCBI lineage: Eukaryota > Viridiplantae > Streptophyta > Magnoliopsida > Poales > Poaceae > Hyparrhenia > Hyparrhenia diplandra. The sequence goes on along the minus strand of JADLZK010009115.1, from coordinate 708,184 downwards.
TAAACACAACCATGAAACCATAGATCTAATTTTTGCTTCAAATGACGAGAAGGATAGGATTCATGCAAAGAGATGTTTGAGGTATTAACTAACCTCCTTGAGCGTCCTCGTTCAATGAAATGAGGACCAACCCCCACACTGAATTTTGCGGTTGTTGGACCTCAAGTTACGCAGCAAACCAAGGTACCGGTCAAGTGTACAATTCTAGTCAGGAGGAAGAGCGAGTAGCCTTTTTCTACAAGGGTTTCATTAAGTAAGCCACTAGTGTAAAAGCAAAGAGATATTTTGCGGTTTCCCTTATACCAGCGTCATTGTAATAGTGCACTTACAGCTGCGATGTTGCTTAAATCAACCACGCCATTGTAAAATGGGATTTTACACACTAGCGAGTGCGTTTAAATTAACCCATCCGTGTAAATGCACTCCCTTACGCGGGAGCCATTGGCATGTATTAAATATTTGCACCTATGGTTATTAGCTGGGATCCACATATTTTGTTTCCTATTGTGGCACTTTCCTTATGAATCGCTTGTAAAGAAAAATAACTTCGGCAAATCCTAGGTTACGGACGAAGGTCTAGAAGCTAGAGGTGCCGCCAAAGATAAGATTTCCTTACGGTGAGAGTGATACACAGCTCTCTTCCGTCAAAGGAGGAATTGAAGAGAAGGCATATAGAGACGAGAGTTTTTGTGAAGTATGCGGAAATCGCCCGGAGTCTCTGTACCATATCTTTTTGCGGTGTCAAGATGTTCGGAAGGAAGTAAAGAAGTTGAGGGGTATGGCTATACTGCATTACCCTACACCCCAGGTCATGGGCTTCTAATGTCTAGGCGAAGTGTGCTCCCGAGTCACAGCGGCCCTCATATCTTTATGGAGGATGGCAGCTTTGGCGAGGTAATGATTGCGGCATGGACGATGTCATGGGACCTTGGGGCGATGGCAGGTTCATAGGCAATTTGCTACAAGACTTGGAGAATCTCGAAAACGAGAAGAATACTAGCGGACGAGCCCTCGAAAGGGTGGGATCCTCCCACGTGGGTGAAGATAAACGCAGATGCAAGTTTTCGACAAGGAGTTGGGGTGGTTATTAAGTAAGCGTTGAGTGGTTATTCGGGATCATTTGGGGCAGCTGGCTTTGCGTCGGCAGGGTGGCTTGATGATGTGCGAGGGATGCACTAGCGGAAGAAGCCCTAGCTGCGAGGAAGGCTTGGAACTTGCGGTGGAGCCGGGAGCCAGGTGCACCACGGAGGCGGACAACCCGGGGGTTGGCAAAATTCCTTTGTCGATCCATCGTGATAAGATCATATATTGGGCGGTATGTTTACGTTATCTCAGAGCTAGGCAAGAATTTTTGAGTGAGTTCTCGGTGGTGGGTGTGTAGGGAGGCAAACTCGGTGGCTCATGCATGTACCTCTTGGTAGTCGCTCATCGAGGGCTTGTTTTTCTTTTTGATGATTTCGGATCTGCTTAGTTGATCTAGCTAGACCCGCATAGAGTGTAATCTTGTCGTGAATTAATATAAAGCTCTGGGTTGCTCATATTTGGCATGAGATGGATTCTGTACTGAGTGAAGAGTCTTGACCGTTAATCACAAGATGTGGTCCTGATCGTGATCTAACAGAAAGCATATACCTGGATGCTTTATTAGTTGACAGGTTGATATATATACTATACAGGGGGCGCTAGATCTTTCTATTCTTTCTCGCTCGCCCTGCGCTGCATTTCATCTCCAAAACAAGCAAAGTATGCACATTTTGGGGATTTTTCTCCCCATGATCGAAGAGTTGAAACTTTATTGAAGGCATCCAAGCAGGATTGCTACGGATCGATCGTGTCGATCAGTCTGTCGCGATCTTGGCCATGTAGCAAGAGGCTCACATGCATGGTGAGCCATGCGCAGCTGCATCGGGCCCATCGTCGTCTGGATTCATTGCCTTGGAAACGTGCAAAAACTGGGCCTATACCTGCAGCACCACCATGATGTGTACAGGTTCACGACTGTGAGAAAATGCGATAAAAGAACGAGGCCAGCTACAGATTTTGGAGGGATCTCTCTCTCTCAACAAACAAGCCAAAACTACTTATGTACTATTTTGAGTGCAGGGGCTAAAGAATATCCCAGATTAATGGAATGGCGCAGGTCAGCAATTGTATGTGCATAGATCCATATGTACTTGTTGTCTTTTCACACGTATGCTTAGCATCCTTGCATATAGTATTATATTATTATATTTAGGGCTATCAGAATCCAGAACCATCTCTTCATCATGTGTTGAAACATTTTTGATCCCTACTACATGGATGTGCTGGGTGGTTATGATGATTAGTATTAGGGATTTTGCCCACAAGACACCGGTAAAATGCATATTATGCTGATGGACATTTCATCAGAGATGAGAATTTGCCCTAAAAGACACCTGCAAATTCCGCGGATACGCTACACACATGCCGCATCGATTATTTTAATTATCTTTAAATTCACAGAGAGAGAAGGTGGGTGAAACAATGACCATATTGCCCTAGATCTTCAACCTCAACGATCCACTATCTTTTTGCTATAACACACTCCGAGCGCCGCGCTTTTCACTCTCGGCGAGGGGCTCCTCCTGCTAACGCGTGACCTTTTCCTTGTTTGCCGTCAAAGCCATTGCCACACTGCAGCCCCCGCCACCACGGCACCCTGTCATGTTTACTCCATGATCCCGCTCCCTCTCTTCGCACTCCCCTCAACCGGCACGATCCACGTCGTCCAAAATGCCGCGGCCCGTCCGGATCCCGAGCCATCGGACGTGCTCGGAGTCGCTTTTGTGCGTTTTTTCGTAAAAAGTCCTTCCCTTTACACGAAATCACGCCATACTCCACCCAGTCCCTCGGGTAGCTGATAACTTTCGAGGCCAAGTTTTTACCGTTCGGGTCCCCGAATTATGAAAAATCCTTCGGCCGAAGAGGACATTCATTGGCGGTTTTTTACGTTACGCACGCCTCACGAGATTTTTCGAAAAACCCCCGCCTTTAGCCTACCAATATATACTCGCGCTTCTTCTTCTCGGACCTCGGCTCCGACGCTGGCGGCCCTCTCCTCTCGCTCTCCTCCGAGCGCGCGGCCAGAGGCCTTGGCCCGGCAGCAGCGGCGTCGGTGGCGCCCCGCCCCGGTCCTCTTCCTCCTCCTCCTCCTCCTCCTGGGCCCTCCCCTCTCCCTGCCTCTCACCTCGTCGACCTCCATGCACGGATTTCACGCCCGCGGTTTCAACCCTAACCCTAGCTCTCTCGCCATAGCCGGGCGTCTCTCCCTCCCGAGCAGCGGACGGGCGGCAGCAGCGGCAGCGGCCTCGGCGAGGTGGCGGCCCCTAGCTGCGGCGCGGCCACCCTCCTCCTTCTCCTCCTCGCCCCTTGAGTCTCGCACGAGGCAGGGCGGCGTCGGCTGACCTAGCACTGCCATGGCCTAAATTCTCGGATCCCGGGCGTTTCCCCATCGGATCTCGGCTCGGTGCGCCCGCTTCTACATCTTTGAGCGTGACGCCGGCTTCCACGGCGCGCAGGGCTAGCGTCGACGTCTGACGGCGTAGCACCGGCGACGCTGAGCATGCCGGCTCTCCGCGGCTGGCGCGACGGAGGCTGCAACCCTACAGACTTTATCTCCTCCCCACGCCGTTCCTCTCTCCCAAGCCCGTTGCTCCTCCTTCTAGCTGCTTTCAGGTCAAACATCTCCCATCGCGTGGAACACATTTATGGTCTGTAATGTTCTTGATTGGCGTTCCTGCGACTCTTTTAATTTATTAGCAGTTTTTCTCACTGCTGTATTTTTCCTTCGCTTTTGATTTCTATGTTGATCTCTTTTTATTTGTTTTTGGCCGGGTGACCTCCATGGCTGGGTGACAATATGTGCCTTGATTTGGCTTATACTCTAGCACACCATGTGTTTGTGATATTGCCTAGGCAAAGGTTAGACGAGCTCCTAATTCATTTTTGGCATCTTGTCCATCCGGTTTAATCCCTTTAATATTATGTTGCACTTTTTTTCTGTTGAGATCCTCACTGAGGTATGCAACATTCAATTTAAATTTTTAGGTTCTTCCCTGCTGCAGGGTCGTCACTAAGGTCAAAACCCGGAGAAAAAAGGTTGACTTAGTACTTTCTAAATGATCGCTCATTCCATGATTTATGGAGTAATCGACTTGATTTGCCTTTTATTTTTGTAAAGGTCCTGCTTTTGCTAAGTCTCGTAAAAGAAATTACTAAGCGTAGCTTATGCCTTGGAATGCGGATGCTATATCTGTATATGCACTCCAGTTAGCTGCTCTGCTTCGGTTCTCTGTGGGCTGCACTACCATGTTGCAAATCCAATCTGTCGGTATATATCGATGTCCTTCATCTCAACTACTTCATCCATGATCGAAGGCTCTCTTTTAGGCTACCATAAAGTTCTCGAGTAATTGATTTGTTAAAAAGGGATGGAAAAAGCATTAGCTTTGATAGCGATCCCAATGAATCCCTCATATATTGTCATGCTCCATATTTTTAAAGTTGTCCACACAAAGTTTTTAGGCTCTTGGTTTTGCCATTTTTCGTTTTTGTGTAGGACTGAAGCCGAGGATTTAGTATGAGAGGCTATCGAAATAGACAGATAGCATTGCTCAAGGTACACTTTGCCTTGACCTTCGCTACCGTCATTTGACTACCGAAGAATTGTGCATCTAAAAGAAAGTAGCGATCGGGTCAGTGTATATTAGTGACCATGTGTTTTGTGGCGTTGCTTAGGCAAAAAGATAGACAAATATCTATTCACTCGTACATCCGGTCCAACGAGCTTTTGCCCCCTCGGGTGCCAAAAGTGAGCGGTTTGATAGTTGGGGTGCGAGGAATAGGCCGGTGGGGTTTTGGGTTGAAAGAATGCAAATCACACATGGTTGTAAATTTGAGGGACTGAAAGTCGGACTTAATCCTAGATTTAATGTATCCGCCCGCAGTTAACTTGCCATTTGATATAATGCTCATGTTGAAAGAAGGATTGGGGCAGCATTTCTTTGATAGAAATTTGAGCATGTAGGCTTTCGATGTCTTTGACATTTATTAGTAGGTGAAGTAAAGTCCTCGTAAATTTGTTCCTTTTTAATCGAAGTCACCACTGATGCGGCATGAAAGCCAGAGCTTTCTGTACTCTTCCCTCCATCTTTGGCCTATAAAAGTCACCATGGGGTTTACATCTCCTCCGCACATACATCCGGCTCCGCCCTTCCCCGCGCTTCTTTAGGCAAACTCTCGTCTTGGATGTGTCCCATCAGCATAATATGCATTTTAGCAGTGTCCCGTGGCAAAAATTCCCTTATTTGGCCAATATATTTTAAGTCATACAAGAATTATTGTTGTGCAGTTCTTCTATCTATATATATAGTGGTCTTGGACGCCGTCGTCTTTTGGGCCAAACATCTTTTTTCAGGGATTCAGGACACCATCTTGGAAGTAAATGGAAAGTCTGAACCCAAAAACTGAAAAATTGCCCATTGTGAATTAATTGTCAGAATTTCTTTTTGCACTTAACTTCCTTCCATGCAAAACAGATGCAAAGATTTCATATATTATATGGATGAGTTTAGCCCATGCCCATCATTCTTCCATATTTAAGTAAAAGTACTTGAAAAGGTTCAGCACACAGATGGGCAATAGGGATTGTAGATATACAAATGGTTCTCAAGGAGGAAAAAGGATAAATTAAAAAATGGTCTATATATGCATGGTCCCAGTTATCTTGCCATGCATGTAGTTAGGTTTGTGCTGTCCATATATATATATGGTCCTCGATCGATTTTGCAGGACTCCATGCCCTTGTGCCCCTATTGGTTGCAAGTTTGAAAATTAAGGAAAGGGGCGAGCTAGTAGGTGTGGTTTTGGGACCAAATATGCAGGTTTTGTTCTAAATTTCGCATCTGTTCTTTCTCGTATGATATAGGTGTAATATCTTTCACCCATTGATGATTTCTCTATATACATGTTGTGTTCTCTTCTCAGGGAAATATACTAGAGTACATTGAATTAGATCTAACGGTGTAGAATCTTCCAACATTTCCAAGCTCGGAGTCAGAACAGAATTATGTAAAAATCAATTATCTGGTAAACCACAGGTCAAGATAATAAGAAAAAAAGTAAGCCAGTGCAAAACTTGTGACCAACTACTACCACCATATATAGGAGTATATCTATATATATGATCCTTTCCACACTCTCAAATTATCCATGAGTTAATAAATCTGAAGGTGAATAACTGAATATATGGAGCTCCATCGAAGTAGTTCACACATATACAGAAACACAAAAAAAAAAATGATGAAACATCAAACATCCATATATATATACATATAGATATCGTTTCTTCTAGCCTTAGCACGCAACACGAATCTAGCTACATACTCCAGCAAGCAGCCAGGCGAGGCGCATGTAGCTGTGCATGCGTAAGGTTAGGTGGTAGCCGTCCCTATGCATGCTCTCCGGTCTCCGCCAGCAGCATAGGATGGGACGGGCCCGTGCCCGGGCCTGGGCCTGGCCCACCGTACCCCGGGTCCCATCCTGCCCTGCACTCCTGCAGCTTTCTCTACTATTTTTTTTTTTTAAAAAAACTACCTAGCATATTGCTAGCAACCCTCGGCTACATCGGAAAGTCTAAAACCTATTTTTGTAAGCAAAAGAAACTTGTGATATATTCTCTCTCTAGACAGCTCATTGTTCCTCCAATAAAATTCCTTCCCACCCGTCCGTCGTCACTGCACGCCACCGGCTCAACATGCATATATATCCAGTGTGCCATGTTCCGAAATCCCAAATGGGAGAAAAGTAAAGTATCTACACAGGTATGTTCCCACAACTAATAAAGAAATTGCATGCTCTAGCCAACTCAAGAATCGAAATAAACAAGTATGATTTGAGAACTTTCGTAGGTTGATCATGTTGTTCAACTTGAACAACTACTGTTCCACACGATCCATAGGTAAACGACGCTTGAATTTGTTGACAGTCAAGACATGATTGAAGAGATAATAAAGATGGATTAGAAAACCACGTGCAAATAAAATGGATCACAGGCTATAGTTTGTGAAAATGACCAATGTGTGGTTTTCCAAGCCTTCGATGAGACAATTTGATTTCCAACGACGCCCCTGCTGCTATTACATCATATTTCCATAGGTGTCCAAAAAGAACAAAGATGAAGCATGCACGGTGGATTTCAAGTCTTCTATTTCATAGAATGTGATGAGAAGACGACTTAGTTTAATTTTAGAAGTGCCGTTTTTATGTCGAAGGGGCTTTATAAATGATCTTAAGCCATTACCCGATGTGGCCTGAAAAATTTTAGGGAGGGGCTGAAATAAAGGAGATGTTGATTTGCATGAAGATTTAATGGTGTTTTTTTTTTTTTGCTACAGTAATTAACCTTATTACCGGATTTAGGGGGGGCGCTAGAGCCCCACCCGCCCCACTGCTAGCTCCGTGGGTGGCCATTGCATATGAAGGGCCATATCGATCGAATACCAATCAATCACATGTTAACGGACAACCGGGAACTCGTTGGATAAGAAACTAGGAAGACTTGATGAGAAGTTGATCAGGAGTGTAGTATGATGATCAATGGAGTTGGAGAAGGAGAACTTATTCGAGCCAAGGGAATTGCATTTATGGAAGTTGGCTACTAGGGGAGTAAAACATTGACTACTGGGTCTTAAACATTGGAAACTTTGTAGCTACCACTCTCCTCTTCGGTGGATGCTTTGTTGTCGTTGCTACCACTCAAACAAATATTTTGTTATCGACGTTGCTTCAGTTCCCCCTCTTAGGAAGATACTTTGTTGCCGAGAGCGTGATGCCCCTCAACATGCAGATGCTTTGCCACCTCGATCGTGCCCTAGTTTGTATCTGCCGGATGCTTTGCCACCATTAATGTTGAATGTTCGTCTCGTACATGCTTTGCCACCAAGGCTTAATCTCCTCTGTTGGCAACCATTGCGTTGATGTAATCTTCCTTTCAAAGGCCTAGTCGGTTAGTGTTATGAGGTTGATGATCCTTTTTATCACCTCTTCTTTCTCTTGTTACTTCGGATCGGTCCATGTTGCCAACCACTAGCTTTGTGGTTTATAACCTACGCTACGAGGGTTTTTCGCTGCACGTCATTAATCCTCTTCTTTGTATTAGTGAAACATGTGTTTAGGGATGACATTCACAAAAAAAGGAACTAGTATTCCTTGATATGTATGCATGTGTTGCATTAAAGTATGTAACTAGCTCCTAAAACACAACTTGTACTATATATACGTTCATAGTGTCGTAGATAGTACATTTTTGCCAAAAAATGTTTCTGAATGCAGTAATAATATAATAATAAATTAAGTGAGATGGCCGGGGTGGCAAGTGATGGAGGGGAATAAACTAGATGGAAGGTTCTCCGAAGCGATCTTTCCTTCCCCCTCGATCACATGGCAGCCAGCAACTTCATCCGGATGGCGCATACACAAGAATATTGCAACAAGTGCAGGCGGCAGCAACCACCGGAACCCCCAACTGAACACATGCAAGAATCTCCGGCCACGCCTTTGGAAGGATCATGCTGCCTTATTTTAACTACCCGTACTACGTCTTTAGCTTAATCAACTATTTCCGATCCAGATTAGTCTACCAAAAGGTCGCATGTAGTATTTTAATTAGCAGGCTCATCTATCATAAGCCTCTCATTGCATTCCATGCACTTGCAGTGTAGTAGTAGAAATAAAGCTGGGTTTGGTTTAGTTGGTTTCCCGAGGCGGATTTGATTGATAAGCTTTTCCGTGACACTGTCATCCGTCCTATGATTGCAACATCATCGTCGTCTCGTCGTCAATGCGGATGATTGTGTGTTTGCGCGGTAAAATAATCGTCTGACTTTGGAACATCCTGCTGATGCTTAATTAGGTTCAGTGCACTGGATTTACTCTGTCAGAGAATGAGCATCAGCTTGCTGGACCAGCAGTGTATTTATATGCATGATCACACAAGCACACACACACACGAGTGAATACGAGTAGAGCTAGCATATGTACAGTACACACATGCCCTCCGATACATATTATAGTAAGTATATATGTCACCCTGTGGGCCCCTCTTGCATTGTGAGTTACTAGCAGTCCTACACCAAGACATGGAAACTGCATGCGAGAGGTCAACCGGAATGCATGTGTTGTTATGTGTACCTTTTCTTATTTCAGTGTTGTTTCTATATAGATAATGGCCATAATAACGATGCCGTTAATCTTATTGTACATGATAAAGCACACCCTACATACCGTTGGAAGTTTCAATTCTCTGTACTGTACGCAGCGGTGAGTGCTTGAAATGGTCGTGGTACAACAACAGTGGTCCGTGTCCGTGTGGTTGGTACAGGATCAGAGGGATAGATGCATGCAAACGTCGTTGCACTAGTACCATACCACCATGCGTGTCGGATAGATGAAGCCAGGTGGATTGGTTTCACTGCTCGCCTACTTTGTTTAGTAAAGTACAATACTCTACTATTTAGGTCCCTTTGATCATCAAGCTAGCTAGCTAGCTTAATGTATGTAGCCAATCACCACCGGACACAGCTGTTGAATTTGCGGAGTGCCCCTTGCAAGTGCCCGATAAGTTACACTCGGCAAAAAAACACTAGGCAAACAAACGGGTTTCTGGTAGTAAAATCCCTCCCGGTATCCCTGTGAAACACAAACCAGTTGTGATTTGAAAAGATAATAAGCTGAACCGTCTGTCCTGCCCACTCGATCCGATTCCGTTTTAATTTCTCTAGTGATTTTCTTCCACAAAATATCTATTTAATAAATACAAATAATGTAGTTATATTTGCATTAGCTCCATCCATCCCCCTCTTGCTCTTGCAGGTTCCATTCCAGCTCTGCCAGCCTCTCTGTCACAACCAACCTCTCCTCTCTCTCTCTTGTCTGAGTCAATCGATCTGTGATTGATATACTCCCTCCCCATGCTCCTCTCGCTCCTGTGATGAAGCCAATGGCCACCAATGGCATGGCACCCTCCTTCTTCCCCGCCAACTTCCTCCTCCAAATGCAGCAGCCCCTCCACCACCAGCAGCAGCAGGAGGAGCACCAGCACCACCACCAACACCATGACGGGCATGAGCACCACCTCCTGGCTCCCCACCGCCGGCGCTTGTCAGCCCCTTCCTCCACGACTTTGGCGGCGCCATGGCCGCGCCGGTGCCGCCAATGCTGGCCGGCGGCCTCAAGCGCATGTACCCCGACGGCGGCGGCATGGGCGACGACCTGCACGCGGAGCCGCCTCAGCAGCAGCAGGACGGCGCCGCGTCGGACGACGAGGAGGGGTCCGCCGCGGCGGGGTGCGGCGGCGAGCGGAAGCGGCGGCTGAGCGTGGAGCAGGTGCGCACCCTGGAGCGCAGCTTCGAGGTGGCCAACAAGCTGGAACCGGAGCGCAAGGCGCAGCTGGCCCCGCGCGCTGGGGCTGCAGCCCCGGCAGGTGGCCATCTGGTTCCAGAACCGCCGCGCCAGGTGGAAGACCAAGCAGCTGGAGAAGGACTACGACGTCCTGCGCCGGCAGCTGGACGCCGCTCGCGCCGAGAACGACGCCCTCCTTTCACACAACAAGAAGCTGCAGGCAGAGGTAATTATGTCCTTTCCTTCGTTCTTTCCCACAATTAAAATGCATGAATGTCAGTCGATCGTCGAATTCAAGATCTATCTAATGGGGGTAGCTAGCTTCTGTTCTTCTGGATCACTCTTAGATCTTGAGGACCAGCAGCTGGCTGGGAGTGTCGTCAGCTGCAATTAGTATTATCTATGTTGTTCTTGGATTGGAATGGGTCAATCTTGGTAATTGTTGGTTCTTGGCTGTCAGAATGCATGCATGAGCATGATTGGGGATGGATACAGAGTACAGAGAACAGACTACGGCCATTGTGTAGCAGTAGCAGTAGCAGGATTAGGACTGACTGCTCTGATCCATAGATAGATTCCATACCCAAAAGCTAGAGCACGGTGAGGTGAGGTAGATAGGAATAGGATCCATGTGGGTTTCAGCGTCGTCTGCAGAAAGTGGGCGTGTCGGGATCGGTGCCGGCCATATGAACGCCTGCGCCTGCTGTCGGCCACCCATGCATGCCTTTGTCAGCATGATTACCCACTCGATCTACCAATCACGTCTCTCTTTCATTCTGAACCCACCGGCCCATCCATCCATGTCGTCATGTGCAGATCATGGCGCTCAAGGGAGGCGGAGGCGGAGGCGGCGCCGGCGGCGGAGGGGGGAAGGCAGGAGGCGGCGTCGGAGCTCATCAACCTCAACGTCAAGGAGACGGAGGCGTCCTGCAGCAACCGCAGCGAGAACAGCTCCGAGATCAACCTCGACATCTCCAGGCCAGCTCCTCAGCCGCCGCCGCCCTCCGACGAGAGCCCCACCATGAACAGCTACCGCGGCCTACCGTTCTACGCCTCCGCCGCCGCCCGCGCCGACATCGACCAGCTCATGCACAGCGGCGGTGGCGGACACCCGTCCCCCGGCCGCAGCGCAGCCCAAGATGGAGCTCGGCCATGGCGTCGCCGACACGCCCCCCGCCCCGGCTGGTGGTGGAGGCACCTTTGGCAGCCTGCTGTGCGGCGCCGCCGTCGACGAGCAGCCGCCGTTCTGGCCGTGGGCCGACGGCCACCACACCTTCCAGTGAACAAACGTACAAACCCATTCAAGTTATGTAATATCTTGGGCGACACAGGTTTTGATCCAACAGCTAGCGCGTCGACCGACCTTGCTCTCCGTTTCTTGGCACGCCGGACAGGGAGGGGATCGATCGCCGACGGAGACGTATATGGCCAATGCGTTGTTGAACAAATTGATCAAAGAAGCATGCAGCTAGTAGGTGATGATGATCCAATTTGAGTTGAAGATCAGGACGGAGTGTGGACGATGCATCATGGATGGACCATATATATGTCAGTCGTCTACTAGGTAGATTTTTGGAGTTGATTAGTAAGTTTTTTTTTTTTTCCTCCTTTTTTCTATTATTATTTATTTTTTCACTCCCGGCCTCTTGGTCGCTATTTTTCTGTTTGATTAATCTTATATATAGGTGATTATTACAATTGTGTGTGTGTGTGAGAGAGAGAGCAGTGATGATATTGTTGTGTATAGGATTATATATGGTACCTTGTGATCGAGTTGAGTACCAAGTTATTTCTTCATTCCCACTTGGATCTTGCAAATTCTTCTCTCTTTTTATTCATTACTTCTTGTGTGGATGCATGGATCACCAACGAAATGGACATTAATACATACATATTTAATTGTTTTACTTATTCCAATATGGAGGATGGATGGATGGATGCGTGATGTGGATGGGAGCCTCCCTCGTGCATGGGGTAGCAGTAGTACTGTGGTGTGCGGTTGGTGTTTGGCATGTGGGTCTCATCTTCGAGCCTACGAAACAGACAGCTTGGACGGACAGACTGTTGTGCAAGCTGTACGTGCAGCATCACCCCAATTCAAATACTACACACAATTTATTATTAATCACCATTTCAGATCGACAGTTGACTAAATACTGTAGTGGTGCCTTTTAATTCTCATTCTTTAGGTAAAAATAATCGGTAATCATCACAAGAAAAAAATGGATATGAGTTTAGTATTACTAAATTATTACTGATCTGTTTGCAAATAAAACGTTTGTCCGTGCATTATTGTTGGCTTGTTAAACAGTGGTAGAAGCGAATGTTGATGAGCCAGCAGGAACACATGCATGCATTGTCATGCCTGGAACAGTTGTTCTCTTGTCTCTGGCCGCTACAGTTGATCATACTGCACGCAGTTTTCTTTTTTGCTCGATCCTGTCCTCACCACGACCACCACACAGCTGGTAGGTAAGGGCGGAATAGAAAAGGAGAGATCAAGTCGTCATGGTCCCTAAACTTATTCAGACTATGTCGTTCGGGTCTTTAAACTCATAAATCTATTGTCAAAAAAAAAAAAAAGCCCTAAATCGATCGTTTAGGTCCTTAAACTTGTTCGGTTGTGTCATATCGCTATCCTTAATCTTGGTTTTAAGTCTTAACGGGTCAAATTAACAGGGCGATCAAAAACCCATATGAACTCGAATGAAGACAAAGTTTATGTCAATATTGTAACCCTCAACGTGATCTACAGCTTTTTAGTTGATTTTTTTTTTTTTTTATTATTAAGTCTGTTTAGAGTCCCAAAGTATTGTTGTGTGTTTTATAGGTTTTGAATTTGCAGTTTAAAATTATCAAAGTCTTAGATATTGATATGGTCTATATATAAAAGTTGTAGTTTTCAATGCTATCTACAACTTGTGTAGTTGAAAGTTTTTTTATTTGGCATTGTTTTGTGTCTCAAAATTTAGAATTTAAAATGTGAATTTCAAAATTTATAAACTTACAACAATATTTTGGGACACTAAATAATTTAAATTCAAAAACTTCTCAACTATAAAGTTGTAGATTTCTTCAAGGACTACAATTTTGACATAAAGTTTGTATTCATTTGAGTTCATGCGAAAAGTTATGAATTATTTGATATAGAGTTTTTAGATCGCCCTATTTTTTGATCTAGAGGATACTCTAAACTAAGTTTGGGGACAAGGATGACACAAGTGAACAAGTTTGAGGACCTAAATGGATGATTTCTATGTTTAAGGACCGGGATAATACAGCCGAAGAAGTTTAGGGATCGATTGCATCTTTCTACAGCTAGCTTGCCTCTAGTTCCTTGCTTTCTTTCTTGCAGTGATTTGTCCGGGGAAACGTCGGGTGACAACGTGAGGATCCAAGTAAGCAAATCTAATCGTCCTCATTTGATTGACAAAGTAAATCTGACTAGCCTTGGGTAAAATATATAGTTTGATTTAAATCCGACGATCCTCCAATCTCATGCTGCAGGTATTAAATTTATATGACCAGCTTATAAATAAAAATGACATTTAGACATTGGAAATGATTTTCTCTCTTATCAACTCAAAGCATTCTTGGTAACGTGGCACTCTTTGGAAAATGAAAATAAAAAATCTCAATCAAATTAGCTTTAGAGCAACTTCAATGATTTATCTCTATATATCCCCCCATATTAACACAAATGGAGTATTAGTGAAACAATTAGTACCATGCAACTTCTTTAACCAGATCTCCAAATATTTTGATCGTATTTTCCTAGTTTCTCGTTCACCAAAAGATAGAAAAATCCTTGTCAAAAAAAAAAAAAAAGATAGAGAATAGCGCTTGCTCTCTAAAGTGTCACAAACAAGATGGAGAGATATAGATAGCGAATTTATAGAATGGACAAGGATTTAGAGAATGGATTTAAGAAAAATTGTTGGAGATGTTTAAAACGGCAATCACTGTGCCCTTTGTAAATTGTATCTGTATGGGCACCTATTTGCCACTTACTCAGAAGGTATAAATTCGTTCTAGATCATGCTCCCTTTAAACCATTTAGAGAACGTTTTATTTTGTGACCATGCTCCATCTTATTTTTTAAAGTATTCTAGCAAACATGTCCGTCCGTGTGTAATATTAGAGAATTTGGTGGAGCAGTGCTATAAGCATCTAGGTATTTTGTTGGGCTTAATTGGGCTCGGCCCAACCTTAAATAAAAAAAAAACAAATCAAGGCACATAATAAATGCGAGTGTAATAATAGAGGATTGCTTACACATGGGAAATTGGCAAGAGATCAACTCAACTTAAATGGATGACTACTGTGTACACATTTTGTTATAATTTTAAAAAGGTAAAAGGTAAGACACGTACACGTCCACACTCACGTCATGATGCAAATGGGCTCAGGCGGCTAGGCCAGTAAGGCCATGACATGAATTGTGTGTTGCCAACGATGTTTTGCACGTTCAACCTCAGAGCAAGAAGGGTGAGAGTAAGAGAAAACGGATCAAGAGATGGAAAATGAGTGAGAGATGGACGGATGGAATAAAAGAAATTTTTCGCTTTTCTTGTCAAAAAGAGAATTTTTGCTTTTTAATATTAGTGTATATTTATTAGTATGATAAGCATTTATTATGGGAATTTAGACTTTTCACCGATACCATCTACGTCAGAGCAGCGATCACAGAGACTTTCTCGGTCATTTCCTCGGAAGCAGCGACCCTCACCCTAGGGAGATGATAGTGAAACACCTCGACTTGCAAGACGTCTCCTTTCTCTCTGATTGTAGCCAACTAGTACACTACTCTGAAGAACAGGCACATCCTCCAGACTGGCGCATGAAAACTTACACACAGGCCTTCAGCAATTTCTCAAGAGATCCCACAAAAGTTTACAAAATTGTTAGACAGCTCAATACTACAACTCATACGAGTCATACCTAGCTAGACTTGCATACGCAGCTCAAAGGAGAAGCCCACCAAATTCATTTTTCAGTCAATGGGAATGAGTATAGCACGAGTTTTTCTTCAAACAAAAAGTATAGCACGAGTTATTACCTTGCTGATGGTATACACCCAGAATAGAGAATGGGCAACCTTCATTACACTTCCTCAATCAGAGAAGCACAAGTTGTTTGCTAGGCACCAAGAAGGGGCAAGGAAGATGTGTATCGCAGTCCTGTTTTTTTTTTTTTTTTTTTTCATTGTTCTTCATCCTACACGTGTGTGGAAGAGGAAGAGTGTTGGAAGGATCATGCTAACTTGTGTGATTCTCCATAATATGGTAGTGGGTGACTGGCGGGGCCTCCGCCGTCGTCGGCGCCGGCGCCGGCAGCCACCCCGGCCCCGGCGCCGCCCGCTTCCACCTGCCTCCACCTCCCTCTCCTCCCTCCTGCTCTCTCCTCGTCACACCCCGTCGTCGCGCCCCGGCTGCTCGGTGGGCACGGACCGCGCGCCGCCGGCCCCGGTTCCCCGCCACCGCGGGCCCCGCCGCCGCCGGCGCTCCCCTGCCGCCGCTGGACCCGGATCCGGTGGAGCCCCGCCTGGATCCGGCCGTCGGACGCTCCTCGCCCACGAAAGCGGTGCCCTCTGCCCCGGCGCCGGCATCCGCGAGGGAGGAACTCGCGCCTCTGCTCCGGCCTCCCGAGGACGCCGCGCCAGGCTTGCCTGTGGCCGTGGCTCCATGCCGGCTGCCAGCCATGGCCTCTCCCTTCACACCTGCCCCCCCCACCTCGCTGCCCCAGGGTCCGGCCATGGCAGCGCCCCATGCGATTTGCAGAGGGGCCCCTGTCCAGGGCTGTTGAAGCCGACCACGACCGGCGGGTCGTCCCCCCGCCGTCCTCCTCGTCTTCTCCCCTTCCCGGCCCAGGCCAAGAATGTCCACGCGGACGCCTCCGGCCGCGGCTGCTGGCGTCGCCGTCAAGCACATCACCGACGGCGGGTCGGTGTCGTACGCGCTGAGTCCGCTGGAAGGCGGTGGTAGCGCTGGAGCTGCCGCGCTCCTTCAGCGCCGTCGCTGGGGCGATGGTAGGGTCCGGCGTGTCAGCGTCATCAGCAGCGTTGGACTGCCGGCGCTCCCAGCTGTAGCCGTCGTCGCCGCGGGGTCGAGTGCGCGGGCCCCGTCGCCGTCTCGCCCGCCGTCACGCATCGAGCCCGTCGCCGCCTCCCCGGCCCGCCTGGCGGCTGCCCGGCTGGCTGGCGGCGGGGCCCTCCGGAGGCGGAACCTTACTTCCCTTGCGGGAAGATCCAGGGAAAGCGTTGGGAGGACAGCTTCTCGTTGTTCGGACGAGGAGGACTTGGCCCGTGTCGGCCGGAGGCCCGCCCGTCGTCTTGGCGCCCTCCGAGTCTACTCCCGCGCGGTAGGCGCTCCCGGCGCCGGCTATGCCGACCTCTCGTGCCTTTGGCCGCCGTCGGCGGTGGGCGCCGTGGCGACTGCCGCACCGCCATGGTAGGGCCGCCGCCCGGACGACCCATCGTCATTATGCGGAGCTTGGGTCTTTGTTGTGCGGCACCGCGCATCTACGGATGCCCGTGACCCTGCGGTGGCGCCCTCGGCCCCGTTTGGTTGCCGGCGCTCCTACGGCAGTCGGCGGCCGATCGCCGCGTGTCCCCGCACACTGCGCCTTGGTCGCGACCATCTGCGCCGCCAACTTGGTGGCCGCGGCGTCGCCGCTCTAGACCACGCCTTTTGCCACACCCGGCGGGGGTCTTGTCGGCGTCGATGTCTTCACCCCTCATTCGGGCGTGAGGCGGGGCCGCCCGCCATGCCTCACCTGCCCTCGTCGCCCTTACCGACCTGTACCACCTGTGTCGCACGTCGGCCTGCCCCTTGTTGTCTTCTTGGGGATCACATCGCCGCCGGTGCTCTTTTCCCACCCATTGCCTCTTACGCCCCGGCCGAGAAGCAGGAAGCAAAGGGATTGCGGCTGTGCCACCGTCGCGCTCGGCGCCCCGTGGGCCATGCGGGGGGGCCGCCCGCGGCCTTTCCCTCCCGGATCGCCCGCGGCGTCGGCGTTCTTGCGGGGGATGCCAAGGAACCTGGGCGTCTGAGCCACTGCGGCTCCTTTCTTCGTCGGACCCGGATCCTCTATCCGGCCCGTCGGCGTCGATGGTCACGAGTTCGCACACACCTCCCGCCAGCTAGGCTTTCGTCGCTCGGTTCGGCCCTCACATCTCTCACCGGACTCGTCCTTTGGGGCTGGGCCGGGAGGGCCGCGCCCCGAAGCGGCGCCTGAGTTACATCGGTAGTGGGCCGACCTTGTCGGCAGCCGAGCTATCGGCACCGGCCACCATGCTCGGCTGCGGCTCGGGAACGCCCGCGACATGGACACTGGCCGGCGGTAGGTGCGAGGGCCCTGCGTTCCAACTGGCGCCGCCCACGAAACGGCCGCGCCCCCGCCCCGGTGCCGCTCACTGGCCCCCCCCCAGCGGTCGACTTCTCCATGACAGCGCTCCTGTAGGCACCAACCCCGAGCGGTCCATGGGTGGGCGGGTGGGATGGCACCGTGAGCACGCGTTCGGAACCGCTACGGCTGCGACCACACTTCCCCGCGTCGGTCACGGGGATCGTACCACGCCACCCTCGGCCGGTACCACCTCCAGCCCCACGACCCGGCTACTCCTTCTCCGCCGATTGCACAGCCAGGCCCGATGGGGCGACCTCGTCGGCGGAGTTTGCGGTGCCCCCACCGCGCCCACCGCAGGCGTCCACCGCGGCGGGGGCACCCGGCCCGGCGCCTCGAATACGCCGCCGCTAGTGTTTCCATCGCTCCGGCGCCTCGCGCGACCCCTCCACCGACCACGGTCACGCCCCAGCCACGTGGCGCCCCTACCACGGATGAGCCAGGTCTCGGGCGATGCGGCCGTCGTCGGATCTTTGCCTCCTCGAGCCACCATCTAGCGTTGTTGACTCGCCGGTGCACCTCGGCCGGCCGCTGCTCGTCTCCTTCTTGCCTCTCTGAACTTCTCGGGTGGGCGATTGGGTCCCCTAGGCGGAGGTCCCGTCGGCTGCCGTCGGTCTATCGGGACCCGAGGCGGGGCCGGCGGCGCGCCGCGCATCTGCAACAAGTGGCACCCGGACAATGCGGCTCCTCCACCCCGGCGGCGCGGTGACGGCGGCGCCCCGACACGCCGGGGGACCGTGTGCGGACTACAAGCGTTGGGCTATCTTGTGCTCTTCCACTGCGTTGCGGTGCTCGGCGAAGGTGCTCGCCCGGCGGTTTCGGTGCCGGTGACCACCAGCTTCGGCCACCTACATTGCTCTTTTTAGTCGCATCATTTAGTTTTTCTTACTAGTTACACTACTCTAAGCTCCACCGTTGCAGCCGGTGATTTGTGTTAGTGTGCCCGCCTCGCGTGTTCCGTGCACCTTGCTAGGGTACTCGCGAGGATGTAAACTTAAACTCCTTTTTCTCTTAATGCAGTACGGGCTAAACTGCCTAGTTTCGAATAATATGGTAGTGGAAGATGAGAGAGACGATGCTACTGTTCAATTTGACTTGAATGAGAACCCAAGGGCATCCTTTGCTCTACCTCCTGAAGTGAACACTGATGGTAATCTGTGCTTCGCTGATGTGATGCATAGATAAGTTGCTATCTGTGCTCGTCCACAACATACCCAGCTTAAAGACGATCTTGTTGAGCACATTTTTTACAATACTTTGTTGATCACATTTGGCGTAGGTTTGGAAATATCCATCATAACTAGTCATGGCAGAATTATGAAAACTGCATATTTTCGAGCCCTTTTCAAATAACACTAGTTGTTGACATGGTGTCTTGTTATTAATTTCAGGATCATGCTATGATGTGGTAATTGCTGTTGGTGCTACTCATAGGCATGCGTTATGTAATCCTACCTTGTATATTAGCTAAAAACTTGTCCTAATTCTCGTTACCTTCCAACTTGTAGTGTTTTTGGTAATGTTGATCCAGATAATATGGTTGTTCCTTTCTACCAAAGATCCAACTATGGCGTTAATTCTTTATAGTCTTTTAGATTAATAATTTACGGCTTGTTTGTCGGAGACCTTATGTAGTTTAACTTTGGTTCTTATTTCTTTATAAGACTTCTGTACTGTGTGTAGGAAAATAGACCTCGACCCATTTTAGTTTTGATTTTGGTGCTTGATGACCAACATGACCAAATGAGACTAATATGTTTTGCAAGTGTTTATTTTGTAGTCTTAAAAGATGCAAAACATGACTTAGACGAAGGCGACATGGTGATCCGATGATCAACATCTCAAGCAAGACCTTAGAAGCTCAAAGGAAGACCCCAAGGATCAAGAAAAGTCTAAACATGAAGGAGGGACCGAGGCCGAAGAGCGAGAACACGAAGAAACAAGCAAATAGAAGGGTTTTGGCTCCACCGGATGCGGCACGGCACGCGTTCGGTCTTTATCCGATCGTCGATGCGGTCTAGTGGAGCGTCTAGTGCCGTCGAGCAAAATGGAGTGATGTCAATCTACTCACCTGACGCGTCCGGTGCATGAGGGGTCTAGTGTCTGGTGCAGTATCAACGGTCACCTGGATCAATCGTGCGTCCCCTACAGCAACAACGGACGCGTCAGGTGCCCTTTTTAGCGCTCAAGATTTCTCTGGTGCCACACCGACACACACGGAGTGCGTTCTATGTGTGTTGCGGCTGCGTCCGGTGCCTCGACAAGTTCCAAATTTTGCCAACAACAATGGTTGGGAGAAGGACCGGACGCGTTCGATTGCTAACAAATGGAGCGTCCGGTGCATGAGCAGTAACGACTATTTGGCCACCAATGCCTACATTCTCCATGGGGGCTTATAAATACTACCCCAACCAGCCATTTCGAGTTTGTGGGAGCGAGAAAACATACCAAGGGTGCTTGTACACCATTTTAGTGCTCTCCACATGCATAGTTCTAGTGATATATTTGGTGATTAGCATAAGTTCTTTTGCGAAGTGCTTAAATTAGTTAGACCACCGCTTATGCGGTTGCTCTAGGCTTAGTTTAGTGAGGTTTGCATATCTCTCAAGAGTTTTACTCGGTGGGGCTTGTAGTCTTATGAGATGACACCAACCGCGATTGTGGTGTGACCACCACCGTGTACCAAAGGAACAAGACTCGTGGCGTTTCGGCCGGAAACTTGGTAGTCAAGGCGACGGGGGAGCATCCGGGAGAGGCTTGTCGGAAGGCACGCCGGAGATCAACTTTATGCGTGTGGGAAGGCCCAAGGCTATCCAATAAGTTACCCGGCCAGGGAGCTTGGCCTTTGCGAGGGGCTCCAATGAGGATTAGGGGGGAGCTAGCGCGCTTCTCGATACATCGATAAAAAAGTGTCGAAGCCATAGACGGGAGTTTGTATCTATATCGCATTTACCTTCCGCATTTTATATGCATTACCTTGGTTGTGTGATTTACTTTTTCTAGCTTAGTTGATAAGATTCGAACCTAGGTTGCATAATTCTTTTGCGGTAGAGATAGCAACACACCTAGCAAAACCGCAGTTGCACTTATAATAGTTTACTTTATTGCAATAAGTTTTGACTAGTGAAATTAGAGGTCATAAATAGAAGTAGATAGAATTTTAAGTTGCCTAATTCACCCCTTTTAGATGTCATGATTCCCTTCAGCGTTGCTTAAATGATGGTTTCCTTGCACTATATGTGCCATAAGGTTATGGGCAGCATTGCATTGACCTGCTATACAAAATAAAATGGACTTTGGCCTCGTTTAGATGTTAGGAATTTTAGCAAAAGTAACTCCCGGAACTCCCATGTAGCACACTTGTAAGCACGTTTAGTTTGTTTGTGGTAAATATTATCCTACCACGGGCGTAACTAGGCTCAAAAAGAATCGCCTCGTAATGTACATCTAAACTGTATAATTAGTTATTTTTTTACCTACATTTTATACTCCAAACATATATCTTTTTGGTGTATTTAATGTGATGTGATGGAGAGAGAGTGAAAAAAGAGTTAGAAACTTTAGCCAACTAAACGAGGCCTTTGTTGCTTGAAGTTGGCTATGCATGTGAAACGTTTTCATATTTTGTTTTTATTCATGAATGACTATAGAGATGCCAAGTGAATGATAGCATGCATATGCAAAGCATTAAATACAGCCATCTCCTAGCCAATTTGTTATATGCATAAAGCAAGTTCTTGTAGCCCGATTCACGTTGCAATCCCGTCACACCATCACGTCTCGTCGAGTCACGGGAAAGGAGAAAGGATCTAGAAGAGAGAGAGAGAGGCGCAACACCAATAATGGCACACAACTTTCTAACACCCAACATTGCCCCACCACACCGGCCCGACTTGACAGACATAACATCCGAGAATCCGACACGACTTGGACGGACATAACATCCAGAATCGACACTCCTGCTCACGAAACGACAAAAAGAACAATGAAAGGATTATTTCGCGGAATGATTCTGTTTTAGTCGGCTATGTTTAGATCTTTTTTTGAAGGGTCGTAAAGTGTCACATCGTATATTTCGGTATACATTCAAAGTACTAAACGTGAACCAAGTATAAAGTAAATTATAGATTACAATCGTACACGATGAGATAAATTTATTTAGCCAAATTAATCTATCATTAGAGCATGTGTTACTATAACAATTTAGTGTCTAATCACAGCCTAATTAGGCTCATTAAATTCGTCTTGCAGTTTACAAAAAACTATGCAATTAGTTTTTTTATTATTTAAATATAGATTTAGCACTCCTGCTATGGCCCGACATATTGATGTGACACTTTCGAAAGTTTGAAGTTTGGGAACTAAACAAGTCATTTTTATTTATTGTATGTGGCATGGTAGAAACTCTCGGGCGGTTTTGCGGCTGTGTTATTAGCCATGCTCTAAAGCGTAAACAAAGATCTGTGGATGATACAAATAGGGTTGTGGTCTAGTGGTAGGTCAGTCCAGTGGGACGTTTTCCCATTAGTGGGTTTGGAGGCGCACTTTTATTCTAAAAATTTTCAGAATTTACAGGGTACATGCACACGTGCACGTTTAGTGGCATGTTTCCAGCGCGTTGGAGGTGAAGTCTTCCCTTGTTTGGGTGTGTATGGGCGCTACACGTGTGTGCGTGTGGTGTAAGTGTGGAATGTGTGGATTGTGTACCTGATAAAAATGATCTGTGGGGACGGTACCGGTTCTGTGGGACAGTACCGGTTGAACACCCATGGGACAGAGGGACTATGCAAGAAGAGAGCAAATCAAAGAAATGCTAGAGTTGAAGAAAGCATCAGCTAATTCTATTTTTAAGATTTCAGCATGGAGGACTTGTTATTCCAACTGTTGCAATTAAGACAATCCAACAGTTGAAGAAATGCTAGGGACTATGCAAGAAGAGAGCAAATCAAAGAAATGCTGGAGTTGAAGAGAGCAAATCGGTTCCCTCGTTATTCCAACAGTTGCAATTAAGACAATCCAGTCGGAGCTGAAGGTGACATGGAGCCATGGAGGACTTGTTCAATGCCTGAGATCAAAATAACACACAGTGCGCGTTTATAACCTGAGATGAATTTCGGCATGACGGTGACAGTGATTTCTAGCGACGGCCCGGTCAAGAGCAGAAGTGATTTGTAGCGAACTAGAGACGCCAGTCGTCAAGTATTTGTATTTTGATGAACCTTCCGCATCTAATTAGGCCGGCAAGGATCATGACTTTAGCAACTTCGGATCCTTGGTCTTGGATGTTTGTGTAGTGCGTTTCGTCACTTTGGATCTATCATAACAACTCAAGGCGAACTATTTCTACATTTAGTTAACGATTTACTCTCCCTGTCCAAAAGATATATCACTCTAATTTGAGCTTATTTGGATTTGTTAATGATAACAGTTAGCATCTAAAATTAGTAGAGGTGTGATCCAAAGATCGCTTATGATCTGGATTATGTATATGATTATTGTAATCAGATTATGAATTATAATAATTAGAGTGTTTGGTTTTTGAGAATAAACTCACATCATGAGTCTATTTATCAAATTTAGTGAAATGATCATGTTCTTCGTACTAGTAATAATAATTATTCGCTTCCGAGGAATTAGGTGGTAATAGATCAATTCATTCTTTCTCTCTAAAAAAGTAAGATAATTATGGATCACTTCACTCCCTTACACAAACTAAACACTTTCTACACATTTCACATGAAATGCCTTGGTTTCAAGCAAGAGAGGAGGATGTATTTTGCAAACGTCCGCCATATGTTCTATGACTGGTATGCCAAATGTGATGTGCCGCCGACGCTAAGAATCCTGATTTTTGTGGAGTTCTTGTTTTGAATTTATGGATGCCGACGGGAGGTGGCCGCTTGGGCCTAGGCAAATGTTGTTCATGGGCTTTTGCCTCTTGATGCAATTAACAAAAAAGAATATAGGAATACCCAATATTCCTTTTCCAATAAATACCGAGGCCTTAGGGGAGTGCTTTGGCGTTAGGACATCCGATGGAAGTCAGGCCCATCGGACGCCCCCCCCCAAGTCAAGCCCACCGAATGCATTGCCCCCGCATGGATCCCTCCGCCCCACCTATAGGTGCGCTCTCGCAAAGCAAAAACAACACCCGCACCACGACGCTTTCCTCCGTGTCCACATCCACATGGCTTGTCGGTGTGCGGGTTAGGGGAAGAGGGCACCACGCCGGGTTGGAGAGGGGCTGCGAGTTGCAACATTCGACACTTAACATCTTGAAAATCAATAGTTGCAACATTTTAAAATGCTTAATGCGACATCTAGAAAAATATGTTTGCAACATCTTAAAATCGACATTTGCAACATCTTAAAATTGACTATTGCAAGGAAACACATATTGTAACATCTCAAATTGACAGTTGCAACTAGAAAAACATGTTACACCATCTCAAAAATTGATTTGTTCAACCATTCAAAGAACATATGTTGCAACATTTCAAAACAAAGAAATGCAACATCCACAAATACATACTGAAACATCCTCAAAATTGACTGCAACAACGCCGCAAAATCCACCGCAGCCACGAGATAAGGAGGGAAAGAGGGTGGAGAAATGGGGGAAATAGGGGAGGCACAGGGATGCTCCATGGATTCACCACTGGAAGGTCGCTCATGGCCACCGTCGGGCGTTGGGGGAGGCTGCGCAAAGGGTGGAGGAGCATGTCGGGCTCCGGTGTGGGGGAAGAGGAAGGGCGCACGCTGGGTGTGTGTGCGGCCACCGCAGAGGTGGCGGCCACCGGGGGAGGGGCGGCTCTCGCGTCCATTTGCCGGGGAGCGAAAAAACTGCGATGCGTGGGGATGGAGAGAGAAAAGTGAAGGAGCAGGCAACAGGATAAAGTGCGATGCGGTGGGCGGTGGGTGGGCTTGCACGTTGGTGGATCCGTCCAATGAAATTAATTAGATTAGGATGCTCCAAGGTAAGCATTACCGATACCCTTAATATCCTCAGTGGCGATGACACTAGAGATTAAGGAGTACGACGTGGCTAGAAATTCATTCTTTCATAGACGGAGGAGAGTAGAATGGTAGTGGGTTCTCTTTGCAAGAGTAATACTATCTCCATTCCTAAATGTTTGTCGTTCTCGCTTCTCGAGAAAGTATTGGGCGGCAATTATATATTAAAATATATAAATATTTATGTTAAGTAATTAGTATCATCGAAAAGATCTTTTTGTCTAGTTTTTTAATAAATTTATTTGGAGATATAAATGTCGTATGTATTTTATACAAATCGAAGTTAAACTTGTGGCGCGAAAGCCGATAAAGGACAGAGGGAGTATATTATATCCTAATAC
This sequence comes from Hyparrhenia diplandra, assembly GCA_015847255.1. Taxonomy (NCBI): domain Eukaryota; kingdom Viridiplantae; phylum Streptophyta; class Magnoliopsida; order Poales; family Poaceae; genus Hyparrhenia; species Hyparrhenia diplandra. Next base: position 683,006 of record JADLZK010009115.1, on the reverse strand, counting down.
ACTATTACTCCATACATTAAAAAGAATGTCGTTGTCTTTGTTTTTTTGCCAATCTCGCATTGCATCACGTTGACACTGACACAATAATAGTCAATAAGCAACAAGAATAAGCTCATCATTTGTTCAACAAAGTCCAGATCATATTCTTTCGCCACTAAAAACCATGAAACCTTGCCCACTCGATGCTCATGGCCATTTCTTTACTTCCACTCCGCCCCAGGAGCATCCCCACGAGAAAGCGAGACCCGAACGCGTAGGAGGAGACCACCACCACCTCTCTCCCCCTCCTCGCGGTTTCCGCGGTTCCGTTCCGCTCGGCTGGCCGCGGCCGCGACACGCGACAGACGCGCCTCCTGCTGGCGAACCCCATCCACACGACACTCCTCGGGCGCGCGCTGCAGCCGCCGGCTGGGTTGACTTGACTCCGGCGGGGACACGTTGTTACGTCCTTCTGCCGGCGCGGGTTGGCGTGGGGGTCGGGCTCGGCTCAGATCCTCCAAAGATTGGTTTTTGGAAGAGTGCGCTATTGGTGGCGGAGCTTCGTTGACTCCGGCCGAGTTCTCTCGCACAGGCGCGTCCGAAGAGGAGGGGGTTGCACCGTTGCTGTTCCTGGGAACTCCTCCCACGCATCGAGGCGGTCGGATCGGTCGATGTGTCGCCGGTAGATTGGCCGGCGGCAGCTAGCGGAGCGAGGAGATGGGGAACTGCATGGACAAGGCGGTGCCGGTGGACCACAACGCCTCCTGTGAGTGCACCTCCACCAGCCTCTTCTCGCTCGATTTCTAAGCAACTGCCTCTTGCTTGGTTGCTCTGTGCTCGTCTCGTCTGATCCCTTAGGCAGATCCGGCGTTATGGCTAGCTGCTCCGGGGAGGCTAATTGGTGGATGGATTTGCTAAGCGAGACCCTTCCATATGCGCGCCTTTTCCTTCACCATGATTGGGTCTTGGGTTGCTACTGCTGCTAGCGTTTTGCTGTGATAGACAAGCATACACAAGAATACTTCACGAGTTGTGCCTTTTTTTAGATTGATTAGATTGAAAGAGTTGACATTTTCCATTTTCCTCTTGGGAATTGATTACCACTTATAAGAGTGTCAAATTGGTATTATCATACACCCAGGACCCAGCCATAATGTTGTTCGAATCAAAGAATTTGGTCCCATCTAATGGAGTGGCCTTGGCAGCAAGTGTCTTGCTATATATTATCTAAAAAAAAGAGCACCACCCTTGCTTTATCATGTTAGAAGTTGGAATTAGCATATGCTTGTCTGACAGAAATAGAAACCTGTTTCCTCAATTTACATTTAGGCACAGAAGTTTCAGTTTCGAAGGTGGAACTTAACATTAATGGCCACCGTGTCTTGGTACTTGCCGATTTTGTAGATTGTAGTCCTATTAGCGCCACTTTGTCTTCAAAACTTGTCTTTTTTTTTTTCAGAAGTGTAGGAACTTGGCTGTTAATTAATCTGTAATTTGGTTCTTTATGTGATACAATTTGGGCACAACACGTTTGTATCGTATGTCATTACCATGACCATACCTGTGTCTTGGACCACATTATCTCGCGAAATGGAAGGAACTTGATCATTAATTAAACTAGCCACAAGCAATTGACTGTATGCTTTACACATTTTGTTTTGTGTTTATTTTGACCTGTCAGATCAATCGAAAAGTAGGGAGCAAATCAATTTCATCATCCAACCCCTCAACGGTCAAAAGTGGTTCGACCCGGTCAACTTGGACTGTGGCCTCATACAAAGATAGTCGAGAGCTTCGGACAGAAGGAGAAATCTTGTCGTCGCCAAATTTAAAGGCATTCTCATTTGGTGATCTCAAATCTGCATCGAAGAACTTTAGATCAGATAGTCTTATTGGGGAAGGAGGATTTGGCTATGTGTTCAAAGGCTGGATTGATGAGCAAACTCTTGCCCCTTCAAAGCCAGGAAGTGGTATGGTTGTTGCCATCAAGAAGCTAAAACCAGAAGGTTTTCAGGGCCACAAGGAGTGGCTGGTATGTTTGCCAGTGTTTTAGCCCATATTCTCAGGTTTCTCGAGACCTCTCTGTTTGTATTCACTGGGGTTGCTCTCCTGCAGACAGAGGTTGACTACCTTGGCCAACTTCACCACCGAGAATCTTGTCAAACTCATCGGGTTATTGTTTAGATGGTGATAACCGACTCCTGGTGTATGAGTACATGCCTAAAGGAAGTTTGGAAAATCATCTATTCAGACGTATGTTTTTTTATTCTAATGCAACCCTTTTCTTCTGAAATATTTTGTTTTCTATTTCTACCTAGTTCAGAAGAAACTTTCTGTTTTAGGAGGTGCTGATCCTTTACCCTGGGGAATAAGACTCAGAGTTGCAATTGGGGCCGCTAAGGGTTTATCATTTCTGCATGACGCTGAGAACCAAGTCATATATCGTGACTTCAAGGCATCAAACATTCTCCTTGACTCGGTATACTTGAAATGTCAACTCATCCTTGTTCTTTGCAAACTTCTATTTTGACAAACCATACATTGTTATATTCTTAACTTCTTTGCCCATTAATATAGGAGTTCAACGCAAAGCTTTCAGACTTTGGCTTGGCAAAAGCAGGTCCAACTGGGGATAGGACCCATGTTTCTACACAGGTCATGGGAACACGAGGTTATGCAGCTCCAGAATATGTTGCAACAGGTTAGAAACCAACAATTCTGAAATAGCCGAATGATAAGATGTGTTTACTTCCTTTATTCTTGTCGTTTCTTCAACATTATTTTGTTTGTATCACCTTAAGTTCAATATAAGCTCTTTATTTGTATTAGCTAAGTTGGTATTTACTTTGAGTTAGTCTATCATATTTCATCTATGTTGGGTGATTAGGATCACATGCCTCTATGCTATGATGATGAGGCCCAACTATTTTTGGTGTCACCTTTTAGTTCTCCATTTTATGGGTTTAGAATTGTCAGAATTGCTGTAATGCCAGTACTATTGAACTGGTTTGCAAACATACCACTCCAACCTACTGGATTTCTAGTTTCGGCACGATAGTGTATGCTTTGTAGAACGCTGCTTCTGGTTGTTGACTAAGACCTTTAACTTGCTAAAATGTGCCTTATCTTCTGTATGCTATCTTGACCCTTAAAGAGTTCATCTCTCAAAAAGATGGTCAACTCCATTTGTTAGAAAACTGTGAGTTTTTCACAAGAGAAGTTTATATGTTCAAGATGCATTTTTAAATGTTGGGAGTAAAACAAGTAAACTGCTAAAAGATAAACACCAAGAAACTGCTGACCTATAAAATGTGTTTATTACAGTGATCAGAATATTATTGATTGTCCTTTTACCGCAGTCTAGTGGCTAAACATTATAGTGACAAATTTCCACTTGGTGGTTGCAAATGTTGAATAAGGCAACTGTCAAAATAGAAAAGCACTCTGCAAACAAAATTCTCTTTCCAGAGGTGATTCTTGGTATGCGTGAATATGTAGTGTAGTAATATATCCTTAGAACGACTAAACACTAAGAGTCATCAGTGAAGGCTGTTTGTAATTTTCTTTTGAGAAAAAAAGGATTCCTCATAATAGTACATTTATTAGGAAAGAAACCAGCCTTTGTGCACAATTTTCTTGACCCATCATTTGACCCAGGTGGATAAATATATTCTATTTTGGTAAGGTAGTTTTTTGTGTTGATAAAAGATCTTATTAAACGTGTAGTTTACATCTTATGGGATCTTTATGTTTTCTCCCCCCTTTCCTGCTATTTTCGTGTGTAATCTAGCCTACATAAATAATATTATAACATGTTTTAATTTTCATGCCATTCAACAATTCAAAAGGCTTGATGTTAAAGTTTTGGCAATCTATTTTCCAATCAAAACTTTTGAGTTAGGTTTTGGCAAAAACCTAACTCAACATTTCTACAGGTCATGTTCAAAAGTTGTTTCAAAAATGTCATTAGACAGACACATCGCCTATTCCATTTGTAATCTCTGAGGGGAGCTCTGGTATCTTTTCTTCAATCCTTTTGAAGGAACACAGCAGGGGAAACCCACTTAATTTGTCTAAGTACATATGTACTAGAGACCTCCACATAAACCAGATCCATTCTTTTTTATTTTTTTTGAGCATCAACCAGAACCATTCTTAAGCAGTGGGCATAAAACCAGAGAATTCATAACAGCCACACAGTTTATTTTGATAAGACTTTTTCCTCATTTTCTTAAAAAAATTCTCCAGGTCGCCTCTCAGTAAAGGCAGATGTCTATAGCTTTGGCGTCGTGCTACTGGAGTTATTGACAGGACGGCGGGCGCTAGACAAATCAAAACCGCATCCGAGCAGAACCTCGTGGACTGGGCAAGACCCTACTTGGGAGACAAGCGCCGTCTGTACCGCATCATGGACTCGAAGTTGGGAGGGCAGTACCCAAAGAAAGGCGCCCATGCTGTCGCTGGAATCGCCCTGCAGTGCATCCGCAACGAGGGCAAGATGCGGCCTGCAATGTCTGAGGTCGTGGAGAAGCTGGAGCAGCTGCAGGACCCCAAGTACAACATTGCGGCACCTCAAGTGAACACACGGCAGACATCATCGCCGTCCTCAGGCTCAGTTCCCAGGTCACCCATGAGGGCGCAGCCTTCTCCAAGGCGCCTGTCAGGTTCGGCCTCCCCGTTGCCAGCAGCAGTAGCAGCAGGCTCCCCGCTTCCGGGGTCTTGTAGGACCGCGCAGGTGCACTAGACGTGCTGAGAGGAGGAAATGGAGCGCATGTGTGTTGTTGTAGGCCTGTAGCTGTGTTCCATGTAGCTGTATATATTTTTTTTTTTTGCTGTGTTACTCCCAATCAAAAGTGTTTTTTGTTCGTGCGGTTGAATTTATCATGGAATCCGCTCTGTGAGTGAGACAGTGAACCCTTGTTTCGCCATTATGAGATGAGATAGATTGCTGCTTCTTTGAGCCAATGCATTATAAGTTTTGATCGAAGGGTTGTGCCTGTGGCTTGTCGTTCCTCGCTTTACCTTGCAAATCGTTGTAATGTGTTGTTTTCCTTGTGATTGATAGAGCACTCAACAACAACTGTACAGAAGATTTTGGTGTATACATTTAGGGTCCAAAGAAGCATGTGTTGATTCTGTATCACTAGGGTTAGATTGATTAATTACCTGCCAGAGATCGACCGGTGATGATACCTTTACCTTATCGATCACCTGTTTGAATGACATCACTAGCACTGTACATGTATAGCAGTGGCAATGATCAATGAAATTTTAGTTGAGCTGGATTTCTGAAATCCGCTTGCAGGCTATAGGGAGGGCGACCATGCACGTTGCCACATTTCACGCGGGCAGAATTTCGACCCTTCCAGATTTCTGGAGCGAAACGTCGAAGTCATGCTCTCGAGTCTCAGTTTGCTGCTGCTGTATTGGTATTCCTTATTTCTGGCTTACTGGGCTATACAAGCTTGGCAGAGGGGCTCCAAGATGGATCTGTCAGCTTGGTTTAGTCTATCTTTCTATGGGTGACATGCCCCTTCTTTATAGCTCAAGGATGTGCACACCTACATGTTTCAAATGGTGAAGGTAGAATAGAGGGAGAGTACTACAAACGGAAGTAAACGCTTGGATGAAGGGCGTCCATGTCTACCTCAGCGCCTTTTTTTTTTAATTGCTTGCCTTTCGTTATCATCGGCCCCTTGCTTCGCGATAAGGTCTTCCTTGCTGAAGAATGCCGGCTCTCTAGCTCTTCTCTAAAGGCAGGACCGGCTGCTCATAGTCGTGTCTTACCCTAGGCACAAAATACTAAGGATCGAACCAAAATTACCGAGAACCAAACTACAATTACCGAAACCAAAATATTCGGTTCCATGTTCGGTTCTGAGTTCTCAGGAATCAAAGTACTGAGGTAAATACCAAACCGAACCGAACATACCGAAGTTTCCTGAAATATGATAAGTGTTGTTATATTATTGATTGTACTATTATAGACTATTGCATTATGTATTTTTGGCACACACTTACAGTCATGTGGATTTTTATATGTATATTTGTATTTTGCACTATTATTATCTATGAAATCGTGTCGAAATTAGTTTTTGAACATGCTAATACATCTTCTTTGTGATCAGTGTGGTACTGTTCGGTAAATATCGAAAACGAACCGAATTTACTATTACCGAATTCTCTCGGCATCGAAGTTTTTGGAATCAGTCAATACCAATTTCTAAGAACCGAATTTGTACAGGTACCGAAGAACCGATCCGATCGGTTCGGTATTTACCGAGTCGTGTCTAGATGAATCAGCGGCAAGTGCATGTGTCGTGGTTGCCTAGCTCTCCTACGCACATCTATGGTGTGGTGGAACCCACTTTAGGCCACCCCGAGGCACCCACAATTAAGGCGTGTCTCAGGTCTTGAGGGCCCCGGTAGCATGCCCTGCATTTTGGTTATTCCACGCGGCAAGCCCTCACGGTGCGTTCATCTGGTCACGGCTGCACACTCATAGTATGCAGGTCATCACTTTGCCTGGTGACGCCGCCTGCCAACTGCTCTGGCTTGCACTGTCTCGTCTCGTCTTGTGCACCGCTCGCACGAGTTCCGTGGTTCACGGGTCATTCGGGCCTCTCTCCGTCCAACCGTCCCTTGGACATGAAGGCATGCCCACCTTTGACGTGGTGAGTCCTTCGCCATACGTCGGGCGAAGAGGACTCGGGCGTGCCACATTGGACGGGGTGGTGACCGTACGTCCCACGTCAGGCAAGACGGATTTGCGTCCCTACGTCGGGTGAGACAAAGGCGGTTATACGTTGGATTTGGGTTGAGGCCAACTGATGGGCCACCCGTGCTTTGAACCCATGATAGAAATTATATCCACAACGCTTTGTGAAAGAACCTATAGTCTAATGGTTATAAGAGTAACACTTGAAGTCCTGGTTTGACTCCCGTGTGACCGAGTATTATAGGATCTAACGGTCTGCTGTGCTTTTAGTGGTAGACAACATTATCAAACTCGAGGATTTGTTGGCCCGCCTTCAAATACGCTCATAAGAGTAGATTTGATGTGTGAATTCTAAAAAAAAAAAAAATATAGATATCCTTTATTTTGGATTTCTCGTTTGTCAAAGTCAATGATGTAGAGCTATGAGAAAGCTGTTAAAATTATATGAAAAAATTTGTATTCAATTGATTTTTAGATATAATTTAGAGAGTAAAATTTATAAAGACAAATACTCTTTCATAGCATTCCTATGGAGAGCGGATAAAAAAAAAGGAAAAGGCACACGGATCGACAGACGGTATTGAGTCCGGGAGCGATAGCGCTGGACATCCGGACGCCCACACCCGATGCCCTTCTCCGCCCACTAGGCCCACCCCCCCCCGCATGCCTAGCCCCCGTCCCGCTTGCCCCCACTTGCCTCATTCGACCCCAAAATTTCAGCCATGAGGGAGCTTGAGCTCGACCTCGGCTCTACCATGGGAGATCATGTGGTAGAAGAGTGGAAGAAGATAAGCAACACCGGATCTACTTTTGAAAACGATCGGAACCAAATGCACCACATGAAGGTAGTTGAAATACTTGAAACATTATTATGAAACACTAGAAAAACACACATGATCTACTTTTTAAAACATCCGAAACAACAATTGAAATATACGATTGAAATTAGTTGAAACACTTGAAGCATCCCTTCAAACATCGATGAAACATATTTGTGAAACACTCGATCTACTTTTGAACATACATATGGCTCAGTTGAAACATACCTCTAAACAACTGAAACAATTGAAATAAACAAATGAAACATTGGGGTGTAACACCGAATTTTTTGCATTTTTGAAAATAGAGTCGAAATGATTTAATTATGTATTTTTGTGCTCATGAAATATAGGAAAATAATATTTTTCATTTATTATAAAATTTATCTAAGGCTAGAAACATTTATGTTGCATTCATGCCCTTACATTTAATTTTATTGAGTGATTAATTAATGCTTTTAATTTAGAAATGAGTCAATTTAGCTTTGTTTATAATAAAAAAAATAAATTATGTGATTTTAAATGAGTTTAAGTTTTACTTTCAAAAGTCATAAGAATACTCTTAAAATAATTAGTTGAATTGAAATTAGGTTGTGAATAGATTTCACTAAACAAATTAGTTATTTGATTGGGGTTTTATTTGGCCTTATGTGTTGCAATTAAAATTCAAATGATATTATATAAATTTATCAATCTAATATTATCAACATTTGGTTTAGATCCTAAAATGATAATATAGTTATTTAACACAATTACTTATCATATGTTGCCACAAGAAAAGGAATAGAAATAAGAAAAAGGTAATAGAAATAAGAAAAAGAAGATCGGCATGTGGCCCAAGAGCGCTTAGCTCAGGCTCACGCTGACTCCACGCGCCCACCTCCTGTACCTCCTTTCAGCCCGTCAGGTGCTTCCTGATGGAGGACGCTGTCGTCCTTTGATCCGGACGCCCCGACGCCGCCCGAGCCCCGCGTGACCCGGCCGATCCGCGCGACCTGGCACCGCGTCCGCGAGGACCGAACTCGGCCGTGACGAAGCCCTGTCCCGGTCCGTGTCCCTCGCATCACTGCGCACCACGTCCGCCCAGGCCTGACACGACGATGTCGCTCTTTGATCCGGCATCGCCGGCAACCGCGCGAGGCGCGACAAGCAGATAGGAAGACGAGCTCCGCCACTCTTGCCCGCTCCTCCTCGGTCAATCCCCGACCCGCGATGCCGATCCAGTCCGCGCGGCATGGCCGCCAAGCTCTGACCTGGCCTTTACCCTTTTGCCCGCGCCCTCCTTCTCGGTGTCCTCGCCACGCGTCCCAGGCACGGAAGCCAAGGATCGCCGTCCAAGCAACCAGCGCCCTTTCCCCTGCCTGCCGCAGCCGCCACTTATATCCTCCTAGTGCTCCCTCTCCCTCGCTATGCCGTGAACCATCACCACGCCGCCATGGACGAGCTCCCACTGGATGCTCTCGATCTCCACCCACACAGCCATAAACACGAGTCCGTTTCCTCTGTTAGCCTCGCCGGAGGATGCCGCATCCACTGCACTGCCTCGTGGCGCTCAATCCGCGACTGCAGCAACGACGACGCGACCTCGCCGGAGTTCTCGGCCGCCACGTCCGGCCCACATCGTCGTCCCGTCTGTCTGCACCATCCCAGTCGCCATGGAGCATGGTGAGTTGCCTCACTCAACGCATCAGTTAACGTGTCATCGATTCACCGTGTAGCCGAGTTTGTTTACGCGCCGGCGAACCTCAAGTGTTCAGCCATGGCACCGCCGTGCAACATACCAGGCCACCAGCAGCTCCCCCCCTCTCGTCGAGTAGGATGCAATGCAACGCACACGCACACACCGCAGCGCCGCACGCACGAAGCAGAGCAAGCAACCGGGCTGTCGTGATCTCTGTTGTTGTTAGCCTTCTTGTTAGCTTGCTGACGTCAGAAAGAAATCAGGATGACATCATCTTGGTTTATGGCCGCTTTTCTGTAGAAGAATAAATCCTGAAATACACTCCAAATACATCTTCACGCCATGCACATGGTCCATGATGGATCGCATACACTTTATCATAAACGCCGCACATCTTATTAATCTGCAATGGTAATATTTATAAATTAAATATGGTTAGTTCGGTGCTTAGAATGAAAATATAAGATGTGACTAATCTAATCCTGGTACTCTTAATTAAAATCAAAATAGGTTTTGTATGTCGGTAGTTTATACATAAAATTATTATTGTGATTAATGGTAACATAATAACGTTCCTAAAGTATAATTTGTCTAGTCTAAACACACACGTTGGACTTGATTAGATACTTTCATACATCAGTTTGTATTTACAAGTTACAGTTGAATTGGCATCGAAATATTTATACATAAAATATGACTAGATATAACTTATATTAAATTATGAATGGCATAACATTAACCAATAACTTCTCCATGGTTTTGTCTAATTAAAATAAACCAAGCATGATGTTGTTTCTTTTATAATATACCTAAACTCTGATAGTAGTGTCTTTTGAACGGTAGTCCCGTTATCGGCGTCTCTTGCGTTCTCTCGACCGTAGCATCGAAGTTCTCGCTTAGTATGTTGTTACTACGATTGGTGTATTGTTCTTATTTTATTTTGTTCGCTTGCTTGTATGCGTGGTGTTTGCTACGAGTAGACGAAGAGCCGTTCATTGGCGTTGGAGACCGAAGTTGAGGACCGACAAGTGACTAAAAAGCGAGTATGGGGAAATTTGCAGCAAAAGTAAAGGCAAGTATAGTTTTGAAATATGTTAGCTTTAAATCATGATCATATGACTTGATTAATGTTAATGCATTGAACGTTAAATGTGAATTGTTTAGCAACATGTGGACTTGTCTCGTACTAGAGTCTCCTGAAAACAAGATAACCGTGAGGGCCACATGGCTCGGTTTTTAGCTCGCATACCGGGACCTTTTCTAGCGAGTTTGGAGGAAGTGCCGAATTGGGTATAGTCTGCCCCCTGTCCACATATATGTGTATAGGCTATGGTTGTTGTTGTGCCATATAGGAAGGGTGGGTTCTATATCTGACGACTTAGCGCCCCGACTTGTTAGACGAACCTGTTGAAAGGCTTCATAGTGAACCCCGCAGATCTACCTCGGTAGTGGGTCAAGAGGTCGATGGGCCTCACACGTAGGGCAATTCACGGCTCACGCGGTGAAAGTGTACACCTCTGCGCAGTAAAAATGGTATATCGGCCGTGCTCACGGTCATGAGCGGCCTTGGAACCCTTTGCATTAAAGATGATGACCTATGCTTGTTTAATGTCCATAATTTATCGTTTATGCTTTACATTATTATGTTATAATGATCATGGTATTTGGATAAGATATTGCCTTGCTATATTTGCTGAGTTCGACATGGACTCACTCTTGCAATTTTCCCACCTCAGTCTGTTGGAAAAAGTCACATGGATAATGGATAAAGACATTAGTTCTTGGCATACGGAGCCCCCAATCAACCGTCCCGAAGATAATGGAGCCCGAGAAGTTTAGCAACCATTCTCGCGTACTCGATAAATGTGAGTGTTTGTCTAGTTGTATTTACGCTTTAAAACATTGTTTTATGATATTTATCTGTTCTAGCCTATATGTGTGGACTTCCTGGGCACACATATGGTGAGTCTGGTCTTCCTTGGAAAACCAGGCGTGACAGGTATTGATCAAGCGCTCCCACCAAGGTCGTGACAATTGCATCTCTCCATGGATGCCGTCAAAGCCGCCGCCAGCGCTGAGCGCCACTACCGGTGGCACCATCCTAGCGGGGGAGCTCGGTGGGGAAAGAAGGACAAGGTGCCCTCCTTGAGCTGTGACGGGGCGAAAGCAACGTTGTCATCCCCCATGGGGTGGAAGTTGAAGCAGTTGTGGACGGATCTCCGTGCCCAAGCGCGGAGAGGTGGAGGAAATCCCACTCGACGCACGCTTTGGCGTTGGCCATGGCGGCATCGTCGGTCGGGCAGCCGCGCCCTCGAGGTTAGGCGGCGAGGACCGCCTCACGGCGGCGAGCAGGCGCCGCAGAGGTAGCCGATGAGCGTGAGCTCCAAGTTGGAGTAGGGCGGCTTTGTCACGTTGGACCCGGGCGTGGTGGCGTTGGCGTCCCTTGGATTCGCCGGTCGTTGAACTTGGTCGCCGATTCGAGGCGAGTGTGGCGTGCCGAGACGCAGCGCGAGAAAGACGTGGAAGGCAAGGAGGGAATGGGGGTGACCGGGCGGTTAAGATGGGCGGAGTCCGCTTGCCTGACCGGGCGGGAAAAGACGAGGAAGGCAAAGAGGGGGGGGGTGACCGCACGGTTAAGATGGGCCGGGCGCAAGATTAAATGCGTCTCGGCACGCTAATGGTTTGAAATCCAAACCTAATCCAAATCAAACGAACAAGGTCCAGTGCCGCTCGCCCAAACCAACCCAAAATTTCACTACTTCACCTTAGCTAACCAAAACCAAACCGGATCATTTGCAATTTCACTCCAAACCAAACCAAACCAAAGTGCAAACCACGGTTTTAACCCACTCCAAAACTAATTCATCAAAACAGTTTTAGCATCGATTTGCTTGCTCCTGTCAATTGTCTATATGTCAGTGCTGGGTTTGCTCCTGTCAACACAACTGACAACTGATGACCCAATCGTGGTTTCCTTCCCCGGCAACCATTCTAATCCATGGACTTAGCCAAGTTACTACCAAACTAATTACACTCAATCCAAACCAAAGTAAATTGTTTTCATTCGTAATCCAAACCAAACCCAAACCATTAATAAGACAACCCATTTGCAACCAATAACAAGCCCATAGCGTAAAACCAATCCATTAAAACTATTTGAGCCCAGATCATTAGCAGTCTGAAATGCGTCCGGACCGTCCGGACGGGCGTAAGTAACTGTTACCGTATTGAGTCGACGACGAAGGTGGCCGGTGGACTCAGGTCGTGGCTGACCGTTGACGGATGTGCTGCGGCTTCCGGGCGCACAGGTTGTGCCGACCTTTCCCACTTTCCCCGTTCGTGGCGGGCCCACCTCCCTCCGCTCGGTTCGGTTCTCAAGCAAACTCCCGTTGCGTTTCCCAAGCGGGCGGGCGGCTCACGAGCCCGATGTGTCAGTCCGTCCGCCGTCCGTCGACCGTCTTGGAATGAGATGGGCCCGGCGGCGCCCTTTCCCTTCCTTCCCCCGGCCTCCTCTCCTCTCCTTTATTAACCGACGTCTTCTTGGCCTGCGACGCTGCTGCTGCTGCTGACACAGGCTCCTGATTGATTGATTTCCATTTCCTCCAGCATTCAGCAGCGCTCACAAGCTTAGGGCTGCTCAGGTGCTCATGGAGAACCGCAAGGAGGTATGAGCATGAACACGCTTCCTTCTTAGGATTGGGGAAAGTTATTTCCGTGTTCTTACTTTCTTGATTGAGATCTTGTGGAAAGAAAACTCGCTTCGATTCTGAGCTACTTACTTCCTTCCTCCCGTTCCTGCAGGAGCAGCAGGGCGCGGCGGTTGGGTGGATGACCGTGCCGGCGTTCGGGGAGTGGGACGTCAAGAACGGCGCCGTGCCGGACTACTCCATGGACTTCTCCAAGATCCGCGAGATGCGCAAGCAGAACAAGCGCGAGCTCTCCAGGGCCAGCCTCGGCGGCGATGAGGACCTCCTCCAGCAGCAGCAGCAGAGTAGCAAGGCGCAGCCGCCCAAACCCTCCGCCGCCGTCGCCGACGACGACCAACACCGCCGGCCGCTGCACCACGACTCCCCTACGGTAACAATTCACTGTCTTAGCGCCCAGGTGTCTTCTGAGGCAGAGTGTCTTCTTTAATTTCACCCTTGTCTCCGCTCACGCCTCACGGCTCACCTAACCTACCCAAATTCGGTTGGTTTGGCATGGAGTTCTATGTTTACGCTTCAACAAGGATTCCAATTCCTTGATCGACTTTTTCGATGGCGTGTAGTAGTATTGAGGCAAAATTCAAGATTTAATTTAACACCCGCTACAACTATCACATCCGTAGAATTGTCATGTACCACATCAGCAAATACAATTTAGTAAGGATTCACTGGCCTACGTTCTGATACGGCAATTGCGGATACTCTGCATCCAATTATGCGCATGCAGTGTTCTACAGTAGTAGCAGTAGTAGTGCTTGTCTCAACTTGGATGAAAGAGACAGCCTCATCAATGTCTTCCTAGCCTCCAAATCAGCATTTGTCTGAATCGTTAGCTGTACTGATCTATGGGTCATGTCCTTGTCCACTTGGAGTGGGGAGAAGGTTATCTGGGCAAAATAAATAAATCAGATTTATGTTTGTGCCTGATGGTGTACAACAAGGTCATCCATCAGTGGAAGGTTTTAGTAGCTTCATCATGATGTTGGTCCAATTGACAATTGCATTTGGTGCTGATTCAGTGGGAAGCAGGGAGTTAATGGGTTTGGGAGCACTCACGTGTGCTTCAACTTTTCAACAATTTATATCTTTTTTTTTGTCTGAAATTCATAAAATGTATTGATGTGTGGGTTTACATAGATACTACATGACCTCCCATGGGTGCTCCTTTACTCAGTCCAGTTTGAGCTAAACTTACCAGTACATGTCAGTGATGCGGCGTAGTAAAATGATCTGAATTAATAAGGGCTTATGGGGATTGAATTAACAAAGGCCGTGATTAGTGCAGGTGGTTATAGATGCTTTTTTTAAAATAGAACAAACTAGACGTGGTTTAGTTGGCCATGATGAAACAGTCTTTTTCCTTCTAGAAAAGTAGTTTGGCTCGTTACTTTCAGGTGGTGATGAGTGCATAACTTAATATTGTTGGATCTTGTTGATGTGCTACGTGATGAAGAAGAACTTCAGCCACAGTTAACTAACTACTCATAAAGTGTGTGCCAATGTGTTGTTCACTGATATTAGTGACCCATAGCCTGACATATTCCACGTACCCATGAGGACCACATGTTCTTCAGATTCTCAACATGATATTTTCAGTTCAGATTCTCAAGATGGCACTTTCAGTGTCTTCCATGCCAAACTTTCCCTTGGGTTACCATCATGTGTTCCATTGCTTATGATTGACCAACTGTTGCGATGTCAATCTTGCACGTAATTGACCGGCGCTGCCAAAGACTGGCCAATAACTCCAATCTATTGCTATCCATGCAGGGAAGGAAGAAGTTCCTGAGTTATTTCCAATGCTGTATCAGAGCATGAAGAGTTCCAAAACTTCCAGCGGTGTCACAGCACATAACTCCTGTGCAAATAGCTGTTAGATTTCTTCTGTACTGTAAAGTTTGCATAATTTGTAATCCTTCTCTTGTTCTGTAATCTTGTCACTCATGCGAGTGATTGGGAGAGCGAGAGGAAGGACGGATTGCAGGGAAGAAAAGATTATGGTTCATGCTGTGTTTTTCTTCTTAGTCAAAAGCGATGGCTCGCAACTTTTAGTGCAATGTGATCCGTAAAGGATTGGATCTGAAGGTGTGTGACTTGTTTTGGTTGTAGAAAATTGTCTGCGCTTGAGGTGATATATTGAATGTCCTTCCTTTTGACCGCTTTATTGTATGCATCTCTGAACTTTATTTTTCTATCTAGAAGAACATCTCTGCATGCAGGTTGCTTTGCCGTAGAAGCAACAAGGTCTTTGATGAATACGACTGATTAAGCATAGCTGTTTCCATGTCGAAAACAAGTAGTAAGAGCTTGTTTACCAGATTTCCAAGTGGGGAACGATACTACTTACACCAGCACTTTATACGCACACGTCAAGTACTACCGATCTCGGCCGTAGATTTCTCATCCGGTGGCCAGCAGCGAGAGTGGTCATTTTTGCGGAAAACCGCCCGCCGTGCCTTGGACTTTTTCCAAAAAAAAAAACCCCGCATGATCTGATGCAAGGGTCCTAATCCCGTCAAGCAGCCAGGTACCCGATCGGACGCCGCCGCCGCCGAAAGGCTGCCGTCGAACAGCAACCCGTGCAGTGCAGATCGTGCGCGCGGCCGGACCTCCTGGCGCCGGTCGCCAGGCCGGACCTCCTATCGCCGGGTCCCAAGGTGAGGGTCCCAAGGTCGCCGGGTCCCAAGGTGCAGATCGTGCACGCGAGAACCTCCTGTCGCTGGGTCCCAAGGTGAAGGTCCCAAAGTGCAGATCGTGCACGCGCACCTCGACGAGCACTGGACCTCATGTACGTCGCCTTAATTTGATGCAACTCCATTTATTTGTCAAATCAACTAGTACGTGTCAAATCATGTCCCTATAACGCTTGCGACATGATGGAACTCCATTTATTTCTTTTGTTAATTTGATTTTAATTGAACAATGCAATGCAGACCGTAATTTGATATTTCTTCGAGCGATGGGTTCCTGGTTCCGCTTCGAGCGATGGGTACCGCTTCGAGCGATGGGTACCGCTTAAAGCGATGGAGGCATCCTGGATCCGGCCGCGTGCGTGGGGAGGGTGCGAAGTGCAAAGACCAAGGCCCGGCGGGCGGTTTTCTGCAAATTGCCCACTCTCGCTGGCTTACTTGGATGGATAATGGACGCTCCAAATCGTTAGTGTCACGCGTGTGCGTATAAGTTGGTGTCAAGACGGGATACGTTCCCTTCCAAGTGTGCCCACAAGAAAGGGACCTGAACTGGAGTTTGCAAGTCTGAACAATGGATTGCAGTGCGTGTACACGTTCATCCGGACCAGTTTTCAGTATGTGCTGCAGCCTGCAGGTCATACCATCCACGGAGCATGAAAGGTCTGCCTCCCTGCTTCACGGTATCTGATGTGAATAGAACAGCAGCGGAAAGCATACTATCATTCAATTCATCAGTGCAACAAGGTAAAAGCATATCTAGTTTTGTTGAAGAGGTGCGGCATATATGGAGTGGGTTTTAGTACCACCTTAGAAGTTTAGGAGGATAAGGACCAATTATAGTCCTTGTTGTTCCAACTGTAGCACCTCCAGGTTACTTTTACACAAAGTGAGGATGAAAATGCATATAAGATAGATGTTGTGTATATGCAAGCTCGTTCCATGTATAAAGTGGGTGAATTTATGGACGTGGGGTCTTACACCGACCCTACATCTATCCTACCACCAATGCCACCGTCCCTCCATTCACTTTCCCCTTCCACCAACTCTAGTTTCCACACTTGTTGTCACTACTCCCCAATGTGTTGTGGCATCGGCCTAGGTGCCCAGTTCTTCCACAAGCTCTGACCTATGATTGAAGGATGATCCTCTTAGTTGGACTCCCCAATGTGTTGTGGCATCAGCCTAGGTGCCCAGTTCTTCCACAAGCTTGAGTTCTGACCTATGATGGAAGGATGACCCTCTTAGTTGGCTCAACTGGTGCAAGCAATTACTCCATATCATGGTGGCCTCGAACCACATGTGGATCGCCTCATACAATCTCACAAATGCCACCTAGACGAGGTACTATGCCATGTAATAGGATGAGGGCATGCCCTCCTAGTAGTGCTTCAAGGAGTTGTGTGATGACTTTTTTTAGGCCACTAACATGTGCTAAGCTTCCGGTGGAATTCACCCATCTATTGTTCTAGCGTCGGTCAAAGCACATGACGATCAATGTCAAACTTCATGAATCGTGGGATACATAGATGATGGTAAACTTGGTGCGAGGTTCGCCTCGATAGTGGGGAAAAATCCTCCCCAAACCCACCCCACCCTTCAAATGAGGAGTTAGTTCACCCGCCCGCCCCACCCCATAAAACAATCCGCTCAACCGACCCCCGCCCGCCCCATAAAATGATCTGCTCAACCCGCCCCACCCCGCCTCGATGGAGACAGGTTGGCGGCGGCCGCCTTCTCCTTCCCTAACCGAGAGCAATCACGGGAGACGCCCCAAGTCCAACCCACCCCAACCCCACCCCCCGCAAGATAGACAAACACGCCTCGCCCGGACCGCAACATAGACAAACCCGCCCTGCCCCGCCCCGCAACATAGACAAACCCCATTGTACACACTCCATATTAGAATCCGCCCCAAAAACCCTATGCAGGCGTTTGAGCGCTTTGCCAGAACTGTGCCATCAGTAATGTTGTAGTGCCTGCCCCAACCCTCTAGTTGTCACTGCTAGTCCTGCCAGTGCCATCACAAGCCCTTACTACAGCCCCATTGAGTTGGCCAAATGTCGCTCATAGGAGGTTTTCTACAACTGCGACAAGCAATACTTTAGTGGCCACAAGTGCCAGCGATTGTTCTTCATCAAGGTGATGAACTATCTAGATAGCATCGCCACTAGGACTCTAGTAACACGAGGCGGAGTGGACGAGGCCACGCCTGAATTGCTGTTTGAAAGCATCTAGGCCCTTAATTGGGTTTTGGGGATTAGTGATGGCACAATTATTGTGACTAACATGTGTTTTGTAGAGGCAATAAAAGTTAGGTCACAACAATGATTGATGTTTAGACAATCAATGGTTTTCATGCGCCTATCGATGTATGTCACGGCCCAAGGTCATTCCAGCTAAAACTTTTTCTCGAACCTCCTTGATGACCTTTGCAGTCCCTCGGAACTCCTAAGAGTCACATTATCACTCTCATTAAAGGATTCCTAGTGCTCTAAACTAGGACAAGGACTCCAAATTCGCTCCTCAACCCCATCAATCCTCTTAAGGAAACCAAAGTTAACTAGGAGTTAGCATTGGTCAACTTAAAACTAAACTCGAGAAGATACTCTGAGAAGGACGCTACTCGACATCTCTAGTCTCTCTACGGTGTTTATCAACTCAAAGAACAAAGATTATTGGCCTCAACGCCGAAACTCCCCTTTCTCTAGTTATGGCCACATTGTCACCATGCTCCACTAAGTTGATTATCTACCAGCACTCCAACTCTAACATCGGGGAATATCAATGCTCATGAGATGTCACATCACCCCTGGCTCTTTTTTCAACTAGAAGAAAGATTTGGCATTCAAAGCTACCCCTACAAGAAGGGCAAAGACAAAGTCGAGGAAGTAGTCTTTGAAAGCTCTAAGTGATTATGAGAGTGGTGATGAAAAGAGGATTAGCTTCTTTTTTTATGTTTTCCTTGTTAAACTGATTTTCCCAGTGCTGTACCAAACAAAAGTTGCTTTCTTAAAAGCAGATGTTCTTCCTCTTTTTCAAAAAAAAAAAAAAAAAAACCTTGAACTGGAATATAAATGCTATATCGCAGATTTTTTAATTCGGCATTGTGTTGAGAACGGACTGCGGATTGTGCTGTGCGCCCAAAAATCAAAATCAAATGGAGCTGTTTTGTGGCGCCATTGGTTGGCCTTTTCTTGATGCTGTTTCTGCACAGATTTGCAGTTGATTTCAAAAGCAATCAAAGACAACCCGACGACGATACAGTTGATTTCAGAATACAATAATTTGGTGCTCGAAACAAAATGCTTGCAGTGCTCCTCCAATGAGTCCACTTCTGCTATCATGCACTAAAGAAATGGGGCACCGTTCACTTGCGGATCGGCAGACGAATAACTGGTTAGCATAGCGAGATGCCTATTGTATCCATCTTGCATCTCAAGGTCACAAAAGATGTTTCTCCTTTTTCAGATGGAGTGTGAAAAATCCATCAGATATTATTTTGCTATACTGACGAAGTAACTAAATCCCTTTCACTATACTATACACCACCTTTCCTTTTGCATTCAGATGCTACTACAAGCTTGTTAATAATTGATTAATGGAAGTCCGGCTGCCCGGTTGATGTCAGGCACCGGTGCCACATCCGACTGTTTGGATCGACAAACCTTGTGGATTTGATGACTTCCGGTATCGGCAAGTACACATTGTGTGTGTTACAAACCCCAGTTGTGATGCCACTAAAACCCGCAAAAGGCACCGTGAACCTGCAGGCCACAGAACGACAAATGGTTAGGCTTTTTTCTCAAAAAAAAAAAAAAAAAAAAATTGGTTAGGCTTTGTCATGAGGCGGAGAAGCAGATAGGAGAAATGATATCTTACAGCATTCTGACCAAGCACAGTGCACAGAATGGCATCAGACGCATTGGCACGCACAGCGGAGCATGTATGTGGGATCAATATACTTGACATCAGAATGGACTCCTATATCCTTGAAATGGGACTTGATCTGGGGCATGGCATGACTAAAGTTACATATGGTTCATCAACCGTAAATCCAACTCGGGTAAAGCCATTCCACCCAGTGCCTCATGGCCATTACAATGGCCAAAGATAAAAAATTAGACTAACCTTCTGCTGAAGGTGCACACCAATGTCATTAAGAACCATGTTCCCTGATGCATCAGTTGCATTTGACTTTTGAAAATATTCCTGAAAATGTATCAGAACATTACTTCTTGAACAATTTGTATAACCTAACATATAGAAAACAAGTATTATTAAACTGGATTTCAATACTATACACGAGCAACCACAGTAACAACATAAAAGACACCCAAATTGGTACTAGAGGTAACACGATTATCTTTTAATGCAACAGGATCTAACCTGTCCTGCTCCTTCAGCAACACAAACCAGAGCAAATCCCTTGGTCTCTATCAAGTGCTCAAGATGTCGAAGAACTCCATTCGGTCCATCAAAAGTGAATGGTACCTTCATTTTGGTTACCAATGTTTTAGATTAACCAGTGTGTTCCATCGGGATGCATAAACAATAGAAGAGTTCGGGCATGTTTGGCTTGCAGCCTAAGGCTGCCATAACTAAGCTGGCCCTGTTTGAATCCAGGGAGCTAATAAAAGGGCTAAATATGGGCTAATTGGTAGTTAGAACCCGTTAGCCAATTATCACACCATGGGCTAACTTTTAGCTTTGGGATCAATGCAGGGCCTTACTCATTTGGCACATCTGTCAGACTGAACCAAACGTGCTCTTCATACCTCAGGTATCAGACAGATATCTACTTGGCCACTTGACAGGGAGGCATGCATTGTGATGAAGCCGCTGCTTCTTCCCATCAACTTGACCAATCCAATGCCATGAAATGCAGAATGTGCCTAAGTCCAATAAAATGTTAACCACAGGCACTCTGTGCATACATTCCATAAGATTTATATGTGCTTGATAGACCAAGATATTGCTGAAGGAATCACCTCAATGTATGCAGAGTTGATAGCTCTTTGTGCAGCTTCCACTGCAGTATCAAATCCAAAGGTCTTGTCCATCAGTAATATGTCATTGTCAATAGTTTTGGGGACACCTACAATCGATACCTTCAGTTTTCTCTTGCGGCACTGCATTAAGAATGTTGTGGCATAAGTAGTCATGGAAGTATGAGCCATTCACTCATGCTATATTTATCCAGAACAACGAATTTTCAATGCTATATGATAGGAACTCAGATAAGCTACCTATTCATTACAATGAACATTGATTCAATATACCTCATCATGTATAGCATTAGCTCCAGCATGAGTTCCATTTCCACCAAGTACAAAGAGCATATCAAGCCTCCTGGCCTGAATGTGGCATGTAAAAATGAAGTTGATGAGTCTTTCAGTTATTAATTATTGTAGGCATATTTTGCAAAGTTACAGAAGTACAGATACTTGCCTGAATACTGTCAACAATGTCTGAAATGTTTGCACCACATGCGAGAGACTCCTAAGAAGCTACCACCAGCAAGATTGATATTTTGGACTACATGCCTAGAAAGCTGAATGAAGGAAAAGAGCAAGTTCCCTTCAACAGGTCTATCAATGTTTCCAGATTAAAAGAAGTAGAAAAGAATCTTACCGCACTTCTGATAAGTGATCCTCAAAAAATCCACGGAACCCGTGCTGTATCCCAACAATGTTTTTCACCCCATATTTTTCAAGTGTAAGCACAATCTACAAGAGAGAAAAAACTGATCAAATTCAAAGCTTAGAATGTTGTTCTCTATAATGCAGTTTTAAGAAATTTTCATTCTAAACAATACAAGATCCACACCAGTTCTAACCTACCTGCCGAATGACATCATTGAGACCAGGGCAGAGCCCACCACACGATACAATGCCCGCCTTCACATATTGAGGCTCAAAATATATTTGTTTGCGTGGACCAGCACGGTGCACCCTGGAAACGATAATAAGTTAGGTTAGGAAAACAAAATTAATTTTCGCACTACAAATTTGAATTCATGTAGTGGCACCACCATTGTTCAATCCAGCTACAGTCAGGGTCAATGCAGTCAGCTCCAGCAGAAGTTGGTGAGGCAAACTTAATAACCTGAAGAAGCAATAAGATTGTAAGGGTAACTTCTAATCCATCTACTTCTGTTTACCTGACTAAACAAGTGAGCCTGCACACTTGACTATTTCCCTAGAAACAGAAAAAGGCTCCTTTTCTGTTCAGAAGCAGTTCATATTAAGCAGTATCACAAGCATGCACTTGAATAGCAAGATTGATCCTACATGGCAAGAAAATCCACTTTTTGTGTGTGTTTTTGATGTAGAGACCAGGCCACTTAAAAGTTCAAGTCATAAATATATACACATTCACTGTATATTTATCTCCCAAGTGAAACAATTATATATGAAGAATGACGTGCTATATATAACTCAATCTATAATGTATTTTCTTGTGGACACAAAGCATGCCTCAGTAACTCAATGCTAGATACATACCTTCAAAAGTGCTCTGTCATCATCATTCACATAGCCGTTCCATGATTCTTGCATGGTACCAGTCACATTCTCAAGAGGGGCTCTGTTGTAGACAGAGTAACGATGTTACACATATAAAAACAAATCCTAAAGACATTTTGGCCAAAAATGGTATAAACTAGGATCAGTATGAGACTAATCAAATATAAAGGAAAGGAGGAGAAATATGTCACCTGCTCTTGAGAGAAAAAAGTAGTGGGCCTCGGTTCCACATCAATTACATCACTCAAATGTGGCAAGCTGAAGCGCCTATCGAAATCCTCTTGAAACTGCTTCTTCCAGTCTGGATTTGTGAAGTCTAGTTGCGGTCGATCCACGGATATGGCTCTAGCAACCAACTGGTCTGTCCTAGATTTCCTGTCATAACCAAGCCATTTCAATCTACTGCTGGTGGGTACTCCGAAACAGCCCAGGTGCTTCTGGCCTGAACTAATCGAACCACCGTAGTGCATTGGCGCTAGTGCCATTGTTTAGATTGCTCAGCATGCAAATATCCTGTGGGACAGGTTCCAGCTAGCTATCAGTATCAGATTGAGATTATGCTAAAAGCATATAGGAGTAATTATTGACAAGGCTCCTAGAAGAGCCACCCTCGATTTCATGTAAATAAATTAGGGGAAAAAACCAGAAAAAAAAAATAGTAGGAAGATGAGACGGGTATTCCTACTATACTACACTACATAGAACAAAGTCAGCTTGTATTGTTACAAAGGTGGATCGTACGAGCATCCAACAATATTATGGTGACCGGAATTCCAACGACTAAAGATGTACAATTTCCCAAGTGCATATTGGATTCCATGTGAAAAAACAAAAACATGATACGACAGACCAAAGCCACCTTTTTTTTGTTTGAAGGGAGAAAGTGAGCAAAGGCAAGAAAAGAACAAAATTATAGAATCAGTATCACTGCCTGCCACAAACCAACAAAGCAATCACAACCAAACCTGCTGGCCGCATCAGCAAATCGAACCGGACAGAACGGGTAAGAGCACCTCTGATCAGGAAACTCACCTCTCTCCGCACCTCAAACCAGATTCGCCGGAGATGCCGAGGGGCCGAGGGGGCTTGTTGTTGTTATACGGCTCTCAGGGGAAGGAGGTCGCTGCGGCAGAGACGCCGCCTCCTCCTCGTCTCCTCGATGTCTCCGTCCTGGTTTCTTGGAAAACCTGTAAAAATTTTGTCTGTTCCTGGAACAACGACGGATGAAACGCAGACTTGTTTTTATCCTACTTCCGCCAAGCGTCAAGAACAACGAGAAGAGGAGGGATGGACGGGCTGGGGAGGAGAAATTGTTGTCGAAATTTGACGGCGTGGTGGAAGGAAAGCGGAAAAGTCGGGGCGCTGACTACGGGGCCAAGCGTGGGGTCCTTTTCGGCCACTCTTTTTTCTTTCGTCCAATTCATCCATGTGGTTGGACTAGGACTGGTGTTCTTTTGATAAAAAAAGGACCGGTGTTCTTTGCAGTCCGGTCATCGGAAGGGCCTAGTTTTAGTTTTTCACGGGTATCCCATTCATCCAAATATTTATATATATACTAACAAAATTCATATCATTTGGGTTGCTCCGAGACTTTTTAAAGCCGCCGCCTAGGGTTGCCTCGCGAAAGAAAAAAAGAAAGGCGAAGGCGACTCACCCGCCGCCGCCGCCGCCGGGTGCGGCCCCCGCTGCCTCGCCTCCAAACCTCACACTTGGGTGGTGACGAGGAGCGGGGTCCGTCTCTTCAACACCGTCTTCGTAGGGTCTTTGGCCGTGTCCTAGGTCTAGGGTTTGCTCGCCGACGGTGGAGTTAGGTTTTGCCGGGGAGCGTGTCTCCTCTGCGGTTTGCTTTTCTGGCGGCGCCGGCGATGCGGAAGCAACGGCGATGCAGCGAATAAATTCTCCCAGCTTCTTCCGTTCTCCGATGGCGATCTTCTCCGACGCCAACGGAGAGGCCGGGAGACCTTGTCCAGAGTCGAGGGTCGGCCATCGCCGTCTTCTTCGTGTGATGATGTTGTTGACCCCGTTAATCTTGAGGAAGATGATCTATGGTGAAAATCTGAGCTTTGCTCGGGTTTCGGCGCTGAATCGAAGGATGCGTCGTGGGTACGGGAGTTGGCCGATGCGCCCGGGAGGCAGTGTATTCGGCTGATTCGCCTCGAAGTAAGTCCTCCTCTGCGGCCTCCACCTTGTGGAGTTTGGCTTTGGTGCCCGACGACGATTGGGAAGCGGCTTCGGCGGCGGTGACGAACGGATCTTCGAAGGCTTCGAGGAAGATGAACAGAAGTTTTGAACTTCTTTGTAATTTTTCTTTTCTTGGGATTTCTGTTTGTAAAAGGGTTGGTGTAATGCACCAAGATTAATACATTTTCCTTCTCAAAAAAACTTCGTTGCACGTATAAATCAAACCTATATGTTTTTGCATGGATTCGTATCAAAATTGAGTATGGAATGAATGAATTCAACAAAAAAAAAGAACTAAGAATTAGATACAATTATAAAATGATAGAATGGCGTAACAAAAACAGGTTTGCACCAACGCTAAAGAACGGGCTTCGGACGTCCTAAAGGTCGCATACAACCTACAAAAACAGCAAGAAAAACGCAACATGATCGATCTAAACCCGGAAATGGGCGAGTCTAAACCCGATTTTTTGGCTTTGTTTTTTGTTTGGGCATGTATGGTTTGGGTGATAATGGACGTAAGATGTAATCGGGTGGCTTGGTTTGGAGTAATAGCTAGAGTGGACAGGTTTTGAGTTTGTTTCAATTTTTGGAGTTCAACTTTGGTGTAATAAAGACCATGGTTGAGGTTGGGTATGAAGACCGGTTACTCTCGACGCCTCTCCACAACACCGCAATCATCCCCTTCGCCTTTCTTTCTTCGGTCTTTCCTCGCGATCGCATCTCCAACGACATGGCAACGACTAGGGTTTCCTAGTCGCCGCCAGATCTCCCACCCATCGCCGGATCTCCTACTCGCAGGGCTCGCTACTCCATCGCCCACATCCCTCGGCGACACCCTCAAGAATGGCGATGAGTTAATTTGTTGCGCCCAAGAAGAAGATCCATCGGCAAATAAAACTCTTGCCCTCTACGGTAAGGACTCCTACAACATTTGTCTAAAGTATCTTTTTGTTTGAATCAAATATCATCACGGCTAGCCTCATTCAAGAATGTTTGATTTGTTATGCATAGTCTCTTGAAGTTTTTCTCTTAAGCCATTGCAGACTATTTGACAAGAGTCATAAAGCACTTTGTTCATTATTTGATAGCTCCATGGTAGTGTTCTCGTGGTTTAGTTGTCTCTATTTCTCGAGTCAAAAGATGCTCTAAAACTCATGATAGTGAAGAGGCTCATACAACCGACTCCATGTCGTATTGCGTTCCAATCGTATGGGAACACTTTGAGAAAGACTTGGTCGATGTGGATGGTCGATAAAAGCGGTTTGCAAGTATTACCACATGAAATTGGTTACCAAGTTGGGAACTAGGACTAGCAGTCTTAGAGGCCATATTGCCAATGCTTGTTCGGTGATTGATAGTGATATTAGAAAGGGCTTTCAAGCAACCATGATCAAACGATCAATTGATATAAATTTTTTCTTTGATGCCCAACTCTGTTTTGAATGGATGATTAATTTTGTCATCCATGCCGATATTTCTTTCCCAAGTCCTTGCCTACAGCCTTTGGATAGATTCAATGCAAACCAACTTTCAAGGTGAAGAGGCGTCAAACGATTTGTAGTGATTGTTGTAAGAAATATGAAGAAATGAAGAAAGAGATTCAAGATGAACTTTTGATGTTTGGATTCTCATGTTTGCTTAACTTCTAACATATGGACATCAAGCCAGAATATTGGATACATGATGATAACAACTCATTATATCGATCTTGAATTCAATGTCAAGAAATTGATAATAAATTTTAAAGAACTAAAGTGTCCACACTTTGGTTTTGACAAAGAGGAAGCCATTGCAAGTCGCGGTCACGATTGGGATATCGAGAGAAAATGTTCACTTTGACACTAGACAATGCGCAACAACACCTCAAAGATGTGCGAAATTGAAAGCAACTCACAAGCATGTATTGTTGTTTGAAGGTGAGCACCTTCATGTGAGGTGTTGTGCTCATATTCTCAATGTTTTGGTTCAAGATGGCATGAAAATCATTCATTCAGCAATAAAGAAGCTTCATAAGTTATTAAAGTATATCAAATCATCTCCATCAAAAATTCAAGAGTTCAACACATTTGCAATTTGAAATGGGTTTGGCCTCCAAGGCAGAATATACATTGACATACCAAACAAACGTGGAATTCGACCTACAAAATGCTTAGAAAAACAAGGCTTATAAAGATACATTCAATGCTTATGCAAATAGACACTATGAAGAATCTCTAAATGAGGATAAGTGGATCAAGACAGATGCACTCGTGAATTTATTAAAACTTTTTGAATACACTTGTCGTGGTCGAGACATAGGATGCCCACAATTTTCTATGGTGCTTAGCGCTCATCATGCCTTGTAGGATCGGGCTTGGCAAACAAGCGTTTTGCTAAAGTAATTAGCTATAGTCATGCATCTCAAGTTTGATAGGTATTGGGACCCCCGATAAGGAGATAATACAACCAATGATGATAACCATAATAGAAGGAGCAAAGAGATCCCCTTTAATCTTGCATTGGTCATATCCAACTGCTGAATCCTACAAGAAAAGCTAAGTACTTGGATTTTTTTACGAGAAGATTTGTACAAGTGCAGATCAGATTGATATATGTGTGGTTGGTACCATGGAATGGATGAGAAAGTATTTCGAGTATGAGCAACGTGTAAGGATAAAAACTCGATATGAGGACACATTCTCAAGTAAGATTTATTATTAAGAGTTCACTTGCTTCAAATTTTTAACTCCTATCTTTCATATATGATGATAGCTTCGATATGTTTAGCTCATGCTAGTTTGTATGCTCGCCGTTCGGCATTAGCTTGTAAAAGCACCGCTTGGTCGCTTGTTTGATTATGAGAAAAAAAAAAGGCTATGCGTTGGGAGTGGTTTCCTAATGGGTTCAAACCGCATATTCCTTAACGATTTCGTATAGTGTGGATTGAAATAACAATAAGTTTAGGGTGGGATGATTTCTATACACAAGGGATTAGAATGGAGTGGTTGATTTTTGGTTGAATGTTAGTACCAATTGGCACAAGTGTTTGATTTCAGCCCACTAGCCGGTTTTAGATCGATCAAACAGATCTATCTATCGATAGGATCGATGTAGAGCTCGCGTTCTCCGAAAAAGCTCGAAAGATCTGTCGATAAATTCGTGGAGAAGATGATCGAACAACAAGTAGATGGATTAAGAAGAGCAAAATAAGACAAAAGAGAGATATTTGTTTTGTGTTTTGATGATGAGTTGTATGAGATCAATTGTCCATGTACCCCTTATTTTATAGGGGTAGGGGTAGTCTTATCCCATTGGAAAACCAATATGGTACTATTATCATGGAGTTTTAGATTAGCTGAAACCATCATGGGCCTGTTTAAACCGGCAGGACCCAATTTGAGTGTCAACATATGCCCCTCCATTTTCAAGTGAACAATGCTTGTTTGGAACATTCAATTCCTTTGGGTATCGAGAGGATTAAGGAGTAATTTAGTTCAATTTGTCCTTAATACCCTCTAATTCGAAGGTACATGGTTGAATCTAAACTAGCCAAACTAGCCTAATAGGTCAAAAATTAGTAGGATGACACGGCATAATGGGTGATGACGTGAATAGTAAGTAAGGAATGATGTGGATGGCTTGCACATTGAGATAAAACTTATACTGGTGTTGAAAATATAAGATACTAGAAGCATACAAAGGCACGTTAATGAGGGTACTAAGGATTAGTCAATTGTATGGCATGTTGACATGCACAACAAAATACTTATGTGTCTTACTAATATGGACATTTATGACCTAATGATTTTTAATTTTAAGTGATAGTGCATTGTGATGTGGACAACTTGCATGTTAAGATACATAGTCGGTGGGATTTAGGATTATAAAGACTAGGTGAATTCCTCGTGTGTTGCCGTAGGAATTTAAGGTTAGTTTCGGTGACAATTTGATGAATGAAGATAGATATAAAAATATGAGTTATTTAATGAGAATTGCAAACACATAAACCTTAAGGGTCTCAAGCATCAAGAAAGCAATACACCACACGTTGTCGTGGAATTGCTGATGATTTAGAATAAGATTATTTGTACAAAGGAAAAAACAAATTTAAGTTAACGTTAGTGGATGGCGTGGCATAATGCTAGTTAGTGGATGATGTGTCTTGATCACATCTAGATCATAATTGTAAATGTCAGTTGACCATAAATGCATTTGATAATGGATTAATGAAGTGGATAGCTTGCAAGTTAAGAGAAACAACTAATGGGATTTAGCTTTATAGGAGTATAACATAAGATAGATATATCATATTTTTTCGCTCAAAATACATCTCATGTTTCAAAGATGCTAATCATTTAAATTTCATCAAACATATAAAAATGTAGGGATCAAAAAATAAAAGTGGTTATAGATTACTTGGTTAGGTTCCTTGTACCCACTCGGGTTTCAAGTCCACAATCCGCACGGGTGGTGCTCGCATTTTCCTGGATTTATTCTAGGATTTACCATGTTCCCAAGTTGATAAAGAGGCGCTTAGTGGTGACTTTGGGAATCTCCGGATCTCGGCTTTCCGCCTTTTCGGAGGTATGGATGAGTGTGAGTACGTGTTGTGAGCGCCTCGTTGTAATCGTGTAATTCTTAATAATTATTTGATTTCTATATTTGGTAAAACTTGTAATATGGATATATGTATTTGTATCCATTTCTAATGTGATACTAAATAGATATTAGAAACCACTTTTTAGTGTTTCTCTCTATCTCATTCCCAATTTATATTGGACAATGTCCAACATTTCTGTATTCACAAAGAAAACAAGGTACCATGAACCTATTTAAAGGTTTTTCTTCACAACGAGTGACCAATTATTTATACTAATGATATATTGAAACCATTTCATAGGTGTATTGTCATGACCCAGAAATAGGGCTCAGCGTAACGAGGCCCGATAGGCCAACAGAGCACCTACGCCCCCTCCGGGGGCGCCAAGCGTGCCCCCCCATCGCCGCCCCTCCCTTCCGGATTCTTCGGCAATTAATTCAGAAATAAAGGGAGGAAAATATCTAGGATTGTCTTTAGGCGTTTTGGTGTGCAAGGGGATATCTCATCCGTAAGGGAGAAGCTTATTAGGAAATAAATAAATAGAATATGCTTGTAAAAGGTATTCCAATCTATAAGGAAACCTTTAGAGAGATTGCTTGAGATACAAGTCCCACTAGCCGGGCTATAAAAAGTAAGGGGTCTCAGAATCTTTCGGGGCAACAAGCAAATAAAGAATTTTATCCCAATCTTCCTGCCTCCCCTCTCCCACGCCAAGACCCGCCCCCCTTCCCGCGCCCCGCCCAGCCGCCCCTCAGCGCCGGGCCACGCGCCTACAAGTGACCTACATGTGGCATTTCAAGGTGGTTTTCATGCTTCCACATGTGTTTGTTACAAGTGGTGTCATTCCAACATATGGTGGTGTCCATCAAAAATGAAGATTCAACAATCAACCATCTATCCCTAGTCACAACCTTTGTATCAATAGAGGCATACCCTTTATGAAAATTGATGACAAAGGGGAGAAATTGGACAAAGATATGTTTGTGTCTTTGGATATATGACAAAGGGGATGAGAATATGGACATAGAACAAGAGGGAGCAAGATTGAAGATTAGAAGAGGATCAATATTCTTGGACATATGAGAAAGCACACAAGTTGGGGGGAGCAAGCTCATGAACTTGATTGTTTGCATTTGCTATGTGCATATTCATGTGCTTGCTTGCATTTGCATAAGTTTTTAGTTTCCATGTGCAATGCTTGTGTGGTGTATGCTAGTCATAGAACTTGATTGATGATATGATAACTAGCATGCATAGGTTGTAGCTAGACATATAGTTTTCACGTGGATCAAGTACCATTGCTCATAATGATGATCTCATATGGTATCTTGAGTTTTGATGTATGTCTAGTTACATGGATGATGCTAAGGATGAACTTCAATTTGCAACTCCGATTGGTATCACGCTTCAAAGGTTTATCCTATATACCTTAGCATCACTTTGTAGTGTTAACCCTCCCAAAAGTTTCATATCTCGTATGTGTGCAAACCTTGAATTCAAATCAATTGGGCACACATATAGGGGAGTTACCACTACGAAGAAAGATTTAATCTTCAATTCCATATCTTTGTAGTGTTGCCATCAATTACCAAAAAGGGGGAGATTGAAAGGTCCCTTGTGATTTTTGGTAATTGAGTATCAACATTAGGTGAACTAATATGTGTGATTGAGATTATACACGTGAAATTAGTTCACACATGATGATGCAATGAAGGAGCTTATTGCACATGAGACATGACATGGAGTCATGTGACCGAAAGTGGTGAAGATCAAGACAAGGCTTGGCTTGACGGACCGGGTTGCAAGTGTGAAGGGCAAGTCGAGGGACTTAGCGCCGATGGACCGACGCAAGCGGTGAAGAGCAAGTGAGGTCAAGATCGATGGATCAAGAAGGTCATGTGATGATATGAAATGGATCATATCATTGTTGATCGTGTTGGTGCATGTGTTGCATCGACACTTGGAGATGAAGCGAATGGAAATGCGCAAGGCAAAGGTATAACCCGTGACGGCATTTCATTTCGCCGATCATTGGAGCTTAGAGAAGTTTATGACCGGGTTTAGGATAGATGGCCGTACTATTAAGAGGGGGCAAACTTGTTTGCATATCGGTCATCTAGTGCCACTTGAGCGATCTAACTTTGCGACGTGTTAGGATCGAGTGGCGTGCTAAGAGCTAACCCACCTTTGAAATGATTGTGAAAAATGCTAACACACTTGCACATGGTGATGTACACTTGGTGGTGTTGGCACATTTGCAAAGGCGGCGGTGATTGCGGGGGTTGAGTTGGGTTTGGGAACCGCTCATCCTCGGCGCTTTCGAGAAAATGAGATGCATATTTTCTATTGGCGCGGATGCAAGTTGGTGGAGAAAACATGCTATTCCTCATGCTCAAGTTTGGTATACTTGATGGGTAGCATGTCGGCCAAGGTGTCGGTGTTTCGGTGAAGTTTTATTTGAAAATCGGTGACCGAACACACCGACCGAAGCACGCCGCTTCGACCGACGCCGGTGGGCGCGTCTCGCGAGAGCTCTGCAGCGCCGGGTTTTGACCGGATGCCGGACCGGATGCTTCCGGTGGACCGGACGCATGCTTCCGAAAGTGTCACCGGGGGCCAAGGCGCGTCTCCTTTGTGACCGGACGCGACGGTCGAGAGGTGACCGGGCGCTTGACCGACTCACCGGGTGGTTCCGGCCGGTGCGGCCCTGGCCAACTCACGTAAACCGTGGTTTGAAGCACCAACGGCTCTATTTTGGATGGAGCCTATTTATACTTGCCTTGGTCGGCCATGGCAGGTTGCTGAGCACATTCTAGCCTTGGTGGCTTGTTGTGTGGTGCTTGAGAGCCCTCCCACTCACATATGCTTGATATCGTTCATCCGATTGAGTGTGAGATCGAGTTCTAGTGCGTTGCGTTGAGAGATCGCATTCGCTGGCACTAGGTGATCGTGTTGCAAGCCGGTGTGCTTGTTTCTCTTGGAGGTTGCCACCTCGTAGACGGCTTGGTGGCAAGAGACTTCGTGAAGCACGCAAGGAAGCTTGTGCGGTGCTCCGAAGAAGAGATTGTGAGAGGTTCGTGCTCACCTCGCGGGGATCGTGAAGAGCAACTCTAGTGGAGCGTGTCATTGAGCTACCACACTTGTGTGTGGGTTCACACGGTACCCTCTGAGGGATTGGCTAGAGAACTCACACTGTGTGAGGGTCTCGATCGAGCTCCCAGCTGTGGGATTTGGCACTGGCCATTAAGCTTGAGAATCATCACCGGGTGATTCGCCAAACCGTGGAACCACTAAAGTGTTGGTCGACACAACGAGGAGTAGGGGGAAGTTGGCAAGCTTCCCGACCCTCGGTAAAAATCACCGGTGTCATCTTGTGTCCACACTTCGCGGTGGTTTGCATTCTCTTCATCACAAGCTTTGTTCTTACATTCTTATATACTTGTGCTTGTGCTTGAGTAGAGTAGTTATAACTATCTAGCTTGTGTAGCTTGCTTAGTTACTTTGCTTAGCTTGTGTAGCTAGGTAATTTGAGCCTTTGGGTTAGGCGTGTTTGCCTTGTCCATTGTGCACCTAGTGAGCTTAGGGGCTTTGTGCTTGCGCTTACTAGAATTGTGTAGGAGCTCTCTTGTGCTTGGAGTACTAGTGCTTAGGTTTGTGTGACCTTGCATTAGAATTGATTAGGAGCTCAAGCTAGGCTTGTCACCTCACCTTTCTTGTGTAGGATCTTTTGTGAGGTGATTTAGAGTCTTAGTTAGAGGGGTGAAGTCTTGGCTAGACCGATAAGTTTACTTCCGCATTTGTTTCGGTTAGCCGGTGCGATTAGTTTTTAAAAGGGACTATTCACCCCCCCTCTAGTCCCCATCTCGACCCTTCATGTGGTATCAAAGCCGTGGTCTCTCATTTAGTGGTCTTTACCGCCCGAGAGGATGGAAACTAGAGGGTTTAGTGATGCTTGTTTGAGTGACACACATATTTTTTTGATGGCACACACTTTGCACCCAAAAACACCATATGCTTGATCATTTTCGTGTCATGGGACCTAAGGTTTGGTGGGTTGTCACTAGTGGTCTCACCGGTGTCTTGGACCATAGAAATCTAACCAAAGCTCAAAGGTCATTGTATGAACTTGATGCACATGCATATCTTTTTCTAATGAATTCTTTGAGACTTGAAGATTTTGACAAGGTGAACCATGAGGGATCCGCACATGAGGTGTGGGAGTCCATCAAGCACACCTTCGGCAATGCCTCCATTTGGGATGATGGCAAGTTTGAGGATGAGGGCGCCAAAGGTGGTGGTTCATGAGGATGATGAGCAACATTGCTCCACCTCATGGTCAAGTGAAGATGATGATCGAACTACCACAAGTTCACTTGACAAGGTTGATGATGATGCTTCAAGTGATGCAAGTGATGATACTACATCGACATATTGCTTCATGTCACAAGGTGACACAAAGGTATCAAGTAGCAATATGATTGATCATGTTGATTCATATGATGAGCTTGTTAGTAGACTTGCTAGCATGACCATGTCTTTAGAAAAAGAGAAAGCTAAAACAATGAACTTAAAAATGAAAACTCCTTTCTAAAGAAAACATGCGAACAACAAGAGCATCTACTTTATGTTACTACTTGTTCACATGATGTGTTAAAATTGGCTCATGAGGAACTTAGTGTTACTCATGATAACTTGGTACAAGACCATGCTTTTCTCACTAAGAAGTTTTCAAATGAAAAATCTAAAACTAGTGAGAGCTCATCACTTGGGTCAATTGATCAATCACATATTTGTGCTAACCCTTTTTTTTTTTTTTTTTAAAAGACCGGCGGGCGAGGTGCCCGCTGTGCACAAACTTTATATTAAAATAAAAACAGCCAAAAGAGTACGGGGAAAGACCTACTTACAATTTACAAAACCAGCCACCTGGGGTGGAGAAGCTACGGGACTAAAGGAATTACAAACACGTATCACGAATTACAAGCCATTCACCATGCTAACACCGAGACTCTATCAACCTCTCGAAAGCCTAAAGGCCCGGGAAAGCCAGCTTCATCCTTGAAATTGCGGAGCCATCCGAGAAGAGAAGCTTGAATGCCATCAAAGACTTGTCTATTTCTCGATTTTCCAAATTTCCCACGCGGCAATAAGGAAAACCTCCATAAAGAGAGGGAGGCCGAGGCGGATCCTCTGGTCACATTAACAATGTCGTGAAGATGGGCTTCCATGGACCGCACAATACCCAACTTGTCCCAAAGAAGCTTGAGCAAACGGGACAGAGAAAAAGAACAGATGCTCTATAGTTTCCTCCTCTCTAGAGGCACAAAGAACACGAGGTCGCCGTCAGTCAACATTGAAGTGACGCCTAGCCAACATGTTCTTGGTGTTTAATCTGTCGAGGAAAATAAGCCATGCAAAAACTTGACTCTTGGAGGACCTTACATTTCCGAGATCAACCGAAAAATATTGGGCACATGATCATTTGCAAACGCCATCTTATACAACTTGGAAGCCGAGTATCTCCCATTTGCCCCAGCAGAAAATTCTAAGATCGGGACCATCGGCAAGCTCAAAATCCCGGACCAAAACTCTCAACTCATCGAGCTCGAGGGCAGCGGCTTGGGAGATTGGGATGACAAATAATTCCTCCAAACTAGAAGCCCGAGCAACCTCTTGCACCGAGATGTTAGGAAACCCGCAAAGTTAGCAAGATGGGGAAGGTGTCGCCCAAGCAATCGCCCGGCCAAGTGTCACCCCGTAAGAGAATGGAGGAACCATCCCCAACCGACAGAAGTGATGCTTGCATATAGATCCTTGAGCCGGAAAATATCTTTCCACCAAAATGAACCCACCTCTCTCTCGAATATGGGGAACCCTGCCATTATAGTACTTAAAACCGCAAAAGCCGCACCCACGCGAGTGTCTTCTTTAGAATAAAATTTGTGCAATTGCTTCATGAGGAGTGCATCATTCGAGAAGAAGATTTTTGAAACCAAGACCACCTTTCTTTTTGGCCTCTCGCACCAAAGGCCAAGCCACAAGATTGCCACCTCTTTTTTCTCGGTGTTACCTCTCCACGCATTGCTTGCTTACTAATCCTATCAACTCCCCAATGACTCCTTTATGAAGCTTGAAAGTACACATGGCATATGTGACAAAGAGGGAGTAATGACAAGATAACATATTCAAATTACCCAGTAGTATGAAAGCAAGGTGGAACAAGCAAAGAGCTTTCTCTCAACCCTATCCAATAAAGGAGCAAAATCATCAATCTTGGGCTTAGAGAGACCCAAAGGCAACCCCAAGTAAGTAAAAGGTAAAGAGCCAATCGACAACCCAGTACCAGGCCCAGATTTCCATTTTCTCCCGGGAAACATTACTTGGCACAATAATAGATTTGCTAAAGTTAACCTTAAGGCCGCAGAGACCTAGCAAAAGTTCCAAGAATAGCTTTTTAGGCGTAAGAGTTGCTTTGCATCGCCTTGCATGATTACATTAATTGGCACAATAATATTTGTGCTAACCCTTGTGATGTAGGTGTTGCATTTCTTAAGCGCAATCACTAGAAACAGTTTTAGAACCCATCTCTAATAACGGGCGCCAGAAATGCGTCGTTGATATCTCCTAAGTGAAACCACCATGTCGGTGATAACACTAGGTACATCAACGGTGATAGATCTTGCCAAATAAGATATTCATCCGCAGCGCACGGATCTATCATTGTAGCATTTCACCCGAAGTATTCGGGGTATCGTTATTTATATTTTTCCCAAAGGAAGGCATGGTGTAAAAGTCTCTAATTCGGACATGGTCAAGATGACACGAATGTATAATAGACCAATGCTCATAATATGGGTAAAACAAGATAGGTAGTAGGATAACTTGACACACACACTCAAGCCAATCTCAAGGATAAAGGTAAAAGAATGAATAAAAGAATAAGTATAACATGGAGCGGGCATATTCTAGATAGTCATGTCAAGATAGCGATACACACATGTTTTATTGTTAGAGATTCTAAGTCAAGATAGTCAAGGTCTCGCTGAATTACTTCGGCACCGACCCACACCCAAAGGACGTTGTCCGGCAATTGCGCCGCGCCACACCAACGTGGGGATTACAAGGGACGGACAAGGCGTCACAACCCAACCCAAAATTACCCCCTCAACCGTGGGATGCGCCACAAAAGATAGGCAACCCCAAGCCCGCACACCACGCCTACACTAGTGATTATCACTCTAGCGTGTTAACAAGGCTTACCCGTCCCCCGGGGTCCTTCTACTAGAGAGCCGTTCGAGGAACGACTATCAATCCCGCAACCCAACATCAACCAAGTCTAACTCTAGGTAGAACTCATCATATCGATCTAGCTCTTGGTCTAAACATGTATGTATGATAGATTAAGCACGATGTTCTATAAGACAAGATCATGATATAGGAACTATAGACTAGTTCATCAACCAAGATTATATCATAAGAACTTTGCTCTAATTCAAGAACATGACTATATTGATAAGTAGAGAACAAGAACAAGATGAAGAACTCTAAATTGCTCATACCGAATAGCTCCAAAATATCTTGCTCTCCTTTTATAATCCTTGCCAAACTCCTCCTATGTACAAACTAAGAAGAAGAGGAAGAAGAAGAAGAAGAAAGAGAGAGAGGCTCTCTTGTGTGGTGTGTTTTACAATGAAGAAATGGCCTCTATTTATAGGAGAGAGGGGAGAGAGGCAAGACTAATACAAGGAAACAATTCCTGCCACCTCCTAGCCATGCAAACCGACCTCACTATGACGGTAACAAAGTTTCCTTGTGAGCTGCGTTGAAAACCGGAGGAAAACCGGCCAGGAAAGCGGTGAACCGGAGGTGAACCGAGCTCGTGGCGCCGTCCGCTATTTCGAAGGTAATCCGGTCTTGGGGGCAACGAACCGGGCCGGTTCAGGGGGTCCAACCGCGCCCATGCGCTAAACCAAATACCGCCTCCCCGCATCCATTCCCCGGCGAGCCACGTGTCCGGTCCCGGAGGGGAAGCCGCGCCGAAAGGCGTCAGCCAGCGCCCGCCAAGTGGGGACCACCGCCACGTGGCGAGGCCGCGTCACGGGCGGTTTGAATTCGTCGCGCGCCCGCATGCCGTGGCGCGCTCCCGTCGCGGTGGTGGGAGACAGGCGCCACGTGTCGCCACCTCGGCCGGTGGGCGTGGTCGCCTTGTCCCCTGCGTGGTGGACGGCGGGGCCCTCCCCGCCCGCTTTGTCGCTGGTCGTGTCACCAGATGCTGCGCGCGTGGCAGTGCTTTACTTGTTGTCGGTTGTTCTTTGTTGTGCCACATGTCGGTCCCTAGTAGGTGTGCATGGCATCAGAAAGACAGTGGGACCCAATTTGCATGGCAACTTTGTGTACGTGATATATTCTTGTTCCCGAGTCCAAACATAGCAAGTAATATATTCATTTCGATCAAGCGCGACGAGACCTTCGCAATGGTGTACTCTGTTTTATCATTGGAGATACTTTCTTTTGATGATAAATTGAGAAACCCCCGCAAAATAGCTGAAGACACTAAAACTCATGGAACTCGTTACACACGCCGTTTGCTCGGTCCAGTTTGCATTGTATTGGGCTCATTTCCATTGGGGTGAAAGATGTTACTCAAGCACGCTTTCCTAGAAGGTGCCTTTTGGTGCATTTTCCACTTGCTTTGTATATAAATCCTGCAAAAACATTATTTCGGCACTACAAGTGGAATTATGTCAATAATAAATGTATATGTGTGTAGTAAGGTATAGTTTTAACCCCTTATTGGTAGAATGTTGACGTTAAAAATGTATCGTTAGTGACCGTCAACAGTAGGCAAGAAGCATGTATCCACCTCTTGCAATGATTTACTTGCTATGCCATGTTCTTCATATTTGGATGCTTGTTCTTCTTCTATGTCTTGTGAGACTAACCTTTTGAAGGAGAATGATGAGCTCAAAAAGAAAGTGAAGAATTTGAGCAACCGATTAGAGAGGTGCTACAACTCTAAGGTCCTCTTCGAGAACATAGTGAAGAATCCAAGAAGCCTACATGATAAGAGTGGTCTTGGGTTCATCAAGAAGAAGTTGACCAAAAGTGGGAGGAAAATAGCAAAGAAGGTCAAGAAGCAAGAAAAGGAGAAGCTATCTCATTTCATGTGCTATCAATACCATGAAAAGGGACATCTTGCAAAGGCTTGTCCAAGCAAAGAAAAGCTCAAGTTGAAGCAACAAAAAGAGCCTCAACCGAAACCCCAAGATCAAGTCAAGACCAACCATGAAGCTAAAGTTGATAACTTGAAGATCAAGAAGAAAACAAGAAGGGGTGGAAGAGCTTATGCAAGGCATCCAACTCATATTCAAGATGCCAAGATGATGAGCAAGAATCAATTTGGGAAAAGAGATTTGGCTCACATCAAGTGCCATAAGTGTGATACATTGGGCCACCTAGCTTCGGGTTGTCCAAACAAGCTTGAGAAGAAGGCTCAAGCAAACAAAGTGAAGCAAGGCAATGAGGAGCATCACATGAGCAAGAAAGAAAAGGCTCAATAAAAGAGAAGATGCTACTTATGCCGGGAAAGGGGACACATGGCTCATTCATGTCCCCTAGGTAACAATTCTAAGCCTATTTCAATTGATGATGATATTGTGCTTAGAAAGGATGACAATGGTACCTCTTCGGTTACTATTGCAAAACATATCCCGCTACTCATACTAAGGCTTTGCCTAAGTATGTTGCACCTAACTTGAGAGGACCCAAACTAGTTTGGGTACCATCAAAAAGTGGATGATTGTGTGTAGGTACCATGGCATTGGAGGCTTTATTCAATTGAGCTCATATTGTTCATCATTTGATTAAGTCAAGTAATGAAGCCTAGTGCAATTATATCCCAATGCCAAGACAAGAAAAATGAAGTCCAAGTGCTACAACATACAAGTGCAAACTCAAGTTGTGGTGATTTATTGGAATTATTTGATGGCTTGCAAAACATCTATGATGAAGCTTGCTAGCTTGATGATCATGAGCTACAAAGGTATACTTCTAGTTGATCACATATATTTGGGTGCATATGAGTTGATTGAATTGGATATATATGCATATGTTGCTTGCTATGAGATGCTTGAATGGATTCAATGCTTAGTAGTCAAATTTGAGTTGGTTTGAATGGATATGATCATGAGATGACTCTTAGTATGTGATTTCAATTGATATATGTCTTGTGATGATATTCAAACAAGTTGGCATCAAATTTGATTCAAATTGTTGAAGCATAGCTCAATTGCTCAAATCTGTCCACTATTACAAAATCTGAGTGAGCTGTGATCTTAGTCATGTTTGGATGATCAAATCTTATTGGAATGGCTTGAAATTTGGTATGCATGCTCTATGCTTATGGTACAAGATGCTGTAGAAATTTCATGATGAGAAGATAAGGGATACTTTAGTTTTGGAGTGGAACTTGTCAACTATATTGCAGCTGTTTTCAGCATGTACTAGTGTGGAAAGGTGTGAAATCTGGTAGCAATCCATAAGGGCTATGGTGCTCAAATTTTTATGGCTACTAGATGACTTAGTGTTGAACATCTCCACCAAATTTTGTGGCATTTCAACATGTACATTGTGAGATATGGTTCATTCATCAAGATGTACAAAATCTGCCAGAAAAGTGATAATTATTGGATTGATCAAGAGTCACTCTCATTGAAAGGTCCTCAAGTTGGAATAATGTTGATAAGTGTTTGAGGCACCTAAGTTTGGTTTTGAGTTGAGTTAGAATCATAACAAACATGAGTACAAAGGCCATTGATTTTGGAGGAGTGTACCTTGTACACATCTAGTACTCTAGTTGAAGATCAAGACCAAGCTAAAGATGGAGATCAAGAAATGAGCTCAAATGATCATTGGATATCTTTGGAAGAAAGAAAAGGACTTAAAGAAGAAGCAAGTCTATTCATTATGATAAGTCCATCATGTGGATCAATCAACCAAAGTCAATTCAAGTGAGTATCAAGAATGGTTCTTGGATAAGAGGTCACTTCTCCCGTCGGGGGCATGCCGCCCTCTTGAGGTAAACCAAGCACCGTGCTTGGATGGCTAACATGGAAGTGAGATTCTAGGAACTATTGGAGATGCTTAGTTGAGGCAATCTAATGGGTTGATCTAGAAAAGCAAGGAACACCCAAATAGAGAGATGTTTCATGCAAGATTCAAATGGTTTTCTCTCATGCAAGCAAAGATCAAAAAGAAAGCAAGCCAACCACAACAAGTAGTGCACTTGATCATTAGTGATTTTCAATTCATATGGGTGAAGCATGGAATTCATATTGATAGATATTGTGTTCACCAAGCTATTGAATTGGACTTCATGATGCTAGTTGGAGAGCTAAATTGGAATCTAATGACTATCCTCTACTCCAACATGGCAAGGTGAAATTGTTTGACATATGCATTCATACTTTGCTAAGGACTTGCTAGTGCATATAGTCATACATAGTGATCATTCATGAAAATCAAATGTTTTTAATGTTTATATGGTACCACTATTGCTTCTATGCTTTATATGATCTAGTGGTGGCATATGACATGTTCATGAGCTAGTAAACCCATAGTATTTGATCTAGAGAGTGAGCATTCTAGTACTTTAACTCAACATTGTCAAGATAACCCTTAGCATGAGGTGTGAAGAAGCTTGTCATTGGTTCAAACCGAGTTAGATTATCTTGTGCAAGTGATCTAGATCAAGTCAAAGAGAAAGAAGCTCATGAAAACAACATAGTTCAAGAATTGGTTACAATTGTCAAATCTTTTTAAGTGGCTACCACTTTGCAAGATATATCATATTCCTACATGTGGTATCTTTCCTTCACGTGGTATGAATGGTGGTTCCACAAGTGATCCTCAACTTTAAGTGATCAATTCAAATCAAGAAAGCTACCCTCACCAACAAGAGCTCAAATTGTTCAAATGGATTGACATATGCTTTGACATAGGGGAGGTGTCCCACCTCAAGTTATCAAGGTCAAAGATCCTACAAGTGACCTACATGTGGCATTTCAAGGTGGTTTTCATGCTTCCACATGTGTTTGTTACAAGTGGTGTCATTCCAACATATGGTGGTGTCCATCAAAAATGAAGATTCAACAATCAACCATCTATCCCTAGTCACAACCTTTGTATCAATAGAGGCATACCCTTTATGAAAATTGATGACAAAGGGGGAGAAATTGGACAAAGATATGTTTGTGTCTTTGGATATATGACAAAGGGGATGAGAATATGGACATAGAACAAGAGGGAGCAAGATTGAAGATTAGAAGAGGATCAATATTCTTGGACATATGAGAAGCACACAAGTTGGGGGAGCAAGCTCATGAACTTGATTGTTTGCATTTGCTATGTGCATATTCATGTGCTTGCTTGCATTTGCATAAGTTTTTAGTTTCCATGTGCAATGCTTGTGTGGTGTATGCTAGTCATAGAACTTGATTGATGATATGATAACTAGCATGCATAGGTTGTAGCTAGACATATAGTTTTCACGTGGATCAAGTACCATTGCTCATAATGATGATCTCATATGGTATCTTGAGTTTTGATGTATGTCTAGTTACATGGATGATGCTAAGGATGAACTTCAATTTGCAACTCCGATTGGTATCACGCTTCAAAGGTTTATCCTATATACCTTAGCATCACTTTGTAGTGTTAACCCTCCCAAAAGTTTCATATCTCTGTATGTGTGCAAACCTTGAATTCAAATCAATTGGGCACACATATAGGGGGAGTTACCACTACGAAGAAAGATTTAATCTTCAATTCCATATCTTTTGTAGTGTTGCCATCAATTACCAAAAGGGGAGATTGAAAGGTCCCTTGTAATTTTTGGTAATTGAGTATCAACATTAGGTGAACTAATATGTGTGATTGAGATTATACACAGGAAATTAGTTCACACATGATGATGCAATGAAGGAGCTTATTGCACATGAGACATGACATGGAGTCATGTGACCGAGTGGTGAAGATCAAGACAAGGCTTGGCTTGACGGACCGGTTGCAAGTGTGAAGGGCAAGTCGAGGGACTTGGCGCCGATGGAC
The DNA here is from genome assembly GCA_015847255.1 of Hyparrhenia diplandra. Lineage (NCBI taxonomy): Eukaryota > Viridiplantae > Streptophyta > Magnoliopsida > Poales > Poaceae > Hyparrhenia > Hyparrhenia diplandra. The sequence continues at coordinate 641,022 of JADLZK010009115.1, read as the reverse complement.
CGACGCAACGGTGAAGAGCAAGTGAGGTCAAGATCGATGGATCAAGAAGGTCATGTGATGATATGAAATGGATCATATCATTGTTGATCGTGTTGGTGCATGTGTTGCATCGACACTTGGAGATGAAGCGGAATGGAAATGCGCAAGGCAAAGGTATAACCTGTACGGCATTTCATTTCGCCGATCATTGGAGCTTAGAGAAGTTTATGACCGGGTTTAGGATAGATGGCCGTACTATTAAGAGGGGCAAACTTGTTTGCATATCGGTCATCTAGTGCCACTTGAGCGATCTAACTTTGCGACGTGTTAGGATCGAGTGGCGTGCTAAGAGCTAACCCAGCCTTTGAAATGATTGTGAAAAATGCTAACACACTTGCACATGGTGATGTACACTTGGTGGTGTTGGCACATTTGCAAAGGCGGCGGTGATTGCAGGGTTGAGTTGGGTTTGGGAACCGCTCATCCTCGGCGCTTTCGAGAAAATGAGATGCATATTTTCTATTGCGCCGGATGCAAGTTGGTGGAGAAAACATGCTATTCCTCGTGCTCAAGTTTGGTATACTTGATGGGTAGCATGTCGAAGCGAAGGTGTCGGTGTTTCGGTGAAGTTTTTATTGGAAAACGGTGACCGGACACACCGACCAAAGCACGCGCCGCGGCCCGGGCGCTCCGGTGGGTGCGTCGCGCGAGAGCTCTGCGGCGCGGTTTTGACCGGATGCTTCCGGTGGACCGGACGCATGCTTCCGAGTGTCAGCTGTGGGGCCAAGGCGTCTTCCTTTGTGACCGGACGCACGGTCAGAGGTGACCGGACGCTTGACCGGACTCACTGGTGGTTCCGGTCGGTGCGTCCGGTCAACTCACAGAAAGTGTGGTTTGAAGCACCAACGGCTCTATTTTGGATGGAGCCTATTTATACTTTCCTTGGTCGGCCATGGCAGGTTGCTTTGAGCACATTCTAGCCTTGGTGGCTTGTTGTGTGGTGCTTGAGAGCCCTCCCACTCACATATGCTTGATATCGTTCATCCGATTGAGTGAGAGATCGAGTTCTAGTGCGTTGCGTTGAGAGATCGCATTCGTTGGCACTAGGTGATCGTGTTGCAAGCCGGTGTGCTTGTTTCTCTTGGAGGTTGCCACCTCGTAGACGGCTTGGTGGCAAGAGACTTCGTGAAGCACGCAAGGAAGCTTGTGCGGTGCTCGAAGAAGAGGTTGTGAGAGGTTCGTGCTCACCTCGCGGGGATCGTGAAGAGCAACTCTAGTGGAGCGTGTCATTGAGCTACCACACTTGTGTGTGGGTTCACACGGTGCCCTCGAGGGATTGGCTAGAGAACTCACACCGCGTGTGAGGGTCTCGATCGAGCTCCCACCGTGGGGATTTGGCACTGGCCATTAAGCTTGAGAATCATCACCGGGTGATTCGCCAAACCGTAGAACCACTAAAGTGTTGGTCGACACAACGAGGAGTAGGGGGAAGTTGGCAAGCTTCCCGAGACCTCGGTAAAAATCACCGGTGTCATCTTGTGTCCACACTTCAGCGGTGGTTTGCATTCTCTTCATCACAAGCTTTGTTCTTACATTCTTATATACTTGTGCTTGTGCTTGAGTAGAGTAGTTGTAACTATCTAGCTTGTGTAGCTTGCTTAGTTACTTTGCTTAGCTTGTGTAGCTAGGTAATTTGAGCCTTTGGGTTAGGCGTGTGTTGCCTTGTCCATTGTGCACCTAGTGAGCTTAGGGGCTTTGTGCTTGCGCTTACTAGAATTGTGTAGGAGCTCTCTTGTGCTTGGAGTACTAGTGCTTAGGTTTGTGTGACCTTGCATTAGAATTGATTAGGAGCTCAAGCTAGGCTTGTCACCTCACCTTTCTTGTGTAGGATCTTTTGTGAGGTGATTTAGAGTCTTAGTTAGAGGGGTGAAGTCTTGGCTAGACCGATAAGTTTACTTCCGCATTTGTTTCGGTTAGCCGGTGCGATTAGTTTTTAAAAGAGACTATTCACCCCCCCTCTAGTCCCCATCTCGACCCTTCAACCTCCGCCGACACCATCCTCTTCCCCAATTTTCCCCAATCCACGTGTCGGTTCCGACCCAATCTTGCTTGGTTCCCGGACGGTGGTATCCGGAGACCACTACGATCCAACCACCACCATGGACAACGACTCAAAGAAGCTGCTGAAGAACTTGGGGAACAGTTCACCAAATTCGACGGCCAAGCCGGACAAGATCGAGAATAAACCTTCGATCCTCTCCGGCGACGATCCAAGAAGTGGTCAAGCGCCGTCAACAACTTCAGGGCGCGCCGATCTTGAGATGAAGACGCTATTGGAATCGGCGGCCCGCGACTTCATCAAGAAGCGGACCGACGGCAAAGCGTAACTGGATGATCAAGTCACTGCGGCCGATCTAGAGAACATGATGAAGGGCTACACGGGGACAAAGCCGGCGCCAACCGGGGCGCCATCAACAGATGGCGCAGCGCCACCCCCTCTCCTCCGCCGAACACCTTCCCGTGGTCTCGCTCTCGCTTGCACAAGCTGTCCTTCCCCACGTCACGATGGCAAGGAGGATCCTCTCCCATGGATCAACCGGGCCAGCGAGCAATTCTTCAGGGGGACAAGGTACGCCAAAGAACGTAACAAGACTGGCGGTATGCTTCCTATCATCTCACGGGGAGCCCAAAGAATATGGTACATGAGGCTGTCCTAGGAGAAACCAAGTGGCGGTTGGGCGAGCTTTGCCTAGTATATCAACGAGCGCCGGACCCGGCGAACGGGCGCAACCCGGGTGAGCCGGCATCGCTAAGGAAGACGGGCACCGCCGACGAGTACCTGAGCGCCTGGCGCCGCGTGGCATGTGCTGGCCACCTCGACGACGGCCAGCCAGGTGAACATCTACACCCGCAGCGAGGCTGGGTGAACCGCTCAAGACAAAAGACGTCCGAGATGCAGAATCCCAAGGACATGGAGGCTGCCATGTCTCGCCCGGGGTGTACGAGCGACGCCTCGCCATCCTCTACAACACCGGCAAGCCCGGCCGCGAGTGAGGGCCGTGGCGCTCACGCCTATGGCCTGGCGGCCGCCCCCGGCGCCCTCCTCTTCGGCGGCACCCGGCCGTTCAACGATTCGACCGTTCAGCGGGGCGACACGGAGGAGATGACGAGCGGCGCAAAGGCTGGACTATGCTTCAATTGTGATGAGCCATTCACACGGGGTCACAAGTGCAAGCACCTCTTCAACATCCGCGATCTTCAATGACTACACCGACGCGACACGACGAAGGCGAACCACTAGCGGGCGCCAAAGAGGAGCCACCGACCTGAAGGTCCTCGTTGGGGACCCCGACTCCCGTGCGTGGTGCTCATTCTCTCTACCTCGTCGGTATGATCTCAAGCATGGGCGTCAACATCATCGTCGACTTCGGGAGCAACGCACAACTACATCGACCCCCCGTGGTGACCCGCGGCGGGCCTCGGACTCGGCCGGTGCGTGTCTTGATCACCATTGGCACCGGCGCCACTTCTACATGTCGAGCCACCACCTTCGCCGTACCACTACCTCGACGCCCGGCACCTTCGACATCGGCGCCTACGTCATGCCCTTTGGCGGCGGCGTCGGCGTCATCATAGCATGCCTTGGTTGGCAAAGCACGGGGGCGGGTGACGGTGGGACTTAGCGACACCGCGAGCTGATGCTGCGCGGCGATCGCCCGCCGCGTTCGTCGGCTCCACCCGGTGTGGGCGCCCCGGCCCCTGGCCTGCTCGGTCGAGCATCTTCGCGGCGTCGGGACACCTCCTTCGGCAGGGAAGCGTTCGAGGGCATCTCGCGGCGCGGCTGACCTCTGACACGTCCGCCGGAGTCTTCGTCGGCTACGCCCGAGGGCTACATTGGAGGATCGACATCTCGCCCCGCTCGCCCTCGGCGTCGTCACCGCGGGGCGGCCAGCACCCGGCATGGGCGGCAGAGGACGGCCTCCTCCTCTTCGACGGCCGCTTCTACCTTCCGGCTTCCTCTCCACTATTACCAAGCTGCTGGGAGGCCTTGCCCGGGGCGGGAGTTCGCGAGGGCCGAACTTCCTCGCCTTTGGGAGCTTACACGGCGGAGCCAACTTCAACTTCCGACCGCCATCTGTTGGGCGGCATATGGCCTTGGCGCCACCATGTCGGCCCGCCGGGGTCGTCTTCACCGGACGACATGGATCGCCTCTTCCTCACCATCGACAATGTCCACATCAGCTCACGATGCGAGAGGGGTGTCCACCGGCTTTAAGCCCTCTCTCGTCTCGACGTCGGGTCCTTCATGTATAGTACGATGTTGAACTTGGTCGCTACTCCTCCTACTCGCCGCGACATCACCATCCGGCGTCGCTTCCGCTCTTCGTCAACACTCCGCCCAACGAGCGTTTCTTATTCCTGGAGAGCCCACCCCGCGACATGGTGCACCGGCGCACCTTGAGGTGGGCGTTCCAAGGGAGCTCCTTCTGGCGGCCCGTCGTCGAGCGACTTCACAGCGAGGGGCGTCTTTGCTCACCGTACATCTACCACGGCTACATCGGCAACCTTCACTACCTCCTAGAGTTTGATCCAAAGCAAACCGGGGAGAACATGATCCTTAGGAACCCGGTGCGTGGTCGACTCAATGCTGCGTTGAGCTCAATATTCCGGGGGCAACTGATCTCCACCTGTGTGTGGCGAATGGACTTTCATCCAGTAGCGGACGCGGCCGGTCGGAGAAAGGGGAGATGTCATGACCCGGGAAATAGGGCCCGGGAGGACAGGCCCGACAGGCCCGCGGGCGCCCGGCGCCGCCCCTCCGAGGGCTCGCGCAAGCCGCCGCCCGCCCGTCCCCTCCCTTCCGCGGATTCTTCGGCAATTAATTCGAAATAAAGGGAGGGAAATATCTAGGATTATCTTTAGGCGTTTTTGGTGTGCAAGGGAATATCTCATCTATAAGGGAGACCCTTATTAGGAAATAAATAAATAGGATATGCTTGTAAAAGGTATTCCAATCTATAAGGAAACCTTTACAGAGATTGCTTGAGATACAAGTCCCACTAGCCGGGGCTATAAAAGTAAGGGGTGCATGTCTTTCGGGGCAACAAGCAAATAAAGAATTTTATCCCAATCTTCATGCCTCCCTCTCCCCACGCACAAGCCCCCGCCCCTACCACCCGCGCCGCCTGCCAAGCCGCGCCGCGCCCCGGCCCGGCCGACGCCGACCGCCTCCACCTCCGTCGATGCCATCCTCTTCCCCAATTTTCTCCAATCCACGTGTCGGTTCCTACCCAATATAGCTGGTTCCCGACATGTATCTATAAATAAATTTTAATGTTAATTTAAGATTATTAATGATACATCAATATTAAATTCATTAATATTTCCTAATTTAGTTAAAACCTAATATATTGATTTTTCTAAATTAATTTAATATTTTAGTTTATTTATTTATTGGTGTATTTATATAATTATAATGACCAATATTTATATAATATAATATTGATTGAGATTTAATTGTTAAATATTTATTGATGTATAAATATATATTTGTGTGAACTATCCTTGTCTATGTTATATACATAAATACTTTAAGCTCTACTTGTGTATTTTGTAATTCTAAAAGTATTGAAAAAGCAAAATGGCTAATTGTTTTCTACCATTTTTATTTGAATTTCTTCACTTGACATATAATTAAATATATCCATTATAATTTAGTTTGCTATGACATTGAAGATTATTAGACGTGTACTTTCATTTAGTTCACTTTGGTTAACAATTAACTTAGTAGCTTTGAGTTGAAGTGAGTAAATATCCACTCCGTGACATCTTTTTGTATTTTTTTGGACTGAATCAGTAAGGCAACCCTCTACCTATATTTTTTATTTTTAACTAAAAGAATGGATGAATGAATGAGGGAACAAGAAAATTTACAAGGCAACTAGGCCCAAAGAAAAAGAAAGATTAAACATTAAAGCTATTGCAACAAGAACTAATAGGTATGGTTAAAGATCGTTGAGAAGAAAGTTCATATAAACAATCTAGTTCAAGCGAGAAGACAACAATGTAAATGAAATGATTTTCAAATTATGCTTAAAGTTCATCCAAACAAGATGAGTTCATGGCATGATAGGGTGAAGATAACAAAAAAAAGATTTTCAAGGTACTAACTATGTGGACGGTTGGATGAACTATCGCTAAATGCTTGTTTACTAGTTATCTCGTCGCTAAAGAGTAGCATCGGACTATCTATCGCTAAAGAGTAGCATCAGATTATCTATCGCTACAAATTTCCAAAGTGATAGACAATTTGTCGCTAAAAGTGTTGTCTATTGCTAAAGAGTTTTTCTTGGCGGGACCTACACCGCTAGTAAGTCTATTGTTGTAACCGCTTTTACCGTTAGATCATCCATCTCTAATTTTGGTGTTGTGGTGTAGTGTAAGCGAAGGTGAAGGTTAAGGGAGAGCTTGGTGATCAAGGTACCTTGGCTTGGATGAAGAAGAGAGTACTTTCATTTGAGTTGAGGTACTAGTCAAGCTATGCAAAGTCATGTTGATGTTGAGGTTCATATCATTATTGAATTATATAGAAACATAAGTTTTGGATGAGAAGTGTAATCTTGATCAAATGATCGAGTATCCAATGTCATAGCTCAAGGTAGTTCAGTTTAAAACCATTAAAGTGTTGCCTTTTGCCCTCAAATGATGGAGATTGAAGCAACAATGTTTGAAAGGAAGATTTTTCGCAAAAAAATGTTTGAAAGGAAGAAAAAAACTCAAGTGGTTTTATTTGTGTATCATAAATCTTGAGTATATGTATGTCATATGAAAACTACCCATGTGAGTAATCGATTGATTAGCATAGTTGAGAGAACATTTTGTGTGCTAATAGGGAAATCCGACTAGATCGATTTCCCAAATTAGCTAGGTCGATTTTGTAGGCTGAGAGAGTAGTGACTAGTCGATTTGTAAAAACCGGCTAGAAGCTAGGCTAGACAGAGTGCAAAGACTAGTTTTTTATGGGAGGGCTATTTATACCCACTCCCATGGCCCTTGGTGATTTTTTTTCCGAGCTAAGTCTAGAAAGAGCTCCCGGTCCAAGTTCACCCTTTGTGGGACTTGATTGAAATTAACCTCATGCATTGAATTGAAGAACAAGATTGAAGATTTATCGGCTTGTGTGAGAGCAATTGAAGCGACCAAGCCTTGAGCACTTCGTGCAATTTCAAGTTTCATTGTAAAGCATTTTTTACTCTTGGAGCTTTGCTCCTAAATAGCTAGATGTCACCAGTGAGCACCAAAGTTGTGGTGTGCCAAATTTGTGTGGGCTGTGATCTTGCCCCCAAAGGGAAAAAGATCATCTAGTATAGTGTGCAAAGTTGTTGAACGAAAGCGTAGCTAGAGCCCAACCATGGAGGGGGCTCACTACTTCCACAATGGAGGCGTGGGATCCAAGTGGGGTTTTGAAACCCGGGAAATACATCTTGCATCTCCTTACTTTGGTTTGTCTCACTTTCATATTCACATTGCATATATTTCACATCTAGTGAGTTTCCTCTTGTGACTACTCCGTTATACTTATCCGTGAGTGTAGGCATACTTTGAATACGTTTCAAATCCCTCAAAAGCACCATCACGCACTGTGGACTGTTGAAGGGAAAACTCTTTATGGTGTCATGCGTGCGATATGGGATCTCACCAACGGAAGCGGATGGAGCCGTTAGAGCCCCCGACTCCTCCCCAGGCGGCGGCGGCGGCGCCCACGCCACAGCGTCGATCTCCCTCCCCACTCCACCCCCTCCATTCCGGCTCCGGATCCGAGCTCCCGGCCCCTTCTCTTCCGGATCATGTACCTCTCTTGGGAAGTTCGCCCCGGCCCGTTGGGGCCGCCCCGGCTCCGCCCGGCCTCCTCGGGCGCCACCGGCGGCCCGGCCCGCCGGAGGCCTCCCTCCCCGTCGGCCACCTCCAACCTCGCGGGGCCCGGTGGGCCGCCGCCCCGGTGTGCGGCCTTGGTCGTTCCCTGTCGGAGGCTGCGCCCGGAGCGGGGCCGCCTCTGCGCTTCTTGTGGAAGGGAGGCCACCGCTTTCGAGTCCCCTGCCCGGTTGGCGGCTCGCCCCCGACGCCGTCGTCGGCCTCCTCCCGTGCTTGCGGGCGGGCGCGTCTTGCCCGCCGGGAGCTGGGTCAGGCGGCTCTCTTGCGCCGCGGGCCGTGGAGGTGGGCGCGTCCGTTGCGGTGGGTAGGGGACCTCTGCCGCCGAGCCATGCGCGGTGCCGGCGTCGATGGCGCCCCACGCCTTCAACGGCCTCGATGTGGGCGCGCCGGTCGGGGCCCGCGACCCGCTCATTGATGCTTGAAGATGGCGAGCTTCAATACGACGGCGATGACGCTCCATCCGCGGCACGGCCTCCACCCGTAAGGACCTCCACGCCGATGCTCACCCCTTCTTCCCCTCCTCGTCGGCGGGACCAAGGGGGAGCGTTGGGTCGATCTACCCATGTCCGATCGCTCCGACGACGAGCTCGAGGAGCTAACCCCGCCGCTACCTTCCGCGTCCCACCATCGCCCGGTGCCCGCGGGGCGTAGGTCCTCCCCGCGGGGTCGGTGGCGGACCCGTCGTGAACACCCGGTGTGGCTTCGGGTCCGGCATTGGCGCTCCGGCGATGTTGTCCCCGCGCACCGTGGCTGCCTCGCTCGAGCCACCCGGGCGGCGGCGCCTCGCCAAGAAGAAGAAGCGCGGCGCCACCGCGCCGTGGGCAAGAAGAAGATGACCTTCGGCGAGCCGCGCGGCAAAGCGCGGTCGTGGGCTGCGGTTCGACCCGGCCTCGCCCATCGCCGTCGGCCGGCGCGGGCGGCGCAACTTCGATCGTGGCCGTCCCCGGGCCCCGGTCAACCGCGTCCCCGTCCACCAGCGCCTTGGTCCGCGGCGCCAAGCGCCACCGGCGGCGGGGCGCATCCCCGTTCACCCCTGGCCTGGCCCCCACCGCCCGCCTCCCCCCCCCGACCCGGCCGCGGTTGGCGGGGAGGTCCTTCCCTCGGTGTCGGCCGCGGACTTCAACTCACATTGCCGCACACCGCCCTCGACCCGCGCCCGCCGGAGCTCGTGGGGCGTTGCTCACCAGCCTCTCCATCAACCACGTCCATGCGCTCGCACCTCCCCGTCGCGTTGCCCTGCCAAGTCACCGCGCTAGGCATCGGGCAGCGTCATTGCCGCCTCGCCGAGGCGGGCGGGTGCCAAATGCCACCGCTCGGCTACGAGGGCGGTGAGTTGTGCTCGCCGTTCCACACGGGAGGCGCCTCCCGGGCCTCCCCGCCAGCCTAGCTCGACGGTCGCGGGGGTCGGGGCGGCGCCTCTGTCGGCCGGTCGTGGTCGTCATCACGCCGGTCGACGCGCCCGACGCGCAGCGACGGTCCTCTCTCCGGCGCCAACTCGCCCCCCACCGCCGCGGGAGGAGCCTCCGCCGGAGATTGCTCCTTCGGCCGGAGGAGCGGAGGAGTGGAGCCTCGGCGGGAGGGCTTTGTGTGGCCTCCCCACTCACGCGGGCACCGAGCGGGCTGGGGCCCTCCCCGTTAGCGGACCCGATGCTCGATGAGCTCGAGGCCTCCCTTGTCGTGCACCGGCCTCCTCTTTGGCGATCCCGGCGGTGTTGGCGGACCCTTCGTCGTCGCCATGCATGGAGCGGCTTGGCTGTGGATGCGGTTGTGTCGGGAGGGGCCGTTGGGGCCGATGTGGCCCGGAGGTACTCCGTCGGAGATGGCCAAAGCCGCCTTCCGATGTCCCGTTTGCGGCCCGGTTGCCTTCGGAGATGGCCGGGCCGCCTTCCGATGTCCCGTTCGACACGGGGTTGGCCGGGAGCACTCCTGCCGGGGAAGATGCGGCACCACCGGTCTTCGAGGGCGTGTTCGGGGCCATCCCACGAGCCTTGCGTCCCCGGCAGCGTGAAAATTGAAGCCATGATCTCGTGCCACCGCCACGCCTCTTATCAAGTCGGGACCCGCGCGGCTGCGCGGGGGCGCCACCCGGCCTCCGGCCGCTCCGTGCGCCGGAGTAGGGTGTGCGGAGCGGCCGCGGGCGGCCAATGCAACCCCAAGCCCAAGCGCTTTTGTTGCGCAAGTTGGGAATTCCGTGGACCATGGCGAGGCCCGGTTCTTTGCCGAGGAGAAGCTGAAGGCTGCCTTCGGGGGTGGTTGTACCCAGTCCAAGCGTCGTCGATTCGAAAAGCTGTTGGATTCGTGCCTTTGACCTCACCGCCATGAACCTCAACACCGAGGGCTTGGAGGAGGATGCCTGATCTGCTCCGCTCGGGATCGGCCTTGTGTTGCATAGTCGTTCCAATGTAATCTTTGTGGTCTGTATCCAAAGGTTGTTGTTAGGTCTCGATTCGGTAATTGTGGTTACCGTCTCGCCCCTGTCTGTTTGAACTTTTTCCTGCTTAATGAAATACGCCAAGAACGGCGTGGTCTTCTAAAAAAAAAAAGACTGTTGAAGGGAAGGACAGAAAGCAAAAGAGGTGGTTAGCACTTTTTTTGTAGGATTTCCAGATAAACAGGCCTAGCCGGTTTTGAGAAACGGCATGGCAGGATCTATAGGCTTCTGCTGTAAGGAAGAAAAAACAGCCTAGCTGACTTTTCAGACTGTGTTTTTTAAACTTATATTTTGCATGAGGATTTTTGTAAAGCCTATATAACACAACCCCTAGCATTGATTAGATACTTTCAACATGATGGGTCATCTAATTAATTGTTGAAAATTGTTTGGTTCATAACCAACAACTTGTTACACCATATAGGTCGTCATTACAAAGTTTTTTATGTAGTTGTTTGGTTCGCTACCGCTGCACATGTCATAGGCTTATTTTTCTTTTTCAAACTTGCACGTCAGACTTGCCAAAACTAAAGCATCGATCAAACAATACGGCAGTAGCGTTGAAGTGTTCAGATTAATATAACCACTACATATCATGGTCTTGAAAAGAGCGCAGCAGAAGAAGGCACACTTGAGGTTGACAGAAAGCAAGAAGAGACTCCAATCGTTGATTCAAATATTCCACAAAAATGTACAGAAGTAGACAATATATATATCTCATGGTTAGCATATTATATGCAATAACTTGCAGAAGAATCACATTATCCCTTGATTTAGTTTATATGTACCACAAAACGGCTCCTGAAACAAAAGCCAGGAGGCTGATCGGTTATTGCTTATTTAACCCCAAGCCCAGGAGAGGGACTGATCCATCTCGAAACCAGATTTAGCGCCTCAAACTGTTTAGGATGTATTCAGCGTATAAGTCCCTGGTACAACAACAAAAAAAAGATTAGAAGTACCATATAATATGAGGATTCAGACAATAAAGGAATCTAATGTTTCAGCAAAGGTGAATAAATTTGTCAAGTACTCCCTCCATCTCAAAAAAAAAAAAAAAAAAATGCTTCCCAAGAAGTCAAACGACCTAAATTTAACTATGTTTATAGAAAATAGTATCAGTATTTGAATCTTTATAAACATTTATTAATATGATAAACGAGTGATGATTATGTATTATAAATATTAATAATTTTGGTATATATTTGATAAACTTGAGATTGTTTAATTCCTTGGGAAGCGAGGCGACTATTCTTGGGATGGAGTGAGTTGAAATAAAGAGAATCAGATGATCAAAGGTTTCACATCACACGATCATGTTAAAGCATACTTTCAGATGCATGGCATCACCAGTTTCTGACCGGAAGACAGACTCACATTGAATGTTGAATGGCCTCTATGGAAGTAGCTTGTGGCAAGAAATCGTTCACAGCAACTTCCTTGTTCTCGTTCTTCTTGTCTGCAAATACATGTGAAATAAATTTCAGCGTTTCTGAAGCAACTGTAGTGTATGATTATAGAAAAATCCAGACAAATTTGGAAACAAGTGGAACGTACAGTCTTCAAAGAAGCGACGGATTTCATTAAGGCGGTGAGGAGAAAGCTCCTTGAGATCGGTTAAGTGACGGTACTCAGGATCATCAACACAAACTGCAATTATCTTATCATCTTTCTCACCCTAGTTATTGCAAAACAGATACGCCATCAATCGAACATAATCTGATATGTAGAAGTTTTAATGAAAAGTCCATAAATGCACCATGCCTGATCAATCATGGGCATAAGGCCGATGGCCCTTGCCCGAAGAAAACAGCCAGATATCACCGGTTCCTATTGGTTGTAAGCCAGTTAGCGAATAACCTCAGAAGCTGAAGACATACCCATATATAACTAATACAAGTGAATTAGATAACAAACAGTCGTAAGACATGCTGACCTGCATCAGCACCAGCACATCCATTGGATCTCCATCTTCACACAATGTTCGTGGAATGAAACCATAGTTGTGTGGGTAGACCACTGATGAATATAGCACCCTGTCAACCTATGGACACATATTGTCAAATTTTCAGTAGCATCAGAAGAAAAAAAAAAAAAGGTAATTTTTTGCTCTTTCCCGTAACCTTAAATTTGTAAACAGGTAATTTGTACCTTGATCATTCCGGTCTTCTTGTCTAGTTCATATTTCACTTTACTGCCCTTTGTGATCTCAACAACCTGCAAGCATGGAAGGTTTTGACTTCTGGAGGTCTGATGCACCTGAAACTAATGGCTTCCTGTACTTCACTACCCAGGATGAACAACAGGACATGATGCTTACACAATTGAAAACAGTAGGGGCTTCAGGTCCTGGTATTTGACAGCATGAAACATCAGCTCGTACGAATCTCCAGAATCATACCGTAAGGCAAAAGATGCGCTTACCTATCTCAAGGTCATGCCAGGAATGCGCAGCAACCGACCGCTTTGAGAGGGAGGACATGATGCGCTCATTCAGCCGTGGATGGCTCTTCTCACCAGCCATGCTCCTACAACTTTGAGACAAAATCATAATGAGTCTCCTTCCATTGAACGAGCAATATACAGGAATGCTTCAATAACTCATCTGCCGAGTACTTGCAGCAAACTTATAATAAAAAATTCTGGGTCTTCTATATAATAACAGTAAAAAAAGGGTTTCATTAAGAGTTTTTGACATTTACCAAATGTCAATAGGATTAATTTGATCTGGGTGTGAACACTAGGATCAGGACGCAGGAAGCACAATACCATAGAAGCAGAAGCGTGTTATATGGACGAGCTCTTGGTCTGTCTGAAGCGGCTGGATGGAGATCCTGGAGAAGTGGCGGGAGGAGCGGCCGCTCAGACGCGTCGTGCATGCACTCCTGAATTAGGCAGGCGAACATGCAGCAAAAACTCAACTACCCAGATGCAGCTTCCATTCAGAGCCAACCAATAACCAAAGCTATGTCATCACCTTCTGCGAAAGGATTCACGAGCACTTGAAAAAAATGCTTCTAGTCTGATCCAATTTGCGTGTTGTTTTACAGATCATACAGAGCAGCGATCAAGTTCAATGATAAAGCAACAGATTGTACTTATCACAAGTCTCAATGTTGCAGTGTCAATCTCACATTCGTTGAGCTCAAGTTCAGAGCATCTCTAAAAGACTATGTAAAATTATATTCTAAAATTACAAGATTTAGCCATTGTGTAAAATAAAAAACCCACCTAAAAAGTAGAGTTTCATAACAGCCTTTGTATATTTTCACTTGTCTTTATTTAAAAGTGCACCTCCCGTGGACAAGTGGCCAGCATGCCCACTTGCTATTTTAGAAAACAAGATAGCATACAGCATCGTTTTTGCTTCAACAACAACAACAACAACATAGCCTTTAGTCCCAAGCTAGTTGGGGTAGGCTAGAGATGAAACCCATATGAAACAGTACAAAAGAACGTAGAAAGGCACAAGACAGAAGGATAAAGATAGGGTAAATAGAAAAGGAAACAAAGTCATGGTTCAGGCACGTTAATAGCTAGCCTCCAAGCACTCCTGTCCAAAGCTAAATCCTTGGAGATATTCCACTCCTTAAGGTCTCGCTTAACCGCCTCGTCCCAAGTCAGTCTAGGTCGACCTCTACCTCTCTTTACATTATCTACCCGCTCTAGAACTCCACTACGCACGGTTCCTCGGGGAGGCCTCCGTTGAACATGTCCAAACCATCTCAACCGATGTTGAATCAATTTCTCCTCGATAGGAGCCACCCGACCCTATCCCGAATATCTTCATTCTGAACTCTATCCCTTCTAGTATGCCCGCAAAACCAACGCACGCAACATACGCATCTCGGTCACACTTAGCTGTTGGACATGTCGCCTTTTTGTAGGCCAACATTCAAGACCATACTGACATCGCCCGGCGAATCGCTGTCCTATAGAACTTCCCTTTTAGCTTCGTGGTACCCTCTTGTCACATAGGATGCCGTAAGCTTGACGCCACTTTAGCCAACCTCGCTGCGATTCTATGTCTAACATCTTCATCAATGTCGCCATCCTTCCGTAGCATAGATCCTAAATACCGAAAAGTATCCTTCTTGGCCACCACTTGTCCATCCAGGGTGACATCCTCATCCTCGTGCCTAGTCGGGCTAAAGTCGCACATCATATACTCGGTCTTGGTCCTACTCAATCTGAACCCTTTCGACTCTAGCGTGTGCCTCCACGGCTCCAACTTCCTATTTACCCCTGCTCTACTCTCATCCACTAACACCACATCATCGGCAAAAGAGCATACACCAAGGGATATCACCCCAGTATATCCCTTGTGACCTCATCCATCACCGAGTAAATAAATAAGGGCTCGATCTTGACCCTTGATGTAGTCCTATGTTAATTGGAAAGTCACCGGTATCGCCATCACATGTTCGAACACATGTCGTGCATCCTTGTACATATCCTTGATGAGGGTAATGTACTTAGTTGGGACTTTGTGTTTTTCTAAGGCCCACCACATGACGTTTCTCGGTACTTTGTCATACGCCTTCTCGAGGTCAATAAAGACCATGTGCAAGTCCTTCTTCTGCTCCCTAAATCTCTCCATCAACTGTCGTACTAAAAAAAATCGCCTCCATGGTCGACCTCCCACATGAACCCAAATTGGTTTTGGGTCACACTTGTCGCCTTCGTAGGCGTGCTCGATAACCCTCTCCCACGGCTTCATCGTATGGCTCATCGGCAATCCCCCTGTAGTTAGTACAACTTTGAACATCTCCCTTATTCTTGAAGATTGGTACTAATAAACTTCGTCTCCATTCTTCGTGCATCTTGTTCGACCCAGAAAAATGAGGTTAAAAAGCTTAGTCGACCATACTACCGCTCTCGCTCCCGGACATCTCCACACCTCAATGGGGATGCCATCGGGGCCCATCGCTTTACCTCCCTTCATCCTCTTCAAAGCCTGAAAGGTCCCTTGTGGTTTTTGGTAATTGAGTGTCAACATTAGGTGAACTAATAATGTGTGATTGAGATAATACCACGGGAGATTAGTTCACGTGTGGTGACGCAATGGAGGAGCTTTATTGCATATGAAACATGACATGGAGTCATGTGACCAAGGTGGTGAAGATCAAGACAAGGCTTGGCTTGATGGACCGGTTGCAAGTGTGAAGGGCAAGTCGAGGCGGTGAAGCGATGGACCGCGAGGCGGTGAAGCTTGGGCAAGACTTGGCGCCGACGGACCCGGCGCAGCGGTGAAGAGCAAGTGAGGTCAAGATCGATGGACCAATGGTGTCACGTGATGATATGGAGTGGATCATATCATTTGATGATCGTGTTGGTGCGTGTGTTGCATCGGCACTTAGAGATGGAGCGGAATGGAAATACGCAAGGCAAAGTTATAACCTATAGGGCATTTCATTTTAACGGTCATTGGTGCTTAGAGAAGTTTATGACCGGGTTTAGGATAGATGGCCGTACTATCAAGAGGGGCAAACTTGTTTGCATATCGGTCATCTAATGCCACTTGAGCGATCTAACTTTTTGCGATGTGTTAGGATCGAGTGGCGTGCTAATAGCTAACCCGTCCTTTGAAATGATTGTGAAAATGCTAACACACATGCACATGGTGATGTACACTTGGTGGTGTTGGCACATTTGCAAAGGCGGCGGAGATTGCGGGTTGAGTTGGGTTTGGGAACCGCTCATCCTCCCACCGAGCTTGCGGGGCGGATTCGCGCTTTCGAGAAAATGAGTTGCATATTTTCTATTGCCGATGCATCGTGGTGGTGAAAACATGCTATTCCTCGTGCTCAAGTTGGTATACTTGTTGGATAGCATGTCGAAGCAAAGGCGACGGAGTTTCGCAGAAAAGGGCGACCGGACGCAGTGGAGAAGCCGACCGGACGCACTGACCGGACGGTCCGGTCGATGGTTCCGATCAGAATTCCGAGAGCATGTTTTCGGGGTCGCCGCCGGGGATCGACCGACGCGCACCACCGGAAGCTCGACCGGACGCTCGAAGTTGCCGTTGGGCCGTGGGGCCAAGGTCTTTGTCCTATGTGACCGGAAGCATTTTGTTGGGTCGCGACCGACGCCGGACCGGACTCGGGTGAGTCCGTCCGGTCAAGGCCCGGCCGACGCCAAGAAATGGATTTTTCCTCCCAACGGCTCTATTTGACTTGGGCCCTATATATACTTGCCTTGGTCGGCCATGGCGGGTCTGTTGAAAGCACATTCTAGCCTTGGTGGCTTGTATTGTGGTGCTTGAGAGCCCTCCCACTCACATATGCTTGATATCGTTCATCCGATTGAGTGAGAGATCGAGTTCTAGTGCGTTGCGTTGAGAGATCGCGTCGTGGCACTAGGTGATCGTGTTGCAAGCCGGTGTGCTTGTTTCTCTTGGAGGTTGCCACCTCCTAGACGGCTTGGTGGCAAGAGACTTCGTGAAGCACGCAAGGAAGCTTGTGCGGTGCTCGAAGAAGAGGTTGTGAGAGGTTCGTGCTCACCTCGCGGGGGATCGTGAAGAGCAACTCTAGTGGAGCGTGTCATTGAGCTACCACACTTGTGTGTGGGTTCACACGCGGTGCCCTCCTCGAGGGATTGGCTAGAGAACTCACACTGCGTGTGAGGGTCTCGATCGAGCTCACCGTGGGATTTGGCACCGACCATTAAGCTTGAGAATCATCACCGGGTGATTCGCCAAACCGTAGAACCACTAAAGTGTTGGTCGACACAACGAGGAGTAGGGGAAGTTGGCAAGCTTCCCGAGACCTCGATAAAAAATCACCGGTGTCATCTTGTGTCCACACTTCGCGGTGGTTTGCAATCTCTTCGCCTCAAGCTTTGTTCTTACATTCATATATACATTGTGTTTGTGCTTGAGTAGAGTAGTTGTAACTATCTAGCTTGTGTAGCTTGTTTAGTTACTTTGCTTAGCTGGTGTAGCTAGGTAATTTGAGCCTTTGGGTTAGGCGTGTGTTGCCTTGTCCATTGTGCACCTAGTGAGCTTAGGGGCTTTGTGCTTGCGCTTACTAGAATTGTGTAGGAGCTCTCTTGTGCTTGAAGTACTAGTGCTTAGGTTTGTGTGACCTTGCATTAGAATTGATTAGGAGCTCAAGCTAGGCTTGTCACCTCACCTTTCTTGTGTAGGATCTTTTGTGAGGTGATTTAGAGTCTTAGTTAGAGGGGTGAAGTCTTCGCTAGACCGATAAGTTTACTTCCGCATTTGTTTCGGTTAGCCTAAGCGATTAGTTTTTAAAAGGGACTATTCACCCCCCTCTAGTCCCCATCTCGACCCTTCAAAGCCTCCCCCGATCTCGCCTCCCCGAATCCTCCTCACAAAGCGTCTACAAGTATCGTCAAATGAGTCGTCCAACTCAAAGGTAGGACTATCATTCTCCCCATTGAACAAACTTATCGAGTACTCTCGCCATCCGTCCCTTGATCTCCTCGTCCTTCAAAGAGGTCGATCTGTCCCATCCTTGATGCATTTGATTTGGTTTATGTCCCTTGTCTTCCTCTCACGTATCCTAGCGATCCTATAAATGTCCTTCTCCCCTTCCTTCGTGCCTAGCCGTTGGTAAAGGTCATCAAAAGCGACCCTTTGCTACACTCCGCACCTCGCTTTGCACCCTCTTCGCTATCCTATAGCCCTCGATGTTGGTTGCACTCTTGTCGAGATGGAGGCGCTTGAAGCACTCCTTCTTCTCCTTAATAGCCCTTTGTACCTCGTCGTTCCACCACCAGTGTCCTTCGCTTCCTTCTTGCCTCCCCTACTCACACCCAACACTTCGAGGCCACCTTCCGTACACATGTTGCCATCTTCACCACATGTCGTGCGCATCTTCTCCTTCTTCCCAAGGCCCCTCGCCTAGCATCCTCTCCTTAAACGATTGTGCCGCTTCCCCTCTAAGCTTCCACCACTTCGTCCTCGTAATCTTGACACGTTTGTCCCGGTGGGCACGCACCAAAAACGAAAGTCCGCCACTACAAGCTTGTGTTGAGGGGCGCACACTCCCCCGTATCACCTTACAATCTAGGCAAGCAGTCCTATCCTCCCTTCTTGCAAGGATAAAGTCGATCTGGCTCGAGTGTTGTCCACTATGGAAGGTCACTAAATGGGATTCCCTCTTTCTAAAGAGGGTATTCGCTAACAACAAGTCATAGGCCAAAGCAAAATTCAAAACATCCTCCCCTCTTAGTTCCTACTACCGTACCCGAAACCCCGTGTACTCGCTCAAACCCTACATTTGTTGCACCCACATGGCCATTGAGGTCTCCTCCTATGAAGAGTTTCTCACTGATAGGCACAGTACTAACCATGCTATCTAGGTCCTCCCAAAACTGACTCTTGGCGCTCTCACTAAGACCTACCTGAGGGGCATAGGCACTGATCACATTCAAGACCGAGTCTCCAACGACCAATCGGACTAGGATAATCCGATCACCTTGCCTCCTAACGTCCACTACTCCATCCTTAAGGCTCCTATCTATCAAGATACCTACACCATTCCTACCCGATGTTGTCCCCGTGTACCAAAGCTTGAAGCCAGTGCCCTCCACCTCTTTCGCCTTTCGGCCCTTCCATTTGGTCTCCCGAACGCATAAAATATTTACACGCCTTCTAGTTGCCGCATCGATTAGCTCTCTTAACTTACCCAAGGACCCTACGTTCGGCTACCTAGACGAATCCTAGTTGGCTCGGCTAGCTTCCTTACCCTTCGCACCCGTCGAGGAAAGTGCAAAGACCCTTGCTCATTTTTCACTACACCCGGCGCGGATGTAGCGCGCCACTAAGGTTGCGGCGACCCGACCCTTGCTCACTATTCATCGCACCCGGGATCACGATACGACGCGCCACTAAGGGGATGGCGACCCGGCCCTTGCCCATTTGGCACCACACCCGGGTTCCGATGTAGCGGCGTCGCTAAGAGGGTTACGCCCCAACGAATTTCTTATGGGTTTCATATCCATTAGAGTGGTCGGTTTTTACTGTTGGTTCGCCAAACCTAACGCAACCCTCCTCCTTTACCCGGGCTTGGGACCGGCTATGTTGAGACGACTCAAGAAAGTCTTCCAGTCAACATAGGCTGGAGTTATTAGTTTTTGCTTCAAAAGTATAAAAATAGCCTAGACAACAAGAATACCACATCTCTTGGAGTTGCTCTCAAAAACGCTACAACCATACAAAGTTAGGCCATAGGGATAATTGCGGTAGCTACATAGAACTGGATGACAGTTACAGAGGTCAGTTTACCTGCAATTTTACTGTTACGTTCCAGCACAGACCACTTCATCAGGAACAAATAATCAGTAGAGACCTAAGGCCATATGCACAAGTGACAACCCTGATAACTGATACGAGATAAACGTAGTCACCTACACAGGCATATCTATGTCATTTCCTAGCCGGACCATTAAGCCATGATGAAAACATCCGTAAGCATACATAACCTTGCGATTATAACAATGCGAGGCCATGGATATAACCTACTGAGTGCATTAGGAAGTTACATGCAAGCATTTTTTGATGTTTCAGCCCAGTCTTTGCTGGGCTCTCCCTTCGAAGATGCATGCCTCTTGTGACCACGAGTCAAGAGCGCAATGCTATTTGATCTTGGTATCTGGACAACCCCAGCAACACAATCTCCAGCATGAGCACAGCTCCAAACTCGAGAAGGCCCTTCCCCTAATGAACGTAATCTTGGGAATCCATTTTTTAACCTGCAAATTGACCACTGCTCAGTATCTTTACCAGCCAGCTTGTCGCACACAGGGCAAGGAGGGTCATGCTTCTGCCCCTTGGGAGTGGTCCGCTCTAAACACTCAGCATGGTAGACATGGGAGCATGGGAGAACACCAGCAACTGGCAAATCTCCAGTGCGTACAATTCTACGAGAACCCCAAGGTGATCTCTTTGTCAAAAGCCTCTCACAGAGGTCACACCTTGCTTTCTGCATTTCATTATTAGGACGCAATGGTCCAGCTTGTCCAGCTTCAGGTTGTTCTGATAAATCAGTAAGATCCATGCTACTTGCAGCACTCCAATTTCCTGACTCCCCATGACTACCACTACCATAGTCCATGGGACCTGGAAAGCGGAGCTCTCCTGTTCCCTTGAATTCGGGGCACAGAGGATTGTTGGAAGTTGTGCTGGCAACAGGACTTTGAGTTTCTTGTGCTTCTAGTGCATGTTCTGGTAATGAAACAGGGTGGATTGGCTTTGAAAGGAATGATCGACGACTTGGGAAGTTGCGGGCGTTGATGTGTATGATTTTGGTACAATATCATATTCACTTCCATCTGAGCGAGAGGAGGTGGAACCACCACTATTCTGTTGTCCTGACATTCCCTACAAAGAGGATAAAATTCAGTCCCTTGAAGCCTGGAGTAAGAAATGAATATTACAACAACATGAACACCTGCATATTGCATACCTCTGACAATAATAAAGCACCAATAGGCTCAGCAACTGAAATTGCAAAAAGGTCCAATCAATACAACTGAACAAAATTTTGCATGCACATGCCCATACATATAACAAATGCTCAATTAACATAACTGATCTCATTGTAAAATTCTTTAGAAAAGGTTGCACACACCCGCCATAGGTGTGCACAGTTAATCATTGTTTAATGCAATAAAAACATTATAGATGCTCATCTAGTAGAAAGGACATACAAATGACCATGCACAGAGAACTTGAACCGCATGGTAAAAGTGCAGATGGCAAAAAATATTACAGAACAAAAGATACTTTGAGGAGATAATTTATCCAGAGTAGCAAATGTGCTATCTTGTACCCATGCTGACCACTAATGATTAAAATTACAACCATATCATGTCATTCAAATAATGCCACATTCCTAAAGAAGAATAGATTTTGCCGACTCATTTGTAATTCCACTGCTACCATTAACTACCTTGCCTTAAAAAAAAAGGTTGTCGAGAGTTGAGATAGCTCAAATGGTTCAGACAAGAAAGGAGAATATCCATCAGAGAGATACGTATAAAATTTGGATGCTTTAATTTCTCTCAGTACCATATTGTAGTCTCAACTGAATAGTTAATAAATTGAGAAATATGGAAAAACTCCAACTGATCAGCAACCTTTTCCGATAGATGATTTGGTCCCAACCATTTTCATCCCTAGGCAGTGGCACCACCAGACCTAGAACTGCTTATCCTAGGAGCCTTAGGTTTGTAAACATTAGGGAGTTTAATCTGGTTACGTTGATATAAGAACAGGGAGTTAGAATTGGTTTGTGAAGGGAAGGGCCAATCTGTAAGGACTGTATTCCTACTTGTCTAGGAGTCAAGAAAGAAATGAGGTGTCAGATGTATAAGTTGTGCATGTATTTAGTCACCAGTGTAGGGTGTAGGGCACTATCTGCACCTTGTAGTACATCTCTATATCTTAGCCATTTGACATTGGAATATAGTGAGATGCATTTCCTAACAGGTGGTATCCCCTCTCCCCCTTTCCATTTCATCTGTAACTGTAACCACCGGTTGCCACACTGTTGGCCTCCGATTCCTCACCCACCGACCTTTGGCTACAATGTACACAATGTGCCACACTGCCACACACCAATCAAGCTCCTGACTTGACAAAAAGTGACACAGACCTTACCCACCTACAGATATGAGAAGCTATGGAAGTTCAATTAGATTGTAATAAGTGTATTGTTTTGTCATTTATGTTCACAGCCTAACAGCACAACAGCCACAGAAGTATGGAAGCAAGAGATAGTGTCCTTTTGATAGAAAATCTTCAATATTTTCTTTTATCTTTTTCCTATATCATAAGAAACTGGTATTATTTGTAGGAAGACTTTTATCCTTAGCACAGCATTATGAAAAGCAGTAAAACTACACTCTCCACCAAGCTTTCCCTCATTATTCCCTGTCACAAATCATGTACAATATCTATCACAGGCACCATATCTAGAGTTTCATAGAGCTTGTGGAAAGTTTATAATTTTTACCTACCACCAGTAGGAACACTCATTTCAGGGGCAATGTTCAGTCACCAATTAGAGATCAGACACACTGGATTGAATTAGCTTGTTCTCAAAGTATTTTACGGTGCATAACTGCATATGTTTCTAACATATAGAGGGAGACCCTAGTGCAAGCGGTAGTGCTTTACCGCCTGTGACCGGAAGGTCCAGGGTTCGAGCCCCAGCCTCCACACATTGCAGTGTGCGGGTAAGGCCTGGCGCTAATACCCCTCCCCAGACCCCGCGCAGACGGCACTGGGTACACCCTTTTATATGTTTCTAACATATAGATAAACTAACTGCTCAGTGATCATATTGGAATGCTGCATCAGCCTAATCAATTAAGCATGCAAGACCCAATGCATCTCAAATATCACTTGAAACACAGGTAATATAAGCATTGAGCATAACATAACCACGGTGTACATTCAATCAAAAGGCCAAACAATCCAGAATCAAGGATCCATCATGAAAAACTATGCAACCAGCCATCTGAAATTTAGAACTGGATCTGGAAATATATGATCCCAGCTATAGCATTCAAATTTGAAAACAAAATTTATCAATCCATACCAGTTACAAACAAGTGGCATTTTGGACATCTACATGGTGTCTCTGACTATGATTTTTTTGGTTATAATATATTTGTAACACATAGCAAAAGTATATTATATCATATCATCTTTCAAATACCGAAACTCCAACATTTCAAAAGTAATTTGAAATCAAAGTTTAGAATGGCTGATTTCAAACAACTGAAAACATTGTTTATTTGCGACTAGAGGGAGTATTAGTTAAACTTTGCGCTACAGCATTAGTGAGAACCTGCAAAATGGGTAAATCAACCTAGCAGATCAATAATTCATGCACGGGTCCAAATTATCTATAACTCATAACATTTTAAATTCACGCCCACATCTATTTTAATGAAATGGTATGTAGCTCTCCTACACATTCAATTAAAAAATCGAACATCTACAGCAATCATGAATCATGATCACTAGTCAATGGTTATTGGCTAAATCCAAATTAATGCTACTGTGGAACTGATTTGAGATCAATCATTGTCAGCATGAAAAAATTGCCAGTCGGTCATGATGGATTTCAACTCCAAATCTGATAGGTTTGCAATCATAATTGAAGATTCAAAAGTCAAAGTAATACACAAAATATGCTGCATATAATCAGTTTAGTAGTTAATTCTGTTACGCGATCCACTAAGACCCTTGTTTCTACTAAGGCAAACATATCAGGCTAACCAGCAGGAAGGCTGCTACCTGCTAGTATTTAGAGGATAACCAGATTTGCAAACTCAAAATTATTTAAGAGAGAAATAAGGAACATCTGCATTTAGAATTGGTCAAGAAAATTTTTGTTTTGTTTGCTGAAACAATTTTTATTGCTAATTAAATAATTTAAAAACAGTTGCATAAATGAAGCATAATTTTTAGTCAAATATTATAAATATACAAGGATCATTTAAATACTATTCCCTGCGTTCCAAATTACGTACAAGTCAATTTGGCTTCTCTAGATACACAATTTATTATGCACCTAGATAGACACTATGTCTAGAAAATCGAAAATGGCACAGAATTTGGAACGGAGGGAGTAAATCTATAACTCTTCTCTTATAAAGCAAAAACTAGATTATTTATATAGCATCTCCTTAAGCCACGTCATCCACACCCCACTAGCCATCCATCATCCTCCACCCTGGCCACTAAGCATGCATGCAAGGTTTGCGTTTCCACTAAGCATCAGCCATTTAGTTTTCATCCACTAACCATCAGCAATTTAGTACTTTCTACACGCTCTGCCGATTGGAGACTGCCCGTTTCTATTCCTTAACCGTAGTGTTTCGGTGGCGTTTACAACTAGGAGGTGGTCATCAGCAAAAACCCTAAACCTCCACTGCTGGATCTGAAAAGTGCCGTCGCTTTGGCTTTTGAAGTGAACCTTAGTTCATATGGGAGATAGGGAGGATAACGGCGCCAGGGTTTCTGCTGCCCAAGCAAAGGTGAGACTTATAGATAACTGATTCTTCTTCATTGCTTGATCCCTCCGGATTAGATTACATGGTATATAT
The DNA here is from genome assembly GCA_015847255.1 of Hyparrhenia diplandra. Classification (NCBI taxonomy): domain Eukaryota; kingdom Viridiplantae; phylum Streptophyta; class Magnoliopsida; order Poales; family Poaceae; genus Hyparrhenia; species Hyparrhenia diplandra. Next base: position 616,592 of record JADLZK010009115.1, on the reverse strand, counting down.
AGAGCATCCCAGCCCTCTGGGTGTCAAGGCTCTGGCCCCTTCGTTTCTCTCAACATTAATCACTCTCTCATTACTCTAATCCCTTCCCCATAAGCCTTAATTGTTGCTGACTACAGCTGGTACCTCCTCGGAGACCGAACTGGCCCTTTCAGCCACATCTCGAGCCCCGGGGCGGTGCTTGCCGTCCCCCATGACATCTCCCACGCCCTTGAAGACCAACTCGTCCTCGAGCCGGGAAGCGTGGAGCAGCGTCGTCCGGCCGATGGCGTCCTCCTCGATCCCATGGAAGGAGCCCAGCAACTAGCTTCTGGAAACGGGGAGGCCGGTCACCATGGAGTTCACCCTGGCCTGATTCCCGTGAACCAGGGAAGGACGCTGCTGCTGGATGTTCTTGCTGCAGGGCAGCAAGACCCGCCCTTGCAAGTCACTGGTGGAGGCGGTGAGGGAGTGGATGAGCTTGGCCAAATCAGCCATGGTGGATTTTGCCCTTGGTGATGAGATTGGGAGCAGCAAGGGTGACGAGATGGAGGCAGCAAAGAGTGGTGGCGAGGATGGAACAGCGGTGGGAGGTGTGATGGTGGCAAGTGGTGGCGTATGAACAGAGGAGGGACACCTTATTGAAAGTGCAGGTTTGATCGCTGCCCGCATCTTCCTTGTGGTGAGCCTCATCATGAATCCTCGCACCACCGCTTGTAGGCGGACTGCAGCCTCATCACGGAGAGACCGCACCCGCCGGCGTGCCAGGAGCCCTCGCGCTGCCGCCTGAAGCCACACCGCTGCTTGGAGTTCATGCTCTGTCTTCTCCTTGTGAGCAAGGTAGCGGTTGAACATCACAACGAACTGATCCATCTGCTCCTGAGAGGCGGCGAGTACCCTCTGCGAGGGCGGTGATATGCTCATCATAGGATGGCGAGGGATGATAGACAAAGCACAAGCCATGAAAATGGATCGAAAACCAAGGCAATCCGACACTGGATGTTATGAACCTTAGTTCATATGGGAGATAGGGAGGATAATGGCGCCAGGGTTTCTGCCAAACTGCCCAGGCATAGGTGAGACTTAGAGATAACTGATTCTTCTTCATTGCTTGATCCCTCTGGATTAGATTACATGGTATATATAGATCATCCCAGCCCTCTCGGGCGTCCAGGCTCTGGCCCGTTCGTTTCTCTCAACATTAATCACTCTCTCATTACTCTAATCCCTTCCCCATAAGCCTTAATTGTTGCTGACTACAGCTGGTACCTCCTGGGAGACCGAACCGCCCTTTCGGGCACATTTCGAGCTACGGGGCGCTGCTGTCATCCCCCCCGAAATGACAGCTTTTCCAAGGTATAATACACAAGCAAGGTGTTCGCTTCCGTGTGCTCCAGCAATCCAATGCAGGAACCAGCGCTGCGCAGAGATGACAGGTGGGCAGCGGGAACGCAGAGTGCATGCTCAGCATGTTGTCGAACTTGAGGAAGAGAGGCGATGAGAAGACGCTAGCTGCAGATCAATCCACAGAATCGACCAGCCATGGCCCATGGCTGCTATTCCGTCAACCATTGCTGCTGTCGATCGTGTTAATTGTCCACTTTCTCTTTTCATTGGACAACAAATCCTCATTGTTTTAAAGCCTATCAGAATAAATAATTGTTTAGTACGTATTACTTTCTAGGTTTCTTCCATGATAATATCCCTTTAAGTTTTTTATCCCCAACAGAGTTTAATTGAATCTTTGATTTGTTCCAGGTTTCGAGCTTCAAGTCATGATCTATATATGGTCACATAGCTAACAGTTCTCATATGGATGAAGAGAAGCTAAACTATTTTTCAAAATAATCATGCACTTTCCCATCCTTTGCAATGTTATCTGAAGGTTCTCATGAAATCATTATCCAGTTGAGTCAAAACTACTACTAAAAATACTATCTGCCACCGCCAATGATCAACCATTTACTCACTGTGTGAGTTTCTAATAGTGCTATTATCTTCATTATCATTATCATTCTAATTTATATATAATTTGAAATTTCTCTCTATAATTATCCAACAAATCCCCGCAGCAATTTGTGGGGAATTCACCTAGTTGCACTAGATTGGAATTCACATTTATGCTGAGTTGTTAACTGTTATCAAATGGCAATCCTATTGCACATAATGGCAATGATGGTATGAAACTAACAGCAAGTCTTATTGTTACACAAACAGATTTTGCTATAGGGAAATGGGTTTAAAGTTATGTAATTTGGAATGACTATGGACCCAATCAATCAGGAACAATGTGTCAAGTTTATGAGTTTCGCTTGATCGTCACCCAAGAAAAGAGGTACGGTTCCTAGTGTTGTGAAAGGGCATGGCCTTTGCCCTGTGGAAATTTACTATGAAATATAATTTTGCTGCATTCTGCAGTGATTGACACTTGATAGAATCATGTGGTAGCAATTTTTATTGGGCTGAAAAGAAAAGTGATTTATCAGTACACCTTATAAAACAGTAACTTCTAGTATTCTCCAAAAAAAATGACTGTTAAAACAGCAAGACAAAAACCATTTTTAAACCAACATGCTATATAGCTGGTGCAACAGACATGATTTTTGAGGCATTCCTGTGGCGCTGGTGATATGCCTGGACGCCTAGACGATATAGCATAACTAAATCCTTGTGGAGTCCTGTGGCACCTAGGGTATGCCTGGCTCAAGGCCCAGGCAACGCCTGAAGAACCATGGCAACAAAAATATAAATTTAAACTGATGCGTAGTACAAAAAAATAAGGTACAGCTATTGAGTTTGAACAATCTTAAAATTCTTAACAACAAAAGCAGCTGAAACATGAAAAGGACAGAGAAGTTTGCTACTCCAAGGCACATACCTCTCATGTATTCATCAACACTAGAATCTTGCAGCATTGGCAGCATAATATGGTGGTTCTGGAAGCTGACATCTGGGCTGTTGAGATACGAAATGGCACCCTCAGATGTAGAGTAGCGGTGATCTTGTGGAAGCTCATTCCTCTCCCAGCTCCTACTAGCCCCTTTACTATTCGACGATAGTGATGACCCGTAATTCACAGCAACCCCGCTATCAGCATGAGATCCATAAGACAACCCTTCCGAGTTGATCCTGTACTCCCACCCCCTAGACAGAGGAGGAGAAAAGCCGGCACCAGTCCGCCAGGGTGGGTCGTTGTGGCCAATAGAGGACCACTCCCGGCTCGCTGTGCTAGCCCCATGTGGCCGTGCCGCCACGCAGCATAATGAACCCATCCTGTTAAATTAATACAGCACCCTAAGTAGTATGTACATTCATTCCGAGATTTTCTTGCTGCAAATCCAACAGAGCATTCCTATTCAGACAACATGGGTGGCCTCGTAGCTGTTTCAATCTGTGAGGCAGGGTAACCGACTGATCATAATTTCAAAGAAAATCTGTCTAATATCAAAGAGACCTTAAAAGAAACAGGGATGGACATGAAAAGATCCCAAGTTTACCACTATGTTAGATTTTTGCCATCACCCCTGGTAAGTAGGACTGAAATGCCCCTGTGACCGTGGCTTACTGGTGACGCCTGCTCTTCGCGAGTCCCGGCTCCCCTTCCCCAGCGACCAACAAGCTTCCCCACCGCCCCCGCTCCACCACCTCCAGCACAGCACCGACCGACCCACGGACGGGCGGCGCAACCTGCCACGGCCACGAATCACGAGTGAGGGAGGCGGCGACCCATCTATCTAGGGCTAAGGGGAGGGGAGCGACCCAGACCTGCTTGACGGGGGGGGCGACGCTGTGTCCCCGTGCTCCGGAGTAGCTCAGCCTGGTGGGGGTGAGGAGCAGGAGCGGCGGATTGAAGTGGAGTGGAGATGGAAGTGGAGTGGGGAGCGGATGGCGAGGGAGGTGAGGCGCGACTGGTGGTGGCTGAATGAACCGAGGCAGGGGCGGGGCAGGAATGTCATTTCTTGCCTTTTTGAGGAATGTCATTTCTTGCCTGTTTCGGCTTGTCTTGCTTTAGCATTGTTTCAAAACATCCTCTCTCACGTAATACTTATTTAATTAGCCAAAATCAGCCATCAGCCCAAATCAGCCGAACAGAGCCTTATTCCTTGCTTGTGTGCTTCGTATCAGGCGTGTTTGGTCCTAAGTTTGTTGACTAAAGTTTAATGATTTCTCCAAGGTTTAATGACCTATTTCGCTATAGTGATTAACGACCACTAAAAACAGTTGTGGTAGGCATACTCTAGTGACTTAGGCTGTTAGGTTCCAAATATGTCAAGTTAAAATGTAAAATAAGTGTCTCGTTTTGTCAAACACCACCAACAAGAAGGTGCATGGTGATGACGTAGCTCGAGCTCTTTCAGGATGGGGAGGAAGAATAAGATAACAACTTGGGGGCTACATGGGGCTACATGTAAGTGACAATGATAGAGATTGCGATGAGGGTATGTCAGTCTTTCACATAGCTAGGAGAGGAGGAAACATTTTAGGAAAAAGAAAATTAGATAAAATGTTTGAAATCCTAAATCTTGAAGCAATTTGCATGTCTAGTCCTAAATATTGAGAGGCCAACGAATTGAATGATAAATCTTGCGAGGCACGCGAAGTGAGTCCTAAATATTGAAATTTAAGCCTACCAATGGAGAGGAACTCCATATGGATTCTTATTACCTCGAATCTGTTAACTTATACACCCCTATTGGAAGACCTCAAAACACTTAAACTGAGCGACATGAACTCATCACCTTCTTTGAGGCCGGACGTAGAGCTGTGGCGACCGATATAATTTCCTTGTGTATTGAATTCTACCATCGTATTTGTGGAGCAGCGCGGCGTATAGAAATTTACTCATCAGTCTTGAAAACATCGACAATTAGCCTGTAAGTACATGGCATCCTATATTTAATTAAAAAATATCTACCTCATCTATATCACGTGAAGTACTTTAAATCTTTAATAATCTTACATACGAGTCATCTACTTACATGTGTATTTTTTTTCATCATCAATCTTATACTCCCTCCATTCTAAATTATAAGTCGCTTGACTTTTTAAACTTTAAGTTTGACCACTGCGTCTTATTCAAAAAATTTATGCAAATATCATCAAATTTAAGCTATTTTTGAAGATTTTATATTAACAAAACAACCCACGAAAAAGAAATAAAAATTTGCACAAATTTTTGAATAACACGAGTGGTCAAACTTAGGGACAAAAAAGTCAAACGACTTATAAATTGGGATGGAGGGAGTACAATACAACGTATGTGCGGTTAAATTCATTACATATCTATAATCTATAATTCATATAAAAGGAGAACTCTCTATTTCTCTTAACATGCAAAGCATCTACCTAAATAGTCCACTTTGTCAACCCCTATGCTCTTACATGCAAAGCGTTCGGCTCAACCGCTCACTAGGTGTCCACCTCAACATTCCACTATCATTTACAACTAAAGTTAACGTAACAAAAAGATTTATGATACAATTTTGACTATTGTACTAATAAATTTATACACATATTTTATTAATTATATTCCTGTATTACCAACCCTGTATGTATACATCACCCAACTATATCTAAATTATCAGCGCTTTGATTTTTGTTTTGGCACATTCATTTTGTTACCCACCTAGATACAATAACATGTCTAGACACATAACGAAACGTAAAAAAAGAGAGTAAAATGCATGAATAGGCCATCAACTTGTGTCGGTGTGTCGATTTAGGCCACCAACTTTGAAAATACATTTTTTTGTCCAAAAACTTTACAAGTGGTTCATAAAGAGCCCATACCCCATCGTTTCATGTTTACATTTACGTAAAACCTCCCTATATCTATTTTTCTTTCACAAGGTTGTCCTTTGTCGAGGTCATAGCGTCCATCCTGCGCCCGCATGCACGCTTTTGACATGGCGCCTACTATGACGCCGCCACCGCCGTCGGCATGCTCGCGTGAACAGCCTGCTCGCCAAGTACGCGTCGCAGGACCGCGTGCGGCATCGGCGACGCACACACACTGGCCGCGCGACGAGCATGCCTAGCGATCGTGGACCGCGCACAACATGGCGTCTTCGCATGTTCCCTGGCGCCATCGAGCGGCTGTTCCGGCGAACAAAGGCTATGGCAGGCAAAGAAACTTTATCGAGAGTATACTACCAATAGAGCACCACGGACACATACAAGGTGCCGGTTGGGGCGAGGGGTGGTCCGAGGGTCGACAACATGCGCCGTCGTGGACTTTGTCGTGCGCTCTACAAATGGAGGGACTCGTCGCCTTCCTGTGCCACGCGCTACCGCAGGCACGCCGCGGCCGACCGCTCATGCGCTTCCCAACTTGACGGCCGGCCGGGGATGGGCGGCCACGGGACGCTAGCCACGATGGCGGTGTCGGCGGTCAACATCCGCGCCACATGCCCTCACGGACGCCGCGGGGTCGGCGAGCATGCCACGTAGTAGCGGCAAAGTGGCAACAAAGCAGCCGCAGCCCCCGAGCTCGCCCTCATCGGCCCGGGCTCAACTACGCGCTCCCACGGGCCAATGGACACCTCCATCTTCCTCTCGCTCAAATCCGGCCGGCCTGCTGCTCTATTGCTACACGTGAGGGGTTAGCTTGCGAAAAAGGAAACTAAATATAGGGGTTTTTTTCGCAAATATAAACATAAAACGAAGGGGTATGGACCGCTTTATGCACCCCTAGTCAAGTTTTTGGACCAAAAAAATGCATTTTCAAAGTTGATGGCCTAAATCGAGACACCGCATAAGTTGATGGTCTATTCATGCATTTTACTCTAAAAAAAATCAAAGCGACTTATAATCGAGGGAGTACAAGAATTACAGTGCTATATATTATATTTATTTTTAAGAAAAATCCGCAGCGAGTAATATACGTCAAATTATTCACAATTTTAAACAAAAATTTTGTTCTCAGTTTCTGGTGGGACCCACCCTCGCCACCTTTTCCCTTCCCTTCCCCTTCCCGTTGCCTTCCACGGGTCCGGAGGAGCCCGAGTCCCAGCTCGGTCACCCCACCCCGGCCTAGGGGCGGCGGCTGCAGCAGGAGCAGGCCTGGGGCGGTGGCGCCGGAGGGAGCAGGCCTGGGAGCGGCAGCGACGATCGGCTTAGGGGCGGCAGCGGGAGCAGGCCTGGGGCGGCGGCGGTAGCCGGATTGGGGACTCGGAACTCGGAGACGCACGGCAGGAAGCTGCGTTGATTGGGAGAGAAGAAAAATCGGGTGCTGAGTTCCTCCAAAACAACTGAACATCGGTTAGCAATTCTTCTTAAATTTTGAATTCTAAAAAGATTTGGTTGGGTTTCGAAAACTTCTTATCATCTCGATCACCGAAGATTTCCGGTCAGCAAGAAATTATCTGGTTCTGGCCTTCTTCCTTAACTCTGCTGCTTTAACTATATATACTACTGTAGCTGTTTTGATCGATGGGTTTGTTTGCCTTTTTGCTTTTGCAGGACACAAAAGCTCTGAGTGAGGACCCGGATGCAGATGGACGTAGAGACGGTGCAGGCGAGTCCTGCGTTCGCGGCTCCTCTGCAAACCTCGCCGGTACGTACGTGTCGGGCCAGTCCGGTCTGTTGCTGACTTTTGGCAGTTCGATTACCTTTTGCTTTCTGTGATCTGGGTGATGATATGTTTGCCTTTCCACTGATCTACTGCTGCGGTGCGGTCAGTTACACTGGTATATAGGATACTGTGTGCTGCTTTATTAGTTGCATTTTGGGTGATTTGACATTTCGACTGGATGTTCAATTGGGATGTAGGAGTATAGTTTATACTGAGATGCATTGATATATGTTTTGATGCTCTTGCAAGATATACACAGTATGACAGTAGTTATTGTTGGTGTGGTAGTTATCTCGACTCAAGAGTTGCTGGGTTAATCAGCTTGTTACTTTGTTAGGCTGGTCATATGTTCATTTAAGATCAACTGCGTGGATGCTACAGGTAGCCAAAATGGTCTAGTCTTCTCCAACATGATCATTGTTAAAACCTGCTGAGTTCATTAACTGTTGCATTTTGAACTTGCTGAGCCGGGGCTTGATTTGGAATGGTATACTTTATTTACAATCTGCCTTATCTGGACTCTGGAATCTGCAATCTGGATCCGGCTAGTTATATTTGTGAGGGCACTACTATGTACTACTAGTTTGTTCAGTTAATTATGTACCCATGCATCGGTGGTGTTCCATATATATGTAGCTGATGAGGAAACATGGCCACGAAAGGAATAATGCATACTTTGCCAAACTAAACATCCTGGGCTTGTTGAGTTTTATGTGCTATTTTTTACAGGCAGTGGATAATGCATCTTTTTTTACTTGGGATTCTTTTGTGCAATTCAATGATTGATCACTAGACATTCTACATGTACACGTGCCACTAGCTGGATTAGTGCTATTGTCCTTTTTTCACGAAGAGGTGGTGTTGGTTTGTTTTGAATCAATGCATCTCACACAATTATCATAATTAAATAGTCTTTTTTAAAATAAAGTCCCAGATAGTTGTACAATTTGTCACTATGTATAATGTACTAGTGTAGTTCGTTGCCATTATCATTTAAACCTTTTAGGTTGACTTTGTCAATTGGCTATATACCTAAGTTCTATATTGGTGCATGCATATATAGATGTAAAGCTTTTCATATATGTAGATATACACAAACCATGTATTTGAAGCAGAGAACTGGACCAGTAGTCTTGCATGTTAAAAGTAGACTCCATTTGCCATGTTGTCTTATAAGAGCAGAAAAATATGTTACTTTGCATGTAAATGTCTCTTTTCATTTCTGTTGGTGTAGTGGTACATGCTCATGACTGGTGTTTGTCTTTCACAAGGCTAGGTTCTCCCATTCACGCACACCGCACGCTTACTCTCCGAAAAGCACCATTCCACTGTAGGAATATATTTTCTTTTCCAAGAATTATACACTGTCTCGGTCTCACCTGTTGTTTCTGTGACCATTGCACATCACAAGAAGCCACAGGTGAGCAAGTACTACTTCAAGAAGAAGATCAGTGGTAGCCATAGCGTAAATGGCATGGATGATGGCAACCACGACTCGATCCAACCCAGGTCGCTCCCGAAAAGCGCATGGCGTGACCTTCGATGCCACCCCACCTACCATGCCGGTGAGCACGACCGGGCATATGCTATGCAACACAAAGAACACTATTCTTCATGCCACACGCCCACACCGACCGACACTTGTGTGAATTGGTTTGATTTCCATCGAGCCTTCTACGAGATCAACCATGACAACTTGCCCCCCAAATCCCCAATCCATCCGAAATCCATACGGGTGGTAAAGGTGAGGTTTTTGTTTCGGGATTCAATTGTTGCTCTCAATTTCTTAATCTGTTTTTGAATTTAATTTCTTAATCTGTTTGTTTAGCATATGTTTGATCAAGTTTTGTTTCACCTGATGTATGTGCCTAGGTGAGCGAGTGCACAAACCTGGACATCACCGTGAAGTTCCCGTCCCCTTCAGCGCCGCGCAACTTCTTCTCCTCCTACCCGGCACCCAAAGACCGGGCCGGAGCTAGATGAGCGCTTTGTCATGAGCAAAGAACCACGCCGCGCGCATCTTGCGCCGCCCGTGGCCGGGAGGAGCTTCGAGGGCAAGGTGCAGCAGACGCCTTCGGCTCATCAAGCCCCGGCTCTCTGACTGCCGCACCTCAAGCCAAAGCCGTCACGCATTGCACCTGCCGCCGCCCGCTCCACCTGCGACTACGCTGACCCGCGGCCAACTCCCGCCTACTCACCACATTAATGTGCGATGGTGCTGGGTGGGGTATGAGACGCCGTGTCGGTACATTGACAGCGTCGTGATGAAGTTCCCAAGGAGGCTAATGGTGATGGCTACGACCGCGAGTCCAGTGTCGTGGTGGTGCAGCAGCCTCCAAATGATGCAGAAGTTAAAAGGAGTGAAAGAAACTGTAAGAGGAAGCGGGAGGCGAGAAGCGAGCAGCAAGAACGAACGGAAATGAGGGCAAGAAGAATAACAAAGTTCAGGGCAGCAAAGAAGAAGAGCAAGACGGGTTCAAAGAAGGCGAAGAAGCGGACCGTGGAATCCAACGACGGTGACCCCCACGCACGGCAAGGATCGGTGGCCAGCCGAGCGTTATGCCGCAGCGTAGAAGAGCCTCGCTTGACATCATGCGCCCCGCGATGCCCGCTTTCGGGTGCACCGGTGATGCGCCCGGTGCCGCGGAGGACGCCCGCAAGCACATCGGTGACACCGCCTCCTTGACCACCTGCTCAAGCACATGGCTGGCCGGTGCGGAAGGCAGCGTTCACCGTTCCGCCGCCGGCATAATGCGATGGTGCCATGGAGTATTGGCTTGAGCCGCCGAGCTTGCCGAGGTACGGCGACAGCCGGTGTGTCTCGATCCATACCGGGTGCCACCGTCGGGATGGAAGCCAGGTGATGACATGTCCCTCGTCGCGGTGACCTTCTAGTCAAGAGGCAGGTTGAGGAGCTCACCGAGGAGGTCAATGGCGTAAAAGGTATCTGTTTTTCTACTCCTTTTGTCTGTCTGCACTCTGTAGTGTGTAGTTTTGTTGCAAATCAACCACCAGTGTTACAACCCTGTTAAATTCTAACCTAGACAATGGATTTCTTCTGAGTTTTATGTTAAATTATTCTTGGTTGTGTGTGTGAAGGAAAATGGAGCAGTTAATGTGCAAGGACGATGGGGACTTCAATGCAGAAAGAGCCTACAATTCATTGAAGGTATGCTAAGTATCAACTCCTTTACCCAGTTACCCTCTTACAGTTCGTTGTCCCCTTTACTTTTTAAGGTTGCTGCTTCTGATTAAACTGAGCATATATGGCAGTGGCACTGATGTGCATATTTCTGTATATTTGGATAGTTATTTGCACCTCTTTTTTTCTTTGGGGAAATCATAGGCTTTAGAGCATTTTCCAAGTTTCTGTATGTTGGGTTGTACAAGTCATATGTACATCATTTTGTCTATTGATGGGAGGTTTTTTTGTAGTGTTAGAATGCTAGTTCTGGACTCCCGGTTCAGTTTCTGTGATGTTTCATAAAGCTTGTTATCTGTAAGACCATAGCAAACTCTTTGTCCACTCTCTGAAATTCTGAATCCAAGGATGTCCTAATGTACATGATCTCAGTTTCTCTGTTCTATTTCTCACATTGACTATACTAAGGAACTGATTGGAACTTTTTGGCATGCCCATTTTGGATGCACTAAGGGCAGTCCGAATGGAAGAAACTAACACGGTTTCCATTGCAAAAGAAATTATCCATAGAAACCATTCTTCACAGTGGTAGTGTCTTCGAGTAATAATTGTTTTCTCGTTCTCTCTCCCAATTCTACCAATGGGGGAGCATTGCATTAACCCCATAGAAACTAGTGGTTTCTCCCCAATGACAAATTCATGGTTTCTGTGCATTGGGTCAAGAGTAGACATGGTTTCTTTATGAGGCAACCATTTCTATGATTTGTGCTCTCTTTCCTCATTAATTAGGCTGCCACATCACCATTTTGCTTAGTTGGCAAGCTATTTAATAGAGATAGAAACTACCATTAATATTCCATTGGGAGTGCCCTAATGGAAGCTTATCAATTTTTTTTGTCAGGAGAAGTACCAATGTGCTGTGAGGGCTAATGAAAAGCTTGAGAAGGAGGTGTTCTGTTTGAAGGTAAGCACATCCATGCAGCAACATTGTCTACTAGGAAAATGTGTGAGTTAGCTTCAAACAAAATGAGAACCGAGAAACCATGCCTGTTACTAATTTGTCTTCAGTAACTTCAAACAAAATGAGAACTGAGAAACCATGCCTGTTATTGATTTGTCTTCAGTTATTCAATTTACAGGGAAGTTATGACTTTGATATCCTCAACAACAACAACAACAACAACATAGCCTTTAGTCCCAAGCTAGTTGGGGTAGGCTAGAGATGAAACCCATATGAAACAGCTATGTCTTTGCTAAGTTTGCTTGCTGCATTACAGAAACGATCTTGCCTTTTATTTTCAGGACATGTGTGAGAATGTGGTTCAGATGAATGGTGAGCTGAAGAAGGAGATGTCATCCTTCAAGGTACATTCATGCAGCTAGCTATGACATTGACAATATCTTCTTCTATCTATTCCTCTGCATACTTTTGCATGTTAGCTCCGTGCAATTCGAATACAGTTAGTGAACCAATGTCTAATTTCAGGAGCATATAGCTGACAGGAATGATAAGTTGGAGGAGCAGATTACCTATCTCTCCAACTCCTTCCTTTCTTTCAAGGTAGCTCTTTGCACGGCAATGCACTGTTTTTGTTGATTTTGCTCAGCCTGCGCAAATGTACGTTTGCCATCATCCATGAGGTTAAGTAAACAGAACTGGGTGGTGCAGGATCAGCTGGTACTAGCTCTGAAGATGGAAACAGAACGTCAGCTAGAACTGGTTCCTAGTGAAGCTGTTCCCCACACAGCACTGTACGTTGGTTCCGGTGACCAGATGATCCCCGGACAGATGGCACAGCCATCCAAGACGGTCAAGACAGGCCGCTAAGGAAGAGCAGCTTCCACATCTGCAAGCCACAGGGCACGTTCCTGTGGCCGAGCATGGCGTCTGGCATGACCATCAGCGAGGGTGCTGCTGCCACGCCAGGCCCAGGGATCCCTCGCAGCACCAGCTGCCCTAGTAGCGCTGGGCCGGGGCTCCTGCGGTCATCACGAGCCCCAGTTGAGGTGGCTGTGGCAGCGTCCGGTCTGGACGAGCAAATGATGTTTGGCACCCTCTTCTCTACGCCGCCCTCGGCGTCGTCAACCAACGCCGCTGCCGCAGCTGCCAAGCTGCAGCTGTCCCTTCCCAGCCCGAGGTCGCCGCTGCAGCCGCAAAAGTTGTTTGGCACTGTTACTGCTGCTGCTTCTGGGTTTAGTCCTCAAAAGCTGATGCATTTCTCGGGCCTGACTCGACGCCATGTGGTAAGTCTCTTTATCCTATGGTTATAATCTGCATGATTCTGACAATTAATTCATACTGGCCTGCTGTTCCATTGCTGTTAGCAATACTAGTTAACCAATTAAGAAACGTGCAAGCTTATTCATGTTCAACTGAACATGGACCGTGCAGGACACCACGTTGTCATCATCCGGGGCCGGCGGTTCCAGCGCGGTGGGCACCGAACTGGCCCTGGCTACTCCATCCTGCTGTTGATCCTACCTCTCCACTTCAGGATCATCACCTCTTCCCCATCTGCAAGCAAAGCTTTGGATGGTTGGCCTCAGGGTGCTCCAATTTTCTTTATTTTTTAAGATAGCGAAGGGGAATTGCCCAATTAGGAAACAATAAATACAGAGACACACACACACACACAAAAAAAAAAAAAAAAGATAGGAACTCACTTGAGCAGTCTTGGTGGCATAGTTCATAGCCATCTCAGGTTCCTTCGTCAGTTTCTAGTTATTTTTTGTCCAAGCTTGTACCGCTGCAAGCCTGACATGAGTCGCTGGTAGATGTTAAAGTAGTTGCATTGGATTGATCTCTTCAGTCAGTCAGTTGGGTATAGTCTTCTGTCCATGGTGCATGACACATTTGGAGTTGAGATGTGTAATCTTGCTGGCTCCATTAGGGCATATAGAGTTATATTCTTGGAGTTGAGATGTGTCAATTTTGCTGGCTCCATTAGGGCATATAGAGTTATAGAATATATTCGGTCACTCTTGTATGCCTCCACAAAGTATGTGTGACCAATTTTTTCAGGCAAATATATATTGGCAATATATTTAATTTCCCCCTACAATCTCTGCGTTCTTGATGTTGATGATAAGCAGAGTAATATCCATAGGTCATGCCTGCATACATGCTGCTACCTTGTGATTATTATTGTTCACATAGGTGGTCGAATTGGAATCTTTTTTTTTTAAAGTCCAGTTCTTGCCTCGAATCTGATGTTTTTTGTTTTCTCTTAGATCCTGTTTGGTTCCTACGAATTGAAAGGAATTGGACAATAATCTAGTCTAGTAATGAAACAAGAAGCACTTTTTTTTTGGGAAGGCAAAAACCGGAGGAGATCCCCACAACACTTCATTTTCATTTTATAAATTTATTAGAAGATTTACAGGGGAGCTTACAACGTGTTTAGCTGAACGCATCTAACCAAATTATTAAGATGTTTGGATGCCCTAGGGCTATATATATAGTTACTAGTTGCGCTAAAATTTTGCTCAATTTAGATAAGGTTGGCTAGCTGAAGACTAGGCCACCTATTATTACCTCCTGTTTATATGCTGATTTGCTTCGTTTAAGCTAGCTAGTGATTGACCATTGTATCCAGGCCCTCTAGTTGAAAAGTGATAAGAGAGCGAGTGGACAAGCATGACCACTTGTTTGTGTAAGTTTTCTAGAAAGACTTGTTGACCTTTTCCTCAGCACCTAGGTCTCGTCCCTAGGTGACTCGAGGCGCCGTTCTCTTCTACGCAAATCCTCCTGTAATCCCTTACCCAGAGTTCTTCTGGCCCCTGATCCTTCCGTCTCTGCTCGGTTCTTCCCACTTTGAAGGACTATAGAGTCCAGTCCCAATCCATAATCGCGTCCATCCACTCAAGACTCTGCGTGTGCAGCCAAAACCTAAACTTGCTAGCCTTGTTTGGTTTGCCTGATCAATCACGTGGTGGGGAGTTTGTGGTCGTCTCCGGTTTCGAGATGGAGAACGTGGAAGGATTGATGAAGAATTTGAACTTGTCAGTGGCTGAGAAGAAAGGAGTACGCGGCAAGGCGGAGTCCTAGTCCAGGCGATGGGAAAGTTGTTTTCAGAGAAACTAGTGCATCCAGTCTCTTTGGAGCAAAGCGGTCGGGAAGATCTGGTGTCCGATGAAGGGAATTGACTGCAAAAGTTTAGGTGATAACAAATTCCTATTTACATTTCATCAGGCCTCGGGGAGAAGAAAGCTCTTGAAGATGGCCCCTAGAATCTTTCAAAGGAGTTAATTGTTGTGGCGGACCTGGATCAGTCTAAAACTATAGATGAGACAGAGTTTACTCATATCACGATCTAGATCCAGGTGTCACACCTACCCTGGGTATGATGAAGTCCTCAACGACGGAAGGATTTGGTGAAGAAGTGGGAAGTTTTCTAAGGGACGACAATGAAGATGGCAATACGGTCGTGGGGGAGGTTCTTACATATCAAGTTAAAATTGATATACGAAAACCTCTGATGAGGAGGGTGGCAGTGATCGATGACAACAATGGGGTGGAGAGGTGGTGTCCCATAGCATATGAATATTTACCGGATTTCAGTTGTGTTTGTGGTCTTCTTGGCCATACAGACAAACTTTGCGAGGTTAGTAGGGAGAAGAGGAAACCCCTGCCTTTTGGAAGAAATCTGAAATGCTTACCCCAAAGAAGAAGGGTTCCATTCGATGTTCCCATGGCGTAAAAATTCAGGAGGGGCAGTCTGAGTGGTTCTTTAGAATGTCCTAATCAAGGGAAGAATCGTAGTAATGCCTTGTCGTGGAGGAAGGAGACAAGTGCTAGCAGGAGTGAGAGTGGAGGTAATGTGAGTGTGGGTAAGGAGAAGGAGGTCCAGCCCACTGAAGTCAGTTACGCTACCTACACCGGCATCGGGCAGGGAGCAGGGTGGCTTCAAGAAGAACCTGTTCGGTGCACAAACAAAGGGTGTCAATGTAAACAATGCCTTGCAAGGAGCTGGGGGTTCAGAAAAAGGCCAGCCATAGGTGGAGGTTTAAACAAATGAGGTGAATGTGGAGTCGAGGTATATAAAAAAGAAAACTACAGTTCCCAGGAAGAGGAGTGTGTCAACCACAGTAAATTCTGTTACTCTAGGAGAAAAAAAGAGGGGTAGGGACGACTTAGTTCACATGGAACTCAATGACCAAAAGAGGCAGAAGGGTGTTGAGGGTTCGGTGGTTGTTGCTGATCATGTTTATAAGAAAGCAGGACCGGTAGACTGGTCCTGTGCGCCCCAATGAAGATAGTAGTGTGGAACTGCCGGGGCCTAGGTAATAACCTGACAGTTCGAGGGCTTCTGAATTTTTAGAAGTCTGAAGAAGTTGACATTCTTTTCCTGTCCAAAACAAAATTGGATGAAAAGTGGATGGAAAGTTTTCAAGCAAAAGTTGTACTTTGGAAATTTAGTGGTGGTGGATGCAATTGTAAGTTGGGAATTGTTGTGCTATGGAGGAACGGTATTGATGTGAAGATTCGCAATTGCTTGCGTAATCACATTGATATGGATGTTGGGGGAGACAATAAGGGGTGGCAGTTAACTAGAATTTACGGCGAGCCGCGAGCTCTGAATAAGCATGTCACTTCCCTTCTTAGGAACTTGTTTGCTGAACATGAGAATAATCTGATGCCCTAGCTTTGTGCAGGGGATATCAATGAAATTCTTTTACATCATGAACAAGAGGGCGGGGTGCCGAGGAGTCAAGCGCGACTTGATCGCTTTAAGGATGCGGTAGAAGCATGTGATTTGCATGATCTAGGCTCAGCGGAGAAGCCAGAAAAAATGCCAGCCGGGGTTGACACTCACACTACTTAGAAAAAATTGCAGCCACAGCCATGCATAATATAAGTTTTTTTATAAAGCATAATATCAATTCCATAATATAGCAATGCATATTGTATTGTAACAAACAAGGTTTTGCAAGGGTATTTACCTCTTACAGTTTCCCTCTAGACTACGATCCTCCAGCTTATGAAAGCGAACTATCACACTTCGATAGGAATTGTGCATAGAAGTTCTGGTTCCATGAGACATATGATTCAATTATTTATAAATCCATCACCAAACGATTTCTCAGTATTGTCTTCACAATTTTCATTGCTGAAAAGCACCTCTCCACCGATGCAGTGGCAACAGGAAGAACCAGTACTAGCTTGAGAAGCTGATAAACCAAAGGAAAAGCCAAATGTTTTTTAGTGCTCACCATCAACCTAGCAAGCTCAGAAATAGTGTTCAAGTCGGCAAATCTTTCATCAGCTCGCATATTGTCAATGTAAAGATTAAGCTCTCGAGCAAGATCTTTAAGTTGTGTCGAGTTGAAATCATCAGGATATGACTTAGCCAACTCCATTAGACTTGCATATTATCAATGTAAAAATTAATGTTTGATGTAGTGCCATCTCCATCATCTCTTTTTATTCTTGAAGTGCCTGCATCTCCATGATTATTCTCATTATCACCGGATGGGGGTAATTTCCTTTTAAGAAATCCTTTCAAAGTAGGTTGATTGACTATCAAAGTACTAAATTAGTCACATAATAAAAAACTAAAACAAATAGCCTGGCATGCGTACATGTTAATACTAGATAAATACCTAGCATCTTGCTCACTTGCTGGAACGAAGGAGAATGTACTTGAGTGCTTGACTAATGTTTCCTGAGAATCTGGGTTCAGATTGAGGCGAATAGCTGAAGAAAAAAACCCTAAGAACTCAAAATTCATAGTTGATCGTTAAAATGCATAATTGGGTAATTGAGGAGTACCTCATCTTGTCTAGATGTAGATCCATGGCCCAAGGGGACGTCGGACAACTTGAGATCAGAGCATGAGCGACGGCGGTCCAGCGGTCTAGCTGGCACGAGGCGACGCCATGCGAAACAGTGGAAGGAGATTTCAGATTTGTGATGTCTGGTATGTTTGTCATTTGGCATTCTTGTACATATGTTGTGGATAGATACGTATGTAAGGTGCAGTCATGCAGATGGCCTAGCTCCAAGAGACCAATACGTCTGTAAGGACTTCTCGTCTTCTCCAAACGGTGCAAATGGGCCAACTGCTGATGGTCTAGCGAGGTCGCAAAAAAATTCGACGGGGTCGTAGCCGACCGAAACGTGATCGCTATCAGGAATTACTGAGAATTCGTCAGTCTCGTCCGACCCTTACGGCTCAATGTGGCTTCGCCACTGTCTACGCTTCGCCACATGGAGAAACAAGCAACCTAGGGAGGCTGATTATTCAGGAAAGATTGGACAGGGCTGTGGCCAACGGGGCGTGGAGAGAGTGGTACTCATTTGTGCATGTTAAGAATGGAGACCACTACCATCCAGATCACAAGTTAGTAATTATTCTTATTGAAGGATGTCTACAAGGGAGTGTGGGTAATAGGAGGGGGTCGACTTTCAAATTTCAAACAAGTTGGCTGGAGGAGATGTGCGACAACATTATCTCGGATGCTTGGGCAGAAGGAGGTGGTTTGGGGGAGGGGTCGGTTGTGGAGAAGATAAAAAAATGTTGCTAGTAGCCTCCTGTTGTGGAATAAAAATGTGTCGAGGGATTTAGAGAAGAGGATAAAACATTTAAGAAAGGAGATTGAGAGGTGTCGGCGGCTCCCTATTAATAATTTTTCTATTCAGAGGGAGACAATGCTGAGTTATAGGCTAGACAAGGTGGAGGGAGCAAGTGGATTTGTTTTGGAAGTAAAAAACCCATGTTAAGTGGCTAGAAAAGGGAGATAGGAATACAACTTTTTTCATAAATGTTGTTAGGAGAGGAGGAATAAAATTGGTAGACTTAGAAAGGAGGGTGGAGGATGGATTGAGGAGGAAGTGTAGAGAAGTAGGATTTTCTCTCTAACCACTTTGTGGAGCTTATCAGGGCGGGGACTTTAGGGGACATACACCAACTTCTTCAAGCTGTGTCCCCAAAAGTCACCGTGGAGATGAATGCATCACTTGTTTGTGAGTTCACTCCTAAGAAGGTTAAAGGGGCTCGGATTCTATCGGTGATCTTAAGGCTCTAGTCCCTAACGGGATGGCAACCGTTTTCTATAAATGATTTTGGGAGACAAGGGGACCCGAGGAGGTGACACATGCGGTTCTCGGGGTACTCAATGGTGGTGCCATGCCTATTGCTAAACCAACACGATTATTGCTCGCCCTGATAAGGTGACTGATCTATGCCCGATAAGTCTATGCAATGTTGTTTACAAGATAATCTCAAAAGTCCTGGCGAATAGACTAGAAATAATCCTTCCTAACATCATTACACCCGCCTAGAGTGCTTTTTGTGTCGTGGTGCATTATTTCAGATAATATTCTAGTTACTTATGAGATGACACATTATATGTTCAACAAGAGAAATGGCAATGTTGGCTATGCAACGATGAAGCTTGAACATGGTTTCGAGAATAGACTAAAAATAATCCTTAAGCTCTAGCAAATTAAGGATTTACTCTCTCTCCTGATGTGGTGATTGAAATTATTGAAATATTACCTTGGTAGTTATCCGAGTAGTTAGGTGTTTGCTGATTCCATCCTTAATTTTGTTGAGGGCGATAGTTGTCATTG
Source organism: Hyparrhenia diplandra (assembly GCA_015847255.1). NCBI lineage: Eukaryota > Viridiplantae > Streptophyta > Magnoliopsida > Poales > Poaceae > Hyparrhenia > Hyparrhenia diplandra. Next base: position 597,326 of record JADLZK010009115.1, on the reverse strand, counting down.
TTGTTGTTGCTTTATTTCACATCCTATTGAATTTATGCATAGTTGTCACCTGAATGCCTGATGTTTCCACATTCTTTGAAGGTCATGTGAGAATCATGAATGTGTATGACTTCTTTCTTCTCAATAGCCCGCTCATCAAGCCTCTCTTCATCAGTAGGTCCATTTTGGTGAACAACAAGTCTACCTCCTTGAGTTGGTGCATACCTCCTCCTCACTTGCGGGGTTGATGTTCTTCATTCCAACCTTGGTTGGAGGCCATCCTTTCCACAAGGATTGTAGCTTGTGACATTGTGAGTGACAAGAATGCACCTCTAGCAGTAGCATCTAGTCTCACGGGTGTTGTTAGTGAGTTGATGGTAGAAACTCTACATGAGTAACCAATTCTCCATCCCATGATGAGGACATTTTAAAATGTAGTCTTGAAAGTGCTCCCATGCCTTAGGGACAAATTCATCATGCTAAAAACCAATAACGTAAGGTATTTGTCTTGCCTATGGGCCGAAAAGAACTTTGATAGAAAGGCGGTGGAGCGAGTGCCCATGCAATTTTCTTCTCCTTGTTGGCATAGAACCACCGCTTTACCTTTCCCAAGAGTGAAAATGGGTAGAGGCAAAGTAGTATGACATCTCTAGGGATTCATTTGATGGTGAAAGTGTTGTAGATCTACAAGAAGTGTTAGAGATGAGCACTAGCATCTTCATGTGCCTTTCTATAGAACCCACTAGCTTGCACCATGTTGATGATAGCTAGCTTGAGCTCAAAAAGCATTGTCTCCAACATCAATTCTGGTCCTATATGAATATTGGTTGTAGTTGGAGCGAAAATTCACGGAGTGTCTTGTTTGCCATGACTTGAAATTACGGTGTTAAGCTTCACCCGATTCGGTGGTCTTTCAAAATAGAAGATGAACTTTCTTGAGTTTACCTCTTGTCCTTCTAAATAATGCTTCGGATTTTCAATAAAATTTGTTGGAAGACCCAAATTGGTCATACATTACCCTACATAAGATACACGAGAACGTATCATGTGCACACCGGGACTTATATGCAACCATGCACACTTCTAATCCGGGCCACGGGATGTAGATCCAAGGGGCATGAGGTGATAACCACTAGGGAGGTGGGAGGAGGGATTTGCAAAATTATGATTAGAGCAGGAGTTAAGTGTAAAATTACCTAACCCTTGGATCAGCATCCTATGACCCAGATTAGAAGTGTGCATGCTTGCATATAAGTCCGGTGTGCACATGATACGTTCTCTAGATACACAAGTAGACAAAACAAGGGTAAGGTTGTTTGAGTAGTAGAGATAAATGGTTCCCTCAACCACATCAGGTGGGTACATATGATATCAATATTCCTTTTGAATGCCTAGCAACATTCCCCCGGCAACGGCGTCGAATGCCCTGTTAGTATTCCTAACATCACTACCAAGAATGAAGTTAATCTCGTTTCTAGTAATGGAGCCCGAACCCATATTCCATGGCATCACCTTAATACTTGGTTGTCATTCCTAGCAGCAATGTTAGAAATGCATTGATGCTATTTGTGCATATTCCACTTGAAACTTGAAGAGAATATATGAAGATATATCCACAAGCACACAGAGACAAAATGTCATTATAAAATTTCACTAGGAGTAATCGAGATATCGTTATTTATATTTTACCACTAAGATGGGATGGTTGTAAGAACACTTGATAACCACTTGTATGTTCAATGGAGAGATAAACCATGTCCAATCTATCTACTCATAATAGGGACACATCATAAGATAAATGTATATAAATGATAAATGCCAAATCATAAATGATAAAGCTCATCACTCGAGTGTTCTATTAGGTAACACTAGCATTGTTTAGGTAGAGTAGAGTAGGAATATTCCTAAGTTATTATTCTTAATCATATGTCAAAACATACTATGATTAGTGCAATTACACCTATCAAACATGGCAAGACAACTTCATATATACACACAACGGACGTACTAGGGAAGATCAAGAACGAGCAAGACTTCCTTTGTAATTAGACCCTACTTGCACTATATCCGAGCGTGGACTACAAAGGACTCAACAAGAGTATCACATGCGCGATCTACCACATGACTTAGAATATATGGTGCAACCGTAGATAAACAATGTATAAACACCAGGCTTACATGCTATCTACCCACTCACCCATTGTACTTCTAAGTGAGCATTATGCAATCTTATGCTTGAATATAAATGCAATCTAACTATACTAGGCATATAATCAAAGTAGACAATGAACAATATAATAGAGAATATAATAATATAGATAGAAATGTCATATAAAATGTAACTAACGAGAATACTTATGAAAGATATAAGAGAGAGAGAGAGAGAGAGAGAGAGAGAGAGGATAGAAGGCTTTACCAAGCCACGCTCTTGACACGATCCGAAATCGAAGCTTAAGCTTGCCTCCCTCTAGATCTAGCCTATGTAGCTATGCCCTAGAAAATGGTGGAGCTCAGGAGGTGACTTGAATGGCTTGTAATCTAATTGATGACCTAATTGCCTTTTAGCCCGGAGGTTTGCCTTGGGGGTTGCCTTCCCATGTCCTCTAAAACCTTCTAGAGTTCGTGTTCATGTGGAATATGCTATTTAACTTGACATGTAGGTCCTTCCTTGGTTCTTTTCATGATTAATCCCCTGTAGACACATAGATTCACCAAAACTTGTGAAACTCTATTAGTTTAACCCCTAAGTCTATGTTGATAATTGATTTATACCCTTTTTCATGTTTCGTCGATGCTTTAAAATGGTTGTTAACTACCGTCGACACACTTGATGCGGCGAAGATTTCATGCCAAGGTACCACAACCGTACTAACCAATCACATGAAAGGCATAAAAGTAAAAAGAGAAGATCAATATATTAAAGCATAGGTCTTGTAAAGGTAAGATATAAAGATATACCACACCTCTCGAAGATTGCTCTAGATCCCGAAAGCACGGCTCGCCTACTAGATTGAAAAGTCTAGCCCTAATCCTCCCGATGTTGACCTAAATGAGAGTTCGTTCCTTTCATGGGACACCTCTTCAATCCATGGATGCCTGACCCCTAGGGCTCTGGGGCTTCTTTATATAGGGGGGAGATGGAGTAACAACCAAGGAAGTGCCAAGTCATCAATCCGCGTCAATTCCCACAATCACTGTTGGATACACCGACATAATAACACCTTAAAATCAAGTTTCTAGATCTCAGAAACATGTACGAGGCTGCAGAGAGCAAGCAGACTCTAGAGTGGGCCGGCTGGCCTAGGGATGAGGCTGCCCGACATATCTCTATGACAGGTGGACCTCTCCTTCAATGGGTCGCCTTCTAGAGTGTTCTAGAGTCTTCCAATGTCAGTTTCGTTGCGAAATTAATATCGTTTTATTTTGAGCTCTAACTACAGGAAATGGTATATCCATTTCGATTGTTTCGAAGAGCTCTTTGCAATGGTGCACTTCACTTCATCATTTGAGATAGTTATATTTTGTGAAAATTTAAATATCCTGCAAAACATATGAAAGCATCCAAACTCTTGGAATTACGAAAGCATCCAAACTCGTGGAATTGTTAGTTCAAAACACTTTACCTACATTGAGATAGAATTAGGCTATTTTGCTAGGATTTTGAGATTCATAAATAATCCTATCTCAAATTCATTGGGTGGGAGATGGAAATGGATTTTATAGATCACCATCTTAAGTAAAGTTATAGAAATAGAAATTATAATAATATAACCTATCTCAAATATATACCTAAACTAAAATGAATTCAACTCTAAGAATCCAAACGGGGCTTTCCATGTACCGACTAATAATTATAATAGAACTTGACCAATTCCACCATTAGACAATTAGCAATACCTGTAATCAGACTGTGTGATTACAAACAACTTCCTGGTTCACATCAATTGCGTCAATCACAGGGCATATCTTTTTTTTTTCCCTTTTTAATTTTCGAGGGCGACATGCCAAAAAAATCTGCGCGTGTCTGTGGTGGGTTGGTTGAGCATCACTATCTCGTCTCTTTTCTTATGATGCTCTTTTCTTATTAAAACTTGACCACACGTAAAACAAATACTAGTATACCATTCAAAATAATCATGATAAGATTGTTTAAAACTCGATGTGGACTAGGAAGTTAGAATTCTCATAGCTAGTTACTCGTGAGTCATCTCTAGCCACTGTGTGGCTACTTTACTTGCCTTTGATTGGAAAGTGCACTCAAAGCTTGTTCAAAGTTCTTTTTAAAAAGTCTTTTTCGGTGCATCACTTGAAAAGGTGGCATGCAGGAGGCTGCACAGATGTCGAATTCTTATAGGATTTGATATCCAGGTGTCAAAAGTGATTATTTCACATGTTTTATAGCACATATATAGCTAGCCGAAAGTTACTCATGATAGAGGTTAATTACATGAGCGATTAAACTTGGCGGCTTTTCTAAGTTTCTGTATTTAAGATCTTGCTTTGTGCCTCAGCAAACATAATATTTTTCAAATAATCTTTTTTGAAGACTTCTTTTTATACATGCATGTTGAAGTTTAACCGTATTGTTAGCTCATAACGCTAATAGGTTATTTTGGAAGTTAATATATTCTAAAATAATCACATATTTTTGAGTTATGGGTGCAATTCAAAATGTACTTTATGAGCATACATTTGTCTGGGTCGTCGGTGCAATATGAATGCACTCTTACCACTGAGTATCCCAAAAGGCTATCTGAGTGGAACTCAGTTGTAAGCACACACGAAAACCTGCTGCCCAACTTTCTTTATAAGGCCAGTCTCAATTGGGTTTCATAGAAGTTTCATGCATATTAAATAGGGTGCCACATCAGCAAAAAGTCACTTTCTGCATGAAACTCGAGGAGAGAGAAGGAAAAAGTTTCATCTTGGTGAAACTCTCTTGGCATCGAATACCAACTATCTACTGAGTCATGAAATTTAAATGCCTATGAAACAACAAGATGAAACTCTCCATTGAGAGTAGGGGTTTCATGCAAGTTTCATTTTATTTTATATGACATAACAGTCTCGGAAACAACGAAATGAAACTCATCATTGAGACTGGCCTAAGCACAATGCTTCTCCTACTAAGGTATTGGGTGTTGAGCACTTCAGCAGTAGTGTTGAGCACTTTATTAGCACAATGCTACCATTAATCACTTCACTTTTCAGAACCTTGGTTGACCCATAAGTTGACAATTGGGACATACGTGTGAACTTCGGGGCAAGGAGATTAGGTAAAATATTAGTATGTTAAATTGGTTGACAATAGTGCAAGTGGAGATGGCACCACCCAAATGTCAACCCCCAAAAAGACTCTGTGAATGGTGGTAATGATTGTTGGTGTTTTGAAGCACTGCAAAGATGGTTTCCTAGCTAGTTAGCAGATAGGAACCAAGTTAATCGACCACTTAATTTTATATGAATCCTCTGTTTACGACACATGCATGTTTCTTTTTCAGTTTTACGACCACATACGTGGCAACTTGTGTTTAGTATGCCCCCTGCGATGATCGTGGCTCCTCGCCGCTCTCTTTGCAGGGATTTGTAAACCTTCCATTATTCCACTTAATGAAGAACGTGCAAAGTCACGCTTTTCGAAAAAAAAAGTTTTACGACCACATATGCATGTTTTCCTTGTTTATCCTTTTCAGGTTTCAAATACGAATGCCATAGGCCCATAGATGCACTTGAAAAAGGGACAAAAGGACTATGTGTTATGTCACTAGTACTCGTTTAATCAGTAAACATTTTATTTTTTCATATATATGTCCATCGCCCATATCTCTTTTGCTCTTCCCATCCCTCTCATAAATCTATGTGCTAGATCTGTATTTCTCCATTTCTTTTGCCTGTCATTTTCCTTGTTGATTGGGCTTCTTTTTGTAGGAGTGAGCTGGCAGTAGTATGCAAATTGCAAAGGAGAGCTAAAATATTCAGCTTTGGCTTTTAAGGTCAGTGGGGGGCAATTGCACAAGCAGTTGCATGTCACTTTCCCTCTTTTTTGGTTTTTTTGGCCATGGCCGGCTCCACTTTTTGCCCCACTTTCATGGTCCAATTATCCCAACCAAAAAGGGCAAAAAAGGAACGAGGAAAAATGGAAAAGGACTGTTGTTACAGAGAACGAACGCAACAAAGAAATCAGATACTGTTCGTTGCCTATCCTGATGCAAGAATAAAGTAGACAAATATAAGGTATACTAGTAGAATATATATATATTCTGAATTCTGAATCTAGTGGACTGGTATATGCACATGAACCAAAAGAGAATGCTTTATTTGTTATAGAAAGGACTTGACAAGTTGCTCAAGAATGAAATACCTGAAGCAATATATTTATTCCTTGTTTTTCTACACCCAGGGACCTAGCTTATTGATCTCCTAGTCTTTGTCAAACCCAAATAGCTAATTCTATGTACATCCTGCGTGCCGCCTATATTACAATGCAAGTCCACAAGTAGCTATGTTACACAGACTCTATAGCTCTGTTTCCCACCCAACATATATATACCTATATAGATATATATTACAATCCTCTGATGATTTACCAAAAAAAATATTCAGTACTGTCAGGCTAAGCTCATGATCAGATGAGAAGAGGAGGCTGCATGAGAAAATTCCTGCTGCTGCTGCTGATGGATGTCCTTCAACTTGAAGAATCAAGAGCCCTCCTGGAAGGCCACCGAGCGCGTGAGCGCGACGGGGTTGGCGTGCAGGAGCGGCGAGCTTGTCATCATGGCCTGCTGCTTCTTGGCGGCCTCGCGCTTGGGCTCGAACACCATCCCAAGCTGCGGCTTGTGCCCACCATCAGCGCCATCTGCGTCCTGCGGCTTGGAATTCTTGTCGCCTTTGATCCCGATGAGAGACCAGATGGAGCTCCTGGCCACCTCGTCCACGTCGTCGATCCGGATGGTCTTGGGAGCCCACACCTTGGTGTTGTTGCCGCCGTTTCTGCCGTCGTCACCCTCCCAGTCCCGGGGGTGCTTGCCCAGCCCCAGCCCTAGCCCCAGCGTGTGGGGCTCAGCTGCTGCCCCGGATGATGAGACCGAAGGAGCTGCACTGGTGGTGGTGGTGGTGGTGGGCGACGCCGACGACGACGGGGCTGCACCGGCGCCCATGGCAGGCTCCAAGCTCCCGGAACCATGCAGCCCCAGTAACCCGGTGCGGCCGGGTATATCGGGATCGCGATGCCCGACGAGAAATACGCCGCCGGAGACGGCGCGCAGCTGTACGGCGGCCACACGCCGTTCATGCTTGGTGGGTGTGGGTGCTGCTGCACTAATCCGTCTCCGTTTGCTGCTGCAGCTTCGTCTACAGAAGACCTGTCACTGTTGGCGTCCCTGTTGCTCGATCCTTCGCTGCAAGTACCCGGGTTACTACCGCCGCCGGCGTTCCAGACCGGGGCCAGGTGGCCGACCTGCTCGGCGAGGTCCAAACATGCAGCAGGACCAGGAGGCGGCGCGCCGCCATGGCCGAAGCTGAGCACCGTGCCGTTGGTCGTCTTGAGCGTGACGTCGCCGCCGCCGCAGGCCCGACCCTGTGGTGGAGGAGGAAGTGCGAGGCGGCGACGGCGTTCTTGCTCTTGCGTCGTCCGGCCCCCACGGGCACGTTGCGCATGGCGCCGCCGGCGGTCCAGTACCGCTGGCACTTCTTGCAGAAGTGGCGCGGCTGGTTCACGTTGTAGTTGTTGAAGTAGCAGAACTTGGTGTCCATGCTGTTGCAGCGCGGGCACGGCAGCACCTTGTCGGGCTTCTTCAGCTTCTCCCGCTGGCTGGCAGCGTCGCGCCACCGTTGCCGTGGCCGGGCTTCTGATGATGCGTCGTCTCCGGTGAGCTCTTGGGGTCCTCGGCGTCCACGACCTCCGGCTGCGAGGACGGGTCGGAGGAGTCCTGGTGCGCGTGCCCGTTCGCCAGGGCATCCTGTTCAGTCGAGCTGCTGCTGCTGCTGCTCTGCTGAAGATCCTAGTAGAATGAATGACAAATTTTCATTTCATCAGCTCCTGTACGTCTTATATAAGTAGTAGCAAGAGAAGAAGAAAAAAATACATCTGATTGGAAATTTAGGGGAAAATTTTATTTCTTGAATTTTACACTGTGATATTAGCACGCACTTCATTAAATAAATGACTACTAGAAACAGCTTTAAGACATGAGCGAACGAAGGCAAGTTGTTGTTTTCTTAGAGCTTATAACAAGGAAATGATGTGATGCCGAGCCAAAGCCCAAGCGAGGGAGGCAGTCAGTGGAGACTTCTAGAAACAGCTTTAGGACTCCTCCACGTTTACAACCATGCCTCTGCCTGAGAATAATATGTGGCCTTAGCTTTCTCCTGGGTAGGGTCCGGCAGCCCATAAAATTGACTTCCAAGGGAAAGGATTCACTAGTGTTAGCAAAACACGGATCGACATCTGTTGACCACTCACTCCAATAACAATACTCGTACGTAAATGCCCTGTCATGTCTCGGAGATGAAGAGCATCCGTCTATCTATCTCCTCACAAGCAAAAATGGCAAGTCAAATCAAATTAATCGGCCCTGAGCCGGCGCATTTCAACTAATCAATCCGCCGAGGAATTAATCAATCAATCGATCAGCCCGTCCCTGTTGATGTTGAACAGATCAACAACTCGATCACCATGTCCTAGCTAGCAAACCAACCAACCACAGGAACCAAGAAACAGACACCGCTGGAAATCAACTCAAGACAAAGCAAGCAAGATGATCTGTAGATAATATATATATCCAACCTTGGCGTCGCCGGACTCCGGCACGGGGATGGTCTTCCCGAAGAGCTTGATGAGGAAGTCCCTCCTCCTCCTCCACCTTGGCACTCGGCAACCATCTTTTCTCACTCGATCCAAACGAACACAAGCTCCCTTCTTGCCGCTTTCTTGCAAGCAGAACGAGGTAGGCGACACAGATGGACGAGGTCGAGGTGCCGCAGGTAGGTTGGATTCACTTGCGGCCGGAACCGGAAGAGACGACGATCGATGCCGGCAAATTAAGGAATTTGGTGTGGTGGCCATGGGCAGGGGAGGGCGAGCGGGTATGAGGAGGAGGGTGGGGGCCACGGCGAGGGTGCACAGCCACAAGCTCGGCTTGTGGCCTCCGGGGTGCGTTATTTGATTCTCCTTCCTCGCTTGCCCTTCGCCTTTTCGTCCCGCGCGTCGCCGTCGTCGGGCAGCTGGCGACCTCCGCTTGGCTGCCCCGATCGATCGATCGCTTCCTCACTCGCTCTGCCCTTTTCTACGCCGGTCGCTTTCTTTCGGTTTTCTTTTTCTTTTCTTTTCTTGTTGTCTTGGATGGAATGTAGCACCTCAGGCTTATGCTGATTTTAGTTTTATTAGTTTTTTTTGCTTAATATAAAAAACTAGAAGAAGTAGTAACTAGCGGCGTCAAGTGAAACACCTCCCAAACCCCTAAACCTTATAACCAGCCAAAGCTGAGAGAAAAGCTCTACTGACACAATGATACAAAGACTAAATTGCGATGCTAAAACCGTTAGTGTAATCTAGATGTCCACGGAGGTGGGGTGGCGGTTCCGTTAGGAAAAACCGCCCTTAAAAAACGTATCCACTTACGGGGGCGGTTTAGTTAAGAGAATCGTCTCTCTAAAAATATATTTTTTAGGGGGACGGTGCTCTTCTACAGAACTGTATGTAGTAGACATATTTTCAAAGATGATTTTTTTTAGAACAGTCGGATATTCGTTCAATGACCATGAAAATGATTACCATCGTTTTCTAGTACCCCATAGAACCGGTGGTATAAGGCACTCCACAACCGGATTTGAATGGGATACAAGCTTCACACTCCTCGATCTAGGGCAAACTGGATACCGTTGTGGCACATTGTAGCTTCTGAGGGCAAAGCACTGAGACAGTGGTCATACCACCGTGCTCTACCTCCACAAACTAGTCCCTCCTCATTTCTAATCACCATTCTAGATGCACCCCATGTTAGAAAATAGAATAGCTTAGAATAGATTTCATGTGCAACCGTATGATTCATGCATGTAACTATGTTTATAGTGGACATGGTCATTGTTCTACTCCTGGTCTAAATGCTAGAGGAGTGGATCATGGCATGTTGTAACTCATGTTGTGTAAGCTACGGTGGGGGCAATTTCTACCCTATATAAACATGGAACCCTGACCCAAGATGGGAAACACGTTAACCCACAATTCTTAGATTTTACACCCCTTCCTTCTTCCTCGAAAAAGGAGGCATCGACATTTCATTTGGTCTGCCGGTGGCGGCGATTAATCGCCAATGATGCAAAGCACCCTCGGTGGTCCTTTGTTCTTGATCGGGTGAGAGAGCTGCCATAAATCAAACGTCGTGTCTTTGACCCACTCCATAGCTTTCCTCATAGGGAGTTCCTGCTCACCATGTTTTCTTTTGTTTCTTCTCATCCCAAGAGACCACATACCATAATGGTCACTGCAGTCTGCTCCGGGCACAGGTGTGGGTCAATCAAATCCCTTGCCCATGTCTAGGGATGCAGCTTCGGCATTTTGGTGCTCGTCAAAGCTCGGGCCTCCTCCCAAAAACGCCGAGCTATCGTACAATCCAGCAGGACATGTTTGACAGACTCCTCCACACCGCATATGTCATAATTCAGGACAAGTTCAATATGTCTTCGATGAAGCATACCTTTGGCGGAAGAAGTTCATTCACCACTTTCCACCAAAAAAATACAGACCTTCTATAGGATACACAAAGCGCCGGATGCATTTCCATGTTTGATCACCGAGGTTGAAGCCATCTCTTGATCATAGTGGTGCCAATGCTCGTTATATAGGCGCCTGTAAGCAGATTTGACTGAGTAATTGGTGTGTACCTCCAGCTCCCAGGACCAAGTATCCTCTCTCTAGCTCCTCTGATTGATGTACGCAAAATAGTATGAGCATCGACACCCACAAACAGGTTCTTGACTAATTCATCATTCCAGCCACCACTATCGGTTATGAGTTCGGACACCATGGCTATTGTTGATAGTGGATAGCGTCAACCTTTTAAGGATAAATAAACATAAGAAAAGATCCAAAAAGGATAAGAACCAAGAGGATAGGGGTTATACTAACAATTTCCACGAGTTGTGTGAATTTGTGATCTCTGTAGGAATAAACCGAGAAAATACCAAAAGATAGGAATATACAAATGATCTAGAAGACCCCAGAAGATGCCACACACAAGGTGGGGCCCACACTGACAAGGCTAGGATGGCCGCCCCTCACGAGGCATGGCATGTGCCCCATCTTCTAGAAGCGTCCTTCAACCGCCTTTGAGATTGCATCTCCACTATCCATTAAGGTCACTTCGATCCAATGGCCACGATTACCCCTCAAGCCTATATAAGCAAGGCGCGACCACCCCCTAAAACACTAATTTGTATTATTGAATCATTATTTTGTGTCAATGTATTCACATGATTCTCAACGGCTTCAACAAATTTATCCACCTCTTCACGGAAGCCTGTCTTCCACCTTAACGATCCATACACCCAAACCTTCCCAGTGTATTCCATCCTTTAGAACAACAATTAAATAAAAAACACATTAAAGAACTAATTAATCAGATATATAAATACATGTACATGACAAACCCTAAATGGTTCTGACTAAAAAGTCACTAATACCAAAATTGTAGCACAAAATGAATACACTAATAATTTGTGACCCTTATGCCACCTTTTTGTTGCAAGGGAAAGATTTGGTTTACAACAAGGGGTGTTATGACAATGATTTTAATTGCTGGTAGCATTAGATGTGATTCTTGCCATTAAAATTGTTTCGTGGCCCTAAGTATGGAGATCGCTGCAAAGGGTAAGCCCGTATATGTCGCAGAAATCTAATATGTTTTATTGTATATTAGAATCACTTGTGTTGCAAAACAATGGTACATATAACAACAATAAAAATAAATCATTGCAATCACTAAGGTTGCAACGATTATGGTTTCATTGTTTGTAGTTAGTTTCTTTGATGGCAAAAGATTGTATATATAGCAACAAAATATTACATCGTTACAATACCTAAGGTTCTCCACTTTACTGGGGTTAAATAGACAAAATTATTAAAACAAAAACACCACTAGGACCCTAAGGACGACAAGATAAGCACCTACCATCACATCATGTACATGTTTGGGGAATCCACTGGTTTAAAGGTAAATTTTAAAAAATCTTTCATGGTGCCAATTAATGTTCCGTAATAGGTATTTAGTCAATTGGCCAATGACTTTGGCTGCTCCAAAGGAACACCGCCTTTATTTGGGACTACCACTGAGCATCTCAGAGCCTTCAGTTGCTGATTTCTAACCACTAACTACAAAATGTGAAAGGAGACTTATGAGTATATCATCTTTTCTAAGTGATGCCGCAGATTAGAATTTACTAATGCAGTCTTCTCAGCTTTGCCCACCTTTTCCATGTGCACCTTCTCTGCCAAAGACAATTGTAAAAACAAATTGACAAATATAGGAGGCATTGCCTCTGGAGTGGTTGAGAGGCCAACAACAAAAAAACCACCTACGACTTCCTGGCCCATGGTGTGTGTACCAAAAATCGTATGTCTGGGGTGTTCATAACTGTCAACTCGGGATGAAAGCACGCTGCTCAAACACCTCGACAAATTTTTAACCAGTTACCGTTCCCCTCGGTATAGCTGGTTTGGGAAAAAATACAATTTCGATGGCAAGTTACCAAAATTAACTACAAGTTTAGAGAGTCTTTTTGGTGGCAAGATATCTTGAACCGCTGGATAAATTCAAAGGTTTGTCAATGGAAAACGATAAATGATGGCTCTTCTTGATTCTTTGGCTGGACCTCTAGAATGGTAATATTTTGAATCAAGCTTACCCTCAATTATTCTCCTTTTGCAAGAACTCCTTCCTTTCAGTAAAGCAAGTGGCATCCAAAGCAAATGATTTAGATTTGTTTCACCTCCCCCTCTCTAATGAAGCGTATGAGCAGTATCAGCAACTCCATATCCTCATTCAGAACATCCAGATTCAGCAAAACCCTAATAAAATGGAGCTACATTTGGGGATCCTCTATTTTCACTTGTAGCAAAGCTTATAAATTTGTCATAGGTCAAATTGGGGCTCATAGAGTATATACATGGTTGTGGAAAAAACTCAAGCCAAAACAAAAGAAATTTTTTTCTTTTGGCTGCTTCTCAAAGATAGATTGGGCACTAGAGATCTTTTACAGATAAAGAATATGCATCTGCCAAGCTATGATTGTGTCCTCTGCAGCTATTGTGCTGTTGAATCTATGCTTCACCTTTTCTTTAGTTGCCCCTTTGCCAAAGCTTGTTGGAATACTCTGAGTTTGGCTGTTCCAGATAACCTTGTGGTTACTGAAATCATTGAAATTCTCAGACTGCAGGTTCATTTACCTTTCTTCATGGAAGTTATCATTACCATGTGTTGGCCACGGTACAGCAGTGCAAGTTAACCTTCAAGTCTGAATTTGCCTTAGTTATTCTAAGAGCAAAACCCACCTACCACCTAGAGATTGATTTATGGCTAGAAGCTTATGTATAATTCTTCTTATTTTCTTTGTAACTTATTTTGTTTTGTGGGGCTTGTTGTAAAGACTTCATTGTTTATTTAAATTATCAATAAAGGTATTCATAAAAAAAAGAGTAATAACATGCATGATGCATCCATTCACTTGAAACATGTTGCTCCTCCCTTGTGTTGCTTCTTTTGGAAACCCATTCGTGGACACGGTTCGTCTTGGTTGAATTGCCTAGCTAGCTTGGCAGCTAGCGCCGACTCGTGGCTACCTTTGAACCTCGTCGTCGATCAGTTTATTATATGTACACATTATCCACACAGAAAAAAGAAGTCCCGGTCGTGTCGTGTCAACAAAACCTAGGACTTATCTTGCTACTCGTGTCAATTCTTAACAGGAGTACTATGTAGAGAATTGAAAAGCGATAAAGAGAGAGCCAGGCAGATGTCTACTTGTGTTGTGATCTAGAGGAGATTGATTTCACAACGAGTGCCCATCGCGGTGTATACACTGATGCATGTATGTATATGTGTGGCCCTGGTACTCTCTCCTTTGGTTGCATCCAGCAGTCACGCAAGGACTTTGTTAGCGTGCCCAAGTTAAGCACCTCTCTGTCTCTCTCTCTCGCCCACATGCATGAGCAAGACATGGTGTCGCCTAGCTCGACCGTCAACTTTTGTGTGGCTGTGCTTCTACACGTTCGTAATGACCGGCACGCCGGCCGTTACTTATGCATGTGTTGGTTTTTCTTTCTGTACGTTGAAGCCTAGCTAGCTAGATCGATAGATGATACTTCCGTGCAAGCTTTGCTAGCTTGCCTTAATTTGCAGCAAGTACAAATCATCTTTTTGTCATAATGATGTTGAAAGCTGACGTAATCCATCCATCCCACGGACATAATAATTAATAAGTGCGTAGTATCACATACATGTGCCTCATAACGTGTGTAACAGTGTGTAGTAGAACGATTGGTTATGAATATTTCCATGATATATATTTTTATTATAAACAAAATGTTACAAAACGGAGCTTGTCATAAAAAAATAATCAGTATATGAGTTTTGGCCTTTTGGGGGTCTTTCTAAAAAGAGGAGTATATATACTCCCTCCGGTTTGGTATTAAACGTCGTTTAGAACAGTAACACGGTCTCCAAAACACAACTTGAACCTTTTTTATTATAAAAAATATTTATGGAAATGTGATACATATATACTTTTGTCAAAGTATTTTTTTAGACAAATCTATTCATATAATTTCATATTTACAAATTCAACAACTTAAAAGTTATTGATGATTTATATTCCCAATATTTGACTCAAACTTTCCAAAACGACTTTTTAATACCAAACCGGAGGGAGTATATATGTATATAAAGCGTTTTAGTTCCCTTTTGAAAAAGATGGTGGAGGAAGAAAGGAGTTTATCATCTTTCGCTTTACTTCAATTCCTTCCTACTCACCATCCAATGAAGTCCATAAAGTGTACACCTAGATGGACCTGGTCCACCAGGTTGATGCTTACACAGTTGCACCTTGCGTCCCCGGGGTATGGACAAGCTGAGACGAAACCAAATAAACAATATATAAAAAAAAACAGGTAGAAAATCCAACTTGGAGCCCTCAGGACATCATCTTCTCCTTCAAAGTTACTCCAGCAATGCAGTATTACTGCACTTGTACTCCGATTCTACTTTATTTTTTTCTTAAAAGTAATGAAATGAGCTCTGTCTTTTCAATTAAAAAGAATAGAATTGGCATGGATTAAAACACATAAATTACCCACAACACTCGGACAATATAGCCCTACCGACTAACACACAAATAGTAAAACATAAACCAATGGTGCCCGCCGTGTGTCCTCTTGCTGAGCTGATCACAAGCAACAAAAAGTAGCTCTGACTTCCATGGTGAACAATAGCCAAACGACCTAACATCCTCCCATAAGGGAGTTTATTTTGGCCCCATAAAGGGCTCTGTAAGTTTATCAAGATATATATGTAAATGAATAGTGAGTATATTAATTGCATTTCTCTTTATCACTTAATTTATCTTATAACATTCTTTATTTTGTCATTTTTTTGTTGCCTCATTTGTACTACATGCAATACTATACACTTATACAGATATATACAAATATTGTATAAAATAAAAGTAAAGAGTTAATTAAATGCCATATCATCATGTATATATACTCCATCATAATTATGTCTCCTAAGTTGCAACATAAAAAAGAAAATAATAAGAGCATTGATCTCGTCGTCACTATAGACAAAAAGGAAAATATAAGAATTTTCAAAAACTCTTGTTGATTGGTAGCAGCAGTCTTTGATGGTCAATAATGTGGATAACAAGGAACAAAAAGTTATTTGACAATTGTCGATCCAATTATCTTTTGCAGGTGTTACACCGGGGATCCATTTGCTCCAATTATCTTTTGCAGGTGTTTCACCGGAGGATCCATTAGCTTTGGTTCTAAGCTCAATTAATTGCAACGGTGTGACTTGTGAGGTTCAACAAGCCGCTTACAGTGGAGGCTTGTCAAACTTTAGAGACCATGGCAATAAGTATTTTTGTATGCTATATATGGATGGCATTTTTGTTTAATTAGAATTGGGTTTTGAGTTATTTACTTACGAGAACTTTGTTTATCGAGAGTTCTTAAGTAAGTTCTTCTCTGTCAAGTCGTTTGACTTTTTTATCTTAATTTTGACCTCTCGTCTTATTCAAAATTTTTGTGTAAACATGGTCAAATTTAAGTTATTCTCGAAGAACTTTTATTAATAAAGCAAGACCTGACAAAAGAAATGATATTTTACACAAAATTTTGAATAAGATAGTGGTCAAACTTGGTGTTGCAAAAGTCAAATGGCTTGCGATTTAGGATGAAGTAATAAATTAGTTTGACTGCTCTTAATAAGAATAAAAAAGTACTCCCTCCGTCTTAAAACAAACGTATTTTTTTAACTTTTACAAATTGTGTTCACATTCATCTTATTTAACTTTCTTTTTACAAATATTATCACTTTTGCTATGACTTACTTACATCACTAACTATATTTTAATAACATTTAATTTATTTTATAATTTAAATAAAAATTTTAAATAAGACTAGTGGTCAAACATAGTTTCTAAAAATTAAAGAATTATGTTTATTTTGGGACGGAAGGAGTAGAGCTCTACATAAAGGAAGTCAAACCAGTACTGATGAAACGTCCAACTCGCGTCGTGGAATGCAACTCCACGTTCCGCCTCTTCCAGAAACTTCTTCACCTTTAATTACCAGTAGATAATATATATAAATCTTCCTTTAGTCCCCATCGTTGGTAACATCCCATTACAGACAGCGACCTTCTTTAGTTCAATTCTCGTTATTAGTTAGTCGATCCACTTTAATTTGCGCAAAAGGATCGAGTAGCAAGAAAATGGAACACATCTTTCCTTTACTTATTGCTAACTACAGTGTCAGAAATAGACTGTCAATTCACATTTGTCTTTTTTTTTTTAGCAAAGATAACCTTTATCTCTGTCAAATGTGCATGAAGGGTTTTTTTTTTTTTTTTGACTTGCATTAAGGGTTTGTTTGTTGGCCGTGGGTGGATATTCTGGTAACCGAAAATATGGGTTTAGTAGCTTGGATATTGCAAAGTGATATATTTCGGTAAACCGAAAAATATGGATACAGACTCCAGTAGCTCAGATATTGCAAAGTGTTATTGGATTTTGTTTCGAGAAAGTATTCAGCTACCAAAATTCAAGTTCGGGTATACCCAATGTATTGAATTTGACAAAACATATGATCAATCACATAGCTAGAAAATACCAAATAAGATATCTTCGACAACTATACAAATGATATTCAAATAGATAAACAATATACATTCATATACATCATAGATCACACGACATGAATTACAGATATTATGGACAATTCGGGTACCGAGGATCACTGTCCAAAGTACCTGAATTAAAATCATATATATATAGAGTTATCCAAAATTGTAATTCAGTACTCTGGGTACTGGTACAGGTATATATAGAGTTTTGTGTATATCCTAGTAGATATCATGTCACACTAGTCTGTACCCGCATGTTGTCCCAAGAAAAGCAAGCAATTTACTGAAAAATAAAAAAAAAAGCAAGCAATTGGTACGCAGAATTATGAGAATTCAGTTTGATGTCAAAGGATGGCACTTGTATATCCTAGATACCATGTCATATACTAGTCTCTGAATTGCATAATGGAGCAAACGATGGAAGACAATGGTTGTTTCCATGTCACAGTACAGTAATTAACTTCATCTTTCATCGTCATCTCATTATGCCCATACATCCTTGGTGCCAATCCTTTTTTCTCGAACAATCCTTGGTGCCAATCTATACATGACAATCATAAGAACATGCTACAATAAGCTCCAAATCCAGCTAGGATACAAACTTGCCTCTGGTCCTATTACAACCATGAATCCATAATCTGTGGAACTCATGCTAATATACTCTCAGTTTTTCATGGGACTGTTACAGATGAATACACCTAGCACAAGGCGATTATTGAGAAAACACATGTATGTTATGTAAAATGCGTTTCCCAGTGGCAAATCATAAAACTGAGTTTACCAGTGGTAGTTGAGAAACTTCTTGTTAGGAATCTAAGAACCACAGGCCCAACCTCCCCGCCTCCCACCCCCACTAGACTAAGCATGGTCCCGTGTCTTGAATAACACTATCATCAGATAAAATTCACCTTGCACATAGTGGCAGTATTAGTAGGAACTAACTGTGAAATGCAGAATAGTAACAACATATCAGCAGCTATGAACATGGAGTTTTCGTTCCAACGAAACCAAACCCCATTACAACATATGCAAAGGCCTGGAGGTATAGGTAAAGATAGTATTTGTGGCTTCCAAGTACTAAGTCATATGAAGCACATATCAGGAGGTGGAGTGCAAGCAAGAGCTCAGGAAAGTAAATCCTGCAAAGGCAATGATTGACAAATAAGCACATTAAACAAGTAACAATATTCATTCTTTAATCTTTTTTTCTTTCAACACTGAAAAAGTGAATTGATATGCTATGTAAGCCTCTTCAGTTACCTCTCAACGCATTCTGTTGGCTTCACTGGTTCAAGGAGTGGAACATCCAGGTCATCCTTCACAAGATCTCCTACCTTCTCAGTGACTACCCAATCATTTGCACGTGGAGTCTCAAGTAAACCGGTTACAGCTGCACGCATGCGGTGCATGGACATAACATTCTCGAACAGAATCCAGAAGGGCATCAGATGAAGAGACCTGATATATCACACAATATAATATGAAGATGTCCAAATTGACAGGAGATGGAAGGTTGTGCATTGTTGTATTATGCATACCCAGGATTTCTGATGGCGTTCATACATGTAATTGCAGTGGGAATATAGACCAGCCCCCATACAGGAATGCTGACACCAGGAACCATGGCAGACAAAGGGATGACAACACAATAAAACAGGAATGTCACAAGGGGAGCAATAACCCTTCGGACAAAGAAAAAGCTGTATAGCAGATGATGTTTCTTCCATATTGACACCTCCTGCATCATGTGCAGATGGCGATTATAACATCACAAACTCATGTTAATTCCTTGTGAGGTAAGGACCAAAAGACAAACCTTGTTTGTAATGATTTCCCAAGCCATTTTCCTGAAGAGATTGGCGGCACCACAAGTCCACCTATGTTGGCTTTGAAGGTACTTGGTAGTTCACTCTTAACCTTGTATAAGATTTGCAATAATTATAATGCTGGCATGGTACAGTATATATAGCTTCATTAAAAAAAAAAAAAAAAAAAAAACAGTTCTAAGTTCACATAGAATCAGTGGAATACCCTAATATCACCAACATACAAGAATTCCCATGTCCATATCTTCTACAGTGGTGCGATCTTTCCATCCTCCAGACTGATTAATAGCAGATACACGCCACACACCAGCTGTACCTGTAAAGTGATATAGTTAATGCTTTTCAGTTTTCACTAGCTTATCCCACCCCATCCTGTGACAACTGACATCTGACAAGAAACCTATCAGGGAACAATCAGAACCTCAGTGTATGGCTACAAACAGGCACTTAACATTAAAGCCAAAAAATGAATATACAAATGATCCTGATTCCTGCTCTACTTTGAAATGATAGTCCAGAGACATCTTCTGTATCCTTGTCATCAGGCAAACATCATAGTTCACTGCAAAATCACCCGGCAAAGGCCAGGTCAGGAACATCCTGTAATCATAATGAACAAAATTTGTCGCTTACTTTATCAATATGACCACTGCCATAGCAAACGCAAAGAAATTGCATCAGAGCATCATTATAATCAGAACCTTTTTATAGCTTAAAATTGTCAGCGTGTCATGTCACTCAAAAATTCTGTTATCATGAGCCTAAACTGGAGAGCATACAAAAAGGCTTCCCCAAAAGGATCATTAATGAAACAAAAGATTCCAATATAAGGTGGAAACATTCCAATAGACAGAGGGAGTATATAAACATTTTAACTATACAGGTAACACTATCAATTTAACTGCTGAATATCATTTATCCAATATAAGGTGGAAACATTCCAAATGCCAATCAGTTATGCGCACTAAAAAGAAGGAAATACCATGTCACTTACATGGATGAGTTTGCCAACCCTGAGAATTAAGAAATAATCTCTGTAATGAAACAATTAAAATAAACAAAAGGATCTAAATTAACCAAGCCAACATAATCTCAAATGAATAAAGAGAACTACACATGAATAAAACTTGTTGTGAACAGCAGCATTTGTCAGACCCACACACATAACATTTTGTTTTAATTTTTCTACATATTGTTCACAGATAAAGGTAGGAACTCCACAAACATAGTATTCCAAAATATATGCATGACTACAAAATGATGTATTTATGCTTACCAAACTCCCAACGTGCTTGTACAAGTGCAATCCTTGGGTTATGCACAAGAAACGGTATGGTTTTTAAAAGGAAGTCAGGTTCAGCTTGGAAATCCGCATCAAAGATAGCAACAAAGTCACATTGCTTGGCGTACACATATTCCATGCCCTTCTTCAGCGCACCTGCTTTGTATCCCTTTCTGTTATCTGTAACCTCATACTTGATGTTAACTTTTTTGGTGGCCCAATCCTGGCACTCAAGCTCCACTAGTTCCTGCATTCAACGAAAATCGTTTCAAAATATTACAGTGGCATGAATTTCTATATACGACCATGAAATGGAAGCTCTTGATGCATTTAGCATGTGGGGTCCCTGAGCTGAAGACATACATTCTAAATGCCCTTTCTGTAGAAAAAAACAGAACAACCTAAGCTAACCTTATACTAGACACTTATAATATCTTAATATCTTGTAACTTACATTATACCAGGCTGCTAGCCAACACAAATATCTTTAATATCTTACACAGTGGCAGTGTAGTAATCAGATTATCTGGTGCCACCTCCAGTCAGATGTAGCTGACATTTCAGACGACTAAATCACTAAATTGACTTAGACTTAGTTTGTTTTTGTTTGTCTTAACGCCAATTAATACTGACTGGGGGGAAACACATACAGAAGCTTTCTTAATCCTTTTTCTCTTGATATTCCAGTATATTGATCCAAAGCATTTCTAAATTTTAAATATTTTGAAGCATCAATATTTCTATATTCGCTAAGTGACTAGATGATCTTATTCATACATACATTAGACCAACACAATGTTGCTGGAGCTCACCTAGCAAATGAGTATCAACACTCATAGGCTGCCTCCATTTGATAATGAGAAACTGATCATTCCTTATATATAATTGCAAGTCACAATTAACTTTTAAAAAATGCATCACATCTACCACAATTTGACCCAAAATCACATGGATATTTCTACTTTTAGTCAATCAAGATAAACTATGTCCCTGAAACCAATGTCTACCTTAATAAACGGATCAGTGGAATCATCCAAGACTTGTATTACAATACGGTCTGGTGGCCATGTGAGGGCACACGCCGCAGCAATGGATAGCTTGTACACCTGTATAAAGAAATGGTCATTACAATGATGTGGTGTCAAATTTTATAACATTGCAATTTGCAAGACACACAAGAACACTGGTTAGACACCTTGGAAAAACTACGGTTTTAGCGTTGTTAGTCAAATGCCCAGCAATGTAAAGAAAGGACTACTACTTGCTTACTTGCATTAGTGAAACAGCAAAGAAAAATAAAAGACGGTCCCTATCCATCTTAATCGTCATTGGTTTCATTTACTCAACACTAGGATAGCACAAGCAGACACTGCATTGTGCCCCACTTGTCCTCCTTAATAAGATCCTTTTTTTTAACTTTAGGCTCCCATTGTATTTTTTTAGATTCTCTTTCATAACGGAACCACAATGCCGTCACTAGTAGCTTAAAGAACCACTAACCAAAGGCAGCTTGCGCATAAACAGTGGAGCCCATTTCTGATACTAGCTCCACCTTGCAACTTGAAGTGCAGTACAAACACAAGGAGACACTTGTTGCTGCTTTGAGTGAATACATAAGAAACTCCTCATCTCATTCAGAAACAAGAGAAAGGCCCCTTATCAGACACAGCGCGCCCAGAAATTTGGTGGATAAAATGCCCAGAAATTGCCAGCATGATGATGCATTTAAGGTATTGCGGCCCTACGGGACTCGAGTAGATGTCTAAAACCTCGTAACAAACTCATAAAAACGCCGCATCCTAAAAAATCTCGCGATTTTTTTTTTTCGATCGGGCCATTCACCCGTATTTCTTTAAGAGGAGGAAAACCAAATCCAAATACAAACTAAGCCGGGATGCCGGCGGACATCAGGCCCACAAAACAAAACAAAAACACAACAACACAACGAGAAGGCAAGAAACCTAACTCTTTGGAAGGAACCCGTAAGGCGATTACAAGATAACCATGTCGCGACTAGACCACACACGCCGCTCTCGGGCTGCACCGATGCGCCGCTTCTTCCCTCGCGAGGAAGGAAGACACGCATGGCCTCCATGTTGACCTCAGCGTCGTGGGGCCGTGAGGGCAACTGCGGCTTCGCAAAGGAGATCGCGATCCTCACGCTCGGCCTCGACCTCGATCCCCATCTTCTTAAGCAAAACTCTTCGTGCCGGTCCTCGGGCTTATGGAGCTGGGCGCGCACTCTTTCTTCGGCGAGCCGTGCTGCGTTTCCCCGGCATTAGCACGGAGCGCGTCTTGGCGCTGGCACGTTTTCCTCAAGACCGGGCGTGGAGAGGATGGATGGCTCCGGCGGCCTCTTGAAAGCGGCTATGAACTCGTAAGCCGTCGACACGTGCCGGACTTCGAAGAGTGTGCGCGTGCACCCATCTTCATCGCCACCAACCGGTGCCACCCGGTCGGGCACCGGAGGTCATCCCGACCTCGGCTTGCGGCCTTGAGCTCACGTGCTCCCCGAACCCTTAGCGGCGAGGCTAGGGGTGCACAGTGCGATGTCCAACACGGCGTTGGCCCGGTGGGACGGCGAACTTCGGCCTCAACCAAGTCGGCCCACCCGGTCGACCCACGGGCCCTAGAGTGGTGGCTGGAGGGCACCACGGGCGTTGTGGCCACCATGCTCCAGGGGGGCCGCCACGCCTCGTCCATCGAGGGGAGGTAGTTGGGCGCACAACGATGGAGGCCGCGAGCTCAAGCGGGCATTGGGTCATCCCATGTAACGGGGCCCCCACGCCTCGCCGTGGCGTCGTGTCAATCAATGGCGACACTGTCGGTGGCGAGGCTGGGAGCCCTCGAAGGCTGCGCCCCTCGCCCGGCCGGCGCGGCGGAGCCGTTCCCTCCACGGCGTGTGTGCGTCGGGCGTCCCTGCCGCGGCGTGGAAGCCGAGGCGGGGAGGTCTCGACGACGGCCCGATGGCGCTGGCGAGCCGGGCGCCGAGCCTCCGGGGAGCGGGCGGCGGCATCGCGACCCTCACACCGCCCTGCATTGACCGACACCCCGACAACGGAAGCGGCGGAGTTGAGGCGGCAATCTGCGGCAGCGTGGTCGTGTCCAAAGCGGTTGGCGAGTCGCCCAGACTCGAGCGGGGACGGCGGTGGCGTTTGGGCCCGCGCTACGGGATGGCGCGAGGGGCGACGTCGTGAACCACACGAAGCCATCGACATCGATGAGGCGGAAGGCGTGTCAGGCGCCCGCGGACGGCGGCGCCAGAGGCCCAAGGCGGCGATTGTCTGGGAGTCTTCGCGTCGTCGCGTGGACCAAAGGCGTCATCGGCGAGGAATCCGCCGCGACCCCAAGCGGCGGGCAACCCGACCACCTTTGCGTCGGCAATGCCGCCTCCGCTGCGTGACCTGGCCGATGACCCGAAGTGGTCTGCGCATTGCAGCCGTTGCGGAGTATCTCGCTGCCGTAGCACGGAGAGCTTTGCGGGTCGTGTCAGTGTACGAGGCCGGAGGACGACCTCCTCGTCGGAGCCGCCGAGGTCATCCTCCCAGCCGCGAGACTTGTTCCTACCGACTGCGAGCCGTCGGGGAAGAAAGGTGCAGCGTGCGGCGAGAGGGGAAGACGACGGCAGTGGCTCGGGCGACCTCCCCTTCGTCTTCGCTCATCGGAGAGATCCTCCACCGAGCCATCATCGCCCGAGCGAGGGGATCCGCGCGGAGCCACACAGCGGCTGCGGCGGCTTCCGCGGCGGCGTGGTGCCCGGCGGCGGTGGCATGGCGTTGCGCCGGCCCGCGGGCCCGAGGGAGCGGCCGGCGTGTCTTTGCGGCCGCGGCGGACAAGCCCTCAACGGCCGATCCAGCCGGCCCACCCGGCGGACCACGCCGCCATGGCGCTGGCGCTCATCGCCCGGCGGCCGCGTTGGGGCCGCGTGGATGGGGATGAGCCCGCCGGCGCCGGCGGGGCCGACGGCAGCGGCGGGCGGGTGGCCGGCCACCGAAGCTCGATTACCGCAACAATGGCCGGGATCTCGAGGGAGGGCGGGTACGGGCACTCGAAATCACCATGGATCGATAGATCGAGCAACGAGGGTGATGGATGTGCTTGAATTGAGGGGGATGTGGTAGGATGGTCGCCGGTGGTGGTGGCGGCGGTCTTGCCGCGCCGTCGCTGGGAGGGGAGGGGGTCGGGAGGTGGTGGGTCGGGCCGCATCTTTCACCCATAAAAAAAAAAAAAAAAAAAAATCTCGCGATCGCGGCGTGTAAAATTTGGGAAGGAATGGGCCAACAATTAATGGGGGTAGCCAAGCTGTGCCCAAAATTAAAGCAGAGCGTGAGAGCCTCGAGCCTCGTTTAGTTGGTTGAAAAATTTACAAAAAGCAATCTTTGAACTCCCCAGAGTAATAATGTAGCATGTTTCGTTTGTTTGTGATAAATATTATCCTATCATGGTGTAACTAGGTTCAAAAAGAATCGCCTCGCAATGTACATCTAAACTGTGTAATTAGTTATTTTTTTTTACCTACATTTCATACTCCGAACATATGTCTTTTAGTGTATTTAATGTGATGTGATGGAGAGAGAGAGGGAAAAATGTTAGAAACTTTAGCCAACTAAACGAGGCCTCACTCAACTCCCTCTCGTTGTACATGGGGATCTGCGACGAGCACCATGGGGAAGTCCGCCGCCTCGGCGCCGTGGCCCCCGTTGGGCATGGGCTCCCAAGCGGTACCTCGTTTGGGGGCGGCGCCACAGCACCGCTGATACGGCGGCGGCGGGCTGGCGAGGCCCATGTACGCGACCTCGGCGGCGACATCGCCAGACGCCGGGCGAGGCACGCCCACACCGCCGCCGCTAGGCCACGCAGCGGCCGTGGCGCCGCCCCGCCGCCAGAACGCCGCCGCCGCCGCCCGCCATCCGGTTCTCGATGCGGGGTGGGTGCCTTGCTTGGAGCGGACGGAACGGAAGGGCGAGCCGAGCCGAGCCGGGGATAGGACGCTGCTGGGCGTGCGCTTTTGAAAGGGGATGGGGTGGTGGTAGCCGGGTTCTGTGGTGTGGACGCCGTGAACGCCCGTACGTGCAAGAGACATTTTGGGGTGTGTTTAGAAGCCCAAATTTACTCTAAAATTTCCTCGCATTCCCATCACATCCTATCACATCGAAACATTCAATGCATCCAAAGACGTTTGCCCCACTATAAAATTTAGGTAAATAAAAAAACTAATTGCACGTTTTAGATGTACATTCACGAGATGATTCTTTTGAGCCTAGTTACGCCATAATAGGATAATATTTACCACTAACAAACGAAAACATGCTACGATGTATGATGTGACGCTGGCTACAGAATTTTCAGCCAAAATTTTAGCTTCTAAACAAGTTGCCAGGACGGACGTCCCAATTGGATGCCTTCCTGGCTTCATTAATTTAGCCTCGAGATACGAGCCTTGTTGTTTGGACGAGAGGCGGGACTTGAGTTGCCAGGACGGACGTCCCGCCGGATTGGCCCGTGGCTTCATTAATTTAGCCTCGAGATACGAGCCTTGTTGTTCGGACGAGAGATGGGGTGTGTATAGATCCTAAAATTTGGTGCAAAATTTTGGAGGAATGTCACATCGGAAGACCGTATGAAGACGCTTTCGTTTGTTAGTGGTAAATATTATCCTACCATCACGTAACTAGGCCAAAAGAATCGCCTCGTAATGTACATCTAAACTGTGTAATTAGTTTATTTTTTTTACCTACATTTAAATACTCATTGCATGTGCCAAAGCATTTTGATGTGATGGGAAATCTTCTTTTTGCATAGTAGAATTTGGAGAAAAAGTTGGGGTGCTAAACACACCCACGCTCGAGTCCTCGAAAGCCATGCTCGCTCGGTGTCGGTGTTTGGTTGGAGCCCTCATCAGTAGTGAGTGAATACGGACACGGCGCAAGAGAACAATAGACACAAACGTGCACAAACGTGATGGAGTGATGGTAACGCCACCCATATGTGAGTCACAGTCGTTGTTCCAAAAGCCAATACTGTACTCCTCAGTGCTATTAGTGCTAAATACGTACATACTATGGAATACATAAATCGACCAACATGTTTTTATAGAGAAAATGATTATTATAGAACTCGAAACATATAGTTTATCTATAATAGGACTTCAAACATTGTTTTCTTCTAAATAGGACTCCAAACATTTTTCACATGCTATTATAGGATTTTGATCCCTTTTACCACATAAATACAGGTTTTGTTTCCGTAATACATGTATTTTTGTTCGGCTCATGATCGTACTGGAGAAATCATCTTACTCACGTACATACCCCCGCGAGCGGCCTTGACCTACTCATCCACAACTTCACGTACGTACCCCCGCACGGCCATCCCGCAGCTGCCGCCACGCCCGCATTCTTCCACGCCGCCACGCTCAACCTCCTCCACGCCGCCATTACGTCTGCACGTTTCGTAAGGGCGGCTGCCCGTGCCTGTAAGAGCGGTTTCCCCAGCCGCTCTTCCGAGAGGGCTCTTACGGTGAATGTCACCGTAAGGGCGGCTGGAAGGAACCGCCCTTCTGAGAGTCCATCGTTAGGCTTATAGATTATTTACGTAAAAGGGGTTTTTGTCTCAAATTAGCCCTTATAGAATTTTTCTCGTAAGTGGTGTTGATGTTCAAGCCGCCGTTAAAGAAACTATCGGTAGGGCGGCGACTGCGAACCAGCCACCCTTATAAAATATTTCTGTAATGGGAGCCTGGCGTTCCAAATGCCCTTATAGTTGTTTTTTCGGCAAAAATAAAATAAAATTCATATGCAAATCGACCACAAAGATATATATATATATATATATATATATATACCGCATACCAAACGTGTACAAGATGCTCAAATTTAAATCATGAGCCATAAATACAGGCCATATTTCACAAAGTCTACATAGCCATAATTCATCACAGTTTAAAACCAGGCCATATTTCAAAAGTCTAATTTGACAAAGTAGCCATAATTCATCACATGCCTAGAGCTAGCTTGTGAGGGTTACTGAAGGAGTTCGTACTCGGGATTACTACCAAATTCGAGTTTGCATCATGGTATTTGCCTTCACTTGAAATAATCTCATCAATGATGAAGTTTGCAAAGGTCGCCAACGAGCTCCAATAGGTCATCATCCTTGTATACATCCCTTCTCTTTTCCAAATCTCCTTTCCTCTACAAGATAAAGTTTAGGTTAGGATTTCATAACATAAGCGCTAAGCTTTCATAGTACCAGGGAAAAAAGAATTAAACTAACCAGAACGAGGTGTCCAATCATACAACATAGGTAGTATCCACAATGTGTACTCCCGTGCCGCCGCTTTAGATCAAACTGTTTTTCGCATATGGAAATGTTAAGTAATGCTATTGCCAAACCCACAAAATGAAGTGTACAGTTTGTAATTTACACATACCGGACATAAAGTTTTGACAACCAACCGCTCTTTTCTTACTAGATGATCTCTTCCATTACAATTTTGGACATACAAACCTGAATGCCCCTGTTCAAATGGTTTTAGCAAAAGAAGCAAAGTTTACAATTATACATACAAATGTATATAAGGTAATGAGGATGCAAGTCGATATGTTTACTTCTTGCAAATCGATATGAAGTCCATATACAACTCCGGTGAAAGATCCATTTGCGTCATAAACATGTGCCATGCTCAAAGCTAACATCGATCACTACAAGAATCCAGTTGGTCATTTGCATAAATTTTATCATTGAAGAAACAAATAAGCGAAAAAATAGTTGCATCAAAAACATCATAAAAACTACCAGAAAATGCAAACTCATATTTTTATATTGTAGATATACTCACAAGGATCACAACAAAATTTGTCCCACTCAATTCCGAGCTAAAACGAGCAAGATATGGATTTTCTAGTACATGCATGACATTCGGAAAAGAAAAACATAAAAAGAAAAACTGGCGACCTAAGTGGGGCCTCGCTCATCGGTGACTTCCGAGCAAAGGACGGCGGCGCTGAAGGCGGAACCGCCCGGCATTGCACCTCCGCCAAACCACGGGCACCTACGGACTCGTGGCGTCGAGATCTATCGATCTAGACCCTTGGCACCACCTATTTCAACCCTAGCGTGATGGCGGCGTCTGCGGCGGCGGCGGCGCGGCCGGTCGCCGGATGCTGGCGATTCCGGCGAGGGCTGGCCAAACCGAGGTGAGCATGAGTTAGGCGACATCAAAAGCGAAACCGTCGACTACTTGGTCGAACGAAAACGTGTGACGGATGGTGTTCGACGGCTGGGCGCCACCGGCGGCGGCGACGCTGGCGGTCGCGCGGCCGCGTGCTCGGCGAAGTTGGGGCGTCGCAGCGACTCGATCTATGGGTCCTCGAGCAGTAGCACGCCGTCGAGGCGGACCGATGCGCACGCTGGGGTAGACCGGGGCTCTCCAGGGCACGGCCGCAAGCGTACCAGGAGCACGGCGGCGCCCCGGCGAAAGCGGTGGCGCCCGTGGTCCCGGGCGAAACGAGGGCACCGCGGCCGATTATTCGTCCCGCATGTAAGCTAATCATGAGGAGGCGAGTAGGAAACACGAATTGGTCCAAGAAAACGGCACAAGAGGCACGGGCGGGTAGTGCCACGCCGGCGGCTGCCATGCCGGCCGGCGTTTTTCTCGGGCGAGCGGAGAAACGCCGATGGGCCCCACCTTCGGTCCGGGTCAAGCTCCAAAGTGGGCTAGGGAGATGGAGTAGGGGATGGCACCACCGGGTGGACTTGCTCTGACGGGCTGGGATGCGGTGGTGACGGTGGTGGGACGGCAAACGCACCGCATGGCGATGGCGCGCGGCCGCTGCGCTTAGCCTTAGCCGCCTATTGCTTGTCGTGGGCAAAGAAGGGGAGAGGGAGAGAGTGGAGTACGACACAAGGGACGTCGTATTCCCTGTCTTGAAGGCGTAGGCACCCCGAGAGGAGGAGGCAGAGGCATGCGACACGCGGCCGCGGGCGCCGAAACGCGTCACGGGCGTGGGGCGGTGGCCGGCCGGGTCAATAGAGACGGGAAAAAGGTCCAAATATCACTAAAGGCTGAAACCAAACCCTAATCAAGCTATTTTAACCTCGTGCGTCGAGATCCGTGCTGATTTAGCAAAAGCTCCAATTGAACGAAATGTTCCTCACGAAATTCTGAACATTTCACCTATAGAAACTTTCTTCTAAATCAGCCTAGATTAGAAACTACGATCAATCAAAGTAAAACTACTCCGACGGTCAAAGAAACCCTAATTTGTCTCCAAATCAAACAAACTTCGGGTTTTCAACATGATCCACCCATTATCATGCAACCGGCCCTGTGACATCTTTTTGTTCTACACGAAATTAGCTACACATTCCATTCAAGGAGCACACACATGCAAAACCTCTAGCTATGACTTTTGAGCGAAAGAAGATAAATTGCTTTCAAAAGTCAAACAAGGTCAAACCAGTCAAACTACCATTATAAAATCTAATTAGTAAACATGACCAACATGACTCATGCTCTAAAACATCCTACAAACATTACTAAGAATAAATAAACATTAAACAACTAATTATGCAAGCATTTCATACATAAAATGACGAGGCAAAGCATAACAAGCAATTTGAATGCATTTAAACATGCAAATGACATGTATCATTTTATGTGCATAAATGCATATGATCAAATGATGATTATGCCCATGAAATGCAGAACACTAATGACATGCTTAAAACCGGGGTGTTACAAATCTACCCCCCTTAAGAAAATCTCGTCCCCGAGATTTGTCGGTACTAACCATTTGTTATTAAAGGCGGGGTATGCTTCTCGAAGATATGTCTCATTTTCCCAAGTAGCATCACTCTCCCCATGATTACTCCATAAGCTCTTGTATAGCTTCACTATCTTGTTACGATTTGCCCTTTCTTTGATATCCAAGATTTGAACCGGTCGCTCAAAATAAGTCGTCGGTGTCAACTTCAACATTTCGACCGGAATCCGTTCTTCAGGCACTCTCAAACATTTCTTCAATTGAGATACGTGGAAGACATTAAAGACTGATCTCAACTCATCAGATAGCTGTGACTGGTAGGCCACCTTCCCTTTGCTGGCAGTGATGCGATAAGGACCTATGAATCTAGCTGCTAACTTCCTTTTAACTCCAAAGCGTTGCGCTCTCTTCATTGGTGACACCTTAAGATATACAAAATCACCAACTCTGAATTTCAAAGGTTTACTACGCTTATCGGCATAGCTTTTCTGACGGGCTTGAGCTGCAGCCATGTGTTGTCGCACTATCCTAACCCTCTGTTCTGCTTCATCAACGAGGTCGATGCCATAATAGGTTCTATCTCCTGTTTCCACCCAATTCAACGGTGTTCTACACTTTCTACCATACAAGGCTTCAAATGGTGCCATCTTGATACTTGCTTGATAACTGTTGTTATAAGTGAACTCTGCAAATGGTAACCATTTATCCCATGGGCCTTTAGCAGATAAAACACAGGCTCTCAACATGTCTTCTAAAATCTAGTTCACTTGTTCAGCTTGTCCAATTGTTCGCGGTTGATAGGCTGAACTATGAACTAGCTTTGTGTTTAAGGCTTCTTGTAGACACTCCCAAAATCTCTTGGTCCATGTTGATCCTCGGTCCGATACTATGCTCTTGGGTAAACCATGCGCACGAACTATCTCGAGAAATGTAGATCTCTGCATACTGGTGAGGTTCATAGCTAATGTTGATTGGGATAAAATGTGCAACTTTAGTTAGTCTATCCACAATTACCCAAATTGAATCAAATCCTTGCGGGGTACGTGGAAGTCCAACAATGAGATCCATAGTGATGTGATCCCATTTCCAATCGGAGATTGGCAAAGGTTGTAGCAATCCAGCAGGTTTCATGTGAATGGCCTTGACTCCACAACAATTGTCACACTTTGCCACATGAGCAGCAATCTCTTTCCTCATCTTGGTCCACCAAAAACGTGATCTCAAATCCCTATACATCTTGTTACTGCCTGGATGGTTAGATAGGGTAGAAGAATGTGCTTCTGTCAAGATTTGATCTCTATGTTCCTTATCCTTGGGTACAACTAAACGATTGTCATACCATAGAACATCATTCTCATCAATCCTAAAATGTGCACTTGGTTCTTTCTCGAGTTTCTTCTAGATGAACGAGATACCTTTATCTGTTTTCTGCCCTGTCATTATCCTCTCCTCTAGAGATTTTTGCACCTGTATGTTATGCAAGACTGCGGGGTGCATTAAACTAAACTTCCCTTCTGGCAATGGTTGCTCAATAGTGCAATGTGCCTTCCGGCTCAAGGCGTCTGCGACGACATTCGCCTTGCCCGGATGGCGATGTACCTCCAAATTGTAATCCTTAATTAACTCTAACCATCTTCTTTGTCTCATGTTCAGTTGATCTTGAGTGAAGATATACTTCAGGCTCTTGTGATCTGTGTAAATATGGCACACATTTCCAAGCAAATAGTAACGCCAAATTTTCAGGGCATGCACAACGGCTGCTAACTCCAAATCATGTGTGGGGTAATTCACTTCGTGTTTGCGTAATTGTCGTGATGCGTAGGCAATCACTCTTCCCTCTTGCATGAGTACACATCCTAGACCTGTACCACATGCATCGCAAAACACGTCAAACAACTTCTCAATATCTGGTTGTGCAAGCACGGGAGCGGTTGTTAACAACTCTCGTAGTGTACAAAAAGCTGTCTCACACTCTTGTGTCCACACAAATTTCTCATCTTTCTGCAGCAATCTCGTCATGGGTTTGGCGATCTTAGAAAAGTCAGGTATGAATCGACGATAATACCCGGCTAATCCAAGAAAACTCTGAATCTCTCGTAATGTAGGCTCGGCACCTTCCAATCCATGACTTCTTGAACTTTGCTTGGATCCACCGAAATTCCATCTTCGATAATACATGTCCAAGAAATTGCACCTTCTTTAACCAAAACTCGCATTTGCTGAACTTAGCATATAGTTTATGTTCTCTGAGCCTGGCTAACACAATTCTGAGATGCGCTGCATGGTCCTCTTCGTTTTCCGAGTATACCAAAATGTCATCGATAAACACGACCACGAATTTGTCTAACTCGGGCATGAATATCGAATTCATTAGGCACATAAAATGAGCTGGAGCATTTGTCAAGCCAAAGGACATGACAAGATACTCATACAACCCATATTTTGTAGAAAAAGCTGTCTTTGGAATATCTTGTGGCCTAATCTTGATTTGATGGTAACCCGAACGAAGATCAATCTTGGAGAAAATCTTAGCCTTGGACAACTGATCAAAGGGAATGTCAATGCGCGGCAAAGGATACTTGTTCTTGATTGTCACCGCATTGAGTGGTCGGTAATCCACATACATTCTCAAAGATTGGTCCTTCTTCTTCACAAAGAGAGCAGGACATCCCCATGGTGAAGAACTTGGTCTAATCAAACCTTTATCCAGCAACTCTTGAATTTGAACCTTCAATTCGGCCAACTCATGGGGCGGCATTCTATATGGTCTTCTGGAGATTGGTGCTGTTCCGGGTAAAAGCTCTATGGCAAACTCTACATCTCTATCTGGTGGTAATCCTGGTAAGTCTTCTGGAAAAACATCAGGAAACTCACATACCACGGGTATATCTGAGATTCTGGTGACTTGTAGAGCGGCGGAGACACGATTCAAATTAGGCGTTTTGGGAAGAATTATTTGGTGTTCCTTTCCATCACGGGGATCTTTCAAAAGGATTACCCTATTTAGGGTGTCTATAATTACTCCCCAAGTCTTCATCCAATTCATTCCCAAAATGACATTCAAACTCAACCCGGGTAATACTATCAGGGAGGTGACGATCTCTAAATCCCCAACTTTAATTTGTACATTTCTGACAACCTTCCTGGTGAGTTGATCAGCTCCTGCTGAGCTAATACGATAACCATAACCCAAATTAGATATATTCTCATTATGTTCTTGGGCAAAAGCTTCGCTCATAAAAAGAATGAGATCGATCCAGAGTCAAACAATACAACAGCATTGTGATTGTTGACTAGACAAGTACCAGCGGTTACAGACTCTCCATCTGGACTCTCTTCAATGTTGGTGGAGTGCATTTGTCCAATCTTCTGCCTGTAGGGTTGGTTACTCTTGGGTTGTGGGCAAAACCTAGAAAAATGTCCTGGCGTCCCACAATTATAGCACTTGTTGCGGGTAGAAGCACTATATCCAACAAGATCGATGTGGGCTCCTGGAGCAAGTGTAACATGAGCCTTCCTGTAACGAGGACTCTCAAACTGCGGCTCTTCTTGCAGTGGGGCATCTAGTTGTTGGTAGCTTGGATGAGTAATGAGCAGAACCTTGTTCGACTCGGACTAGACTCACTTTCGGTCTCTTCTTGCTCTTGGCGGCGGCATAAAGATACGTTGTTGCTCTCCTCCCGCAACAAGCAATCCAGCGACAAACTCATTGAAGCTCTTTTCCGAACGGGGCTCCAATAGTCTTACGCATCTTGAGATTAAGCCCTCTTCTCAAGCTTGCTATTTTCTTCTCTTCGATTATCCACCATATGTGGTGCATATCCGGACAAACGATTGAACTCTTCAAGGTATTCGGTGATGGTCTTGTCATCTTGATTAAGCTTGATAAACTCACCCAACTTCATAGCAATCACACTTGGATGAATATAAGCGTCACGGAAAGCTGCTGTGAACATATCCCAGGTAATAAGAGTATTAGCCGGGTAGGTGGCACGATGATTTCTCCACCAATTTCCTCGCGGGTCCTTCAAGCAAATAAGCGGCATACTTTCGGCCTTACGTACCTCGATTAATTCCAACAATCTAAACTTTTCCTCAACTGAACTCATCCATTCTTCGGCTTCAGTTGGTTCACTACAATGCGTGAACTTAGGTGGATCGGTTCCCTTGAATTCCTTGTATGACTGGAGCCTATCTTACGCATTCTTGTTTTCGATTTCCTCCGCGCACCTCGTGCGGTGTTGCGAAATGTTGCGCGCTCACCCGCATACACTAGTCAAAGAACGGTTCGGGTTGATAGGAGGTGGTGGTGGCGGTTGGTTGCTCCTCCGACTCCTTTGGCGTGTTTTTAACCATCTGCATAATCCAACCAATAAAAATTCTCGATGATGTTGACATAGTGTAAATGCATCGAATTTAAAGTTACGCCCAGAATTTATTGCGATAATAAATTCATTCAACAAATACTGGTAACCATAAATCCAATGGCATCACACCCATCATCGCAATAATCATGGTTGATACGGATTATGTAGCAAAATCAACTTCTCTGTCCCAATGTACGCATAATCCAAGGTTCGATATAGCCACCATGACCATGATATCGAAATTGCGCACATTGCTTCACCAAATGGAACGCTTCCATTAAACTCATCAAGGGTTCAATTTCATCTCGTAGGGTCCGATCACTTCAAAGTCTTCCGTGTCGATAGCCTCTTGATAAACAGGATCACTAGGGATAGGGGTAGGTAGGTGGCAACTGAGGATAAGATTTTTCTTCCTATGATAGGATATACTAGTTAATGACTAGCGTAAATCAAAAAAGACGAGGCGGCAACAACTGAAACTCCTTGGGACAATAGGGCATTACTAACGTCCTTGTTGTTGTCATCATCTCCAATTTGAGCTTCATCTTCGACTTCTTTCTGTTGGCAAGTGGCGAACAACGGTCCATTCTGATGAAACAGGAAGTAGATGTCTCTAGCAAGGCATTGGGTGTTCCTCCATCAACTTCTCAGGATGTGGACTGTAGCATTGTTGACAACTTTTCGTGTGACGGTTCATACTGTGATATTCCAACTTTTCCAAACTGAGCTATAAGATAGGGCAGGGATGGAAAGATTAATTCTAGTGATGATCCGGTCTGCCTAGGCCGTGGTCATTTATGGTTTGGGGCCTCTGTATTGTCTACTGAAACACGTAGACACTAGGGACATGCGAAACAACTTGTCTGGACAGGTACTATGGTCTAACTTGTATGCGGGAGCCATTTGTAGCAAGATTTTGAAGATTGTGTGAGATTGAGAACGAGATAGGTCAGTTTCAACAAAAGGGACAAGTACTCACTAAGGGGGAGAGACGGGAATAAAGATAAGAAAAGAAATGTTGTTATTCCATTTTATTGATGCAGATGCATGAATGGCATGATGCATGAGCGTATCTTACGTCCTCACAGAATAGGAAAGATAAGATACTACTCGTATAAATGGTGGCACATCTACGTTCTCTTCAAAAGAAAATGAACCGCAACTAGTCGATCTACACGTTTTTGTGTGGTTAATGTACCGCACGTTTCATTTCAGCCCCCACAATATATTTATGCAATGCATGAATTTAATTTACATATACCGCTTCGTCGAGGTCCACCCGACGGCATCGCATACCTTGCGGAAAAACACAATTTACACCCGGCACACCTGTGTACCCATACACAAGTCTACAGGGGCACTACCCGACCATGGAGCTCTCAAAACATTTTATTTTTACCCCCTAGATCGGCGGTTGTCCGATCATGCACTCACAACTCACATCTTACCTTGGGCGTAGAGGCATTGAACATCACTTACCTGAGGCGTAGAGGTATTTCGATCCATTCATGACTACTCAAGTGAGTAGCCCCGCCTCATTGGCCGCACGGCAACCAAGCACAAACAACAAAATATGATGCAATAACCCATCCCAAGTTAGTAAAGCCACCGACCGTCCTTAATTGGGCATAAGGGTATGACCATGGTACTATTAATTTTGCAAATCCTTTACTCACACCACTGAAAAAAGATTTTGTTTTGCAAAATTTTCGCAAAAAGATTAGTTGTTCATTTTAACTTAAATACCGGATCGGATTGTTAAGTACTGAACTAAGCTCGATGCGGCTGTGGATAGAAAGCCGACCAATTTATAAGAAATCAAGTATAATTACGCAATTACCAAGCAATCGCAGCCTACACTTGAGTCCATATAAACCCGGTATTCCGGAAATCTCGTGAGTGATTTCAAACTCATCAACAATACAACCAAGATCGTTGAGCTCGGTAGTTCCAATCCGCAGGTATCTCAAACTAAATTTTAATATATTATAATCGAGTGTGATGTACACATTTATTTCAAAAGTAGTTCAGAGTCGAAGCAATAGCTTTCGAAAATACAAATGGAAATAAAAATAAATTATATAGTGCCAACATAATGTCAACCCCTGTAATAGCAAGAGACGTGGAAATATGGAGACTTGCCATGCCCTAGGCATTACTCTTCAACCACAAAGACATCACATCCGGATCGAATCATGCTAGACGGAGTCACCTGCAACATCGGGGAATTAACCCGTGAGTACTTCGATTGTACTCATAAGACTTACCCGCCTTAAACCGAAAAAAATAAGGAAAAGACTCCAAGGATTATGCTCGGCTTTATCTGAGAGCGGGCCGACTCACATTTAATTACGAGAAAATAAGATTGATTAGTGCGCCTACACATACTACTCGAGGTTCCTCCAATTAAAAGGTTATTATTACTTACATAAACCGTAAGTCCTGTATATAGTCAAATTAAAACATATGCTCAAATGATATATAAATAACAATATAAGTAACTTGATCATCATTTTAACATCGCCAGTATGAATATAGTAACCATTGTTGTGATATTAAACTACGATGTCGTGGAAGCATCCCGGGTTCTCACCGTCCCGGGAGAGATGGCGATTCGAATCGACATCGACCACCGGCGGCGAATACCCGCCATACACTAGGACTACCCGCGCGCTGGCGCGACCTAATCACTTCAAGACGTTAGGGAACGTATGTCTCGGACTGTCGGCAACCCCCTCCTCTCGAGCCACCAAGTGAGCAAGCAACGAAGACGGCGCTTGTGGCGCCTTTGCTTGCGCCCGATCAAACCCAACCGACCACGCCAAGGAGGGACATTAAGCCGCACAAAAGTACCGGCCCCCTAACATTCCCACAAGCTTCGTGGCTCACGACCCAATGGAGCCTACTATATGAACAGTGCGTTCAACTTCCGACCGCCTTCCGACAAAGGGATTAGTCCTTAGCTGATCGGATGGAAGACCACAATATCCACCCGATCTCACATGTTTTATTAATCAAGTTCTCAAGAAGCAGCTTGTTAGTCACCCATGTGACTAACCACAAACATCCTCTCGGTGACCGGAAATCACCATCTCATCGCAATCATTTTAATCGAGCATTTAACCTAGACTCTGCTAATAGGATAGGGTAACAACTTCAGCCTCATTTTAACTGAGCATTTAACCTAGACTCTGCTAATAGGATAGGGTAACAACTTCAGCAAGGAATATCTCATGCATCAACGGTTTCAACCATATCCTACACTTAATGCAAAGATTCATAAAAGGACTCAACAAATTAATTCGAAAAGCATAGGAAAGTTCAAAGATGCACCGGGGCTTGTCTTCTTGAAAAAGTAGTAGGAAGAAGTTAGAGTCTTCGAAGCTTGAGTCACGGTCCTCCTTCTCCTGTGGGGTCTTTTGGCTGCACTCCAAGAGGATGAAGGTTGGCTTCCTGCTCCTTGATCTCCTCCCGAACTAACTCCTCCGATCCTGATATGATGCATGCATATGCAAGAGTTAATATCCGAATGCACAGAGACATGCTTGTATATAAATAAAATAGAATGATGGATGAATGCACCATGATGTATGATACTAGTAAGTGGATATCTCTTCTGTAGACATACAATTAAAACTACATAAAGCAACCATACTAACCTACATCAAGCAAACACCCCCTTTCACTAAACACCGAAAACTCGGGTACTAGACCTCAACATTTACTAAAATATCACACACAGGGGAGTTCTATAACTCCAAATGCAAAGAACAAATACTCGTTGGAAAGCTAACGAAATTATCTACAAAACATTCCGTACAACCCTAACCAGATTCTAACATCTACGGCCCCGAAAACAGCAAAAACAGAGGCTCTGTTTCTAACTTAACAAGCAACATGCAACTCCTATAACTCTCTAACCAAGCATGCAACTCTTATCAAATTTGACCAGCAAACAAATAAGACTATAAAGCATCAAAATAACCTACTGATCAAGCTAAAGGATAAACTAAAAGTACAGGAAATGACATTCCCTAAATAAACACTACACATGCACACTCTTTAAATATAAAAGCTAGGATTAATAAATTGACCAAACTAGACCAGTAAACTAACCACACTAACAGGTCCTTATTATCATAAGAACAAACAGTACATCACCCAAACATTATCACCATACTATTTACATGCATTTCCAAGGCATTTTCCTAGCAACATAAATATGATAAATATGCAAACACCTTAGAAAAATCTACAAACATTATCAGAGCATCCTACTAGTCTAACAAGGCTACCATAAACATTTCAGAGCAAGAACATGCATATACTTGTCCTACACAAAAATGGCAAGGTAGCACTAAAACTAGGCATGAAAATACTTTGTACTATGAAATGTATGAAACTGCCTAACCATGAACATGAAAGGCTACATAATAGTAACAAATGCATGTACAAAAATTATCATGGCAAAAACCCTAGTAATTATTTTTCTATGAATTTCCTAATAAAGCATGGTAAATAGCACATACATCAAAAATCACAGCTCATCAACAGAACATAGCATGTCTACTATTTTTCCTGCACTCTACATGCAAAAACATGAACATTTTGTACAGGGACCACTATTTTATCATGCACCAAGAATTAGATATGCATTTACCTAGAAACATGGCATATATTGCAATAAATCTAGATAAATATAAAAACTACCAGAAAATGCAAAATCATATTTTTATCTTGTAGATATACTCACAAGGATCACAACAAAATTTGTCCCACTCAATTCCGAGCTAAAACGAGCAAGATATGGATTTTCTAGTACATGCATGACATTCGGAAAAAGAAAAAAACATAAAAAGAAAACTGTTGACCGGTGGGGCCTGCTCGTCGACTCGAGAGCAGAGGACGGCGGCGCTGAAGGGCGAACCGCCGGCGTTGCTCCTCCGGCCAAACCGCGGGCACCTCCACGGACTCGTGGCGTCGAGATCTATCGATCTAGACCCTTGGCACCACCTATTTCGAACCGTAGCAAAAAATGCATGGGGCGACGGCGGCGCGGTCGCCACGGCCGGATGCAGCGATTTCTGGTGAGGGCTGGCCAAACCGAGGTGAGCATGAGTTAGGCGACATCAAAGCGAAGCAAATCGACTACTTGGTCGAACGAAACGGTGACGGATGGTGTTCGACGGCGGGGCCACCGGGCGGCGGCAGACGCGGCGGTGCGTGGCTGCGTTCCCGGCGAGTTGGGGCAGGTAAACACTCGATCTATGGGTGCTCAAGTAGTAGCACGCCGAGGCGGACTAGATGCGCATGCTGGGGTGGACTGGGGTGGCTCCGCAGGGCACGGCCGTGGACCTGCGGCGCTGGCGGCGCTCGTTGCGCAGCGGCGCCCGTGGTCGGGCGAAACGAGGGCACCGCGGCTCGATTCGGCCCTGCATGCATGCAAGCTAATCGTGGAGGAGGCGAAAGCAGGGAACACAGGAATTGGTCCAAGAAAAACGGCACGAGAGGCGCCGCGGCAAGCCACACCGACGCTGGCTGGCACATGCCGGGCGGTTTTTCCGGCCGAGCGAAGAAACGCCTGATTGGGCCCCTACTTCGGCCCCGGTCGTTTCCAGTGGGCTAGGAGATGGAGTAGGGGATGGCGCATGAGCCGTGGACTTGCTCGGACGGGCCGATACGTGGTGACGGTGGTGGACGGCACGCGCCAGCGATGGCGAGTGGCGGGCAAGCGCCGCTTCGCGCTTAGTTGTTGTTGCTTGTCGTGGGCAGCAAGGGGAGAGGGAGAGAGTGGAGTACAACACAAGGGACGTCGTATTCCCTGTCTTGAAGCCGTGGCCCGGACAGGAGGAGGCAGAGGCGTGGCGACACGCGGCCGCGGTTCGCCGAACGCGTCACGGGCGTGGGGCGGTGGGCGGCGGGTCAATAGAGACGGGAAAAAGGTCCAAATACTAAAGGCTGAAATCAAACCCTAATCAAGCTATTTTAACCTGTGCGCCGAGATTCATGCGGATTTAGCAAAAGCTCCAATTGAACGAAATGTTCCTCACGAAATTCTGAACATTTCACCTATACAAACTTTCTTCTAAATCGGCCTAGATTAGAAACTACAATCAATCAAAGTAAAACTACTCCGACGGTCAAAGAAACCCCCTAATTTGTCTCCAAATCAAACAAACTTCGGGGTTTTTCAACATGATCCACCCATTATCATGCAACCGCCTGTGACATCTTTTGTTCTACACGAAATTAGCTACACATTCCATTCAAGGAGCACACACATGCAAAACCTCTAGCAATGACTTTTGAGCGAAAGAAGATAAATTGCTTTCAAAGTCAAACAAGGTCAAACCAAGTCAAACTACCATTATAAAATCTAATTAGTAAACATGACCAACATGACTCATGCTCTAAAACATCCTACAAATATTACTAAGAATAAATAAACATTAAACAACTAATTATGCAAGCATTTCATACATAAAATGACAAGGCAAAGCATAACAAGCAATTTGAATGCATTTAAACATGCAAATGACATGTATCATTTTATGTGCATAAATGCATATGATCAAATGATGATTATGCCCATGAAATGCAGACGCTAATGACATGCTTAAAACCGGGGTTACACAACGCCCCCCCCACAAAATGACAACAACTTTCATGGTTCCGGCCGATGCTTACGGTGCCGTGTCCGGCCGATCCACGAAGTCAAGCACGAAAACATGCTTATCGAAGTCCGATCGGACCGGGCCGATGCTTCCGGTCGGCTTTCAATGCGTTCGGTCACCGTTCTCGCGAAAATCAGCCTTGTGTTGTCGCCTTTGCTTCAACCTTGCTTCGCCTCTTGCCTCAAGTTGCCAACACATCGAAGATGATCTCGATATCATATATGTTAGCATGTCGCGATCGTTTAGGCAAGAACAAAGTTAGTGCTCTCAATCCTAAATGCAATATGCAAGACAATTGAACCTAGAAGCACTTCACCAAAGGATTGGTCGCGGCATCCCCTCTTGATAGTTGGCTATCTAACCTATAATGTGATCACACGCTCTATCGTGTCTTGATCACCGAAAAGAAAACCCTATCAAGTATACCTTTGCCTTGATCTCCTGGGTTCCCTCCAAACCGACAATCCGAAGCTTGACGATCCATCATGTCCATCATCATCGCCCATGTTCATGATCATCATGCTCCACGTCATCCATGTAATCCTATCTCTTAAGTCACACTTAGAGCAAAGGATTAGCATAACAAGTGTGTCATCAATTTCCAAAACCAAACATGAGATTTCAATCTCCCCTTTTTGGTAATTGATGACAACCAAATTCACAAAGATATGAAATAAACTTCAATTGAACTTGAATTGCTTGTCCATAGCATTTTGGTCATGAAACAAAGTTTGGACAAACATTTCAAGGTTCGTTTTTTAGTAGTAGTAGCTCCCCTACATATGTGCTTCCATGTGTTTGGATCAATTTGGCACATATGTATGGATAGAAATTTGGGGAGAGACACTATTACCAAAAGAGATGCTAAGGTTCAAAAATTCGACCTTTGAAGCGTGAAACCAATCGAGTCCTTAGCATCATTGTAACTAGACATTTATCAAAAACTCAACATACCCCATGAGATCAACATTATAGGCATAAATGTGAGCAATGTCTAGATACATCCTATGCATGCTAGTTGATCAATACACCATTCAATTTTCAAAAACTAGCATACACCAAGCAATCATGTATATTGAATTTAGATTGCACAATGCAACATTTCATTATGATCATGCACATACAAATGCACAAATAGTCTATGAGCTTGCTCCCCCTATTTGTGTGATCCCTCGTCAAACATCTTTGTGACTTATTTCTCCCCTTTGTCAACAATGACCAAAAAAGGTGTAAATGAGAGAAATCAAGTCAATCAAAGGATCAATTGTGGTCTCATCTAGATCACTTGCCTTAACATGTATTCAAGTTTGAACCAAGGACAAGCTTTTTCACACCTCATATGCATAAGGGTTATCTTGCACCATGTTAGAATACACATCTTGAGCTCATTTTCTAGAGTTGACACTAGGATTGCAAGCACATAAACATGTCATATGCCACCACTAGTTCATAAAACCATTCAAAGCAATAGTGGTGCCACACATACATTGAAAACATTTGATTTTCTATGAATGAGCCTATTAACATGCATGATGACTAGATGCACTAACAAGTCCTTAGCATAATATGAATGCCATGTCAAACAACTTGTACCTTGCTTGTTGTCGAAGGAGAGACATGTCATATAAGTGGGGTGCATCAACTCAAGTTGGAGAAGTCAATAATGTTCAATTCTCCCTTTAACATGCAAAACCTTTTCTCATCAAGTGGCTTGGTGAATATGTCGGTTAGTTGATCTTCGGTGCCAATGCCCATGATACAAATGTCACCCTTTTTGTTGATGATCTCTTATGAAGTGGTGCCTAATGTCAATGTGCTTTGTTCTTGGATATTGAACCGGATTTTGAGTCATCTTTCTAGCACTTTCATTATCACAAAACAATGGAACTTTGTCAAATTTGAATCCAAAATCCCTCAATGTTGACCTCATCCAAAGCAAT
Organism: Hyparrhenia diplandra; assembly: GCA_015847255.1. Classification (NCBI taxonomy): domain Eukaryota; kingdom Viridiplantae; phylum Streptophyta; class Magnoliopsida; order Poales; family Poaceae; genus Hyparrhenia; species Hyparrhenia diplandra. The sequence continues at coordinate 554,095 of JADLZK010009115.1, read as the reverse complement.
TGAGTGCAACAACTTTCCGCACTAATGTATTCGGCTTCGGCGGTAGAAAGAGCAACACTATTTTGCTTCTCTCAAGACCATGACACTAGTGACCTTCCAAGGAATTGACATGTGCCACTTGTGCTCATTCTATTAATCTTGCATCCTCCATAATCGAATCCGAATGTCCAATTAGCTCAAATTTGGATCCCTTTGGATACCAAAGTCCAACATCTTGTATGCCCTTCAAATACCTTAAAATTCTCTTTGTTGCCTTGAGGTGACTCTCCCTAGGAGATGATTGATATCTTGCACACATGCCCACACTAAAAGCAATATCCGGTCTTGAAGCGGTTGCATAGAGTAAGCTTCCAATCATGAACCGATATTTCTTTTGCTCAACCATGTCGCCACTAGGGTCGGGGTCGAAGCTTCCCTTGGTTCCCATTGGTGTGGACATTGACTTTGCATCTTGTAGATCAAACTTCTTGATCATGTCTTTGATGTACTTGCCTTGACTAACAAATGTGTCATTCTTCAATTGCTTGATTTGAAGGCCAAGAAAGAATATAAGCTCTCCAAGCATTGACATTTCAAACACATTGGCCATCATCTTTGCAAACTCTTCACAAAACTCTTGATTGGTTGACCCAAAGATAATGTCATCAACATATATTTGCAGCACAAACAAGTCTTGGCCTATCTTCTTGGTGAAGAGAGTGGTGTCCACCTTGCCCATCTTAAACCCTTTGAGAGGAGAAAATCTCTCAACCTCTCATACCATGCTCTAGGTGCTTGTTTGAAACCATACAAGGCCTTCTTCAACTTGTAGACATAGTTGGGATACTTTTCATCTTCAAAGCCCGGTGGTTGTTCAACATATACCAACTCATTGATGAAGCCATTCAAGAATGCACTCTTCACATCCATTTGATAGAGTTTGATATCATGAGCAATGGTTGTCCCTTTGTGGGTCACAAAGGACCGATGTTGTAGATTAGACCATTTAATCCTCGCTTGTTTGTTTTGTGTCAAAACCTCAAAGATGTGCATTCCTATTTGTAGCAAACTAATAAGTTCATGTCCGAAAGGGCAGAGTGAGACCATAACGTGATAAGTCTACCTAATTTTATGTAATGCACATTCCTAATCACCCGAGAGAATTAATAAGTATTTACTTGAGAAGGGGGCAAAGATCGTAATCACTTTGTAGTTCCAAGGTACTTCTTGGTAAATGTGAGTTGAGCCCCTCGATTGTCCTAGACTGATATGAAATCATTCCATTGTTATTTCTAGATGATGGAATTTATGTAATACTCAATATCTTAAACGCTTGTTGTATACTAACATATAGTGATTTTTTTTTTTTTTCGAAACCCGGCAGAGCACTATCTCTCAATTAAGGAAGGGAAGAAACATATAGTGATATAGACTAGAAGAGGTTGTGTTTGTAAGGTCTTTCACAATTCTGAAAAGAATAAGCATACCATGTACCATATAGTCTCACAATTCGTAATCATAGGGAATTCGTAATCCGTGGATTTTAGGGACTCTTTAGTTCATCTTATTTACTCGAATCGTTAAATCACCGCCCATTACTCTTAAATGGTGATGCATCCTGTATGCACGTTGCATAATACATAATACCATTGATCGGTTCCAAGACACTTGTTGGTAACAAGAGTTCAGCCCCCTTTGCCGCAGATCTGAATTGTTGTTATTTTCACATGAATGAATTGTTGTAACACTCAATCTGAAATGCTTGTTGTATACTAACATATAGTGATATAAACTAGAAGAGGTTCTGCTGTTAAGTCTTTCACAATCCCGACGTAATAAGCATACCATATATCAGTCTCCCCGAACTCACAAGCATAGGATATTCGTAATCTAGGACTTGGATCCTTATATTTAATCTTATTTCGTTGTTATCTAACAGTTCAGTCTCGAGTTCATTTCATTTACTAAACTGTTAAATTCACTTGTCTTCGTGAAAAAGGATACGCCCCCATCTCTTCGCCGCCTAAAGCTTGATGGATTATTTACTCGCTACTTAAGATGGATTACTTTATAAGTTTCGATTGCTTGGGAACAAAAGCGCCCCCTTGCAAGCACACCCAAGTTACCGTAAGAATTTGTGAAGAAGCAAAAAGCATACTTTGCGGACGTGGATGCCTTTGAACCGGATGAGGGAGAGGTATCGTAATCTGAATTTGAGTGAAAAACCGAAATGAAGCTCCTTCTATCTTGGAACACGTGGCCTTTCATGTACATAAGTAGTTTTACTACAATTACTTCTACGATGGCTAAGGTCCGTTAGCAATGTATAGATAGCTCGTTTGTAACACGGTGGAAACCAGTGTAGCTTGGTAACTATACCATACTTGGTAGTCCTCCGCTTGCCGCCAAACGTCTAACTTTTGCTAATTGTTCGAAACGGTGGTGCGTATAACTTGTTTTCACTATGATAAATGTGGCAAGTTTCTCGCACAAACTTCTTTCTCAGAAATATTCCATTGTATGTTGTGCAACAAAGATTTTATTTGCACCCACGAGAACAATGCCCGATGATGGTTATCAATCATATCATCTCTTCTCGAATACACTGAAACTTGTTGTTTGCTTGCCGTCCTCAATGAGTGTTCTTTGTGCACATTTTGTCTCCCATTGCAACGCCGCGGGTATTTTCCTAGTGTTGTTAAAAGAATTGAAGGCTTTCTAATGAATTTGTTACCACGGTTTTGCAATTACAAAATTAAATAATAAAAATGCCGATTTGGGGTTCAAACCAACACGCATACGACGAACCGTAAGATGTTAAGTCTATCCCCATAGACACTCTATTAAACCAAGACATGCGTATAGATACTTAACGTTTCTTCATACATGTTGTGTTCACAAAATCTCAAAAACAAACAAACAAAAAAAAAGACAATACAGAGCACCTTATATCTCCATCCCCTCGAAGGACTATGTAACAAAATTATATGGCACAACCTTTTGAGTTATCGAGCACTTTGTGACAGTTCTCACCACTCGGTTTCATTTTATAGAAAAGTAAGGGCATTCAATTCATCTAAAAGGATTATGTTCTTACTCAATAACTCGGGAAGGTAGACCTGCATAATCAAGCATTTGTTCACAAGCTAAGTTCTCGCCGAGGTGTCCTATTACATGGTTCAAAATATTGTTCAAAGAAGACCCATGAGAAAATTCATTCAGAAACTAATGGATCGCCAAAGCAGCTTTTGAGGTGCCCCAAACTTTCTTCTCGCCATAACAAGTAAGTTTCCGTTATAGCGCTTTCACACCTGCATCTCTAAGAGAATCTATCACGCCTTGACCTTGCTATGGTACTTCGATCTCTTGACATGGAGACAGATCTGGCCAGGATACCCTTGAACGACAGTTTACTCCAAGCAACTTCCCAATCTTTGCGGGAGCTAGAGCTCTAGCCGGTGGAGGGATAACCATATTGCCTAATCAAGCTGACCTGAACAAGCCCGTAAATAAGACAAGATAAGTAACCAATAGCAAAGACATCTGCTCAAAAATTTCAAAAATACATCGATTTAGAAATGAGAACTTCAATGATGCACTTAATTTAGAACAGAGAACACCGCACATCAAATTGATGATGCTATCTACTATGGACTCAAAAGGTACCCAATCCACTGAAATATACAAAGTTATCGGCCTAACTGAAATATCAATTGAAACATCGTAGTTTAGTGAATGTACTTGTGCTATGTTGGCACATCACTTGTTCAGCTCATGTCACATATAAAAAGTGAATTAATTAGATGTGTGTAAGAGAAGGCTTCCTCAAGTATGGCAACAATCACTAGTGAATTATGGATATTGCATCACATAATATGCTATCTCATGTACCCTTGTAAATCATACTCTAGAATAATTATTTCGTCCATCCCGCAAGTGATGACAAGTACATTATTTACATATGAGAGGGAAAGGAATTGCTTCGCTAAGACAAATGAGGTATGCTATCGATCGACTTTATTTACATTTTGCTTGAGCTGCTATACAACCTAAAACCATTTCTCAAGACTACTTCCATACAATTTTTTAACAAAAACCGACAAACTTAGTTGTGTAAGACAAATAAGCCATCAATTGCATTATGAAGCATTTTTGTAGCATGGGTTCCATTTTAAGTAGCCACCGATTAGTTTGATCAGTCTAAAATTGTCTCGTGACGAATGAGATGTTCTCCCAATATTTGTGCATGATGAGTTCAAAGCCAATATCTTTGAATCGCTATAGTTTATAGATAGATGACAAATCAACATGATCGTGAGACATAACACTAATGAAACAATGTAAATCATCCATGAGTGAGCCATGCGTGAGTAGAAGATGAAATTGACATACCTGTTGTACGGCGCCACAGCACGGCACGCAACCGGCAATGTCGGCGGCGTTGGCGTTGGTGTGATCTTCTTCCGACGGAGGCGGAAGTGGATGGTCATGACGACGGGGAGGCCTCCAACAGCAAAGACAGCTTGCGGCGGCCGGCAGGCCGCAGTAGGGAGGCGAGGTGGGCGGCAACCGTAGGGAGAGGTGGCAGTGACGGCGGCCGTGGCAGAGCAGGGACTGCGCGGGGCCGGGAAGGGGCGGCGAGATGGAGAGCGAGGGGGTGTAGGGTCGAGATGGGGACTAGAGAGGGGGGTGAATAGTCCTTTCTAAAACTAATTGCGATGGCTAACCGAATATAATGCGGAATTAAAACTATTCGCTTAGGCAAGACTTCACCCCTCTAGCTTCGACTCTAAATCACCTCACAAAAGATCCTACACAAAGCAAATGAGGTGATAAGCCTAGCTTGAGCTCCTAACCGCTTTCTATTGCAAGGTCACACAAACCTACGCACTAGTACTTCAAACAAGGGTGAGCTCCTACACAATTCTAATGAGCAAAAGCACAAAGTCAACCTAAGCTCACTAGATGCGCTAAGGACAAGGCGACACACGCCTAACCCAATGGCTCAAATTACTTAGCTACACAAACTAAGCAAAGCAACTAACAAGCTACACAAGCTAGTAATTGCAAGAGCTACTCCACAAACACAAGCACAAGGTATATATGAATGTAAATACAAAGCTTGTGATTTGGAGAATGCAAACCATCGAGAAGAGTAGACAAGTTGACACCGGTGATTTTTACCGAGGTATCGGGAAGCTTGCCAACTTCCCCTACTCCTCGTTGTGTCGACCAACACCTTGGGTGGTTCCTTTGGTGTTTCACCTAGATGGTTCTTCGATTGTGATTCTCCGATCACTTGCCCCTCAAGGCACGCCCGCAAGGCACCGCAAAAGACACCACTCTCAAGTGAGCCTCTCAAGGCACCGCAAAGACACCACACGCGCATAAGGGAGGTACTCACCGACACGCTCTAGTAGTGTCGCTTCGCGTGATCCCCGCGAGGTGAGCACGGACCTCTCACAAATCCTCCTTCGAGCACCGCACAAGCTTCCTTGCGTGCTTCACGAAGTCTCTTGCCACCAAGCCGCCTAGGAGGTGGCAACCTCCAAGAGAAACAAGCACACCGGCTTGCAACACGATCACCTAGTGCTACGAATGCGATCTCTCAACGCGAATGCACTAGAATCACTCCTCACTTTGATTTGGATGAACACTATCAATCACAAGTGAGTGGGAGGGCTCTCAAGCATGGACACAAAGTCCCCAAGGTGCTAAGCACCAGCCATGGCCGCCACCCCATCTATTTATAGCCACAAGCCAAAATAGAGCTGTTGGGGAGGAACATGCAATTCTGGGGGCGACCGGACTCATGCATGAGTCCGGCCGATGAGTCCTACGAACCGACAAACCTAACCAGCCTAATTTAGAACCCCGTTGCATGCGTCCGGTCGCGAAAATCATGCGCCCGGTGCATGCGTCCCGTCAATCCCGAGATCAACCACGAAAAACATGCTCTCTGTTTCTTTGACCGAACAACACACCGGCAAGGCGCCCGGCCGATCCCCGCATGCTTCCGGCCGCTGGTCCGGTCCACCGCGTCCGGCCGCCTGAGCTGCGAAATTCCGTGCGTTGTGTTGCCGTTTTCGCCGCCTTTGCTCCAAACCGACTTCCGTCACTTGATTCTTGTTGCCGACATGTCGAAGAGCACCCCGACACATGTGTTAGCATTTTGAAACTATTTTTGTCAAGTGCGGAGTTAGCTCTTACCACGCCACTTGATCCTAACACATCACAAAGTTAGATCGCTCAAGTGGCACTAGATGACCGATATGCAAACAAGTTTACCCCTCTTAATAGTATGACCATCTATCCTAAACCCGGTCATAAACTTCTCTAAGCACCAATGACCGTGGAATGAAATGCCCTATAGGTTATACCTTTGCCTTGCGCATTTCCATTCTCGCTCCCATCTCCAAGTGCCGATGCAACACATGCACCAACACGATCACCAAATGATATGATCCACTTCATATCATCATCGCGTGACACTATTGGTCCATTGATCTTGACCTCACCGCTCTTCACCGCTTCGCGTCGGTCCGTTGGCGCCAAGTCTTGCCCAAGCTTCACCGCCTTACGGTCCATCGCTTCACCGCCTCGACTTGCCCTTCACACTTGCAACCATCCATCATCAAGCCAAGCCTTGTCTTGATCTTCACCACCTTGGTCACATGACTCCATGTCATGTCTCATATGCAATAAGCTCCTCCATTGCATCATCACATGTGAACTAATCTCCCATGTATTATCTCAATCACACATATTAGTTCACCTAATGTTGACACTCAATTACCAAAACCACAAGGGACCTTTCGGGGAGATTGAAGGCGAGGGGTGGCGATCGGCGGCGTCTCCGGGCGGCGCTTGACACCGGGGGGGAGATCCCGCCGGGCCGGGAGGTTACGGCGAGGAGGAGGTTGACGGCGATGGGGTGGCGACCACCCACGCCTCTCCGTGGACACGATTGACGCCGACGCCGGATCCCACCGGGATGGGGAGATGGAGAGCGACGGGAGGAGGAGAGGCGGTGGCGGCGCTTAGAACCGTGGCGGGGAGAGCGATGGGAGATCGTGGCAGAGGGAAAGCGATGACGGGAGATCGAGAAGCTGATTAGAAGCTGAAAGACATTAAAGTACTAAACTACCCCTAATTATGTGAATTTAGTGGCCTCCAAGCACCGTAAAAACTACGGTTATACCATCCTGTTGGTACCAACAATTGTAAACATGATATTTGACATTTGTAACTCCTGCTATTCTGGTAAAGTCTGAAATTGAGATGTAGTACACTAGTAAACTTTGTTGTGTAATATATTATCTCTTTGGTTGGACATTTATCTAATGATTCACTGTGTTCGTGCTTGAACAGTTTGGTTGTCCTCTGTTGTTGCTGCCTCCTAGACTTCCTGAAAATTAAGCTAAATTAGGTGTGGAGCTTGGCGGGTGTCTTCAGATGCATAGAGGGGTCATAGTTATGTCGGCTACTGCTCTCCTTTATATGGTAGCGCTGGATTGGAAATGGCCAAGGCCTAGAAGTACTGAATTAATCTATGACCTCTCTGGCATTTAGGGCGCGTTTGGTTCGGCGCTCTGCTTCGCCATGCAGCAGCTGCGGCGGCCACAGGTTGTGGCGGACGATTCGTCCGCCACAACTCGCCACAGGTTCGCCACAGCAGATTGCGTAAAACGACGAACGCAACAACGCTTAGCGACAAATGTGGCGGCCAAACTATGTACGCAAAAACCAAACGCAGAGCAACGTACCAGTGGCGGCCACATCGGTGGCAAGGCGAGACGTGGCTAAGAACCAAACGCGCCCTTAATTTGTGCAACTTGTTAAGTCCTTTTCGGCAATGATAATACAATCCCGTGAAATCTGGTTTCAGCTGTGTATGCTCTGCTACTGAATTTGGTTTTTATGTGTGACAATCTGTCTGCAATCTGTTGGTGCCACAGTTGTGAACCTGTGGTATATGGTTTTGATGCACACGGTAAACAATGTTTCTTTGATGAATTTGATTCTTGGCATATCCTGTAATCCTGGTATATGGTTTTATTTATTTTTGGTGGGTTCAGTGGCGCTTATGCACATGTCATTTGAGCACATTCTGCATGCTGGTTCCAAATCCGACAGTATTCCCTTGTATTTGCTACTTTAGCTGTGCAATAGAGTGCATATCGGTCTTTTTGGTTTTACCCAAACAGACCGAACCCGAACCCAAACCTGAAGACCCAACTTTTAGTTTTTTGGATAACCCGAAGATCGAAGACCGAACAAAACCGAAATAAAAACTAAAAAACCCGACCCGAATTCTCGGGTAAAGTCCGAACGCCTACGCTGACCAGTAAATGTAGACCAAGACAACGGCCTTAACCTTCGCCGTCGCCACGGTCGAGTCTCAAGAGCACGGAGATTTCTAGGAGCAACAAGAAGCCGCCACCAGATTAACCCAACCTCCGTGGCTGGCTCTCTGTAGTAGCTCACTGTAGTAACCTCCTTCTCATCCCTTTGCTCCACCTGCCGCCAGCCGCCTCCTCCACCCGTCGCCAGCCACCGTAGGCCGCCGGCCCCCTGCCTCTCCCCGGCGTTCTCGCCGGTGGTCGGGCAGGAGGGCCGGTTCTTGCTTGTTCCTTGTTCCTCTTGTTTTCTTCCTCTTCTAGTATAGTAGCTAGAAGAATAAAGGCCATCGTGTCTATGTTTTCTTCTTTCTCTCTCAAAGTGGAATCCATGGTTGAGGAAGCGAAGACGACAGCGGGCTCACCAGCAGCAACGACGACGACGAATCTTCAGCTGCCAGCACGCCGCGGGGAGGGAGCAAGATATGGCGTCCCAGCAGTCTTCTTCCTCGGCTTCAGCGCCAGCCTCGCCGTCTTCGCCTCGGCCGCGGCTCTGCACGTCCCGCCGACCGTGCCGGAGGCCGTGGTGGGCACGGACACGAGCGCGCAGCGGCTCGCCTACGCGACGAGCCTCGCCAACGTCCACACCCCACCGGACCTGCCCCTTGAGGGGATCCACGCCACCGTCGCCGGGCCAGCCTTCGTGGACCTCATCACCATCGCGCAGGCCTTCCACTGGCTCGACCTCCCGCGCTTCTACGCGCAGGCCCGCTCTGTCCTGCACCCGAACCACGGCGTGCTCGTGGCCTGGTGCTACACCGAGCCACGCATCTGATCTACACCGCCTGCACCACGGGTCAGAGAAGTACTGGGCGCTCAACCGCCTCCCGCACGACCTCCTCCCGGAGACTTACGACGACGGCACCTACGCGCTCTTCCTCGACAACGGCTGCGAGTTGGAGGTGGGCGGCTACTGCTACAACATCAACCTCTCCGGCGCCGCGTCTTCCGGGACGCTCACAGGGCTAGAGGGCGTTCGCGTCCGTGTGCGGCTCACTCGAGCAGATCAGAGGAATCCACAAGCCCGATTCGAGGACTTCAACCACGACGATGACGCGTGTGAGCTCCGGCCGCCGGAGAGCTCCATCGACGCGGCCATGGCCGCTTCCATCGCGGGCAAGCTGTCGGGCAAGGGGAGTTATGCCTCCACCGGCAACGGGCAAGACCCACTTGGGCGGGACCGTTCCGCTGCCCATCGTGGCCCTGGCTGCCTCAGAGACGGCCGAGCTTCGACGCCGGCGCCACCGTCCTTCGTTGAGATGATGGGGAATTTTTTTGCCCCAGGACACCGTTAAAAGGTGGCATTTGCTATCAACCACTGAAAAAACGTGTCGCTGCTGGGAGACACTGATAAGCCGTGTACATTTGCTAGAAGACATTGCAAGCACCGTCCTCTCCAGAAGGCAGCATGAGATTTTCTCCCACGCGAGTCACCGTCTCCAGGCGGCGACACCGATTCCTCTCGGTGCCGACGCGCGGCCCTTCCCCAACGGCAGCCGCTCCGGTAGGGGCCTCTCCCCGACGACATCCGCGCCCGGCAGGGGCCTCGCGAGGGCCCCTCTCATTGCCACGTTGGGGAGGCAAGTGCGGCGTCGGAGATAGCGCTCCCCGAGGCCGTCGGTGACAGTGAGCACGAGACGACGGAGGAGGAACGAGGGGGCGTTGAGAGGGAGGAAGAGTAGTACGAGTACAAGGAAAACGCGGAGGCGGAGCTCAGCCGCGACGAGGACGACAAAGACAACGCCGTGAACGCGCCGAACACGCCGCCGCCCGTGCCCGAGTCGTCCATGTCCATCGTCCCCGCTTCTTGCCCTCTTCTTCTTCTTGCTCTGCAGTTTTCCGGGAAAGAAGGACTTCCACCGAGTCTACCACGGCAGCTTCCGGCCGGCATGCTTGTGCTAGCGGCTGCAGCGGATGTGCCTATGTGGGTGGCGGAGCCTCTTCTCGGCAGTCCACGAGCCACGAGCAGGCATCATGGCCTCGGCTAGTCCCCCGCGTGCCTAGGAGCTGCAGAGCCGACGGAACTCCGGCGACAAGAGTCTCGCCGGGTATAGTTGGCCATTTGACCCGTGACCCGCGGCCCGGCAAAACGGCCCGGTACCTGGGCCGGCCCGGTCCGTACTGTGCGGGCTACGGGCGGCCCGGCCCGGTGACCGGGCGGGCCATGGGCCGCTGCCTCGGCCCGCGGCACGGAGCCGGCCCGGTCCGCTGGCCCGTCTGGCCCGCTGCTGGCCCGGCCTGCTAAAGGCTATATAAAAACGAGGCGGCCTGTTAACTTTTTAGAAAAGGTGCCTGGCTAACTTTCTTGCCTAGGAATGCCATGGGCCTGGTGCCTCCGTCGAGCCGGCCTGCCTGCTGCCAAAGCAAGCTAACAAGGGAAGCATCCATAGGTACTGGTCCGTTCGTTTGTTGCCGATGCCACCTTCCCCAGCGCGGCGGCGGGAGGACCGGGGCCGCGGGCGCGGAGCAGCGGTGCGGGAGTGACCAGCGCTGCGGGCGGCGTGAGCTGCGGCGGGGGCGGCGGCGCGGCGCGGCGCGGCTGCTGCCGGGCTGGCGGGCGGCGCGCGAAAGAAGCGGTGCAGCGTAGCGGCGAGCAGCGCGAAGCGAGCGCGCGAGCAGCGCGGAGCAGCGCTGGCGGGCGGCGGCGCGCGAGCAGCGCAGCGGGCGTAGCCGGGCGGGCGGCGCCGCGGCAGCGCCAGTATGGCTGCCGGCCAACGACGGGAGCAGAGCGCGAGCAGCGTTTTTTTTCAAAATCGCCGGGTCGCCAGGGCCCGGCTGCCCGAGTGGGCCTATGGGCCGCGAAAATGGCTCACGACGGGCCATGGCCGAGGGAGCCGCCCGAGCCGTGCAGGTGGCACGCCCCAGCCCGTGAGCCCGTGCCCGCGTCCGGCGCCCCGGTCCGCCCCGGGCGGCCACGCGGGTAATCGGCCGCCCGTTGGACATCTATATCGCCGGATTGAGAAAAAATCTGAAGTAGCGGCAGTACTTTGGGACGATGCAGAGTCAACAAGGGCAAACATGTCGTTCCTGTAGCTTTACATTAAATTCGAATATAATAGTTGGGCCTTGTTTAGATGGTAAATTTTTTAGCAGACCAATGTCACATCGTATAATCGTAAAGACGTTTAAGCTTGTTAGTGGTAAATATTATCCTACCATGGAGTAACTAGACTCAAAAAGAATCGCCTCGAATGTACATCTAAACCGTGTAATTAGTTATTTTTTATCTACATTTAATACTCTAAACATATGTTTTTTTAGTGTATTTAATGTGATGTGACGAAGAAAAAAGTGAGGAAAAAGTTAGAAATTTTTGCCAACTAAACGTGGCCTTGATACGACAAATTGCAATACATTTGTAGTGACAGAGACACAATTTTTAGTGGCCAGGAGCAAAAGTCACATTTGAACGTTGTCCTGCAGCCAATTTTCCCTTTTTTGCGTGGTCCCAGCATGCCACATGGTGGGCCCCTCTGCAGGGTCTACAGCAACATGTGCTGCATGCAGATGACCAGGTTGCCTTCCCTGCCTTTGATGAAGACGCGTGTGCGACCGATTCTTGGGTTGGCCATCCACGTCCCTTTCCTCGAAGCTTCCCATGGTTTTCGTCTTTTTTCCTTTTCTTTTTATTTTATCCTTTTCACCCCCCTCCCAAGCAAAGCAACATCGACACGGCAGCGAGCCACTCACGGCAGCGAGCCACTGTGGGGACGACAGTCGGCGACTTCTCCAACAATACCTTTGGTTCGCCGACAATGCAAATCCACGACGCCGCTCCCAACCATTTCTAGCCTACGCTTCATGAGACCCTTCCGCACAAAGCGACACCACGTCTGTCTATGGCGCCTCTACGCTCACGGCGACCTGGCCCAATGGCAAATCTAGATCTCAGTCCTTTAGGGACCTTGATGTACTTGGCTCCTTCCCGTTAAGGGCCTACTTGGAAGAATCTTTGCTTTAATATTTGGGATCCCTTAATAATAGGGCTTATTAGATACACACCACTGAAATTTTCGTGCTTTTGAAATACACCACTACAATTCATCTAATTGGCCTCGACACCATTGCAATTTTATTAATTTTTGAAATACGCCATTATCTACGTTTTTCATGGTCTTTGGCCCACTGTCAGATGTATAAAGCAGGCTACATTTTCGTATGGACAATTATGCCCTCCTTCAATAGATCGAAAGGACAAGGCATCTCTGGACACTTGACGCCCGACGCCCGTCCTCCAATTTGCTGTTCCTCACTCCACTCTTCCGGCGGCGTGTACGAGAACTTGCTCTTCTTCCCCGTCGTGCAGATGCTCAAGGACCGGTACCCCGGCGTGCTGGTCGATGTGGTGGCGTTGGCCAAGGGGCAAGCAGGTGTACGAGATGTGCAAGAACGTCAGGTACGCCGACGTTTACGACCCCAACGACGACTGGCCGGAGCCCGCCGAGTACACACACATGCTCGACATTAACGCCGTGAAGAATATGGTGAAGGGCCCGCTCCCAGCATCGCATTGGCATAAAAGTAGCAGCAGCCAACATCATTCCATTGCTTTGTACACAGTTCCAAAGAATTTATGTGAGCTATTACGAACTGCAAATAGTACAGCATGCATGATGTGTATTCCGATGTTATACCGATATATATTAATAAATCACATCAAACGTTGCCCATGTGTTAATTTGGTGTTAAATATTATTGTATCTAATTTATTCATGTGTGCATTTATAGAGAATAGACGGATAGTCTGGTTCACTTAGACGTTGCCCATGTACAGAGAAGATGGGGGTATAATTGTCTATATGAAAATATGGCATGTCGTATACGTCTGTAAGTGGGCAAAGACCATGAAAAACGTGAGACAATGGTGTATTTCAAAGATCGATAGGGAATTACAGCAATGGTGTCGGTAGATTAGATGAATTGTAGTGGTATATTTTTCAAAAGACGAAAAATTCCAATGGTGTGTATCTAATAAGCCCTTAATATTAACCTATACAAAGTGCTGGACCTCCCAACGGTTTCACCCTGTCCACGTCGGATGGTGGGACCCCAGCAGCGCCTCCTCGTCTCCGGTTGGCCCGCTCCTTCGCGGCCTTACCCGTGGCCACTAGAATGATCATCAGCTCCGGAGCCCAGAAATAACCACGGCCCCCTCGCCCCCGGGTAAAAAAAAAAAAAAAAAAAAAACTTCCGACCAGAAACTTCTCTCGTTCTCATCTCTTCCGATGCTGCCCGCCTCCGCCTCTCCCGCCACCCGATGCCGCGACATCGCGGGAGGCCACCGGCCGCGTCGGCGCGGCGCCTCCACCTCCTCCTCCACTCTCCGCTTCCTCACTCTCCTTTTCTCAATCTCTCCCTCCTCGCGCGGGCTGCGCGATGGCGGCGGTGGTACGGCGGCGGCGGCGCGGGCACCCTACGGCGGTCGCCGTCCCCAAGCCACGGCGCGGTAGGGAGCGCCGCTGGTGGCTGCCTCCTCTTCCCCGGCGCCAGTTCGGCCCGGTACTCGGCGTGGGTGGTTTTCTTGCTCGATCAATTTGGTACTCCCATATTTCGAATTCATCCTTGTCTGTTTCTGTTTAATTTTCTTCCAGCTGCATCAGCACCTTGATCTGGTGGTAAATTACTCTAACAAAGAAAAAAAAAGCCATGTTGCGTCTGCCATAGTTCCATTTATCTCTTTGTTTGGTTCACAATTGTTATGTGTTGCTGGCTGATGCGACCTGGCACCTGCCTCTTGCAATTTATGTCCATTTGTTGTACCTTGGACCAAGATTGACAGGTATTTGAGATGCTTTTTTTTTTTTTTTTTTTTTTTTTTTTTTGATCTTTGAGATGCTTTCTTTACTCAGTGATGTACCATGCTTTTTGTTACGTATTGCCTGCAGCCACATTATAGTAGACCTATCTTTGTTTATATGGAATAAAATTAACACAGTATGTGCTTGTGTCCTCAACTATAACCGTGGATGTTAATGAGATTACTTGATTTCCCAGTTCCTCTCATGTCTTGTTCTTATTTTCCAAAACATCGCTTGGTCCACAAAGTGGATCCTTCAAACTTTTGCATCATATGGATTAGTTACTTCCATTTATTGACACAATATTGATTATGATTTTTTTGGCAGAAGATTATGATTTGTTGTTGCTCAAGTTATTCTTGACTTCTCCTGCCTACAAGGACATCCAATACTTCTCTGGACATGGCAACCTATAAAGACTGTACTTCAGTTCCAGGTATCGCCCGTTCAATCATGCTACTTTTATGAGCAGTTAGTTTTCTTGTCATAGCACAACTGATCTAATTGGACGCTTCAGATCACTTGATTTTGGAGCCACTAAAAATTATTGCTTTCGTCTATATTGAGTGACAAAAAGTGACATCTTTCTGGTATTCCCATTTATGCAATGATGTCTCATGTATTGTGTGGTTTATTATGTTCCTCTAGAATAAAAAAAGAAAGGTCAAAGGTACTGCTTATTGCCTTTTCATTTCTATTTTAATGTGCAATTCTATTTCTGTCGGCGGCTCAGATTTAGTCCAGTTAGATTTTTCCTTCAAGTTGATATATAACTCAATCTTGTTGTTTTATGCTTGCTAGAATTTTTCATAGTTTCCAAATATTGCAGGTTCTAATTGACAAAAAGTGCTGCTTGGAGTGGTTGGGCGTCGGCTCTTCCTTTCCGTCGTCGCTAGCGTATCGGCTCAGCCTCTCAATATGGCACTGGCCACCATCAGGCCCATCGCTGGTGGCGAGCACCCACCAGGTATGCCCATCCCTTCTCTTCCCTGTCTGCTCGGCGACTGAGCACCCGAACCTAGCTTAGTCCATTTATATTACGATCTGATGTAACCACAATCTATTTTGCCTGCTATTTCCTCTTTACAGAATAGTAGATCGTTCAAGTCCATCCCTTGGAGGCCTGGACCGAATGCCAATTCGTGCCTCATGCCTCAATGCTGTCATCTCAAACAATTGTACCAAGCAAGAGCAGCACGAGGTAACTGAGTCTCTCCCAAAAGAACTCACTTTCGATGTTGAGATTAATTGGTTGCTCTATCCTTTCGTTTCTTATTTGGGGCTAAAACAAAGCTAGGTTCTACCTTTTAAAAGAAACCAGGTTCTTCCTTTTCTATTATGGAATAAAAATCTGAAAAGTTAGGCCTATTTTTTTTTAAAAAAACTATCACCTTTACCGTGATTGACATATTCTTACAAAGAAATGTAGTGTAGTTGTTTCATTCTTATAATGTGTTGGTAACCAGCATTTATTTATGAACCCAAATATAGCATGTTACTTCAGCTCGATGTGGTTTTGACAGTACCTTTATCCTGCTTGAGTGAATTTCAGTGACATCATTCAGTTAGTTCAAAATTAACTCACTGCCTTGTAACCACATTAAAAAATATTTTGCTTATTTCAGACTTAGTTAAGTAACAGTTTCCAGTGCTTCCAATGAGTGCATCATCAGCTACTATTGGTATGATAGTTAGGAAATTAAAAGCGATTTAATATTGCTCCAAGCTCCTGAAGGCATTTGCTATACAAATATGATGCTTCACCTATTATGATTTTTTTGGGCAATACTTACAGCTCCATATAAATGAAACAAATGAGATTGTGAGCTCACCTATGTTGCTTATACCAAAATATGAACTATGATAATCAAAGGCAACCTCAACTGGTTTGTAAAATTGCATTTAGTTCTGCTAATTGACAAATGTCGTCTCCATTATAGATGGACGATGTAAAATCTGTACATGCTAATTGCATCTTTGGATTCTGTAGATGACCGTCTTGATCACCCTTTCAGGATCCTCCTTTCCAGTTCACATGCTTGGTTGTAACTAAAGGAAGGCAGACCTGTGAGACTGATCAAACAGATTCAGGAAAATGGTTGGATGTGCCAAAAGGGGACCTTGTTTTTGCGTAATTGAGTAAACTTCACTTTCAAGCATTTAGCCATTAAGCAATAATTATTTTAAGCCCAAATTCCATTTACTTAACCAGTTATTCCCAATTAATGCTCCTGTTATGATAAAATATATATACCACTCTGATCACCTACCACGCTCGTTCGCGGCCTTTCCGTGGCCTCCGTAATGAACCCTCTCGCATGGGCACAAGAAAAAAAAAAAAACAACTCGCCAGAAACTTCTCGCTCCTCTCTCCCTTGTCCTCTCCGCGACGCAGACAGGGCGACGCGGCGCCGCCTCCACCTCCGCCTCCCATCTCCGCTTCCTTCCCCTCCGCCTCCTCACGCGGGCGGCTCGACGGCGGCGGCGGCGCGGACTCCGTACGGACACGGCACCCGTCGGCCCTGCGGTTGTCGTTCCAGGCGACGGCGCGACGGTAACGGGCTATGCTGGTGCCCCCCGCCACCGCCAACGCCGCCTCCCTCTCCTGGTCTCTCCCCTTCCCTATCCTGATGTTGTTCCATGTCCCTCAGCTGTGGTGATGTTGCTCCCTTCCATGATTTTTCTGCTCGATGTGAGGTTTGGACCCAACAAGGCAGGTTCAGTTTCAACCCACGTGTATTGTTCTTCCCTTCTCTAACCAATCTATATACATATACATACTGCTCCAAATATGATGTCACGTGGTCAGTTCGGTTGGATGTTTACAGGAAGATGGAAGAGTTTGGCATACAGACAGAGAGAAATTATGAGGAGTAACAGAATTTGGAGAGTTTGGATGAGTCCTCTACATAGTCTAATATGATGTACTAATACTTCACACCCATATCTGTTTCATTTAACAGGTTTCGAATATTGAAGGTAGGATCAGAAATGGATATATGCTTGGCATGAATTCTGTACCATCAAGCATGACATCCGTACCATGTGCCAAGATGCATTGAGGTAGCTTCTTTATGCTCAGGATTATTTAAACTGTGTAGCTTCCTCTTCTTTATAGGCTTGGATTCCTAACAATCCTACTGGCTCTTTGTTTGTTATCCCTCATTGACTAATCTTCCACGCCTATTTCCTGTTGCTCCCGCCCGAACACTGTTTGCAGTGGAGTTCTGTTACTAATTCGGGATATGCTAATTAGTAACAGAACTCCCAAATACTCTTTGCAGTGCTACTGGATTTTGTATTCCAGAGACTTAACAGTGCTCATTATCAGGATCTTTTCCCCTTACTTTACCTCCATGACCATTATTCCTATGAGGCCTGTATTTGCAAGTTAGATGGAATTTAGAGCACGTTCCTTAGAGTTTCTTGGATCCTCATTAGGTGCCAATTCCTATTTTGTTTATTTCAAGTATATTAATCTTGTGTTTCTTTAAATGTAGGTTGTGAATTTATATTCAGTTTTGGGCTCATGTATCTCGATTCATAGCTACAGGCAGGCAAGCCCATCCCTTAGTCCACAACTTTTTATTATTCATGCCTCATATTATTTGAAGTCATGAATGCCCGAATGTAACAATAAGCTGCTATAAGTTTAGTAACTACTGTGTTCTTCTCTACCCATTTGAGTTAATGAGTGATTATTGTCCACAACTTATATCCCACATTTGGTAAGTCCTCTATCCTCTATCTGGTTGTTGTTTGCCACAATGACTCCTCTCATATGAAGGTCCATTCTACAACTTTGGGCCACTCCTTGTATGATCTCCAATATAGATATGATCACGTACAATTCTGTATGATGTTCAGTTCATCTGTCATTGATAAATGTTTTTTCTGTTTTAACTGTCCTTGTAACACAATAAATCTTGGATGCAACAATTATGGTGAGAGTTGGTTTCCTATATCTTGCTGTCAGGAAAGACTGTATTGGTATTTTTGAAATATAATGTAACAATAGCAGTTCATTCATGGTTGTTAGTACAAAAAAAATTGTCTTTCTATGCATAGAGGCATGTTTGTACGTACACGACCTGCACTCTACTAACCGGGCGCGCGCTCTCTACTAGTAATATATATTGTTCTTATATAAAAAAAAAAAGCCGCCACCAAGGTTTTACCGTGAGAAAAGAAAAAGTTTCCAATCCACCCAGCAAACGGACCGACAGAAGTGAATGGGCCGATGAAAACGAACGGGCCCAACAGCAAATAGAACAACAGCTTTGCAAGACAGAAAAATTAAAAACGATGCGCAGCCACAGAAGCCTCATACCAACCACGGCAACAACCCCACACCAATTCGCAACCCTAAATCCTCTTTCGTCGGCGTAAAAAAGGAAAAAAACCTCTTTCGTCTCTGGTTCTGGAGGAATGGCGAAGTCGCCGCATCGGGGCTCAGCCGCTCCCGCACAACTCTCGCCGCCTCCGCCTTCGCCCCCCCCTCTCCTTGCCGGCCGCGGGTCTCCAGGGTCTTCGTCGGTAAGGCACCTCATCACCTCACGAATCCCCCGATTTATCCTCACAGAGGTTGGATTCCCCCTGGCCATTCTAATTTAATTTCCCGATCTGGTCGCCATGTCCGCCGCCGCCGCCGGGGGTTCCCCAAGTGGGTGCGCCATGTCCGCCGCCGCCGCCGTGGGGTCCCCAAGTGGGTGCTTCTGGAGACCTACGTGTTCCGCAGGGACGACGACGAGTCCTTCCCCGACGACACGGAGGCGCCCATCAGGGCGTCCAGCACCACCTCCTGGGGCGCCGACTTCCGCATCGCCTTCTTCCTCGTCAAGCCCCCGCAGATCTCCCGCCTCTACGCGCAGCTGCCGGGCTTTCCGGGTCCCGACAAGGCGGAGCCTTTACGCATGCTGGCGACCCACCACCATCTTGCCCTGCTCTACGTCGGCACCAGGACACCTTCTGGAGGTGTAGTTCAGAACTTCTTCATCTTCAGAACCGACGAGAACAACCCTTCCTCATCCTCGCTTAGAGCGCTCCCCCCTTGTACCGAGCCCCAGTATACTTATTCCCGCCTACGTCCTCGTCATCGACCTTCCAATGCTACTCCCCGCCTACTAGATTTGATTTCCTCAGGCCTGTGGTGCGGCGACAAAGAGGAGTTCGTGGTGGCAGAGCTCACTCTTTACGTTGCCACCAGTGGCCGCAGACGCATTGAGGCCTTGGCTGACATCTGCTTGCTGCGCTCCTCCTTCACTGAAGATCAGCTTGGCCACAAATGGGACTCCTTGCATGTGCGAATCCTGTCCACTACTGACGATGATCTATGGAAACTCTCCCAATGGCAGACTGATGCCGTCATCCCCTTCCAACGATGGTTGTGCTGGATCGACTACAAGCAAGGCATCCTCTTCTGCGATGTGTCCAATAAAGTGCCTGCCCCTAACGTCACCTTCCTCTGGTTTCCTTTGGACAAGTCCCCTCTTACCAGCACCCGCAAAACCACATGCGGCTTTTATGATGGCGTTTCCGTTGTCGACCATGGCCGTTTGCTCAAGTTCGTCAATGTCGCCCGCCACGATGGCCTTGCCTTATATGCAGCACTCAAACCCGGCACTGGCTTCACCATCACCTGCCACACCCTCGTGTTAGGCGGCAACATGGCGTGGAAGGAGGACTACACTTGTCACCTCTAATGACCTCCATGACCGCCTCCAATGCGGCATCCCCATGTTCCCTCGAGTTGATATTGATATGCCACATGTAGTGCACTTCCTTTTCATTGAGTTTGGATATGCCTACGAGAAGATGTCGGTGCTCTCCATTGATATGAGCACCAAGACCGTGGAATCATTTTATCTCGTATATGGATGGGAATGAGTATCAAACCGGCGACAATAAGTGCTCTCAAACCAATGATGTTGACTTCATCACGAAAAGTGCTTGTCTCCCACACCCACGCCCTTCCTCCCTTGTGAGTTTCCCAGGTTCTGCTATTTATCAAGGTATGTAATATTGTTGCTTCCCTTTTATAAATAACTCAATAGATTTTGATTTTGTCGGTTCATATTTGAATATTGTTGCATACATATACATATATATATACACATATACTAGTGGGAACTCCTGCGTGTTGCGTGCGTGGGAGATGCAATCTATACAATTCTTTCTAGAAAAATTTATGAAAGAGTTTATGAAAAACAAAAAATTGCAAGTAAAATTTAGGGGCAACAATCATTGGAAAAAATATATAAGCAAAATTTAGATAGAAAAAGGTTTGAAAAAATGGGGAAAAATGTCTATCCATGGATCGCGGCGGCATGGCGGTGGTGGTGACGGCAAGCTCGCGTGAGTTCCCATGTCGGCGTGGCCACAAGGGCGGCATGAGGGTGGTGGTGACGGCAAGAGGAGAAGAGCAAATCTGATTTTATAACATTATCGTGATCTTCCTAATCTTCCTAGGATGGATCGGGGATGCTCCCGGTGGCTCTAGAATGGAAGATGTTGTCGGCGGTCACTATCAAGCGGTTGTAGAATCCAATCGTTGGCATGCGAACGGATGGTCGAGGAAGGCTGTAGAATCAATCGTTGGCATGCGAGCGGATGGTTGAGAAAATTCGGATGGCGTGGCTAGCTGAGGTGCTCAAAAATAAGGAATATGCATATGCAATTTCATTTTTAGGAGGTGCGCAATTCTTTCCATAATTAGGGTGTGGATTGATTTTTGCACCCGGTACAGAAACCATTCGAGTCCAATGATACGAACATGAACGCTTGTCCCTTCAATCCCCCTCCCAATTACTACACGTAAAATTATATCCCCACCCTCTTGTCCTTTTTTTCAAGGGCATAGATTCAAAATTATAGCAGATTCAACTGCAAGATCTCCACTTTCATACCCATATAATCAATTGCAGCATAAGCGTCCATGTTTCTTTCTTATCTTTGAAACACAACTCGAACATGTTGATTCAGACTCATATTCACATAGTTTATTTATTTGATTATAATCCAACCATAAACGGTGAGTGCCAACAAAAGCTTGATTAAGTCCATGTGGTGCTAATTGTGCAATTATGCAGTGTCTCTCAGATTTAGCATAATGTTTATGGCCAAGCTGTTGTGTCCATGGCTTCAATCTTGCATTGTTGGCATTTCATATGTTGTAGTGTAGCCTCTTTATCCAACCTGCAAAATATTAGGGTAGCCTGTAGCCTTCTAAACATAAGAGCTGCCTGTCAATATCTGTCTTCTTTTATATGCTGTTGGAAATTACTAGCAGTTGGAACTCAAGTATGCTACCATTTAACCTTCAATGTTTTTTTTTGGCAATTCTTTCCTAAGTAAACAACTCACTTCACGAAGTGCCGCCTTTGCATTGTTAAGCCGTCTCTTGATCATAGTACAAAAGCAAGTTTAATTTGAAACATCATCTATCTAGTTTAGTTTTTAATTTGTCACAATATTTATTTATTGCAGGAAGATGAAGGATATGGAATGAGTCACGTCTGCCACTACTTCATCCTAATTGTCGTGCTTTCTTCTAAATCTTCAAAACCAAAGAAAGGCTTCTGTCCTACTCGTCAACAAAACTGAAGGAGCTATTTCATGTTGGCCTAGGAAGCACGTGTCTTATGGTCTTTACTTTCATGTTGTATGAACAGATAAGTAAATTGTATCAAAGTTTATCGCGTGTCCTGTAGGTTCGTCAAAAAAGAGTTTGTCATGTATCCTGCTGTTTTAAGTACAATCTTTAATTTGTGTTTGGATGTGCCACTTCGTTCTCAAACTAGCTTGTGTATATTAAGTCTGTACAACTGGCACTGTACTGAAGAGGAAAGAGTATGTGAAGTTTAATCTCTAGGTTTGCTTGTTTTACCACGTACTAACACCAGAGACTGCTTTGTGATCTTTTGGTGCCATGCGAGATGCCACCAGAGACTGCTTTGTGATCTTTTGGTGCCATGCGAGATGCCTTCTGAGCGATGTCAATGAAGATGTCGTAGATGTTGAAGCTGCCCTCCACATGCCCTCGCCGCCGCCTGCCGGAGACACCATCCAAGAAGGTGAACCCCACTCCGCACAGCGCGCGGGAATGGGAAACTTAACCCTAACTTATTTTTGAGCCCATGTGTTGCTAGAGGCTATTTTTTTTTTTTTTTACAACAAGGAGCATAGAAAAACATGATGTTAACTTAGTAAAATAGTTTTAACCACATTTCCGTTGCAACAAGAATGGTAATGCTGATTGTAAGGTTAAGTATTACGTAAATCCAAACCAATCAGTGAGCCATATAAGGGAGTATTTCGTCTAGGCAATGCTCCTCCACACTTTTTCTTGATTGCTTCGTCCTGCAAAAACGCACAAGTAGCAGTGAGCATTATATTGACTTAAGACAATCAATGACAAACATACTTGCAGAAATACCTATCGAGTTCTGTAAATAATGTTGGCACCTGCACCAAGCACCAAGGTGAGCAATTAGCTCATTTCTGCCCTCTCCCTTATCCCCTTCACCTCTCCCTTCTCCCCTTTACCCAGTAAGAAGAGCAGGAGCTCCTCCCCTCTCTGTCTCCCACGCGCGCACACTGCACCCAAGTTCAAGTTTCAGAGTTTTCAAGTCTGAAACTGAACTCCCACAAGTTTTAGAGTTGTCTGAAACTGAACTCCCACAAGTTTTAGAGTTGTCTGAAACTGAACCAACACTGAGATGGCTGGAAGATTGAGGCAATGAGCTAAGATTTCCATTGCAATTTGAGGTCCTACTTATACACAATTTAGTACCAACTATGGTTCTAGGGATGGTGCTAGTCACCTCAAAGCTACCAACTATGTACCCTAAGCATGGCTATCTACTCCTACATCACCCAAGTATGGTGATTGAGACTACTACCTACTTTAGAGTACAAGTATGGCTTGAAGCCATACCAACCGATGGGGTGATGGGATTCTAATCCAATTTCTCCCTAATGCTGCCCACAATCAAGAAAACAGCAGATCATGTCTTACAAATAACATGCACCTCTAAATTCTGATAGACTAGGTGCTACCATCTTATGCCATAACTGTATGCAAGACTTCTATAAACTTCAATAGAAACCCGCGAACACCGGTGGCTGGAGTGGGACCTTAAAGATGGTGACGTTGGCTCGTCCATGCGGTGGCGAAATACGGTGAGCATGGGAGGGGATGTTGCAGGTGTCGATTGATGCCACCGAGGGGTTGAACTTGCGCATCATGCTCCTGTGGTCCATAGAGGCCAACGAGGAGGCGTTTGGTGGTGGGTATGGGGAGATCGACGAGCTCGAACCGGGCTCGTCCATGGTGACGGCGGCTGCTACTTCTGAAGGCGCTAGAGAAGGAGAGAGGGGCACGACGAGGGGCGTAGAGGTAGCTGCGTGCACAGCCGGTGGCGCGCGGCCATTGGCGAGGGCGGGGGGCGAGGCACAAGGCTAGGAGCGGGGTTGGGGCATGACCGTTTCCAGAGGAAGAAGAAGGTGCCCAGTCACTTACAGCTTGGACCCACGATGCAAAGACAAAGAAGGGAGAACATGAGGATATGAGTGAAGGGTATTTTAGACACTGGCATCAGCTAGGCCCACGTGTCAGGGCTCCAAACGGCCAAACTCCAACAGAATAGAGACAGAATGGTATAGAGGGCAACACAAAAGTTCGACGATGGTACAGAGGTGCGCTCCAACTTTCTAGTAGTATGTAAGTCTACACCATCTTGTATAATTCTAGTGGTATGTAAGTCTACACCATCTTGTATAATGGTACACGCGGTAAAAGTCTCATATGGATAGCAAACCCGAAAAAAAAAAAAAAATCTTACTATGTTAGAGAGCTC
The DNA here is from genome assembly GCA_015847255.1 of Hyparrhenia diplandra. Lineage (NCBI taxonomy): Eukaryota > Viridiplantae > Streptophyta > Magnoliopsida > Poales > Poaceae > Hyparrhenia > Hyparrhenia diplandra. The sequence goes on along the minus strand of JADLZK010009115.1, from coordinate 530,062 downwards.
CTACTAACTCTGAAGCATTAAAGTGCCAAGCAACCATTTTCCTCCTCCACCACCTTGCCATCTTGAATTAAAATAAACAGTAAGTTGTTGAAGAAGAAAGCAAGGGACCAGTTGCAAAAACATAGAAAACATTTCGCCAATAGTTTATGCCAATGTCCTATTTTGAAAAAAAATCATGGAACAAAATGGATAACTAACTCGCACTCTCGAGAATTTCATATTAAAAGCTAACTGGTTTTTATTAGTCCCACTGCTCTGATCAGAGCGAGAACTGGAGAAATTCAAGTGGGTCGAGTTAATCGTCCAAAATATTGGTTACCAGCATACCTTATGCAGATGATGAGGTCCAGGAAAACCGTGATGCAGAGAGGATGACAAAATGTGACTCAGAGTGTGTCACAACGTAGCTTCAAAGATGCAATTCACGCTATAGCGCCGCTATTGCCGCTTTAGCGCGCTATTTGTTTTAAATAACAGGAAATCATGACAATTATATAATTATAATCTGATAAGTGATAATATATGATAAGTGATAATGATAACCATATAATAAAGTCCTTATCCTCAAAGGAAACAACCATGAAGGCATCAAGTCAACTACATAAGCAAACAACCATAAAGTTACTGAAATCATTTAATCACTAACAATTGGGTTTGGCTGATCAATTTGCCAATAGCTCCATAATAGCGCGCTATGACGATATCTGAGTTTAGTGGCGCTATAGCACCCTATAGCGCCAAAAAGTGCAATTGCGTAGCGCGAGCTGCATTGCGCCGCTATAGCGTGCTATTTAAATGGTGGGTTAGTCTGCATTGTTTCACTTTTGCTTATATAAAGGTACCTCATTCTAGCATGTACCACCCGTCAAGGAAGAGAGGTATACTCACGGTTTTAGTTTGCTTTCATTTAGTCATCTGTTTTTTGAAATCTTCTATTTGTGTTGCCAAGCTAACACCTCTCACATGTATTTCATCATCAATCAGTTATTTCAGTTGCTCACATGTAATATGAATTGTCATTCTCATCATTACACAGTTTAATACACCTCTGATAAGCATCAAGGCTGTCGTGAGCCAAATCCGTTTGTTGCTAGCTGCAGTCCTACATATATGGGCACTCAGTTTGCAGGTAAATTCTGTGACTCCTGGATAATTGGCATGTTCTTTTTTAGTTTTGAATTTCTGATGTATGCACAGTGATACATATAGCCAAGAAGATCTTAGTTGAGGCACATAATAAAATCTGGGAACTAAATTTGAGAAAAAAAAAACTTTCTAGATGATTCTTAAATAGAAGCTGATAACTGAACTTCTTTCATAATCATGTTTGTATGGACAGAGGAGTAGTGCACTCTCGAAGCTAAGCAATTAATAAGCCATCCTCTATTTGACCTTTGGCCAATGGACAATGCTCATCGTCTTCCCATCAGTTAGAACCCTATTAATGTTTGTTGCTGACTTGCTGTGGCTTATAGATCCCATAAACGTCATTTTGCATTGAAGGCACAGAACCAAGAGGAAATGTTTCCCTGATGCATCATATTGCCATGGGTGATGTTGAAGGCTAGCAAATCATCCCCTGATATTTTTCTTGCTGCTATCGATCTTGGCCTGAGTAGAATAGGAGTAGCATACTTGGACCTAAAATCGTGGGATATTAAGCAAGCGTATTTTACAGATGGACATCAGTAGAACATGCCTTTTGGTATATTGTGGAAGCATGAGCCATGATGTTAGCTTCTGAAGGCGTGCTGGCAAGTCTGCAACTTTGTATTGGCACTGTAATTTTTCTAGATAACTGAGTGCTATCTGAAAGTGTCAATGCAATAACCTTATACAGTGTAAGTTTTTTTTTGGTATCTCGAAGATGTAATCTGGTTGCACTTTATATATATATTGATTCTTTTGTGCCGGTAATTGAAACACCAAAGTGCTAAGAATAGGTAAGTTTTGCTGATAATGCTTGGCTGATATTTCTCAAATCTATGACAATGAACTTGTGAGCTTGCTGCCTAATTATCCTTTTTTGTGGAACCTGCTTATGAGTATGTCACTGTGCAGAGTTTTACAGTCTCTTTGGCTTTGAGATATTTCTTTTAATTCTAATCTTGATAAATCCTGAATCCTGACTGTTCTTGATAATCCTATGGCAAGAGAATTGGCTGGAATGCTACGCCGCCGGTGACCTCAAAATCAACTCTAATGGCTCTTTCGACAATGCAGGGTAGCTGGGGCTTTTTGTTCGTGACCATGCATGATGGTGAAGCGGTGCTTGCAGGTGCTGATCACCTAAGATCAATACTGGATGCATTTACTGCTGCAGCTGCAGCGTGTGCTCAAGCAGCTACAGACCAAAGTATTTTTTTTTTTCGAGACCGCGCCGTTGCGCGTATTTTCGATAAGCGAAGATAGTTCAAAATACAAGAAGCACCGGTAATCAAACGATTACCGAAGCGAAACCTAAGCACTACCGGATACAACAAGCGAGGATTACATGGTGACCAATTTGCGACTAAACGACCGACCCTAAGCTGCACTAGGCCTCCTCCTCGGCGAGCCCCTCCAAGTTGAGCTCCATGGCGGAGAGGTCAAAACGTCCATCGAGAAGCATCTCGAAGCGGCGCCGCTTGGCCGGCGGCATGCCGCGCGCCTGAAGAGGGTTCTCACCTTCTCCTCGAGGACAAGCTGGAGCCTCTCCGGGTCCGCCGCGGCCCAACTTTAGCGGCAACAACGATTGGGCCTGCAAGGTCGCGTGCGCAGCCCTAGGCTGTGCGGCAATCGACCACTCTGACGAGGGTGTGGAGGCCGGGTGCGTGCACGGCGTGGCGTGGCCCGACGAATCTGGCGGCGGCACGCCGTCCCACCTTCAATCTCCTCGCGCCATTTGCGATGGCCGTAGCCACGTCCACGGGGACAACCACTTCCTCGGGAGACACCGGAGGCGCTGCGAGGGGGCGTGGCGGCAGCTCTGTCCTCGAAACACCGGAGGCGGGTCGGGGGGCAGCAATACCTCCGGTATCGGCGGGGCCTCCGTGAGCGTCGGCGACGGGGGCCCGAAGTCGCAAACTCCGCCGCCACTAGCTCAGCCCCACCAGTCAACCGGCACCGTGGGGTCGGTTACTGGAGAACGGACGTCCTGCCGGTGGCGTGGTGCAGAGCTCCAGGTCACGGTCTCATCGAGCATTGGGTCCCCCCGAGTGGGAGGCTCCGCAGCCACACGCGCCTCGCTTGCCAACGGATCGACGCAGTCGGCGTAGCTCGCTGCAGTGGCGACCAACGGAATCATTGCAGACCAAAGTATTTCACGTTTGCAAGTGGAGGTGCACTCGACAATTCTTCAGCAAGCTCTACAAACGTCCTCCATGGACCTTGCGACTTATGGTATGCTACTAAGGGACACACCCTTATTGAACGAACATTTTGTTTGCTGTAAAATTATCTCAGTGCCTAGAGCTTGTAATGTAATACCACATAATTTAGCAAAGCTGGCTTTGAGTTGGGACACGGGTGAATGCCATGTCTGGGCAAGCCCCCTCCCAGAATCTATAATGACTTTGTCTGCTCGTGATGTTGTCAAGCTTATGTTTCTAATAGAAAGGCCATAGAGCCTGGGTTTGCATAAAAAAAGGAAGTTTCTGACTTATGACCATCTGATTTGTTATATATGGTCATATACAATTGCATGAAACATGAATTATGAACAAAATATCACCGTTTGGTTGTATTCATGAGCGCCACAGAAAGGAAGACGTAGCGTTAGCACGGGCCCTATACTAGTATATATAGGGTTCCAAGTGCCTTCCAACGTTCTTTGGAGGCCTTGTGCAGAGAACGCACACAAGTGCTTTGGAGAGCATCCTGAGTCGTAGATGCATGTTTTTCGGGAACTCAAGGTGCGTTTCTGAAAAACATACATTTAGGAGGCTCTCCCAACACACAAGCTAGGCTATCTTCTGATTTGCATGTTTTGGGGAAAAAAAAAATACGTGTAGCAACAATTTGGTGCCAATCTGGTGGGTCAATGTTCAGGTGCAGGTTCACTGCCTTTGAGCCGATGCTGCTGCCTTGAGCCAATGCTGCTCCCACATTGTATCATCGAGTCAGGCGCAAAGGCGCTTGTAGAATCACCGGTTTTGCATCCAGCTGTGTCGAATCCATCCCATCCCATGGCCATGTTGGTGTCCAATACCCCAAGCCTGGCGGAGTGTCAAATGATTTGTTCCATGTTAGTCTGCAGGCCTATCCACTTAGTGAGGCCCTAAGATTCAGGAGTGATTCCTCACCACCAGTCTCCTGGTTCTCCAGAGACAGTAGACACATGTAACAATGTTTCTCCCTTCACATATGTTGTGTCCTCAAACTGCAGCTACTTTGGTGAGTTATTAAACCTTCTTTTATACTAGCTGAAGAATTTGGCGTGGATCCGGACGTGTTCAGGGAAGTGTATGGGGCAGGACATAGGTAATGTAAGTTTCTACTTTACTCATCCACCTGACATAGTCCCGTCTCTAATTCACATTTATTCTTATGCCGTGTAGTCGAATGGGCAGCACTGAACCAGCCAGCAAACCATGGAGATGGCTACTGTACCTCAGGTATATCGCCCTGATCAGACATATCCTGTACATGCACTTACAAGACATGCAAATTCTATATTAACTGACACATGAGCTTATTAATTTCTATACTATGAACATGCAGATTCTTCGCTCGGCATCCCAGAAGACGATCAACATGGCTGGGAGTCTGGCCGATCCTGGCATCTGTACTGTGAGAGCCTGCTGCAACTCAAGTATGTCGTTAGTCTGCTATGTTAGAACCTTGGCGATAGTCGTCTTAACAAATGTTATGGTACTGTACCGTTGGACTCTGCCAATGCCCACTTTATTTTGTTCATGTACTGCCGAACACCCATTACCGGTGCGAGACTTACTGAACCTATCTATCATCGGTGTTGTTTTTCTTTTGTGCTTAACTACTGAATTATATGATACCTGTGGTGCCATCATGCGCGTCGAGGCGCGCCATATTATATTATATTACTGGTGCCCACGAACAATAATCCATCAACATCTTTGTAAGGATACATAACACTTTGCCCTTCAGTCTGTTTTACAGTAGGCAATGCATCACCGAGAAACAAGAAGACCACCAGGTAAAAGGTTTGAAAGACTGGACATTTGCAGTAAGCAGGAAAGTTATACGTACCCTGATCCCTGTAGTCTCACTCCAACTCTAGCTGATTAACATGGTAAAGTTGTTTATCCTTTTTAATTTGAGGCGTCACTGATTAGCAGGAACATAGTTTGATAAGTAAAATGCAGAGTACCATTGTCATGAATAATAAAGAGATGGTTCTATGTTGATGCCCTTTACCTACACTTATTACTTTGGCTATGTTGTGGTAGCATACAATAGAGACCATAAAAGCAAATATCAGTTTTTGTGGTATTCTGTAACCCAATGAGTAAGACGAACATGTTTATGAGCAGCGAAGCTAACAACTTGCAGCAACAGCATCACCATTCTACTGAATGGACCAGAAAACACACGCAAAAGATTCAGGAAACAAAGGGACGGACGATATGGAACATAATGCATACCATTTTATAGGTACTAGTAGCAGGGCGCGCGCCTCCCGCCGCCCAGCAAAAAAAAAAAAAATGCAAACGCTATGATATATGCTATTAAGCAATCAAGTAATTATTAAATGATCTTCTCATGGCTCTTGATCTACTTGATTAAAGAAGCAAAGCTATTGGAATGAATTAATACTGTCTACTTAAAGCATATCTAACTTCATGTTCGCAGTACCTAATTATGTTTTAAACTAACCTGCTATGATGGTATTTAATCAAGCAAGAAAATATGGAACAACATAAAAGAGAGGTTGGTGCTTAGTAATTGAGCTATGCTTGGATAAATAAATATAATGTTCACTCCACAGAACACCATGTAAATATTTCTGAACCTCACTAATATCAGTAATATACAGAGAAGACTTGTTGAAAGTACAAATCTTACCTACTGGCTCGTGCCCCCATGGACCAAAATAATTATATGGCAAATCTAACTTACATGATGGGTTCAAGCACTATGAATGTAGCATGAACCTCATTGGTTTTTCTAAACAGAACCCACGCTTGGGGAGTTCCTGCGCTGGCAAATGAAGGTTTAACCATTTCCTGCTCAATTTGGACTTGTGCTTCGGACCTTCGGTGCAACTATAAACCCTTCTGGAACTTTGCCAAGCAACATCTCGGACACATCTGTTTTACAGCCATGTTTTAGTATATTCATACAACGTTCTGAGCAACAAAGGGAGTGCGTACCCAGTGAGCTGATGAATCAGAGACCATCCGGTTTCAAGGGGCATTCACCTTGTTGATGCCACTCTAGAACATGATACTTTAATTGCAGCAGTGTAGTACCTGTAGTACACAAAATTTCAGTTTCAACTATCAGTGTTAAGCTATCAGTTTCAACTACCTATAGTACCAAAAAAACAAACTAAGATTCAAAAAAAAAAAAAAAAAAAAAAAAAAAAAAAACTATGGTACCTGTAGTACACATCATAAAAGCTACTCAGTTTCAACTAATGCATTTATAAAGATAATCAATAAAGTATGGTTCAATCTGTTTTTAAAGCAATATGGTTCAAGCTATATCTAAAAGCCTTCACCAATAATCCATCAAGCAAAGTGAGATTCCTTGGGAGAAGTCATTGGAAGAATATTTTGACATTTATGAAGATATACTATCAATAAAGTGTGGTTCAATCTTTTTTAAAGCAATATGGTTCAAGCTATATCTAAAAGCCTTCACCAATAATCCATCAAGCAAAGTGAGATTTCATTGGGAGCAGTCATTGGAAGAATATTTTGACTTTTATCAGAATATACTATCAATATGCACCTCTGTTGCGACTTGTGATCCAAACAGCCACCCTGCTCCATGGGAACTGACAGCATATACACACTTCTGTTGTGACTTGTGATCCAAACAGTCATCCTCCTCAGGGTCACTCCACATAAGATCGCAGAAAGGATATCTCCATATTATAGACACAAGGATGCAGCATATACTAAAATGAACTCGTGAAATCCTTGAAATTACTAAGTCATATAGTATTTTTTCTCATAATAGCTATGTTTAGATGGCAGCAAATATTTTTCTCATAATAGCTATGTTCAGATGGCAGCATATATCTAAGCAAATATTTTTTTTTTTCTCAGATGGCAGCAAACTAAGGATCTTAGAGAAAGAGACACACCTGTATAAAAACTCTCCCATCTCTCTTGATAGGGATCTCTTGATTCGATGTCATCGCTAACAGCCAGCAACCAATTGATCCATACAAGAGCATGATCTGCAGTTTTCTCAACAACCATACTCAACCTATTTTCAAAGAAAAAAACATAATCTTCTGGCTTCTCAGTCATTTATCAGTCACCAATCTGCAAGTAATTTATAGCAGTTAGTTGCTAAAAAGCAATTTGTAGTGGTCACTGAGACTGTTGTCTAAATAATATATGATGGCAAGGTAGACATGGCCTAGACTTCTCTCGAAGCTCACACTCCGGCACACTCAGTTCATGGAGGGTCAGGCAAACACAGGAAGTGGAGACCCAGAAGAATATTCGGCGCTGCACACCAGCGCCCAGCACAAGCACAGAAATAAAACTTGGTGCGCTGAAGTTATTTTGGAGTGTACAAATACCTATAAACATTTTTGTTAATTCAGCCCTCTCTGAACATAACACTGGAATAAAACTTACTGCACTGAAGTTATTTTGGAGATGATTCAGCTCATATAAAGATACACTGAAATATGTACTGAAGGCTGTAACTATTGATATATCTGACCAACCATGATCAATAGACATGAAAAGGAAGAATTGAAGACCTTAGCTAATAGCTGTAATTGCTATTTGGTCAGATTCTCCAATAAGTAAAAAAAATATGTCTGCATGAGAAAAGAGATGGTCACCCAATTATATAGGTTCAGTGCAAATCTGCATGCTCATATCTGTGAAAAAAACAATAGTTTACCAAGAATTAACACACAGCCTATCAAAGCATTCCAGGACAAACAGAAAAGGCACACTTCAATTCATTGAACGATGTGTATTCTACAACAGTAGGCTAATTTCACTTCAGTTCTGAGACTGCAGTTCCACTTCAATTCAGTTCTGAAACTGGAGGAGTTGTCTTACAGTACAAACAACAATCTTCTCTATTTCAATGTAGTTGTAGTTCAACATATAGTGAGCACTATTACTGTTTTATTCTATAAATGGCACATGGAAAGAATACCATGAATGCATAAACTTTGATATAGTCTCCCTGCAGCAGAAAATAGAAGGTTTCCACTTTCCAGAAAAAATTAACACTCAGCCATAGAGGAAATCAATTCTCTAAAAAGCATTATAACCACGCATTTGACATTATATACTGGTGATTCTAAAAATAAAAAATCTGACAGAACAGTCAACTTTGCTCGAATTACATAAATCAGTTACTGAGATGTCAGTAAGATTCTATATTAACTGAAACTTTCAGTACGACCCTTTAATAGGAAGCCATGTTTAAATCTCCATTGGAAAGAAGGAGAATAGGCTATGGCTGGCATCCTCCCTTGTCTGTGCAGTAGTAGACATGCAATTTTTTTTTTTTTTTTTTTTTTTTTTTTTTTTTTTGTGAAAGATTAAATCATCTGACAGAAATAATTAAGTGCATGAACAATATCATGTAAACTCAATAGCTGCATCGATAATTTGAATAGCAATTTTCCATATAGCCAGCTAAGCCTAATGTCTCATTGTACACTCCCAAAGAGTGAGAAATTTAAGCACCAATGGTTTGGCTCTAAAGAAAAGGAAGCTAGCAAAGGCATAAACAGAGCAGGTTTTAAAGAATAGGCTGTGCTAAAAATTGTGAACGCATAATAAATTGTTTTCATGAGTTGAATCAAATGAGAGGAATATGTAGATAAAACTAAGGCACAGGATCACATTACTTTGTTGCTGCGTAATCACAAACCAGACTACCGGCACCCTATTTCCAGAAGACGGAACCCGATTCTACTTGAGGCCCAATTTTGGAACATGAAGTGATACAGGTATCAATAAAAAGAAGGTGTGAGCGATGGAAGCCATGGCCTGCCTCTCCTTGGCTGCCAAGATGGAGGACACCCTTGTGTCCTCCCTCCTGGACAAAGAAAGGCAATTAGGAGGTGCTATTAGCAAGTTGTGATCAGCGGGTAGGCTAAACTAAAATGCTAACAAGAGGCATAGGTATTATTAAATCTACCCTACTAATGCACCAAAACAAAAAATTCAAAATCTTTCAAAACGGACACTCCAGATTAAACCTCACCTTTCTCTCTTTTACTCACTCATAATCCGAGGGTCATGATTAGTTGTGTCAAGTAATCCCCCTCCCATGCGCGAATCCCTCTCTCACGCCCGTCGGACGTCGCTGCGATTCACGCGCGCCAAATGGAGCCTTCCCAAAAATCCCCCTCCCAACGCGCTATCCCCCTCCAATAGCCTCACTCCCGATCCGGGCCTCGCCATCGCCGAGCGCCTCGGTCTGACGGGCGCCGTCGTCGTTTGTCTCCTCACACAAGCAGGTCCAGCCGCACCGCCCGGGCGATGGCCGGGCACGCCGGCGTTGCGAGGAGCGGGCAAGACCCAGCGCTTCGACTTCGGCCGCCGCCGCTTCAAGCGCGCATGCCATGCCTGATCCTATCGCGGCGGCGTGGGGTAGGCGCGGAGGACCGGGCGAGCCTTGGCGCGCGCGTCACTTCATCTCCGAGCTCCTTTGCGCCCCTTGAAATCCTTCACCACCGCGTCCTTCTTCCTCCCTTACATCCTCGCTGCTTCTTACAGGTGCTGCGGCGTTGGCAGGCAACTGTCACGGCGGGCAGCAAGGATGACGGGACAAGGATGACGGGAGTGGAACCACAACATCCCCATAACGCGGATCGGCGAGTACAGGTCCTACTGCTATGGATCTGTGCAGCGGCGCGCTATGCAGCGCATACACGCGGCTGGGGGCGCTGGGCGCTGGTGCACATCCGGACAGTGGCAACAACTGCGCCCATGTCTTAGTTAAAGCCTTTGCCGGCGATCGAAACCCAGCACAACAGGTATGCTCGCCATTTATCTTTCCTGCCTGCTGTGCAAAATTGAGCACCCAAACCTAACTTGAGCACATATGCAGAGAATACGACCTATGATTGTCAAAGACGACATCACCAGAGTACCTGAACAACAGGAAGTCGTTGTTTGCCCCTCGGCAATTTCTGGCAAATTGAGTTTGAGAATGAGTCAGGTTCAGATATGAGTATGAGTTGATCTGGTCGGCGTTCATTGCTTTTGAGATCACATCATTTGTGTGATTCTTCTATGTTGCCATCGTGTCCAAGCTGCTTCCACCATATGAAAATTGATTCCTGGGAATCCAAAACGACTGGTATTACTTTCTACTTTTATTTCTTCTGCAGATTGACATATATAGGAGTAAGTATAGGTTGTCTATCTAACTGGCCTGCTTCGTAATTCTGCAGTTGTTACAGTCTACTTGTCCCGTTAACGCTTCCTGTAATAATTTTGGATTGGTCCATTGCATTACTCTATGTTGTTTGTGTAACTGGCTTATTAAAAAGGTATTTTTTTTGCAATGTCCACTGTTTTTTGGGAAATTTCTGCTCCTGATTGCGTTCTTTGCAGGCGCGATCAATGGGGAAGTGTACATTAAGATAGTCTGAATGCCTGAAGCAAGGTGATGCCGTGTAAGAGTAAAGGCTGGAGCTGCCAGTGCCAGGCGCAGGCAGGAGATCCCTCCGTTTATACAATGGGTTGGAATATTTCCTGAAGTTGTGGCATTGATTTCTGAATGGGTTGGAATATTTCCTGAACTAAGACAATATCCCTGTAGACCTCCAAGTGTTACTTAGGCAAATCATAAATTAGTTGTTTTGGGCGATACATGACTTACTGTTGTCCTGTAATTTCATGACCTTTAACTTGCTGGTGATGTAAAAAAGTGTTTTATGGATTATATACATGGTTATATAGACTTGTGTGAAGCTTTTAAACAAAATATCGTTGTTTAATTGTTTTCATGTTTGTCCCTAAAATGAAACCGTGGCGTTAGCACGGGCACTATACTAGTTCTTGAAAATTAAATTGAAGAATCATGAGTGCACGGTGAACCTAGATTGTAATGAAACATCATATTGAGGCCAAATAATGTAAGCATGAAGTGGTAAGATTGACAAGGCGCCTGCCTGCTGCCAGCCACTCAGCTTGTACCTGGACAGCAATGTTGCTCAATCTCTAGGGCTGGGATCTCCGACAGGTTGATGAAAGGGAAACCTTGCTGATTTTTGCTGTCTTCACCTTGCATATCAAGAGAAGAAAAGCGAATCACCTTTATGAACTGAAACCAAAGAGAGCATCAGACAATAGGGATAAATGAGGCACATAGAGTACTCAGAGAGAAATTAACCTAATGCGGCGAGAAAAATTCAGACATGCAACTACCATTTCATTTATCTAAGGTGGCAAAAGAAAGGGCCTACTTCTTACTGGTGATGATATCGGCCAACCAAAATGTGGGATTGAGCATCTCGAGGTGTCTCATGGCATCCTCAAGTGGCTACATGCTTCATGCCCCACTACAAAAAAAAATTACTAAAAGCAATTAGGCAACATCATAAAGATACTATATGGTACTCCCTACAAAGTTCATAACTCTAAGAAAGTAAGACAGACTACATCCATACAAATCATCCTGAGATGAACTTTCTCAGCATTTTTAAATGTAGCAACATCAACACTCAAAATTGAAGATATATATTTCGAATTTTCACTTTTCCTTGATCCTTGCTGATGGAAAGGATCATGTTCATTCTAACAAACACTTTGCTCCTTCATTCAGACTAAACTGAGGTTGCACCGGCTCTGGATTTATAGCTAAAACTGAAACAACCAATTGACATAAGACCAATCGGCATAGCATATGCATTGGATCGGTACCTTTCTTAGATATCAGATCGCACCGTTTTTAAGGCATCCACACAACCAACCGCCCGTGTGGGCACAAATTTTGAAAACTCGAGATGAATGCAACATGGATCGTTTTTAGGTATGATGGATCATAGTTTTAGCATGTACATAGGACACATGAATCACGTTAAGGAAAATATACAGCCTTGAGGTACACTTTTACAGAGCCAGGTTGAAAGATACTTTGCAATCCTTGAACCTCTGATGCTTATCATAATAGAAATTCTTAAAATTTGAAGGATGGTCAAGGCGAAATCGAGCAAGGATATCTGTTTGGTGTCCTCTGCTGAGGCAAGTGAGATCGTATCAGGTTATGTGTCATCTGAACTCAATAAAGGGTTCTAATTATTTACTGTGGTAGATAAACCCAACGAAAACTATTAAACTAATAGAAGCAATTTTCTTCAATCTAAGCGAGCTATATAGGAAAATAATTGTCTATGTATTTTATAATTACGTTACCTTGCAAGTGTAGGTTATTGCTTCTCTTATTGCTGAAGCCCAATGTGGATGCTCAGATGCCTCACCTGAGTTGAGTAGGTTGTTCATGCTTGCTGTATCCGGTATGAACATTGAGCATGCAGATATATGCGAAAGCGTATGTTAGGGTGATAATTTGTCTATTGAATAAGCAAAGCAACCAACTATGTATGTACATATATTAATATTTAATGAATCTACTTATGAGTTGGCTAAGCAGGTTTGAAGAGCAAATCTAGCATACCCAGCTGTCAATTAGGTCTCTAATATTAATGTATTCATGTGAATTATATCACAAAGGAAAAACTGCAATTATATCAACAAATCACATAGAATTTTGTCCATCACCGCACTCGCCAATAAACAGAAAGCCCCAAAAACACTCCTATTTGCAGTAAGTTTCAATGCTCAATCTAACCATCCTTCTCCTCTCCACAAAACTTCTCCGGCTGATTTGTAAGCCAGAATTGCACTCATGAAGAAAATACATGCCCGTAAAAAATATTGATCATACCTGCAGTGTTTCCCCACATTTTACCACTCAAGTTAAACATGAGCTCCAAAGAAAGCCATGCATCTGTCTCACCATATTCAACCTAAAGTTGAGTATCACAATTTTGCAATTAGATTCATAACTTTTGAGGAAAAAATAAAAGATATTCTGTTAGAGAAAGGCACAGCTTACCAAAAAACCCACATATTTGTCACTTGAGAATCTGAAGACAAAAAAGAAACTGAACCTATTAGACAATGTGACTTGACATGGTAAAATTTAGCTGCCAAGCATACAACCTATTGAATCCTCTTTCAAAGCAGTAGCTTGTACATTTAAAGGGAAAATCATTGTTGGTCCCTACACACAGTACCCAGGTGATCAATCCCTTGCCTATGCTCTCCCTCACTTTCCCTTGATCCAAGGTAGAAGGTGGGCAGGAGCTCAGCTCCAACACACACTCACACAGCACGGTTTCGGCGGCTAAGTCTGAAACCTGCAACTCTGAATGTCTAAATATTGAGGCAATGAACTGATTTTGCTCTATTGCAATGGGTGTTGATTTATACAACTCTACGTCTCTACTCCTACCAACTATGTACCCTAAGTATGGTGAAGTACACCAACCACCTACTCCTAGGTACAAGCACACCTCAAACACGCTTTCTACTCGTACAAGGCTGATGGAGGCCATTCCCAGATTTTTCAAAAGTCATCCTAAATATGCAGATGAAACATATTATTTAATTAGTTGTACCTGCTGAAAATATGTGAATGTGATTTCCATGGCATGCCATACAGACCTCCCGCCAGTCCCCAATCACGAAAAACCTGACATGAATAAGTGGCTGTACCAAAGCTAGGGTTTCCTGTAGTAGAGATGTAGCAAAGGCAATTAGGGTTTCTAGCGAGGGAAGGACAGGAGGAGCAAGAGAGAGGTGTCTTCACCTAGGGCTGCTCGCATCAGAGTCCTGGCCGGCCGACGGCGCCTAAGCCGGCCGCAAACGACGCTGCTGTCGCCTCGCACCCGCTGCTTCGTCGAGAGGGAAGGGGAGATAGGGAGAGCAGCAGGAGGAGGAGGGAGGAGAAGGAGAAGGAGGAAGAGGAGGACGAGGAGGAGGGCCGCCACCGCTGCGCGCCCGGCGCCGTCCCGTCCCGTCGCCCTGCCCGTGTACGAGGGAGAGGGCAAAATTTGCCACAACACACCGTTAAAACATGTCTTTTTGCTCTGAAACCAAAAAAAAAAAATGACTTTCCCAAAACACATCAAAAAACTTACTCGAGTACTCCGTATGCGAGAACACACTACACTTATTATTATACTTAGGTTTAATGGACAGCCACGCGAAATGCCAAAAATAACCTTTACACTCGTCATCCCTTCGAGAGTCTGCTTTCTGGCAGTGCGTGCGTTTCCCTCGACTCACACTCGCCCGAAAGTGCCCCGTCCGCCACGAGAGCGGGAGGCGGTGCCGCATCTTCGCAGCGGCGCTCCTCCGACGCAACTTGGGCGTGGCGGCGGCCGGCGCGCATAAGCGGCGGCGGTGCCCGCGGACGGCAGCGGCGCTCCCTTCTCCCGCCGCGACTAGCCGGGAGCCGCAATCTGCCGGGTTCTTGCGTGTTCATTTGAGCTTGGTTCTTTGCCATTTCTTGCCTGTTCATTTGATGGGCCTATTCATGGCGTGGTGCCCTCGGCGGTTCTTGTTTTCTTTGTTGGGGTTAAGATTCATCATGATCTCGTGTGATATGCTTTGGGGAAAAGTTCGAGGTTGGGCTCTTAGCTATATATGGTAATCGATGCGCTTTATTGCCGGTCTAATCTAGTACGCCGAGGCCGGCCGGCCATGATTTTGATCTTTTGGGGAAGGGAAGAGATTTTCCCCCTTTCTTCTGTTCTTGAAAAGAAACTTTTGGATTCCCGCATGTAGATGCGGGCACATTCTGGATCGATTCGATCATCGAGCCGGGGCGGATGAGAAAAAAAAAAACTATCTCAATCCTTACACAACTACTAGTATCTTGTACACTAGCTTGACATGTTTTTGTATGAGCAAGGGTAAACCTGTCAAGATTTATGTGTTCTATTTCCCTCAAAAAAAAAAAATATGTGTTCTATGACTTACTTGAGGTGGATATATGTTATTATATGAGCTGTAGTGTCCATTAGCAAATATACATGGTTTTGTAGTGGTTTTAAAGCAAAGCCATCTTTTTCAGTGTCTTCTGGCAAAGGCCATGTTTTTATAGTGTCTAGCAGCCAATTCTGTCGAGGGAGAGAGACCGATGGGAGACGGGAGAGAGATGAGAGAGAGAAAGAAGTAATCTGGAATGAGAAGCTAGAAGCCAAGTATATATTTGGGACCCTGGATTCGGAGGAGAAGTACGTAGAAGGCGACATGGTAAATGAGAGGGAGAAGCCGCCGATGCGAATCTGCGAGAAGTTGAATCCGGTTTGAGCGAATCGTGGCCGTTGACGCGAAGATCCAACGACGGGGAACAAATCTGGGAGAAGTGGACATGGGTTCTGGCCAGGAAGCCATTCCCGTTCTATCGTCTTAACTCCAAGAGCTTGGCTAAACATAATAGCCAAATGTCATTGTTTAGCCATTTTGTAAAATAGATACACTACTACTGATTCCTTTATCACTACCGCCGACATCACCATCGAAATTTAGTCCAGTGGCGATCTTTGACTAACGCCCGGCCGTTGATGAACCGTTCGGTAGCGAAAAATCGAGAAAATCCACGGACTCGACCAATACCGGCGGTGAAGATTTAGATCACCACCGGGTTGAATCATTCCCCGGCAATGGTCTTGATGGACCTGAATCACTTTCGCGGGTTTGAAATAAGAACCGATAGCGATTTCAAGACAAAAATAACGATAAAACAAACGATAGAAAATGAAGATTGGCGCGCATCATACTAAGAAAACGTAACGACCGGTTAACTAGAACAATATACTAGAACACGTGCGGATCGTTTTCTGCGGGGTTTGAAACAAAAACCACTATCCATTTCAAAGTTCACACGCATCATATTAAACCGATAGAAGGAAACAAATAGAACCCAAATTAACAGCGAGAAAAAAAGAGATTGACATGCATCGATTAACCAACAACGATTCATTAGCAAACTAACCACACAAACCAAATGTATTGTATCTTACACATACACACAAATTAGACAATAGATAAATTAACATAAAAAGAACCTAGGCCGCCTTCTTGGCGCCCGGCTTGCCGGCTTTACGGCGGCGCCTTCCTAACCTCCTCCTCCATCTCCTTCGGTTTGGCGGTATCCCCTCGGCGGGCATCGACCGGGGAGTCGATCCGGAGGGCGTAGAAGTTGGACTTCTCCTCGAGGGGCGGATTCACCTTTGGCGGGCCAACATCGTCGGCTAGGGCCGTTGAGCTTGTTGAGGGCGGTGCGGGGGCTCCACAACGAACTTCATCTCCTCCGGGTGGCGGCCATGTCGATCGTCGTCGGCGGTGTGTCGGGCTTTCTGTGAAAGAGGGTGCGAAAGAGAAGTTAGTGTTGGATAACGGATCGAGGGGGAGTATAAATAGTGGAGTTTCGGTCCAAAAGACGGTTCCGCGGAAAAACGTTAACCGCGACCGCTGCGACCAATGGTTTGTCTACTCGGCACTCAACGGCGATTGCGTTTTCAAGGCACCCACAACCGGATTTTTAATGGAATTAATTTTAAACGATATTTATTAAAATACCAACCGTTTTTGCATGTGCTTAATTTTAACCGCTCTTGAACTAGAAACGAGATAGAAGAGTTAAGTAGATAAATGTCTAGAATAAGTAGATAAATCTCTAAACACTTCTTTTTCTTTTTAAAAAATGGTGCAAATCTCTGGTTCTTTTCTTTATGGTATAGAAAGAGGTGAGATTAGGTGCCCTTTTCTTCATTTTGCATTTCTTATTAGTTTTTATTTTGTATGCCGCTATTACGAAGAACATTTTTTTTTTTTTTTCTTATCCTACTTTCCTAGTTGTTCTAAGTAATATCGTGGTACAAAGTTCATGGTAGGAACTTCTTTGAGTCATTGTATTTTTCTATTCATACGAAGGAAACAAATATGTGATTTTTCAAATTGGAAAATAGAAATGAAGCCCTTTTTGTTCAGTCTATCTAGACCTTTTTGTATATTAGGAATTAATTAGAATATTTTATTTTAAGTATTTCGTTTCGTCTAGGAACGAGAACCTCAAAATATTCCTTGACTTAAATAAAATCTGAATTGTGTTGTATAAGTGAACATAAATTTATTATCACTCAATGAGCATCTTGTATTTCATAGAAATTGGGGGTTATATAGTCCTTACGTAAGGGCTAGCCTATCCAACTTTCGGGCATTAAGATACGTTTAAGGCGTGGATGATTATCATAAGAAATTCCCACCATATCATAAGATTCGCGTTCTTGAAAATCGGTAGTTCTCCAAACCCAGAAGGCAGATGAGATTCTAGGATTATCCTTATGGGCAAAGACTTTTATACATACCTTTTACGGGTTATCTATACCATACTTTATTCTCGTAAGATGATACACGCTAGCTAAAGATGCACCTGGTGCTACGTCATAAGCACATTGGGAACATAAATAATTGTAACCATATACATATAAAATGACAACAATGGAATCCCAATCCCCCTCGCTTTTATCTGTAAAGTCTCGACTCCTCGACGATCGAAGCCCAAAGACCTATGAACCACGTCATGTTTAACTAGCCAATTAGATAACCAACCTCGCCGCATTGTCTTGATCTCTCCCCCTTTGTATAAATATTTCACATTTCAAATGCAAGTTTGAAAGATTGCCTTTACTCTTTCTTTTTCTACACAAAAGAACCCCTCTAATTCACTAATTTGTAGGAAGATCTTGAACTTTTGGATTTGAAAAAAGTTTTTAGAAGATATATCTAAAGTAGATGGTGATTGATAGAGCAATTCTTGTTAAGTAAGTTCCGGTGTGAGTACTTGCGTCGAACATAAAGTTTGTGACGGGTAGTAAAAGATCTATTTTTCTTTTGAGTTTGACATAGAGTTCGATCCTCAATTATTTCTCGTGCTATCTTCTTACGAAGTTTTGTTAGGGCATCTATAACAACCTCCGGTTTAGGCGGGCAACCCGACGGTGAGACGTCCACAAGAATTAACTTATCAACTCCTCGAGCGGTACTATAGGAATGCATCTTGAACATGCCCCCTATAATAGTACAGGCTCCCATAGCAATGGCGTATTTCGGTTTAGGCATTTGCTCATATAATCACACTAAAAGATGGAGCCATTTTCATTGTTCTTTGTACCCATTTTGTTAAAGTTAGGTCCGCTTGTCTAGGACTTGATCTTGGTACCAATCCATAACGACCAAAGTCGAATCGTGAGCCTATTAATGAAGCAAATTCAATGAAAGCGACAACTGGTACCATATAGAAGGGGCCATAAACTTGAGAGTCTTGACCAATTCGAAAGATCATTTGGTGTAGTTGAAATAATGGAATTAGAACTTGTTTGGTCGAGTAACGGAAACTCAATCAAACTTATAATTGTCTCAATGGAATCTTTTCCGTCTTTTTTTTTTTTTTCATGTGACGAGGAGCAAATACACAACTTTAATATATAAATAATATTTCATATATTGATATAATATATATTAAAACAAAAAAATACAAGATATATAGATAAAAAAAGGAGGTGGCGGTTGGCCTAGTCCTCCTCTTGCTCCTCCCCTGGCGTCGTCCTTCTTGGCGGACTTCTTAGCCCCTAAAGCCTCCAAAAGGATCTTGGCCAAGTCAACCACTTTCGAGGTGTAGTGGTTGATCTTCTCCTCCAACGGTGTTTCCACCGTTGGACTAAGAAGATGGTCGTGTAAGTGCAATCAAGCTCTAAGTGGATTTTGGCGTTGATGACCACCGAATTAGGGGACTAATGAGTTTTCTGAAGATGACATGCGAGGATTAAAATATGGAGTTGATGAACAGGTTCAAAAGTACCAAATAAGCTAGATGGTGGTGTTTTAGGCTCAAGGCGTTTAAATTATTTTATATTTCGAATCTTGAGTTTAGGAAATGCCGTACTATTAAGAGGGATCCTAGGATTCTCGGGTACACTGTGGACCAAGTGCTCTAAACATCAAAACCAGACACAACACTTTCGGCTCAAACGACCGGCCGGCATTTCCGCTTGCTTCTCACCTTTTCTTTGTCGGGTTTGTCGCGGCGATGCCCGCGCAATGATGCTTGGCGATGCCACACTTAAATTCTACCGTTGGGTCCGTGGGGTATAAATACCCATTCTACCCCTCCCACAACGGTTTACAGCTCGATCCTTCTTCTTCCTCGGCGAGCGGCCCGGCACTCACCTCTTGCTCTCTCTCTCACCTCCATTGAAGTTCTTTGAGCTCCCCACTCAATCCCTCACTTCCCACCACGGATTTTTGAGGGAAAAGGCGGCAAACTTCGATTGGAGGCCGGATCTACTACTTCCCCCACTCAAAAGAGCATTTGGTTCACGTTTGGCCGGAACCCTAGGGTTCTTTACTCTTGGAGCTTGCTCCTAGACGGCTAAGGCGTCGCCCTTGAGCTTGCCCCTTAGTGTGGCAGCCCTTGGGAGGTTTGTAACCTCACTCTACACAATACATTACCCCACATCTCTAGGGTTAACTCCTAGACTTGTGAGCGAGGGGAAAAGGCAAGCGGTGGGCAAGCCAAGCCTTGTGTGGCAACCTCAACAACGTGGGCGTAACCCGGCTTTGTGTGGCGCGAACCCACGGGTCAAATCCTTGTCTCACTTGTCCTCCCTTTACTTTGTTGCATATTTGTCTTGTGAAAAGGGCTTCGACCCGATCTACTTGGTTCTTTGGGTTTTACCCGGCTTTGGCTAGTTTTACGTGGTATACACGTGTGCGGGAACAAGGGAGAATCACCATCTCACTTGGACCACGACTCACGAGATTCACCTCGAGTTCACTTACGTGAAGTGACCAGCGGCGATGCCGCACGAGGGCCAGGCGGTGCGCGCTGCTGGCCGAGAAGAAGTGCCTTCTCTCTCTGCGTGAAGTGACCCGCGCGGCGGTGCCGCCTGAGGGCCAGCGGCGATGCGCGCTGCTGGCGAGAAAAGTGCCTTCTGCGTCTCTGTGCGTTTCTCGGTTTCACGCGGCGGTCTGCGACTATCTGTGGCGATCTTGCGGCTGCTCTATCTTGACGGTGTGCGAAGTTTTAACGGTCAATTTTTAGGGGTAAGCCTATTCACCCCCTCTAGGCTTCCATCGGATCCTACAAGTGGTATCGGGCTTAGGATACTTCGTATCACGCTTCACCGTGAAGTATGGGCCTTGCCGGAGGGATCAACGAGAGGAGACAAGCCTACCATCCCGTGGAGGATGTGGAGGCCAGCAGCGGCGAGAGCTCTCTCTCGGTACAACCGGCGAGAGCACCATCAAGGATGATGCTACCGGCGTCGAGAGAAAAAACCGCAAGACTAGCAAGGCCGAAAACACAAGGCGGCAAGAAAGAGAAAAGAAGAAGCTTGAAGAGCAAGCTAGTGTCAAGCTTGCCGAGAAGCTTCAAAGAAAAGATCAAAGAAGGATGATTCGTGAGGCAAGAGCTGCTAGAAGGGCAGCAAGGGAAAAGAAAAAGGCAAGAAGAGGAAGCGGAGTCAAGTGAGCTATCAAGTAGCTCCGAAGATGGAGATGATGACATCTCCTACAACAAGAACAAGAAGAAGAAGGAAAAGAAGAAGGATGAGAGCAGCGTCAACAACAACAAATTTGCAGCTATATCCTTTAACTATTCTTCTTATTTGACTAACAGCGATAAGAAGTCTTTCATCAATGTACCCGGGGAAAGTTGCCCCGTTTCGATGGGACCAACTATGCCAAGTGGAAGCACTTGATGAGAGCCTATCTTAAGCTCTTCACCCCGTCTTTGGGAGGTTGTGTGCGGTGGATTTCAGCCACGGTGAATCCCAAGGAGCCAACAAATGAAGAGCTAGCAGCTGCCCACATCAATGGTCAAGCCACAAGCATCCTTCTAAGTGCTCTAGAAGGCAATGAGTACAATAGGGTGATGAATGTCAATGAAGCAAAGAAGATTTAGGACACTCTAGTACTTGCACATGAAGGTGTTGACAAAGTGAGAAAGGCCAAGATTGACTTGTTGAAGGCCAAGCTCAACCGATTTGTGATCCTTGATGGAGAAGGAGCGCAAAGAGATGTTTGATCGGTTGATGGTGCTAGTTGGCAAGATTAGAGGGTTTGGAGATGAGGATCTAGATGATCACACCGTTGTCAAGATCATGCTTGAGGCATACACACCTAGAAATGACATAGTGGTCACCTTGATTCGTGACAAGAAGAGGTTTGAGCATTTCACTCCAAATGATGTGCTTGGTAGGCTGCTCACATATGACATGCAAAGAGAGGAGGCAAATGAAAGAAGAAAGCTTGGAGAGTTGCAAGCAAAGCTTGAGGGGGTCAAGATCAAGGAAGTGGCTCTCAAGGCAACCAAGACAAGCAAGCCAAGCTCCTCTAACAAGGTCAGGGGCAGCAAGCAAGCATCAACAAGTCTAGACAAAGAAATGAAGAAGATGCAAGAAAATATTGATGCAACCTCTTCCTCAAGTGATGATGAAGATGATGGGGCTGATTACAAGAAGATTGATGACATGGCCCTATTCATGAAGAAGTATGGGAAGGGGATGAAAGCAAATGGCTACAAGATGGTGCAACGAAGATTCCCAAACAAGAAAAAAAGAAACATGCTTCAATTGTGGCAGCACCGAGCATTTTGTTGCCGATTGTCCTTATGAGAACAAGAACAACAAATACAAGAAGGATAATGGCAAGGACAAGAAGCAAGACTACAAGAGAAAGGGAAGAAGCATGGGTGAAGCTCACATCGGCCATGAGTGGGACTCAACAAAAGAGACAAGTGAAGAGGAAGTCCATGTTGCAACATTTGCTATGCAAGAGACCTCTACACCCAAGCTCTTCAACAACATGACCGATGATGAAGATGAGGACAATGACTCCACTCATGTTTGTCTTATGGCCAAGCATGAGAAGGTAAAATCAAACCCAAACCTTCTCCTTCTCTTAGTGATGACTCTAGTGATCTTAGTGAAAGCTCTAGTGAAGATGAATCTAGTGATGATGAAGAATATGTTAGACTCACTAAAAACCTAGATCCCAAAACTAGAGGCTTTCTTGCTCAACTAATGGCGGATTTAGAAAGTACCTAAGCGGAGTTAGCAACTAGAGATAGTCAACTTGATAGACTTGAAAAACTCTATGTTGATAACAAGGATGCTCTTGTAGCTGAGAGAAGTGAGGTGGCTTCCTTGCAAAAGAGCCTAGTTAATGAGCAAGGAAATCATGCTCTTACTAAGAAGGCTATGGTCACCCTAAATAGGAAATATTGTGATTTGCAAGATAAGCACAAAAAGCTTGAAAATGAACATAGCATTCTTAGTGAGAGCAACTCACATCTCCTAGCCACAAAGGATACCTCTACTCCCTCCACTAGTCAAGGTTGTGGAAAATACTATAATGTTGATATGAATGCTTATGCCACTAACCTTGCCAATATGAAAGCAATGGAGAAAGAGATCACTAGGCTCACTTTGCTATGGTAAGAAAAGAGGGTGAAACCAGCAAGGCAACAGTGAGAGCAACAAGATTGAGGCTCCCAAAGGCCCAACTACATTGATGGGAGAAATCAAGAATCAAGGATGGACTTGGACACAAGCATGGAAACAAAATCAATGGTCGAAAGATGATCAATGGTGTTGAATGTGTCAAATTCTTGAGCAAAGGCACAGTAGGTACAGAGAGACCTGCACACGGGCGTTGGACACAAGCCAACCCGGCTGTCTTGTCGCCACCACAGCGGCGGTGCCGCAGAAATCGGCGGCGATGCGCGCGAGGGCGGCGATTGCCGCGAGGACGAGGGCGGCGCCGCGCCCCCCCAGAAAAGGGAAGGTCACCTACACACTGCCTCGGCTCGAGAATAGACCCAAGAAAATAGTCCAAAAGCACTGAAGAAGAAGGTCCGGAGTCGAAAAATCTTATGCAGGCTGTTCCTAAGGGCCACTCCTATCAATCAAAGGCAAAAAGCAAGCAAGTTAGACTCAAATCCTTGCTTTGAAGTGAAGGCAAACAGCAAGGGAGAGGTGTTTGCAAAATACTTGGGCGTGAAAAAAAAACTTTATTGCAACACCTCTATATGGGTTCCCAAAGTTCTTGTGACTAAGGTAAAAGGTCCCAAGAATCTTAGGGGACCTAAACTTGTGAACTAAACTTGTTTTGCGGGCATACTCCTCCGGTGGGTTAAGTTGGGTGTTTGGCGGTGGGTTGTACAAATCATATGGCCAGGAGAAAGGAGTATGTTCTCATCATATTCCCAAACCAATGACGATAGGAACAACATAAGGTTTGGAAATGATGATGTAAGAAGTGTGATCGGTCTTGGTAACGTCGCTATCACAACTGAGCACAATATTTCAGATGTTTTGCATGTTGACTCGTTGGGATACAATTTGTTGTCGGTCTCACAATTGTGTGAGAAAGGCTACAATTGTCTCTTTACGGATGTTGGTGTGGAAGTCTTTCGCGGGAAGGATTCCTCTGTTGTCTTCTGAGGCAAACTCAAGAATAAGCTTTACTTAGTTGATTTCAACAAAAGTGAGGCTAAGCTTGATACTGTCTAATGGCAAAATCTAGCATGGGCTGGTTATGGCATCGCCGTCTAGCACATGTTGGCATGAGGAACTTAGCCAAACTGCGAGAGAGACAACCACATCGTTGGACTAACAAATGTTGATTTTGATAAAGACGGGGATATGTGGACCTTGCCAAGCCGGGAAGCAAGTAGGTGCACCTCACCCACCAAAGAGCGTGATGACCACTACTCAACCATTGGAGTTGATACACATGGATCTCTTTGGACCGGTGGCCTACCTTAGCATCGGGGGTAACAAATATGGACTTGTTATTGTTGATGACTACTCCCACTTCACTTGGGTTTTCTTTGTCTTTGATAAGTGCCAGGTACAAGAGAAGGTGAAAACCTTCATCAAGAGGGCACAAAAAGAGAATTCGATCTCCCGTCAAGAGAATAAGAAGTGACAATGGGACCGAATTCAAGAACACCCAAGTTGAAGAGTACCTTGATGAAGAGGGCATCAAGCATGAGTTCTCGGTAGCATATACCCCTCAACAAAATGGTGTAGTAGAGAGAAAGAACCGTACACTCATAGAGATGGCAAGGACAATGCTTGATGAGTACAAGACTTGGACATCTTTTGGTGTGAAGCCATCAACACCGCTTGTCATGCCATCAACCGCCTCTACTTACACAAGAAACTCAAGAAGACTTCATATGAGCTCTTAACCGGTAACAAACCTAAGGTGTCATACTTTAGGGTGTTCGGGTGCAAGTGTTTCATTCTGAACAAAAGGCCCCGAACCTCTAAATTTGCACCTAAAGTTGATGAAGGTTTTCTTCTTGATTCTGGGATCAAATGAGCATGCCTATCGTGTTTTCAACCAAACCACGGTAGGGTTGAAATCACTATAGATGTGACATTTGATGAATCTAATGGCTCTCAAGTAGAGCAAGTTGATCAAAGTGTTGTAGGAAAGGAGGATCCACCTTGTGAGGCAATCAAGCAATTGGCTATCGGTGACATAAGGCCTCAAGAAGATCAAGCTAATGGAGAGGAGGATCCACCGGTTGTTCTTTGCATAAGATTCGGCGACATACTCGATGACCAAGTGCGGCGCCGCGCTTCTTTGGAAGTGTCAGGCGCGGCGGTCACCGCACCTACCAGCGGCGGTGCGCGCCTTCCTCGACAACGGCCCGATCCACCTGCATCACCTGTTCAACCACTTGATCTTGCTCCAATTCTTGAAGGCGATGATGAATATGATGAAGATCAAGAAGAAAATGCGAAAGGCATTGATCACCCACGACTACGACAAACAATTCAACGGGATCACCCGTTGATAACATCCTTGGGAGTCTTGAAAGGGAGTTACTACTCGATCTCATCTAGCTGCTTTCGTCAACACTTCTCTTTTGTTTCATCTTTGGAACCCAGAAAAGTAGATGATGCTCTCAAGGATCCGGATTGGGTGTTGGCCATGCAAGAGGAGCTCAACAACTTCAAAAAGAAATGAAGTTTGGGAGTTGGTGGAAAGACCCAAGACTAACATCATTGGCACCAAGTGGGTCTTCCGTAACAAGCAAGATGAAGATGGGTTGGTGACAAGAAACAAGGCAAGATTGGTTGCTCAAGGCTTCACTCAAGTAGAGGGCTTGGACTTTGATGAGACGTATGCACCGGTGGCAAGACTAGAAGCAATTCGCATTCTTCTAGCCTTCGCTGCCCATCATGACTTCAAAAAATGTACCAAATGGATGTCAAGAGTGCATTCCTCAATGGCCCACTACAAGAGGAAGTATATGTTGAGCAACCACCCGGTTTTGAAGACCCCAAGTTTCCCAACTACGTCTACAAGCTCCATAAAAGGCGCTCTATGGGCTTAAGCAAGCACCTAGAGCATGGTATGAATGCCTTAAGGAATTCTTGCTCAAACAAGGCTTTGAAATAGGCAAAAGCTGATCCTACTCTCTTCACTCATAAAGTTAGCAATGATATCTTTGTATGCCAAATATATGTCGATGACATAATATTTGGTAGCACTAACAATATGTATGTTGAGCAATTTAGTAGGACAATGACCAAGAGATTTGAGATGTCCATGATGGGTGAGCTAAAGTACTTCCTCGGGTTTCAAGTCAAGCAAATGGAGGAAGGGACATTCATTTGCCAAACCAAGTACACCCACGACATGCTAAAGAAGTTTGATATGGCTAAAGGCAAAGCCAATCAAAACTCAATGCCAAGCAATGGACATCTTGATCTTGATGAGGAGGGTCCAGTAGTGGACATGAAGGTATATCGCTCCATGATTGGATCTTTGCTTTACCTTTGTGCATCTAGGCCGGACATAATGCTTAGTGTGTGTATGTGTGCTCGTTTTCAAGCCAATCAAAGGAATGCCACAACATGGCTGTTAAGAGAATCTTGAGATACTTAGTACTCACTCCTAACCTTGGCTTGTGGTATCCCAAGGGTTCCAAGTTCAATCTACTTGGCTATTCGATTCGACTATGCCGGTTGCAAAGTAGATCGAAAAAGCACTTCGGGGACATGTCAATTCCTTGGGCGGTCCTTAGTGTCTTGGAGCTCTAAGAAGCAAAATTGTGTAGCCCTTTCCACCACCGAGGCCGAGTATGTTGCGGCCGGTGCATGCGTGCTCAACTACTTTGGATGAAGCAAACCTTAAAAAGATTACGGATGTCATTTCATAAAGATACCTCTTCTTTGTGACAACGAGTGCCATCAAACTTCATAAATAACCCGGTAGCACACTCTAGAACAAAACACATAGACATCCGTCATCACTTCTTGAGAGACCACGAACTCAAAGGAGATATCGCAATTCGCCATGTGAGCACCGAAAAGCAACTAGCCGATATCTTCACCAAGCCTCTCGATGAGTCAAGGTTTTGTGCTTTGCGTAGTGAGCTAAACATTCTCGATTCTCGTAACTTGGTTTGAATTCCGGCACACATGCAATACATTTGAGATACTAGTTCGACATAGGAAAAGTTTGTGAAAACTTTCATATTGTGTTTCAAAAGGATTTCAAATTCTAATCCGAAATTCAATGCCATTGTTACGTACTAATGATACGTCCCACGGCAATGAATTTTGGTGTCTTTGTGATCAAGTCTGAGGAGAAATAGGTTAAAAGTGGCAATATATATGCGGGGCCGGCCCGGCTGGAGCGGCGGTGCCGCGTGCCACTGCTTGGCGGTGCCGTGTGGGCACGCAGCGATGCGCGTCCTTGCTGGCGATGCGCCCTAGGGTTTGCGATCTCGATCTGTCGAACGGTGCCGAGCCAAACCAATTTCTTCTTTCCTTTTCTACCCACGGCTCGCCGGTCCTTACTCTTTCTCCTCGCCCGACTCCACCCTCGCTCTCTCTGTCTCTCGCAGCGAAGGAAGGCCGCCGCCCGCTGCTCTGCCGCCAGCCCCTGCCGCCCATTTCCGCGAAACTCCGGCCCGGTCTTGCGCCCCGCCGCCCGCCGGCCATCTTCCTCGTCTCCCGCCCGGCCTCTGCTCCCTATCCCCGGCGGCTTCTCCTCTTCTCCTCTCAATCCACGAGTCAAGGTACACCTAACCCTAAGTCATGCTATTCTTGCCCGATCTATGCATGGTGTTGAAATTTCTTGTGGATTTGTATTGATTAGTGATGTATGAACCCTAGGAAAGTGATTTGGTAGAATGGAATCGACAAATTTCGCATTTTAATTACTTAGGTGATTTAGGGGAGGGCACGGCATTGCCGCCCCAAATGGAACTTAACAAGTTTCTAGGCGATTCAAGCGACAAATATTCCCCAAATCACCTACTCAATTGAGATGAGAAATTGATCGATTTCAAATACCGAAAAACTTTCACTTCGACTCATATTCCTTTTCAATCCACGGGTAATTTACACCTAAATTGTTAATTTGATCTCTGAAATTGGCATAGAAATACGAGAATGTGTCAAATAGATGGTTTAGAACTGCTGTTTGGGAGATAAAAATAGGCGGTTTGAGCAAGGGGAGCGGCGGTGCCGCGTGACCCTGCTGCAGCGATCTTACAAGCGAGGTCACGGCGATCTGCCGTGCCTCTGCTGTAGCGGCCTTCTTGCAGCGCACCCAGTTTTTACCACTGGATAGCTTGCTCCAATCACCTAAGTTTATGTCTCAAACCTTCTTTCACATATATTTGACCATTTTTGACCTTCTATCAATCAGTTTTCGATCAATGTCTTAAAATGCATAGATGGATCACGGAGGCGATCCTCATGGCAAGAGAAAGATGAGGATCAAGGCTGTTGAAAAGGAGAGGTCGTGGAAGAAAGAACTGGAAAGAGGGAGCAGTGATAGCGGCGTGGAGCAGCGGCTCACTCGAGGAGCAACAGCGGCGGCGATATGGGTACACCATTGTGCCCGATGGTGACCAAGGGACCCCGAACACCCCTCGGTATTTAACGGCGGCTACATGCGGCCCGGTGGAGGGTGTGTTTGAGATGGCGGCACACTGTAAATGATCCACCTATTCCGGTGGTGAGCTATCTCAAGAAGCAAAGGGAGGTAGCGGATGCTAGAGCTTACAATGTCTATGCGGATGAGCGAGACGAGAGGGGATTGATGAGAGGTTTTGGGCAGCATTTCACTCCAATTTCTATCGGCGTTCTCCTCCACTCCACCAAGAGCAAGATCACAACCATGCATTATATTGATTTTGAGAGGATGGCGGACAAGGAGGAGGATGCCTTCAATGAGGCAATAGAGGCATGTGACAAGTTTGGAGGCGAGGTATCATGTCCTTCAAGCATGATTGGAATGAGGAGATCCTCGGCCGGTTTCATGCCACTTACTGCTGGGACGGGCCATCGGACACCATACCTTTGGATGGCCGACAAGAGGCACTACGAGTTGATTTTGTCACCTTTTGTCGGATCCTTGGCTTTGGGGGTGAGCACGGGGGGAGTACACAGATATCCATGAGATAGACCCTATTGATGCCAAGGCCATCGGGGGCTGCTTTGGGCTGATCGAGGGATTGCTTGACAAGAGGAAGGGGTTGAAGGACTTCTTCTATGTGATGAACAATCTCTGTCGGTGTACCATTGATCCTAAGGATGGGGCGAGCTTCGATGTGAATGGATATGCTAGAAATCTGATTGCCCATTTCGGGAATGACGAGACATTCAATGTGGGCAAGTTCATTTGGAGACAACTAGCCAATGCTATTGATGATGCTAGGAGGAACCTGCCATATGCTCCTTACATCATGTTCATGATTGAGAGGGTTTACGGGAACACCTATCCCAAGGACTGCTTCCACACGTCTACAACATAGAGAAGACCCATGGCTTGGATGGTGGGAAGACTAGTGGCGGGGACAAGACCCTCGGCGGGGAGGCACCTCGGTTTGGTAGAGAACTTGGAGGAGCCCTCTGGCTCTAGGCCCGGGGAGACACGACAAGTCTAGATCCAAGGCGAGGAAGTGGATCAAGGCTATCTTTGGGCATTGCACATACGCATCTCGGCGGACCTACGAGTTCAGCGCGGGGAGGTGAGGCAGGCCTTCAAGAGTGTCGGGGGAGAAGCAAGGACTCCCGGTTCCTCCTTCTATCCCTAGACCACCACGATGCGACCTCCCGAGCTTTCGGCCACCGCCGGCTCGGATTAGGGCTGTCGGATCTACTTGGTCCTTCTCTCGGCGACAGCTCGGCGCTCCACTCGTCGCTCCGCCTGGAACCAGCGCGATTATCTCGAGAGGAGGGCGAGGACCGCGGCTTCGGTCGTGAGGACACCGGTGAGGAGTGACTCCGCTAAGTTTCTTCTCTTTTCTATGATCTTTTTTGGTTCTTGACGCCAAAGGGGAGAAAATTAGAAGAAATGAGGGGGGTCAAACTTTTTTGGTCAAACTTTTTTTGGCATACAGGAGATGGTTCGAGGATGGAGCGGCGGGAGATCTTCGAGTTTAGATCTTTTGAGAGTAGCTTGTTAGGTGTGAGTTTGAGAGAAACTCTATTTTATGTAATAATGCCACCTATGACTTGTTATTCCTCGAGTTTGGTTGTTGGATGTTTAAACTCTGTTTTAATTATCTGCTTTGCATGTTTAGAGTGTATATCTTATCATATATCTTTGTGGTTGATGTTACATACATGCATGCGTGGCGATAGGCGCGGCGGTGCCGCCCCCATGGCGCGGCGATGCAGCGCGCACATCGTGCGAGCAGAACAACCCCCGCTGTGCTCGATCCATTTATCTTGTCATATGCATCACGGATATATTTTTCGACACCTTTGAGCACCCCACAACAACTATGGATGCGGGGAGGCCTTGCACACTCTAAATGTATATCTTGACTTTTATGTCAAAATTGAGAATTCAAATCTCACTTATACATTTAGAGGGAGGCCTCACAACACCTAAATATGTGAAATTGACATTTCGGGTCAACCATGAGAATTCAAAACTCAATCACATATTTAGAGGGAGGTTCCTACATCCTTGGTCTTCGTAATCTAAGTTTGACTTTACATCTTATGTAAGCTCTAATTTGGTTGTCATTAATCACCAAAAAGGGGAGATTGTAAGTGCAATCAAGCTCTAAGTGGATTTTGGCGTTGATGACCACCGAATTAGGGGACTAATGAGTTTTACGAAGATGACATGCAGGGGATTAAAATATGGAGTTGATGAACAGGTTCAAAAGTACCAAATAAGCTAGATGGTGGTGTTTAGGCTCAAGGCGTTTAAATTATTTTATATTTCGAATCTTGAGTTTAGGAAATGCCGTACTATTAAGAGGATCCTAGGATTCTCGGGTACACATGGACCAAGTGCTCTAAACATCAAAACCCGGACACAACACTCGGCTCAAACGACCGGCCCGGCATTTCCGCTTGCTTCTCACCTTTTCTTTGTCGGGTTGTCGCGGCGGTGCCTTGCGCAATGGTGGCTTGGCGATGCCACACTTAAATTCTACCGTTGGGTCCGTGGGGTATAAATACCCATTCTACCCCTCCCACAACGGTTACACGGCTCGATCCTTCTTCTTCCTCGAGCGAAACGACCCGGCACTCACCTCTTGCTCTCTCTCTCACCTCCATTGAAGTTCTTTGAGCTCCCCACTCAATCCCTCACTTCCCACCACGGATTTTTGAGGGGGAAAGGCAGCAAACTTCGATTGGAGGCGGGATCTACTACTTCCCCACTCAAAAGAGCATTTGGTTCACGTTTGGCGGAACCCTAGGGTTCTTTACTCTTGGAGCTTGCTCCTAGGCGGCTAGGCGTCGCCCTTGAGCTTGCCCCCTTCGTGTGGCGGCCTTGGGAGGTTTGTAACCTCACTCTACGACAATACATTACCCCACATCTCTAGGGTTAACTCCTAGACTTGTGAACGAGGGAAAAGGCAAGCCGGTGGGCAAGCCAAGCCTTGTGTGGCAACCTCAACAACGTGGGCGTAACCCGGCTGTGTGGCGCGGCGAACCACGGGTCAAATCCTTGTCTCACTTGTCCTCCCTTTACTTTGTTGCATATTTGTCTTGTGAGAAAGGGCTTCGACCCGATCTACTTGGTTCTTTGGGTTTTTTACGCCAGCTTTGGCTAGTTTTCTACGTGGTATACCCTGTGTGCGGGAACAAGGGAGAATCACCATCTCACCGGACCGACTCACGGATTCACCTCGAGTTCACTTCGTGAAGTGACCCGTGGGCGATGCCGCCGCGAGGGCCGCGGCGATGCAGCCGGGTACTGGCCGAGAGAAGTGCCTTACGTCTCTGCTGTGAAGTCACCCGCGGCGGTGCCGCCTGTGAGGGGCCTTGGGCGATGCAGCGCTGCTACTGGCCGAGAAAAGTGCCTTCTCTCCGTCTCGCATGCATTTCTCGGTTTCAGCGGCGGTCGCGCGACTATCTGTGGCGATGCGCGCTATCTCTATCTTGACGGTGTGCGAAGAAGTTTTAACAGGTCGAGTTTAGGGAGTAAGCCTATTCACCCCCCCTCTAGGCTTCCATCGGATCCTACGGTCGTCGCCGGACCCTTGAGCAAAAATAAGGCCTCGTTGAGACGATCGAGTGTGAAATCCCTCTCGAGTGCTTCTCGTATGACGGGGTTATCCGAGATTGGCCACGCGCCTCTAGCCTTTCCGCCAAAACGTCCAATGGTTTCGGCTTAGGGAGGCGGGGCGTGGTTGTCGAAGTTGTCGTCGGACTCGACCGCCGCCGACCTCGTCGACCCGGCCACCGGCGCCTCTACCTCCACCCTTGGGGCGCGGGTACGCTCAGAGCCCCTCGCCTCATCCATCCCCTCCCATGCGCTTCTTCGTTCTTGACATGGTTGCCTTGAGTGTGCTGGATTAATTAAGGTATAATCGATCAAAGGGATGATCAGCTCCATGATCGGAGGGGCTGGTTAAATAGTGAGTAACCGGGCCTCTCGACTTCCCCACGAACGGCGCTTGAATTCGCCGCGACCACCGGTTGCGTTTCCAATGGCTCCTTCGAATTCCTCGGCTAGCACTGTGTTTCCCTAGGTAGCGAAGCGCTTCGAATTCTAGAGGCTGCGTTTCCATGGCGGGTGACCAACAATGTCTCCACCTTCATTGATCAACGTATCGCCCACACATGAACCGACAATGATTAACAAAACGGTGAAACAAATAGTTATATCTGTAAAAATTGATTTATTAAAATCATTAATTTTATCTCAGCGTTAAGGCATTAGAGTTCAACCAACCCCGTTCACTTGCCACGTACTCCGTATTATAAATTTTCATTTTAGCATATAAAATGCACCGTCAATGTAGGTATAGGTTGTTGTGCGTTCGATCATAGGTCATGGCACGTGATACGTCATGGCTTCAGCAGCCTTGGAGATCGTGTTGCTCTAGTATTCACTACCGGTTCCACTTAAATCAACCGACAATGTCTCTACTTTCGATGAGAAAAGGCTATGCACCCTGTTGCTGCGTCGACGGGTTATATCAATGTCAGTAATAACACTGTCGGGTGCACTTTGAGACCCGGTAGTGATCACGTATATCACTGTCGATGGTAACTATGCGGCAGTGGTATGGAGTATCACTGTCGGGTTAAAACTGAGAACTGGCAGTGTTTTGCATTGTCAACAGGCGAACAGTATGCCATGATGGCCTGACCACTGCGCCATTGTAGGCAGGAGCACTGCTGCCACATTCTCCGTACCACGGGCACGGTGCTTGGTTTATGCCGGTGCCAATTATCCGACAGCGATCGTTCATATCACTACCGGGGTGCATGGAAACTGATAGTGATCAGTCATTACCACGGCCACAAACTATCACGGCATCGGCCTATAAAAACGGCTAATGCGGCCCTTAGTTTTGCAAATCTGTTCTCTTGGTCCTCTTTCTTGATACTCTTGATTTAGTTGCCTGTTCGTCTTCCTTGATATTCTTTGCTACTCTCCACCTACATATGACCTCTCTATGGGAGAAAGCCCTCCACGTACATATACTGTTCTTATGCTTAGACCACCAAAATGGTTCACATAAGAGGTGCTAGAAGAGTCTTACTGAAGATTGAGCAGCGCTGAAGGTTATAACCGCTGTGAGGTTCACAAAGCCATCCGGTTCTGTGTGCTCGACAGAGTGGACTCTGGATTTACATGTCCATGAGAGGCATGGCATCCTCGGGGAGAAAGCTCTCCACATACATATCTTGTTCTTATGCTTAGGCCACCAAAATGGTTCACATAAGAGGTGCTAGAAGAGTCTTATCAAGATTGAGCGCGGCGAAGGTTATAACATTTGTGAGGTTCACAAAGCCATCCGGTTACGTTGCTCGGCAGTGGACTCTGGATTTACATGTCCATGAGAGGCATAGCATCCTCGGGGAGAAGATCATAGTCATATATGAAAATCTCCTTTGGTGATAAAAAAGAGATTTTCATAGATTGATACGATCTTCTCCTGAGGATGCCTATGCAGGCTGTCTTTTGGACTAAACCACAGCTTGGCTAAGCAAAGAAAATTTGCTTGGCATGTCTCCTCTGGCCTTGCTGTGGTAAATAAATGTAAATTCAGAGTCATGCCCTCCTTGTAGATCGAGCACAAGAAACCTCAAAGAGCACCGATGGGACCTCAACGGCAAGAATCACATCGACAAGAATCACATAACCTTCGACGTTTTTTTTTTTTAAATGTGTTTGTACACTTTGATGATAACATTGATCTATTTATGGAAAGGTCTTTGTTATCATATATATATAACTTTTTTTAAGGTCTTTGTTGTTTGCTCCTCTCTCTCTCTCTATATATAGAAAAATCTTTTCTACTCCCCTGTGAGTAGTTACTCCCACCGAGAGATACACAGCACGCTTCCTCCACGCGTCGTCGTAGCTAACGGACCGGTGACGTCGTTTCCGTCCCCAACGAACGTGGCCTGCCAGGGGACCTGTTATTATGCGTACCCGTTTCTTCGGCCCCGTCCACAGTTCATTCCATGCAAGAGCTACAAAATAGCAGGCGGCGGCGGCGAATACCAATGACGAGTGATTTCATGGCGCCTCCCTCCCGTACTAAACTCCATCTGCGCCGGAATCCCTCCCTTCTTCGGCATCACAGGCTTCGGCGCGCAGCCACCATCAGCAGCGCGGCGCACGCCTCCACCACCGATGGATCAGATGGCGACTCACCTTCCCATGACCATCAGGTGGTGGCCGGGAACGACAGCAGGACTGCTCCTTTGCCGGTTCTTTTCCATGCGTCAATCCTAGCTACTCTGGCCGTAGAATCCTGGTTTGTTTAAAATAATTTTATTGCAGCAGCTTGCAGATCTAGCGATGGATGGTTGATTAATTTATTTTCTTCCTACTAGATCTCCTATATCATGAGGCGTTTCTCGATAGTCGATAGTGTCTGGAGGCAGCGGCCGTACCCTGCAGTTTGCAATCTCTTGCATCAGACGTCATTATGTAGCTGCCGTACGTGATCTTAGATAAATCACTGATCTACTTGGTCCGGAGACGGCAAATCCTTGGGCTATCGATGGATATCAATGTACGTGGATCTCCTCTCTGGCGCCAGTGACATGAACCTGGTGAAAGATCAGCAGGAATGTAATCATACTTTTCGTTTGTTAGATGACAGGATCAAATATTATTTTCTTCAGATTAAGTCTGTGTACGACCAGTATTATATATGTAATCATATTCTATTTTCTAAAGAATGTATATACGTGTCCCTCCTAATTACGAAGTATGCATTGATAGTTGATACTCTTGCATATGTTTTAGATTCCATTAAAAAATTCTGGTATGCGCTCATACTCTTGGCGTATGTATGCAGATATACTCATTGCCAAAAAGTATATATACTCACGGCCAAAATTTCTGCTATGCATATATACTCTTGGCGTGTGTATCCATATATACTCATTGCCAAAAATTATTTATAGATACTCCTGGCGTATATGTATTCATATATACTCTGTCGATTTCGGCTAGATTGGGCGGAATTGACACGTGTTAAATCGACCGTTGGAGCTCCCCGAGATGGCGTAGGGGCTGCGGCTTCCCCCGACGGGTCGGCGGCGGCAAAGACGAGCAACTAGATGGAGGAGGAGGAGCCGTGGGGGGGCGGCCGGCGGCGGCGCCCTTGAGCGTGAGTGGGCGCCGGCGGCGGGGCGCGCGGCGGCCGCCGGCGGCCGAGGGGCGGCGGCGGCGGCGGATGCGGAGAGGCGAGAGCGATAGATATATTTTTATTGCTTGCTTATCCCATAGAGATTACATGCCTCTTGCTTATATAGCCCGGCTAGTGGGACTTGTAATCTAAGCAATCTCTATAAGGTTTTTCTTATACGATCGAATACCTTTTACAAGCATATCTTATTTATTTATTTCTAATAAGGGTCTCCCTTATAGATGAGACATCCCCTTGCACACCAAAAATTCCTAAGATAATCCTAACTTGAAGGCGAAGCAAACTCGGACTCGTGCGGGAGAGGGAAGGTGGCGGCGGCCGGGCCCCCCCCTTGCGGCGCACCCCCCCCCCTCTCGGGCCGGCGGCCGTCGCGTCGAGCCCAATTAGCCCGTGTCCGGGCGCCCCAATTCGGATCATGACATTTCCCCACCGTTCGACGAGGTGGCGCGTCCACGTGCCGCCCAACCCACCAGTGGTGGCAAAGGGCACGCCGATCGGGAAGTCACCACTCGGCCCGGTAGAAGACGAGGGGGCCGCACTTGTCGTTGTCGTCGTTGCGGATGTTGGCGTCCTTGTCGGCAAAGGAGAAGTTGAGGTGGAGGTCGCGAAGTAGATGCTGAACTTGAAGCTCGGCGGGGGCTGCACGAAGGGGCGTTCCGCCCATGCACGGCGCATGACGGAGGCGGCGAGGGTGCCGGACAGCTCGATCATCTGGCGGGTCGGGGAGGAGGCGTGTAGGTGTAGGTCGTCGGCACTTGTCACCTTAGCATTGAGCTGCTGCGATGACATGACGGAGCGGCGTGGGCGCGGGAGGTGAAGTCGAGGAGGCGGCCGTGGGGAGGTCGCTGGGCATGTTGACGGGCGGCCCCAGCTGGATCTCCCTCGTCCATGCTGCACCGACGGTGACGTTGTCGATGCGGAAGAAGACGTCGCCGTTGTTGTCGAAGAGGAGGACGGTGGCGCCCTCGATCCGGTCGTCGGGGCACGCCTGGAGAAGAAGAACGCTCGCTGGGAACGCCTGATCCTCCCGAGGGCGGTTGGGGAGGTGGAAGCCCACTGCTACGCCATGCAGCGGGACGTTCTCCCCAAGCAGGAAGTCCCTAGAGAAGCTCTAAAGCGGCGGGGATGTAGTAGCGGTGGAAGTACCTCACAATGCCATAGTGGAGACTCCACTCACGGCGCTGTAGCTCGCGGCTCGATGGCGTTGGAGATGATCGAGCTCCTTGTTGGTCGTCGTGGCCAAGTGCGGCTCGGCGATCATGTCGTTCGGCGTCGGCCGTCGATGTCGTCCATTGCCCACGACAAAGCGGCTGGCGGCCCTGGCATGCGGTCAACCGGGGCAGCCGCGATGTCGTCGTCGATGTCGCCGGGGTCGTCGTGGTGGCCGACCTTGTCGGCCGGGCGCCCTGCTTGGCGTCGTCCGGCTCGTCATCGTTGTAGCGGCGGGCAAGGTCGATGGCCTCCTCCATCGAATGGGGCTCGAACCACTCGGAGTGCCGTCCAAAGCGTGTCACGCGAGGCCTCCGGCGAAGAGGTCGACACGGTGGCGCCGACCCTCAAAATCCATGCGTGTAGCATAGACCTCGAAAGCGTCGATGTAGTCGTCCGGCTTGCCTTCCGGGACGGTGGCGCGTACGCCCCGTAGTGTCGAAGTGGCGGGGGTCGAAGTGATGTCGCGGCGGCGGGTGAACTCGTCCCCACTCGATCGGGGACTTCTTCTTGGACAGGTCCATGAACGGGCCTTGAGAACCAACAAGGTGGAAGGCGGCGTAACTCACGTAGTAGTCCGGGTCGATGTCAAGTTGAGCTCGTGCATGGAGCTCCGGCTTGCGAATCGGAGGTCGTGGTCGTCGGAGCCGTCGTAGTCTGGACTTGTAGACGCGTGGCGTGGCGAGGGGTGTGATGCCGCGGGTGGCACCACGGGCTGGCGCGCCGCGGGTGGCGCGACCAGGTGCGCCGCGGGTGGCGCTGGGGTAGGGGCGGGGCGCCCAGCGGTGGCGCCATCATCTCCCGGAGAGTCTGCGGCGGTCGCGGTGTCGGTGGAGAGGAGAGGGCGGCCGGTGCTACGGTGTCGTCGGGGATGACGTCGATGACGGCGGTGCGTCACGCATAACGCGTCATCTTCCTCCTCGGCCGGAGGATGGCGGGGTCGGAGCCGTCGACATGGCCCGTGGCGGGGAGGGGGGGTGGCGCCACGGGCCGTCCCCGTGCCGGCGGTGGCGGCGGCCGTTGGGCTGTCCTCGGCGTGGTCGTCGTGCGTGCGGGGGTCCTCGGGTGATGCGGGGCGTACTCCATGCGGCGTGGCGAGTCTCCATGTCGTCGGCGCCCGGGCGATCCGGCGCGGTTTGTCGTCGGGAGCGCCTTGTGCCCGCGATGAACTCCTTCTCGGAAGCCATGGGTGGTGGGAATCGTTCGGTCTCCGGATACCAGTGTCGGTTCCGGCTAGATTGGGGCGGAATTGACACGTGTTAAATCGACCGTTGGAGCTCTGAGATGGCGTAGGGGCTGCGGCTTCCGCCGGCGGCGTCAGCGGTAACCGCGAGCAACTAGATGGAAGGGAGGAGCCGTGGGGGCGGGCGCGGTGGGCGCGAAGCGGCGGCGGCGGGAAGCGGCTTGGCCTTGGAAAGGCGAGGCGGCGGCGGCGGATGCGGAGAGGCGGGAGGCGATAGATATATTTTTATTGCTTGCTTATCCCCTAGAGATTACATGTCTCTTGCTTATATAGCCCGGCTAGTGGGACTTGTAATCTAAGCAATCTCTATAAGGTTTTCTTATACGATCGGAATACCTTTTACAAGCATATCCTATTTATTTATTTCCTAATAAGGGTCTCCCTTATAGATGAGATATCCTCTTGCACACCAAAAATTCCTAAGATAATCCTAACTTGAAGGCGAAGCAAACTCGGACTCGTGCGGGAGAGGGAAGCGGCGGCGGCCGGGCGCCGCCCCCCGCGCGCGCACCCCTGCCCCCTCTCGGGCCGGCGGCCGTCGCGTCGAGCCCAATTAGCTTTGTCCCGGCTGGCCCAATTCGGATCATGACATACTCACTGCCAAAAGTATATATACTCACGGCCAAAATTTCTGGTATGCATATATACTCTTGGCGTGTGTATGTATGCATATATACTCACTGCCAAAAAGTATATACAGGTACTCCTTATCTAAAATAAGGTATACTATATTCTTTTTACCGATTAGTATATATTCGTACTCATACATGAGCAAGTTTAATCAATATATGTTTACTCGCGAGAATCACGGCAACTGTAGTAGCTTGTTACGTACATGCGGCATGCCTAATTGGATCGTACTCCCGATATCCACTAGCCTAAACGGAACCTCACGTCTCCCATCAATAGCTACAAACGGACTAGCCTACATGCATGTATACTCTCGGTGGGAGTAGAAAAACCTCACACACACACATATATATATATATTTTGAGAACTGGGTGCATTTGCTATACAAAATGCACCAGGCCCAATCGACGCGCCAGTGCACCTGGTCTGAGTCCGACGCGCAGGTGCTCCTGTAGCTAGCCGTCGCGAAACCGCGTCCTCCCTCTCACCGCTCCGCATCAGTTTCAATCGAAAAAAATCCTCCCCCGTCAGTTTCCTCCGCAACTCCTCCCCGCACCCCCGTCAATTTCTGGAAGGTGCCGCGTCGCGCGCGTCCCGGTGCTCGCCGCGCTTCATTCTCCCCCAAGGCAACGAGCCCGCCGGCAGACAGCGGCCGCGGTCCATTGAAGGTGCCGACCCTTTTTGGGGCGACGCGAGCAGGGGAGATGGCCGTCCCGTGGGGATGAGTGGCAGCCGGTCTGCCCGCTTGCTGTTGGGCGGCGCACGTGGAGCGGGGGTCAGCCCTGCCGAGGATTTCTGTTCGTGCGAGGGCCGGCAACTAGAGTCGGCGGCGGCGGCAACTCCATCCCTTCCCCAGCTGGCGGCAGCGGCCCGTTTCCCCACCAACGGCTGCGGCGCGGGAGGCGTGTGCGAATGCGTACGCCAGGCGACTGTCTGGGGCGCAACTGGGCGCGCCCCCGAGCGGCAGCAGAGGCAGCGCGCGGGTTCCGTCAACGCACAGGGCTGCGGTGTTGTCATCCACTTCCATGACCGCCTCAGCTGTGTCCGTGTCTGCTTCGAACTTGTAACCCATCCTCACCGGAAATCTCTCCTCACCGTGGGCGCGTCCAACTACACCAGAAAGGGCGAGGCTTGAGAGCGGCAACACCGGACACGCAGCAGAGCCGATCCACTTGGAGTTCCTCCACGCTTATTTCCGTTGAATAAATATACGTAAATTCTGTGATACATGCACTGCTGCATCATCCAAGGCATGCGAGATGCTAACAGATACCTTCTTCTGAAGATCAAAGAAGCAATCATTTGGTTTCAATGGCTTCTAATAATCCTCTGATTCCCAGCTTCAGAAACTCTGGGCTTTCTCTCACTATTTCTTTACATGGTTTCTCATGTCATGTGCATGCTTGTCACGATAAGCGTGTTGCTGCTTGCGACTGGCACATGAGTAGATCAAGCTGGCATAAGTGTGGATCCTTACGTGATGAATTATGATGGATTTTTTGTGTACACAATTTTGATGAATTTGTTCATTTTTTTTTTTTTTTTTTTTTTTGCTCCAGACCAATTCGGAGTAGATCCCCGTGTGGTTCAGATAGCTTGCTGCTACGGTCCTATGATTATCAAGATCCTGCAATTTTGCTCCAGACCAATTTTGTGTACACAATTTTCAGAATAGATACATAGGTGGTTTACATTTTGTAGCCACCACAGAAATAATAAGATTTTTGTGCATGGATGTAACAAGACCTACCAAATTCTAAGACATACTTGATTACAGCTGCCAATTTCCTAGCAGTTAGTCCCATAAAAATTTTTATTCCTACAATTAGTCCCCTTCTCTATTACCGGTGCCAATTTTTATTCGGGCACCTTTTTTTATATCATTGCATCTGTGCTCATACACATAATAGCAATTGTTGTAGTCTTTTTGTCGCAATTGCCCCATGGCACATATTGCAATTTGGTTTAATTAGATTATTTTTAGCTCAACCCACACATTCATATGTGTCGCTCTTGCAGTCCCGTGCACAGAGAAAACCGCATCCAGTCCCGTGCGCCGCCACGATTCCTCCCAGTGTGCCGCCGCGATTTCGCCACGCCGTTCGTCTGCTCGGCCACTTTTCCTCCCGCCACTATTCCTCTCGCACAGCCCCAACCCGTTGCCCGGCAGTTGCTTGAAGCCGGTGCGCCGTAGGGATTCTGTAATTGCCGTGCGTCTGCTACCTGCCTCATTCCGCATGGATTCGTTCCGCACATCTAGCAAACGATTAGCCAATATTCGAGGTTGCAATTGCGTCACATCTGAGGTTGCAATTGAGCTATATTCCATGTTACAAGCGGTATACAATATGTGCGTAAAGGCAACAATTTGTTGCCACCATTCTCATTCTTTTTTTTTTTTTTTACTAAAACAACAACTATGTGTTGCAATTATAGGTTACATCTGTATATATTATATAAATTATAAGTTTGAGACAGTGGTCATCAACATGTTGTGATTGTGTCACTTGCGGTATTGCAACTAGAGACAATTCATTGTTGCAAATGGTGTTGCAACTGTGGTCATCAACCTGTTGCAATAGGCTATAAACTAGGTTGCAATTTACATTTTTGTCGCAATAGGTTTTTTTACAATTATTGTTTGAGACTACGCAAGGACGAAAGATTTGTAAGAATGGCAATGGAGCATGTTGCAATCGTGTTATTTACGTTGTTGTAATTGTGGACACTCCAATGTTACAAATGAAGTTTTTACTAGCGTTGTAGTCACAACCGTGTTTATCACCCTTGTTACAAATTGTTGTTAACCGTTGCAATCGTCTAACTTGTGGTGTTGTAACTAGAGACACTCCCTTGTCGTAAATGGTAATTTAGTAGCCGTTGTGTTACTATGGGTCATCACCATGTTGCAAATGACTATTGACCATGTTGTTAAGCATGCCCCCTTCCCAGTGAAGGTTTTTGAGAGACACTTTTAATGGTGTTTGCCGACTTTTAGGGTTTATGGTGTTTGCCGAGTTTAGGGTTTATAGCGGTTGCCGACTTTATGGTGTTTAATCATCTTGAGCTCATAGTTTATAAACAATCCGCTACATTTGTTTGGTGTTATGATAATTTCTCGGCCCTTTTGTGTGTCTGCAATAGTGGTCATCAACAAAGTTGCGATTGTGTCACTTGCGGTGTTGCAAATGAAGACAGTCCATTGTTGCAAGTGGTAACTTACCGGTAGGTGGGTTGTTGCAACTGTGGTCATCAATCTATTGCAATTGGCTATCAACTAGGTTGCAATTTGTATTTTGTCTTGTCAATTGTCTTGGGTGCGATGATTTGTCAAGTCAATTGATTTGGATTAGTCGGCCGCCGGTTTTTGATCGTCACGGTCAATTGTTTGCTTTGTTAGGACGCACCCTCTCTTGTCTATTGTTATTCTATAAAAAAAATTGTCTATTTTTCCTTGTTTCTTTGTTCTAGGACAGCTCCCTATCTTGTCTATGTTTTTCCATAGAAAAGAATTGTCTATTGTGAGTTGTTTGTTGTGTTAGGACAAAGACCCTCTCTTTGCTATTGTTATTCCATAAAAAAATTGTCTATTTTTCCTTGTTTGTCTTTGTTTCGGGACAGCTCCTATCTTGTCTCTCGTTTTCCATAGAAAAGAATTGTCTATTGTGAGTTGTTTGTTGTGCTAGGGACAGGACCCTCTCTTGTCTATTGTTATTCCATAAAAAAATTATCTATTTTTCCTTGTTTGCTATTCGGGACAGCTCCCTATCTTGTCTATGTTTTCCATAGAAAGAATTGTCTATTGTGAGTTGTTTGTTGTGTTAGGACAGCGCCCTCTATTGTCTATTGTTATTCCATAAAAATATTATCTATTTTTCCTTGTTTTCTTTGTTCCAGGACAGCTCCCTATCTTGTCTCTGTTTTTTTCATAGAAAAGAATTGTCTATTGTGAGTTGTTTGTTGTGCTAGGACAAGACCCTCTCTTGTCTATTGTTATTCCATAAAAATGTAGGATCGGTAGCAATACAAATTGCATATACTCCTCACTAAAATTGTAGTTAAAAATATTTGCAATTGATACTATAACAGTTTATAATTCAGCATTATACTAAAGACATAGACACTGAGCTGTCATTGGTTCTTATCTAGTTGCAATTGGCCTCGACTTTCGAGTCATAATTGGATCGCATTAGGTTACAATTGCATCAGGTCTAGTTGCACTGGATCAAATTTGTTTGAATTAGCTAGTTTCGTCAAGTTGCAATGAGTATGGTGTTATAGTTGCGATTGGTCTAGTCTCGCAGTTGCAATGGGTAGAGTACAAATATAGGGTGTATAAAATACACGTTGTTCACCAGACTAGACTTGCAATTAGGTTGTAACAAGTTGCATGTAGTTGCAACAAGCACTACGCGGTTGCATGTAACTAGGTTGTAACTAGCTAGGCTTGTAACTAGGTTGTGAAAAATATGTTCCAAGTGGTTACAACAAGCGCTAAGTATGCTTCTGATCAAGTTGCAATTGTGTTGTAGTCACGATGGCAACTCATAGTACTGATGAAGTTGCAATTACGCACTCGAAAAAAAAAAAGTGTCAAATATAGTCATGTTGGATCTCATTTTGTTAAGCACATTTTTTTGAACAACCCGGTGCAAACGGATCTAAATTTGGAGCTACGGTTTAGGAGATATTGCATTTTTCGATCCGAAATAAAAAGATTCCCCGCATGCGGGATGGGCGGGTGGAGAGAGATTAGCTAGCGGTGTCATCGGTGGTTGTAACCGGAACACGATAGTGTTGCAAATCGAATACAATCTTGGTTGTAATTAGTGCCCGATGACCAAATTTTGGGGGAAGGAGGTGGGGAGGTGGGGAATCGGCTATGGGAATGAGGTGGGGGAGGTAGAGAGGCGGGTCTATTGTCAATTTGACAGAGCAGTGTGCTAGGAGGAAGCGTAGGGACAGGGTTGGGTGCATTTTAGGCCTGCCGTATATATATATATATATATATATATGTTATTAGGAGCATAGGGCTTCCAGTAAATATAGAAAGCCCCAACCTAAAGTGTAGCAGCCTGGTTCAGACCAACCATCCTCCCATCCATCTGTCTGGCTGTGCTGACATGAGGTCACCCAGGCTCGCACGTGGCCCAGTGGACCAGCCCACAAAATCTCCCCACCAGAGAAATCCCCTGTTTCAAATTCATTTGAATCCGCACGACCGCATCCCTAATCCCCGTCCGGCTGCCACCCACCGTCATACCCCGTCCCCGTGGCCTCACCCACGACCCCGGCGGCGCGTCCGACCAGCTGCGGCACAGCGTCGCCCATCTCCACCCGCGACGGCGCTGGCCCGCCCCGCCCCGAGTAGCGCCGGCGCGCCCCCGCATCTCCCCTACCCGCTGTGGCGCGGCTCTGGTTCTTCCCCGACTCGCGACGGCGTTGCTCCAGCCTTCCCCTACTCGCGGTGCGGTCCCAGTGTGGATAGCGCCTCCCAGATGCGACGGCGGCGAGGAACAGCAAGGCGCAACCGGATCTGGCAACTGCGAGCGACAACGCCCCGGCTTCCTGCTCCACGCGACGAGCAGTGAGGCCTCTAGGTCCGTGACGGCGTCGGACATTCTGGGCAGGGGTGCCAGCCAGGGCGCCTACCACTCAGATCCAATGGATTAGGCTCGTGAAGGCTATTGCTCGCTGATGGCTGTGCTACGGTGGTCTTCTGGACCGATCTTGCCTCCAGATCCAGGTGAGTTCGTTAAGTTCATCATGTTTTGTACACGCAGATTGGTTATCCTGAGCTTAAATAGTCTCCGTTTCTATAGTATTTAGTAGTGGACCTGCTCATGAGCTGGTGAAGCACCTGTCCATTCCACCGCATAATGCACTTTAATCATAATAATAATTTTTAGATAGCAGAAGCCATGCTTATCAGCTGCGTCTTGCGTCTCTGTTTCTTGCAGGCTCAGATCCTGTCGCAAGCAGGCAGGAGGCAGCCCCGTCTAATCCGGTTGGCAGGCAGGAGCAACCTTTGAGCGGGATGATTAGCGCCTGGATGAGGAGCGGAGGTTGCTGCTAGTGTAGCACGGTGAGCAGCAAGTTCGAATCACTCTTGTTTATTACTTTTTTGCTTCATTACTCTTGTTTTCTATGCATAGAAATTGTCTCGTGATAGTAGTACTACTAAATGGCTGCAGGTGGAGTGTCTTATGCTTCATTACTCTTGTTTTCTATGCATAGAAATTGTAGTTTTTCTTCCAGAAATTAGTAGATCCTTGGACGCATCGAATTGAAGCTTTTGGTATTAAAATCTGATGTGGATTTCATTCCTTATTTCTATGCATCGGAATTAGTAGATGTCTTATGTGTCTGGTAAGTGGATGCTTTTGGATGCATAGAAACTAAATTCTACTCATTTTGGGTGCATTCTAAATTGTGTAGCCA
Source organism: Hyparrhenia diplandra (assembly GCA_015847255.1). Classification (NCBI taxonomy): domain Eukaryota; kingdom Viridiplantae; phylum Streptophyta; class Magnoliopsida; order Poales; family Poaceae; genus Hyparrhenia; species Hyparrhenia diplandra. Next base: position 485,154 of record JADLZK010009115.1, on the reverse strand, counting down.
CTGCACTTTACCTGTTTATGCATTCTAAATTGTGTAGTCAGGATGTATTTTTTACAATAATTGTTTTCCATGATGTCTATATCTAAGTTTTGGTTGCATCCTTGGATGAATAGTGGTTTCTGGGAAATGAAGAGCTATCAACGTAGTCAAATGAGAGTTTTTTAACTTCCATGCTTGCCGTGTAATCAAGAAATCATTTGGAAGACCTAGATAGGCTGCTGCCCTTTCCATGGTGGGTTCGACAGCGGCGTCCTTCTCTGACCTGTGGCATATTATGCTTAGTATTTATGCGTCCTGATAGATTCATGTTATGCTTAGTAGTTTTCTATGCATCGAAAGCACTGTTCCTATGCTTGGATGTGATGTATGCGTTCGATAGGTTCATATTATGCTTAGTTGCATAGGGTCTGACATGGTGAGATTGTCATTATGCAATTCGTAAGCTAGTTAATGCTTGTGTTCTTATTTTTTTGCTCTGTTTTGGATGCAAGTTATTTTTTTTTCATGCAATGTGCAATGAATTTTAGCTCTAGATATGCATGGCTTACAAGTTTCTATGCATTTGGTATGTTTATTACTTTTCACATCCATGATTCCATGTTTTATTTTATTATATGTTGTGGTTTGGCAAAGCTATCATGTTCTAGCTTCCTAAATAGTATTATTGACTGATGGTGTATACATGTGTCCATGATTCCATAACATGCAAGAGTAAAATTTCATCTTGAATATGGTTCTGTTTTGATGTATGCATGCGTGCATGCGAATCTGAAGAGACAGAAAACAAGATTCAAATGAATTTGAAATAGGTGTCGGTGCTTTGCTTATCTGGGTATATATATCTGTTTCAAATATGCATAAAAATTTTCCATGCTCTTGGATATTTATATGCTTCTTGATAGTAGCTGTTGAGATGGAATAGTAAGGTTTATAAGCAATTTATTTTTTTATTATATGCTCCAAGGTAGAGGAATAAGTGGATTTCTTAGCTGATGATAAGTTTTTTCTAGGTTTTGCTATTATGATTTTTGCATTAATGTAGTGATATTAATTTCACAAATATGTTTATGTGGGTGTCAAAAGTTTCTATGCAATTTAGGTAGAGGCATGTTTGTGTATCATGTGTTTATTGAAGTGGGATTCGTATCTAAAATCCAAATTTATCTTCTTCCAGTAGCCTAGATCCCTGAAATTTGTTCCTGATCTATAGTGTTTTACAGGAAGAGGACCTCGTATGTGTATCTGTTAGCTGCTTTGGGTGGCATGGGTGTGTAGGGCAGGATGAATCAGGTGAGGACACCACATCCATCGATCCTCCCAACTATGTGATTTGAATTCAAATTGTGAATTAGATATGTAATAAATAAGGAAACTAGAAGTTGACATGGGTTCAGTTTTTTTTTAAAAATTGATGTGTGCTTCCTTTTTCATTATTAGTTTATCAAATTCTGTTTCTAATCATCAGATTCCTTTTATGCTTTGATTTGTGTGGAGGGTTTATTATTTCTAGTCATGATTTCTTATCTAGAGGCCTAAGGGGTGTCCTGTGTTTTCTTAGTTTCTTCATTAGAAGTGGCAGCAATGTGCTAAAATTAGATGCTGAAATTCTAGATGGTGAAATTCTAGGTGCCTCTGGTGAGGAATGTAGCCGTGGGTTTCAAACTTTTATGCCAACCGTGTAGTAGCTTGTATGCTTCCCGTGACATGTTTTTAGCTTATTCAAAAAAATATTTATTCTTCATATATTCATGTGTTCCATGCATTTCAATTGAACCAATATGAGGTCACCTGTATGTGCTGACTGCTGACGCATAAATCATTTAGCTTCTTTAATGTAGTTGGCATTAATTTTAAGAAATAGGTTTCTACGCCTTGCTAAAACTTGTTTCTATGCCTTTCTTGTTGCTATAATGTTTTGTGCCTATTAAAACATGCTTGTGTGCATGGATATCAATAACTAATCGTTGTTGTCATCTTATCGGAACTGGAGCGGCGTGGCTCGATCCGTGCAGGCGGCTCCCTGGGAGGCGATGTGGCGTGGTGCCCAGGTATGGTGCTCCTTGGTGGCATCTTCAGTGACCCGTGACTCCTTGACAACGTCGTAGTGCTGCCAAGGCAAAGTCGACGCCAACTGCAGCCCCTTCCCAATGTCACCTGATGGCGTTTGCTTGACATCATTGCCACAAGGTTAGTGATTGTTTCTGGCATTTTCTAGGGCTGTGTGCTGTTGTTCTTGATGGATGTATTTTGAATGCTTGAGTGTCAAGAAGGAATTTTCTCAACTGATTCCTGTGCAATAAGTAGGATGGTGGCTTCATATAAATGTTAGGACTGGCGTACAACTTTGTGTGTTATGCTTTTGCATCTAAATGTTTCTATGGACAACACCATGCATATAAAATATTTTGTTAGGACTGCTGCACATTTCTAAGCATTATTGGCTTATATTTCTCTGCATTACTGGAATGCACTTGAAAACGGAGCTTGATTTGTGCAGGACAATGGGGGTAGCTTGAAATCTTAATCTGTCACTCATTTAGATCATTAGATGCCAATGTTTCACTTCTACATTATTTTTCCATGTGTCTATCAATGTGTTCGTAGGCATTTTTGCTATGTTCTTGTAGCTACTATGCATTGTTGCCATGTATATATCACTCATTTAGGTGCTGCCTTGCAGGAAGATGGAGTTTCTACTGCGCCACCCACCGCCCTGCTCTGCTCGGGACGCGTGCCTCATGAGGGACGCTGGAGAAGAAGGTTGCCATGGCGTCCCACGTGGTCAACCTCGACCACTTCCTCACCGACCTCTAGCTAATGGCCACCATTGTCCTTTCAGTCTAGTTTTTCTCCACCATGCTTCTCTAATTTCTTTCTAATTTGGCTGAAATGAATTTTGGCCTGCAAGGTGCTTGACCAAATGTCATATTGATACTTTAAACTCCAAGAAAACAAGATGGTTGATTTTGTTTCCAATAGTAAATTGGGTATCTTTTTTCTGGATGCATTAGAAAATTAGCCATGCTAGACCTTGCATCTGACTTCCCTCTTCAGCAAAAAAATTAGTGGTCGGAATTTGTTTGTTGATTAGTGTGTGTTGATTTTCCATACGACTGAATGACAAGCAAGTAAATTTTCTATGCAGTTTTAAGGGGAGCATGCTTCAACTCGAGGTTCAAGCCTTCAAGGAGTGACCGCAGCTCCGGCCACCTCTCCTAATGGATATTGTGGTGCTCTAGTGAGGACTGTGGCCGTAGGTGTCAAAACATTTTATGCCAACCGTGTAGTAGCTTGTATGCTTGTAACATGTTTATGCCAACCACCTGGATCGTCCAACATGTGCTATTTTTTTCAAATTTCAATTTTTAGATAATATGAGATATTCTTTATGTATTATTACACGCGGGGTCTTGTTATATGCATTGTTCTTATGTTAATTATACACACCCATTTTGGGTTGGAATCTTTTGTTGGAGGTAATTACGGTTGTCATGTGAAATTTGATCTCACGGAGAGGGTTTTACATGTTTAAATATACAATTTTATTCATCTAACCATAAATTTCTAGGTAACGTTGATGTTAAAAACTATTCTATGCATCTTACAAGTGATTATATGCATCCAATCAACCTTTCAATTGCTATGATTCAAGTGTGGTCATTCAATTTCAAATTTTAGAGGAATCGAGAGCACCTACCATGTTACTATACACCCACCCATAAGATTTTATCCACAGATGATAGCATAAAAACTCTTTGTTCTTATGCATAAATTTTTGAATTTTAAAATTTTCAAAAAAAATATTCAAAATAGGTCTTGATTCGTGCACAAAAATGTTAGGAGTTCGATGGCGAAAACCATTTTTGAATCGGATACCGCATTTAAGAATTATGATGAAAAAAATGAAAGAACTTGAATTGGTATATACATACATGCATACGTGTGTCAGTGTGGTTGGTTGGTGCACGCGCTGCTCCCTTGTCCACACGATGCGGACGACCGAGAGCAGGACCGAGTGCAGGGCCGCTCCCACGCGCAGACCATGCGGGGTACACCTGCTGGGTGGGTCGGACCGCTTCGTGGCGTGTTGGCTGGAGCTTCCAATACTTATTAGCAGCCTGGGGCTCCCAATAGTGCAATATATATATATATATATATATATATATACGCTATCTTCACCCTGGGTGTAGAATACATTCTACACCCTAGGCACCCAACCCAACCAACAGGACATGCACCCGACCGATCCAGCCCACCCACCCATCCAGCGCCCAGTAACCTCCCCGCGCCCGACCCAACCGCTCCCACCCATGCCAAATTCCCCAATCCTCGTTTCATTCGCACACCGAACCCCCGGCGTTAAGGTTAGGTTTTTCGGGCGGCGGTCGTGCTTGGCGGAGGTGTCCGGAGCGGCGGTGAGGATATCCGACGGCGTCCGCGAGTGGCTCTCCACCCGTCCGCTCCCCCATTGGCTTCCCTCGCCGCTCTGCGAGATCCTATCATCTTATGGTCGGCGGCGGCCGGGCGATTTTCACGCGGAGGCGGCGTGGGGAACCGTGGTGAGATTCTCCTCCAACGGCGTCGTGAGTCAGGCCTCTCCACCCGTCTCTGTTGACGGTCACCAATGACATATTTTTAACGTCAACATTCTACCAATAAGGGGGTGAAACTATACCTTACTACACACATATACATTTATTATTGACATAATTCCACTTGTAGTGCCAAATAATGTTTTGCGTGATTTATATAAAAACCAAGTGGAAAATGCACCAAAAAAGGCGCCTCCACGGAAAGCGCATTCCCGAGAACATCAAGTCCAAGGGAAAAAGTCCATAAAATATCAATATCCAAGCACAAGCCCAAGAGGTCGAGGCCCGAGTCCAACATGAAATGATAAACGGACCCGCGAGGACATGGGTTCAATATTTTAGGCATAACTTTCTCATACGAAATCGGATTTCAAATGAATCGAATACTCGAAACGAAGCTAACTCCGAGGCCCACGTGCTCATGCAAAGTTTCAGCCCAAACGGAGCTCATACTGGTGCGGGCGCACCTTTGCGCGCGCACGCACCCTCCCGAGGGCAAAAACGGCCCGGCCGTCCCCCGGCGGCCCATCTCGACTGAAAAGTCCGGAGGCGGTGTTTGCTCGCCCCTTAAAACGGTCGGGATTAGTACCAAATGGCTTAGCCAAGAGAGGATCCCATGGTAAAAGTTCTATAAATAGATGGGCACTCCCTCCCTTGTAACACACACCACACAATGTAGCCTCTCTCTTCTTCTTCTTCTTCTTCTTCTTTCTTCTCCCTCTTCTTCTTCTTCTTCTTCTTCTTCTTTCTTCTTCTTCTTCTTCTCCCTCTTCTTCTTCTTCTTCTTCTTCTTCTTCTTCTTCTTCTTCTTCTTCTTCTTCTTCTTTTTAGTTTGTACTTAGGAGGAGTTGGGCAAAGAAATAAAAGAGAGCAAGACATTCATTTTGTTCTTGTTCTCTACTTATCAATATAGTCATGTTCTTGAATTAGAGCAAAGTTCTTTTGATATAATCTTGGTTGAAGAACTAGTCTATAGTTCCTATATCATGATCTTGTCTTATAGAACTTCGTGCTTAGTCTATCATACATACATGTTTAGACCAAAGAGCTAGATCGATATGTTGAGTTCTACCTAGAGTTAGCCTTGGTTGATGTTGGGTTGCGGGATTGATAGTCGTTCCTTCGGGGCGGTGCTGCGGTAGAAGGACCCCTGGGGGCGGGTAAGCCTTGTTAACGCATCGGAGTAATAATCACTAGTGTAGACGTGGTGTCCGGGCTGGGGTTGCCTATCTTTGTGGCGCATCCCACGGTTGAGGGGGTAGGCGGCTTGGTCGTGACAAGCCTTGTCCGTCCCTTGAAATCCCCCACGTTCGGGTGCGGCGCGGTGCTAATTGCCTGACTCTCTACCCGGTTGGGAGCGGGCGGTGCCGAAATAATTCGGCGAGAGACCTTGGCTTTCTTGAATTAGAATCTCTAACATTTGAACATGTGTGTATCTGCTATCTTGACATGACTATCTAGGATATGCCTACTCCATATTAGATTTATTCTTTTATTCATTCTTTTATATTTATCCTTGAGATTGGTTCGTGTGTGTGTGTCAAGTTATCCTACTACCTACCCTATTTTACCCCTATTATGAGCATTGGTCTATTACACATTCGTGTCATCTTGACCATGTCCGAATTAGAGACTTTTACACCATGCCTTCCTTTGGGAAAATATAAATAACGATACCCCTGAATACTTCCCGTGAAATGCTACAATGATAGATCCGTGCGCTTGCGGATGAAATATCTAAGATGGCAAGATCTATCCCGTTGACAATCCCTTTTCGGATCACCGACATGGTGGTTACTTGGGAATGTCAGCGGCGCATTTCTGGCGCCGTTATTAGAGATGGGTTCTAAACCTATTTCTAATGATTGCGCAAGAAATGCAACAAGCATTTCTCAAGCGTCGTTCTTGGGGGAGGGCGTTGGTTAAAGGGATGATCTATTAGGACATGTTCCTGATATAATATGCATGTGTAGTGATCTTTGTTCATCTTAGGCTTATCTAAAAGAAAAAAAAACTTTTATATAAAAAAAAAAATCTTATAAATAAAAAAGCAAGGACATGTTATCAAGTTAGTATGCACCTTCGGGTATTCTTGTCGCTAACCATTTCAGGTGGAGGGGCACGCAACGCTTGAAAACATGGGGGCTACATCAAGAAAACTTTGATGCTCTTGGGCGGAGGAACACACTCAAAAAGGAGACCACGACTTTTCACACTTGACTTTTTTCACGAAAGTCCAAGTGTGAGAGGGAGGACGGTGATAATATCAAGTTCCACGTGCAAGGGGGATCATAAAAAAAAAGAGAGAGTGAAAAAAAAGGGGATGAATAAGAGTTAGCCTCTCCTTGCTATAAAAAAAAGAAAAGAGAGAAAAAAATAAGAGTTGAAAAAAAGATATATATATAGAAAAAAAGAAGTGTTATTGAAAAAAAAAGTGGTTGTTGAAAAAAAAAATAAGAGGAGAGAGGAGCATGTTAGGACTACATGGTCAAAATAAAACAATGAAGACACATGACTCCACCCCCTGCATTGCTTCCATGTAAGCAAAGAGGGATCTTTCTCTCCCAAGACCTTTGTTGCACTGAGTGAGTTCGGTATGTCTCCCTCGCTTTCCGGCCGAAAGTCATAACCAAACCAAGATCATCATGCCACCAATCGACACAAAGAATTATGAACTCTATCCTCAAGTCAGTCGGGCCGTACACTCGGTACACAAAGGTCCAATAAAAGAAAAAAAAAAAAAGTAAAGAAAAAAAAGAAGATAAAGGAAAGGGGGAACATCCTCCTTTACACCTTTGTGACCACTAAGGCCCATGGTCCATATACACTACATGTGTGTATCACCTAAGCCTTGTGGCCCGCCTGAGATGGATTATCAAGCTACCACCGCGGGAGTCTCAACGATCTTTCCTTCATGCGCAGATGGTACACACACACTCTCGGTATACAAAGGTAATAATTCACCAATTCTTTTTACTCATACTTATCTCCATATATATATATATATAAAAAAAAATATTTCATCATGGAGATAAAATAAGGCTAGACTTACATTGCATTTTTTATCTTAGCCTTGTTTGAGTATAAAAGTTTGGTGAAGTTTTTTTGTCCTCCCTTGATAATAAATTTCTCAAATAAAAATTTTTGAAAAAAAAAAATTAAAAAAAAAAACAACACAAAATGCTCTTTTTGCTCCTTCCTGCATATGTTTCACAATTTGGTAATCGCAAAGGATGGTAAGTCCACTCGCGAATCTACCATATACTAACTATGCAGGGAAAAAGACTAAAAGCACGGGGGGCACAACCCCGATCCGATAGGCATTGAGCAAGCTTGGGGAGGACCCTACCAAGGTAATGAGAAACCTACACTCTCATCCTCTGTCCATTACCTTCCAAAAAAAAAGTGTTTTATAAAATATTTTATTATCAAAATAAACCAAAATATTTACCACAAAAAATATATATATATACGTAAATATTTCAAAAAAAAAAAAAAAATGGGGTATATATTTCAAAAATAAAAAAATGGGGTATATTTCAAAAATAAAAAAAATGGGGTATATTTTTTAAAAATATATATATATGTTTTATTATCAAAATTAACAAAAATATTTATTACATAAAAATCTATAAAAAAATTAATATTTTTGTTCACCTTTCAAAGTCTTCATCTTCATTGGATGAATCTTATTGCTCTTTCATGCTTCCTTTTTTTTTATGTTGGCATGTTTTGGTTTGGAAGGTTTGGTTACTCGAAAGTGATCATACTTCCATAGGTGTTTTTGAATGAAGCATGGTGCTTAGGTCAAAAAGTCTACCCTAATCAGATTAGACATGGAGTCGAGTTTGATTATTGAATCGAGCTAAGAGTGTAGAATTTGGTCGACCATATGGACTAACCCCCCTGCGAGAATTTATCAACATCATGAGGGTAAGTCTAAGAGATGACAATGGAGATCGAGAAGTTGTTTGGTGAACCAAAAAAAAAAAAAATATAATAATGATAATAATAAAATAAAAATAAATAAATAATAATAAAAAAACCTTTGAAACCCCAAGAATGGTTGTCTCGCTCTTCCAAGATCATCACAAGACAAGCTTGGTGGGAGTCTCCCGGCACGCTCAAAAAAAAAAACGATGTTAATCAAAGAACCATTCATAGCGTTCACAAGCTAGCAACGTTCGAAAACCGAAGGTAAGTCAAAAGCTAGCTTGGGGAGGACTCCCACAAAGGTAACTCGTATCTCACATTCCATTCAGTTATTTTATTATCTTATATGAATGATGAGGTATGAGAATAAAAAAAAAATAAAAAAAAAAAAAGAGGGGAAGAAGAAAGAGAGAGAGGAGACTTATTCCATTCCATATATATGTGTTGTAGAAATGTTTTAGTTCTACCCCTGTTGAAATGATGAATAGTTGCTCGCCTCTTATGTTTTGCACATTGCCTAGTTTATAATTCGAATTTCTATAAAGTTTGGGTTTAGTGGCTAAGTCTAAGAACTCATCCTAAAAAAAAAAAAAATTCATTCATGGGTTGCATAGGCTCTATCTAGTCTAAGTTGTTGCCAAGTATGATATGGTACGAATGGATTTGCTATGATTTCGTCCCGAAAAGAGAAACTTGACATCCGGGAATCTAATTTGAAAGAAAAGAGAAATGATATGGGCTATGCTAAAAAAAGAGAGAGAAGAAAAAAAATGAAAAATGGACATGTGTCCGAGGGCGAGTAGAGCCCACATCTCCAAAAAAAAAAAAAAAAAGAAAGAAATAAAAGACAAATGTCTAGGGCGAGCAGAGCCCACCTCTCCAAAAAAAAATATATATAGCAATAAAGCCCATACTTTCTCCAAAAAAAAAAATAGAACTTAAATAAATAAATCTGGATGAGAAAGTTGATCAAAAGGATGAATGAAAAGTATTTACATTATAACCGTTCTATCGGCAACCGCCCAAGGCTTTGAGAAAAGCTAAAAAGCCCCGCTATGATGAAAGGTAATAAAGGGTGAGCAAAGGCATGCCATTTTATTCAAACTCTAGTAGAAAATCTTATTATAACCCTAGCACTTGTGAAACATAATCGGCATAGTAGCAACTCCCGATCAACAACCAAGTACTTATCTTTGCTCGAGGACGCCAAAGCAAAGGGTAAGCTTGGGGGGAGTTTGTTGACGGTCACCAACGACATATTTTTTTAACGTCAACATTCTACCAATAAGGGGGTGAAACTATACCTTACTACACACATATACATTTATTATTGACATAATTCCACTTGTAGTGCCAAATAATGTTTTGCGGGATTTATATAAAAACCAAGTGGAAAATGCACCAAAAGGCGCCTCCTCGAAAAGCGCATTCCCGAGAACATCAAGTCCAAGGGAGAAAAGTCCATAAAATATCAATATCCAAGCACAAGCCCAAGAGGTCGAGGCCCGAGTCCAACATGAAATGATAAACGTATCATCGGGACATGGGTTCAATATTTTGGGCATAACTTTCTCATACGAAAATCGGATTTCAGCGAATCGAATACTGAAACGAAGCTAACTCCGAGGCTCACGTGCTCATGCAAAGTTTCAGCCCAAACGGAGCTCATACTGGTGCGGGCGCACCTTTGCGTCGCGCACCCTCCGGAGGGCAAAAACGGCCCGGCCTTCGTCTGGCGGCCCATCTCGACTGAAAAGTCCGGAGGCGGTGTTTGCTCGCCCAAAAACGGTGCGGGATTAGTACCAAATGGCTTAGCCAAGAGAGGATCTCATGGTAAAAGTTCTATAAATAGATGGGCACTCCCTCCCTTGTAACACGCACCACACAATGTAGCCTCTCTCTTCTTCTTCTTCTTCTTTCTTCTCCCTCTTCTTCTTCTTCTTCTTCTTCTTCTTTCTTCTTCTTCTTCTTCTTCTTCTTCTCCCTCTTCTTCTTCTTCTTCTTCTTCTTCTTCTTCTTCTTCTTTTTAGTTTGTACTTAGGAGGAGTTGGGCAAAGAAATAAAAAGAGAGCAAGATATTTTGGAGCTATGCGGTATGAGCAATTTAGAGTTCTTCATTTTGTTCTTGTTCTCTACTTATCAATATAGTCATGTTCTTGAATTAGAGCAAAGTTCTTGTGATATAATCTTGGTTGAAGAACTAGTCTATAGTTCCTATATCATGATCTTGTCTTATAGAACTTCGTGCTTAGTCTATCATACATACATGTTTAGACCAAAGAGCTAGATCGATATGTTGAGTTCTACCTAGAGTTAGCCTTGGTTGATGTTGGGTTGCGGGATTGATAGTCGTTCCTTCGGGGGCGGTGCTCTGGTAGAAGGACCCCGGGGACGGGTAAGCCTTGTTAACGCATCAGAGTAATAATCACTAGTGTAGACGTGGTGTCTGGGCTAGGGGTTGCCTATCTTTTGTGGCGCATCCCACGGTTGAGGGGGTAGGCGGCTTGGTCGTGACAAGCCTTGTCCGTCCCTTGAAATCCCCCACGTTCGGGTGCGGCGCGGTGCTAATTGCCGGACTCTACCCGGTTGGGAGCGGGCGGTGCCCGGTAATTCGGCGAGACCTTGGCTTTCTTGAATTAGAATCTCTAACATTTGAACATGTGTGTATCTCGCTATCTTGACATGACTATCTAGGATATGCCTACTCCATATTAGATTTATTCTTTTATTCATTCTTTTATATTTATCCTTGAGATTGGTTCGTGTGTGTGTGTCAAGTTATCCTACTACCTACCCTATTTTACCCCTATTATGAGCATTGGTCTATTACACATTCGTGTCATCTTGACCATGTCCGAATTAGAGACTTTTACACCATGCCTTCCTTTGGGAAAATATAAATAACGATACCTCAATACTTCCGGGTGAAATGCTACAATGATAGATCCGCGGCGCTGCGGATGAAATATCTAAGATGGCAAGATCTATCCGTTGACAATCCCTTTTTCGGATCACCGACATGGTGGTTACTTGGGAATGTCGGGCCGGCGCATTTCTGGCGCCCGTTATTAGAGATGGGTTCTAAACCTATTTCTAATGATTGCGCTTAAAGAAATGCAACATCTCCCTCCCTTCCCCTCCGCTTCCCACCCGTAGGCGCGAGCATCGCCGACGGGCTCGGGAGCGATTGGAAGCGCCGACACACGGATGGATAAGCGTCTTCGGGCGCGGCGATGCTTGATCGTTCGAGTAGCGGTCTTTGTAGTTGGTCTTCTTTGTCTTCTCGGGCCCCGTAGTGAAGCGCGCGGACGAAGGCGGTGGCAAGGAACTACGGTAGGTATCTAAGCACATGCTCCTCCATCATCAAACCTGCATAGAATGCGTTCATGGTGTTAATAGGTGTTGCGGCTATTTCGTTAATTCTTACGACATACAACTGAAACTCTATACATCTCCATCATTCGAAGGATGATAATTTGATTTGATTTCAAAAATAATACATACCTTCAGTAATCTTTGCCCCATGTTTAGTAATCTTTGATTTGATAGCACTAACCGTAATTTGATTTTATTTCAGTAATCAAATAGGTGTGTTTGATTTGATAGCACATACCTTCAATATATGCTCTGTGCATTCACCCCCATCAATACATGTTTAGTAATCTTTGCTCAAGAATTGCAAGAATTCCAAGCAACATGAAACTCTACAATGCAAGCTCTCTGCTCTATGTGTCCCCATAACAATTTCCTCCAACAATCTCAACTTTTTTCATCGCTAAAGCTGGCGTGCTCAAATAAGCGAGAACAGTTTTAGAATCATTTGAGGCTACCATCATGAAGCATGTGTTCTTATTTAGTTAAGTAATCCGTTTTTTCCCATTACATTTTTTATGAGCATTTTATATCTGTGTTTTTTGGCATTAGTGTTCGATCAATGTACCCTTTGCTGTTGGGTTCAGTAATCAATTTTGTTTTATTGATCCTTGTTTTGTAATTCCAAAATAATTATTGAACCAATGGCTCTCTCCTAGTGGTAAATATGTTTCAGTTATTTTTAGTAAATATGTTCCAATTATTTTTAGTAATCAAGTTTCAGTAAATATGTTTCTGTTATTTTTAGTAAGCAAGTAGTCTTTCATTAATTAAGCATAGCACTAGCTCCATTTGTTCAATGACACTCTGGAGAGTAGTCCATTCATTTAAACCATTTTAGCTTCAGTAACTAATTTTAGTTTCAGTAAATTTTGATCCCTAGAAGGTTCCATTTTAGCTTCAGTAAATATCAGTTGCCTCCTGTGAGGCATGCAATTCATATTTTTGTGGGTTTTATTTTTGTAACATGGAGCTTTTCTGGTTCGTGCTTCAAGTAGTGTGTAGCGTGAGTGTGCCTCAAATTCCGATTTTAATGTGGACCACTCAACAATGCCTGATGATTACCGAACACTGATGCAATGAGCTAGTTCAGTAAGTTAGTAATGTCTAGTTGTAACTTGAAATTTGGGTCAGTAGCATATGTATGCCAGTCCAGTAGGTAATTACTGCCTTTTAGTAGTGTGGCTCAAATTCTGATTTTAATGTGGACCACTCAACAATGCCTGGTGATTACCGAATACTGATGCAATGAGCTAGTTCAGTAGTTCAGTAAGTTAGTAATGTCTAGTTGAAATTTGAGTCAGTAGCATATGTATGTCAGTCCAATAGATAGTAATGCCTTGTAGCAATTATGCCTTTCAGTACCATGGTTCTGTTAGTAACTTGGATAATTATGCCTTTTAGCAATTTTGGAAAGTTTTTTCTTGATTCACTAAGTGCAGAACGGCTTGTTTATCCGAGCCATACAAGCCCAATAATATTTGTTCAGCAATCCTTGTTTAGGTATCTGTATGTTCAGTAATCCTTCTTTATTATTCGTTGCTTTTGCTTTTTGCTTTTCATCTGCATCTTGGTTTTCTATGTTTAGTAATGCTTTTGGTTGAGTAATTAAGTAATATATGCAATAGTGCAGACATAGAAGATGCTCTTTTGTGTCAAAGTGGTATTTAGAAATCGGCGATTAACATCCATGAGCTTTGGCATGCAGGAAGTTAGTGTGGTGTCTTCCTTGAGCTTAGAAAGAATCGGAAGCGGCACATCTTAATGGAGCTCTGCGTGTATTGGAACGTCAGCAGTAGAGCAGCATTCGCAGATAGAATGATCAAGGGATAAGAAAATTGACATGCAAATTGAAGAGAACATTTGTATGGAGATGCTTTTTGTTTTTAGTAGCTGTCTCCTTGGACCGTGAACATAGGCAAAAAAATATTTTAGTCGTTCACTTCAAGCCATATGTAAATTGTTTTTACATTCTTCTGAATATCTCTTTTTCCTTCCTTTTGAGGAGTGCATGCACCTTATTCGGTAATGCAGTAATATGTCTTGTAATTCAGTAATCCCTATCGATGACGCATGCACGTTGAGTTTTCCTTATTAGTCGTTTGTGTCACTAGGTATGTTGAGTTTTCCCTTATATTTGTCAATGCATTAATATACCCTAAATTTAGTAATCCTTCTTACTCATTGTGTTTTTGGTAATCTGCACCCTTTTGGGGTCATTATTGGTAATTCAATAATACGGATTCAGCAATGCATCTTGTTAACTTCTTTTTCTTCTTTTTGATTTGACTCAGGAGCATGGTTCATTAATGCCATGCCACACTACAATGGATTCTTGAAAAGCGAGACATTACTGAACATTAGGATAGGTGCATCAAATCCTATGCGTGTGTTCAGTAACCAACGAATATATTTCAGTAACCAAGATCACTTGTTTAGTTCAAGAAACCACATTACATGAGTAAGGACATAAATGCCACCACTAATTCAGTCATTCATTAAGCACAATCGGGGAGCTATTTCGGGTTACTGTGGTTTTACTAAACTTGTGCACATTCATGAAAGTGAGCTATTTCATATGCGAGCTATTTTCACTGAATATTAGTGAGCCACCACCTCACGCTGCAGATTAGGTTCATGGCTTTTGCTTTTTAATGCATGCTCAGTAATTTATGGTCAGTAATTTCTGAGATATAGAGCGTTTGCTGAGATTAGGGTTCGGGGTGTCTACTGAGATTAAGGTTCATGTCGTTTCTTGAGATTAGGGTTCGGGGTGTGTTCTTTGAGATTAGGGTTTTACGGTGCCTTCGAGATTAGTTTAGATAACACAGTAATCTATGGTCAGTAATTTATAAGATTTGGGTTCACACATTTTGCTGAGATTAGGGTTCACACATTTTGTAGAGATTAGGGTTGACACATTTTGCTATGATTAAGGTTAACACATTTTGCAGAGATTAGTGTTGACACATTTTGCTGTGATTAGGGTTCACACATTTTGCATAGATTAGGGTTCACACATTTTGCTGATATTAGGGTTCACATATTTTGCTGAGATTAGGGTTCACACATTTTGCTGAGATTAGGGTTCACACAATTCTGCTGAGATTAGGGTTTACACATTCTGCTGAGATTAGGGTTCACACATTCTGCGGAGATTAGGGTTCACACATTTTGCTGAGATTAGGGTTGACACATTTTGCTGAGATTAGGGTTGACACATTTTGTTGTGATTAGGGTTCACACATTTTACAGAGAAAAGGGTTCACACATTTTGCCGTGATTAGAGTTCGTATATTTTGCTTTGATATTAGGGTTCACACATTTTGCTGAGATTAGGGTTCACACATTTTGCTGAGATTAGGGTTCGGACATTTATTTTGAGAGAAAAGGGTTCACACATTTTGCCGTGATTAGGGTTCACATATTTTGCCGAGATTAGGGTTCACATATTTTTGCGAGAGATTAGGGTTCACGCATTTTGCTGAGATTAGGGTTTATGGCGTCTGCGGAGATTAGTGTAGATAGCTCGGTAATCTATGGTCAGTAATTTATAAGATTAGGGTATTGGGCGTTTGTTGAGATTAGGGTTCAGGTCGTCTGGCCGAGATTAGGGTTTAGGGCGTCTATTGAGATTAGTGTATGTAGCATCTACTGAGATTAGAGTTCATGGTGTTTGTTAAGTCACTAACTGATTTTTAAATTTAAGGTTTTGGGGAAGTGTCCTTTTAAATGCATGCCCCCTACCGGGCAATGGGTTTCGGGCAAGTGTCTTTTGAAAAAGCATGCCCCATACCGTGCAATGGGTTTTGGGGAAATTGGTCTTTTCAAAAGTACGCCCCCTACCGCATAAGGTTGTTTGGGACAAGTGTGTTTTGAAAAGCCTGCCCCCTACCGGTCAATGTGTTTACAAAAAGTCACTAACTGATTTTTACACAATAGTAGAACCCAACACTAACCATTTTATTCAGTAATTTCATTATTTAGTAATCATTTGCATATACTTATTTTATTCCTCTATATCAACGGAAGAAAATAGAAATACATTTTTAACAATACAATGTTCGCCTAGTTCTATTTTTAGCATATTGATCCAATAATTGTCCCTTTTAGTCTATATGTGCTCAGTAACATCATTCATTGTGTTCCTTCAGTTATTATATCCCTTCATGTGTTAAGTTGCAGTTTAAAGTTCACCCTCAAGTGTTCAATAATAGTCCAGTAATTACATCTATACCAACAGTCATCCAGTAACAGTAAATTTTGAGGGGATAAGCACTGACCAAGCTCACTGTTGAGCTTGGACTCACTACAAGATCACCATGATCCATATCTGAAGATTGCAAAACTTCTCAGCTAGTACATTGTGCAATAATTACTGAGCAAGGATAAAAAAACTAACAAAATTCGTGTTTAGTTTAGCAAAACCACACGGTACATGTATAAGCACACTCATGGTACCAGTAATTCCATAAGCACATTCACAAGCCACTTCAGTAACCACTGAGATATCGAAATCATTTGTGCTTTCCCTTGAATGAGCAAGAAGATTTCCGACTGGATCCCCCTTTGTTCTTTTTGGGGATTAACCGACAACCTTTTTTGTATATGCTATGTATAATTTCATATGCAGCTTCTAGTGTCTGAAAGTGCATCTCATAATCTTGAACAAACTATAGGTTTTTCAGAATCACCAACCTGTGAACAGCAGAAGACAAGTATTTTAGTATTTCAATAATTTTTACCGTCACAAGCAATAAGTTCATGAGCTATTTTAAGCAATCACTATGAAAACCAACACTTCAGTAGCTCTATTATTTTTTAACACCCAAAGCAACTCCGTAATTATATATTCAATTACATTCAGTAGGCACAAGCATGTATTTTCAATGCTCTATAAGGTGAATTTTACTAATATGTTGTCTCTTGCTTTTGTTGATTCATGGGGATTGGTCAGAATTTTAGTATAAATATCAACAAGGATTGGTCCTGCTGGATTCAGATCGTGCTTAGTTTAGCTCACTACTTAACAGCTATGCCATCCATGTTATCAACCACATCAGTACAGTAAGAAAAATTGGTCCCAGCGCGCCTCGACTCCTTGACTATCACGGCTGTTGTTTTTGGTGAACCAAAAAAGACATTCAGTAATAGAGGGCAGACATTCAGTAATAGTGTGCAGAGAATGAAGCCCTGCATGTGTTCAGTAATCCTCACCTGCGAGTTTGGATCTGCAACCGTGCGATGCCGCGGCGCCTGGAAGCACGGGCTGCTCCCGTGCGATGCTCTTCGATCTGTAACCGTCTTTGCGCCACTGGCGCCGGAAATAAGCGCCCCATGGCGGGACATTGCCGCTGCGCGCGCACCGAAGTCACCCTGGTTGCCGCGTGGCCGGTACGCGGCGCTCCGCTGCTCAGCGGCCGCGGTTCCCGCGCCGCTGCTCCCTCGCGCCGCGCTCCTCCCGTGCGCTGCTTCCCCCACGCGCCGCCGCCTCGCTTCGCCACTCGTCGCTCCCGCGCCTCTCGCGGCTCGCCGCGTCAGGAAAGGAGCCTGGTTGGGGATAGGTGGTAATAGGAGTAACGGGTCGGGTGGAGGGGAGTGGTGGGATCCAGTTGTGTCAGGTGGAGGAGGTGGGTTTTGGTTGCGGTCGGTCTAGTGGTAATAGGCTGGTTGGGTGTAGAATTGATTCTACACCTAGGGTGTAGAATAACGCTACCGTGTGTGTATATATATATATCCACTATTCTCATGCCTACGCTGTGAATAATAAACAACGCGCCGGCGGAGCGCCGCTCACCTCCGAGGAGGTCCGACATGCACCAGGCGCAGCAAATTGATTCATTTAATACTTGTCATTTATTATTACATGCAAATGGTCATTGACTAAATAAAGGCAAGGCCTCAAGTATACTCACGGGAATGACGCCATCGATACCGCAGAAATCATTAATTGATCGTCGTTTATAGTCCCGGGAGTATATAAATAAGATCGCAAACCTCATCTCTCATTTCTCCCGTCATTTTCGTCAATTCCATCTGCACCAACCGGCGGTTGAAAGGGGCTCCATCGACGGTGCGACTATCCCTGCATGGACGGCCCTCCCCCACGTCCGTATCCAGACGGCGCTCCTGGCGCGGTGGCACTTTCTATACACCCAGGTGTATCTACACCCACCTGCAAACGGGTCCATCAACTATCCAATACCATCAGCGAGCCAACGACCACTCATACGTAGGAGGCGGCCACGAGGTTCTCGGTTGCATGCAGTCCTACGCGCCGCGCATTTGACGGCAAAAAGTCAGGCAGTTGTGTTCTCCCGAAAACAATACACATTTAATTTTTTTTGGTATGTGTTAGTACATATGCATACTATTTTTTAGTACGTACATATACAGACACGTATGTATGCATACTCTCTCTGAAGATAATATTATTTGGAGAACAAAATGCCGAAGTATGTGTACATACACGGTTCATGGGCTGTACTTATGCATACATGTTTTCTTAAGAGAAAGAAGTATGAGAACGTACATATTAGCTTCTTTGAAACAAAATGGATACTAAATTCTTTACAGCCGTATATGCTTTTGTGTGAATAAAGTATGAGCGCATACTTTAATAAGAAAATGAGTATATTTTGTATACTTGGGTGTATATCCATATACTCATGGCACTATTTTAGTATATCCATGTACTTTGAGAGTATATCCATATACTTGTCCCTTTTTTCATAACAGAAATTGACACAGTATGTGTATATACCCGATTGTTGTATATACGTAGTAGTATGGACTAATATTTTCAGTATAATAGTATGAACAAATGCTACATTCGTATGATTTTTTTGACAAGACATACGTATGAATTGATACTACTGAACACCTGTCTAACGGCCTCAGGTTGCCACCTAGCCAAGAAGCCTGCTAGAGCCCAACGACGTGTCCATGCGTCCTGCCACCGCCGCCGCACCGCCATGAGATCGATCTGTTTTTAATTTGTCCATACACGATTAAAAAGAAACCGTGATGGTTATTTTGCTGCACCTATGTACGAAGAAAGAAAATCAAAATAAAATCGATCTAAAAAGATATACTCACTATTGCTATAACTAGATTATAAGAAAGAAAATCAAAATGATCAAGGTATACTCACCAACACAGGCGAGAGCAGGGATGTGCAGGTGCCGACAGTTGAATGGTTTGCATATGGATTGCAGCGTCACTCGGCGGAGAGAAGAGAGAGAACTACGCACGCAGCAGGCGCATACTCGGCGGAGAGAAGAGAGAGAAACTACGCACGCAGCAGGCGCATGCAGCACAACCTGCGGTATGCAGCACAACCTGCGGTCGTCCTGCTTCCGTTCCCTCGCAGCGCCGTAGGCGGGCCGGCGGCAGCGCCCTGCCTCTGCCGTGGGACGACGAACTGGACGAGGGCTAACGAAGTAGATATCGTGGGATACGAATGAATTTGAATGGAAGTCGGATAGCATCTAGCGAGTCCATCGGAGGGATATAATTTATTTAATGATTAAAACCTTTTTCTCGGTGGATGACCGGTGCGGAAGACCGTATATATGCTTTATCGGGTGTATTAATCTTTTCTAACCCGCTAAGGGCAGGTACATTGCTACACGTAAAGCGGTCTCATAGGTCGTCTCATGCATCGCCACGTAGGATTTTTGATGATGTGGAGGAAAGAGAGAGGTGAGAGAGAATGAGGTAGTTGCTTCCATGAAACAACGACCTCATGAGCTAGAATTTAGGACTATGAGACATCTATTTTACCATTGTATGAGTTGTTGTCGTCATGCACCTCACAATCCTATTTTTTTACTCTCTCCATAAATTAAGGAAATGCGCATTGCTACGAGACAACTTAGAAAGACAACCATTGTACACGTAGTCTATTAAATCGTCTTAAATTACGTGGCACTATATGAGACGAGTTATAAGACAACACCATGTACTTGCCCTAAGAGTACTAGCGCATGCACGGGACAGTACATGGTTTGGAGGAGGGTGTAACTACTCCTAGGGTGTAGGAAAAATATATACTAGTTAGGATTCCCAAGCGTTGCTGCGGATCTGCAAAAAAGTAATTTTAACCTAGCTAAAAGGAATTTAAAAGTAATTTCAATAATGAACTAAAGAAAAGGCATCATGTTAATCTTAGATCTTCAACTTCATCAAAGAAAACATATCATTAACCTATGGAGGATAATATTTAGAACATAATGTACAACATAAAAATTATCGGTTCTGGGAATAGATTTGAGAAAACACTAACTTGCTGATCATCCAACATACATTCGGTGTTTGTCAACTTCAAGAAAATCTAGAGGAGTATCTACATACATGTTTATCAATCTAAATGGAAATCACACAATGAAGAGCATCCATGATTAAACAATAACTTCCAAATCCAAACAAAAAAAGAATGGCCACTGATTTTTTTTTTTTTTGCCACTGCAGCCCATCGTCAGGAGGCCTTTTTCTTCCATTGTTGTGCATGGTGGGTGCGTTGCCGTGGGTATGAAGGAGATTGGACTGAGAAAGTTAAGTAAAATTGAATAGCAATTTCAGATCACATGAACCATTTGTTCATCAGGTGCCAAAGGAGGAAAAAAAAAAAACGTAGAGGATTAAATATAGATATATAAAAGATGATGTTATGTGTATGTGCGGATATAATATAAACTTGCTCATTGGAATCAAACGGTCAATACCATATACATACAAATGTGAAGTAGTAAGCAGCACCCCGAATAAAATATTAAAACTCCATACTAATGAAATCAATTACCGGCAGGTCCAGGAGCAGGCATCTATCAGAGAGCGTGTACGATAGTTCTGGTTTTTAGATATACACGAAGTGTTAATTTCTCAACGTATAATACTGCATCCAACCTGGTTCAGCTGCGGGATTCGGTTCTTTGCTTCTCGAGTCATCGTCATATCCTCCCCACCGCTGTTGTGTGCTGCCGACGCCGTGCCTTTGCTCCTACTGCCGCTGGTCATCCGGTCCTTGGATCCATATGCACTTACCGCATGCGTCGCCACCAGGGCAAGGCCACAATCGTCGATTGCTGAGGGAGGATTTGCGTCCACCCAGCTGTTTAGATATATAGCCTGGGAAGGTTAATGGCCATATCAGTTTCAACCTTCTCGCATGAATACAAAAAGACTCTTGATGGCCAAGTGCTGGAGTGAGTTGGTGGCGCTATTTTTAACACTACGATCAGTTACCAAATGGAAGGGGAAGAGGATGGTGACGAGGATTACTTGAGAGAGGTAAGTGGATCACAACAGCCTCTTGACGTTCCAGAAATCGACCAGCACCAATGCATGCATGGCAGAAGGGCGGCGGGCAGCGTTGGTGTAGGATGAATGGAGGTGGGATTCGTTCGATAACTGAAAATTCGCTGAGGTGGACCAATCACATCCCGAGAACTCCTAAATTAGCCCCTAGTGGGGATACTCTTATAGGTGTAGTAGATATATATAAAATATATAATAAAAGTATCATTCTTTTTCAATGGATGTTTGCATTTATATGTGACACGGGGCGGTTCTTATTTTTACGACGCACTTCTTATTTTTTATGAACCAACATAAATATATAAAAATGCCCTATACTAGCTGTACTAACCAAAAAGTTGGTAAACATCAATGAAAACACACAACTTAGTGAAAAACAAAGGTCCCAGAAATAAATCTCACTGCAGTGAAAGAGACTACACTTGTCGGGTTTAAAATATATCACTGTCGGTGTTAATAGAGCACCAACAGTGAAAGAGATTACACTACCGGTTTGAAAATAAGAAACCGATAGTGATGAGCCTTTTATCGCGTTTATCACCTAGAAAAATCAAATAATAAAAATATTGATTAGAAAAAACTAAGATCTTGTATGAAGGCATAAATTTGGGTGTACATGGTTATAAAAAAAAATTCAAGACATTTCTACATTGTGGGATTATACATGCTTCACAATGGTATATGACCCCTTTCATCGGAAGCATGACTAGACACCTACATCCATAAGCTTTGTTTGTTCATCTTCGTTCCAAGTGTCGTCTCGGCCTCAAACTGTTTTTTAGACGTGCACATGCCATGTGTGAAGGTACCATGAAGTTTGAGATTTTTTTCGGATAAGGTTTGGTATTTTTTCGCTTAAATTGAATTTCTACGCCGACGACAGAGTAATTAGAGGTTGAACTGGGGTTACCCACTAACAGAGCCGGAGTGGGTGCCAAACTTTTCCACATGGTCTCATGTGCCCTAGGAGGCAATTCAGTGTGTAGGTTGTTGCAAAATTCATACGTTTGCAAGCTGTAATTAACCTCCTTCTATCACGTTTATCACCTATCTAATAATAAAAATATCGATCGAAAAAACGTAAGACCTTGTGTGGGGGGGCATAATTTGGGTGTATATGGTTGTAAAAAAATTTAAGATATTTCTACATTGTGGGATTATACATGCTTCACAATGGTACATGACTCCTTTCATCGGAAGCATGACTAGACACCTACATCCATAAGCTTTGTTGTGTCATCTTCGTTCCGGTGTCGTCTCGGCCTCAAACTTTTTCTTAGACATGCACATTCCATGTGTGAAGGAACCACGAAGTTTGAGATTTTTCGGATAAGGTTTGGTATTGTCACACCCCAAATTTTCGGATTTTGGGTTGTGAATAGAAACACTAAAGAAAATAAATGATTTCAATGTTGATATAAAATGTCCCAAGTTTAGTTTAAGTTAGCATCAATGATAATGTGAAAATGTGAAGTTTCAAACTCTTTTAGAATTAATTTGACGGATGATTTCTTGATGTGAACTTTGCTTGTTGCTTGTATGTGTGTTGTGAGTGTGAAAAGTTTTCAAAATGCGCATCACAGTAAGTCGTTTATCTCTCGCGTGTCTCTATCTTTTTTTTCCTATACAATAAAATCCTTGCTTCCCCGCTTAACCCTTCACGTGGAGTTTCCCGTAAGCTTTTTCCGCCACTCTAAATCATTCCTTCAGTTCATAATTCATCACTATATCTCTAAAAGCTTCCGGGGAATTATTGGGGCTCTTCTTGAAGTTATTCTCGTATTTCGGTGAGCTTTTTCTTTTTTCTAGATCCTCTCAAATATCTTTTCATGAGCTACAAATACTTTATTTGGCTTCATCATGATCCAAAGTATCTTTGGGAATTTTCTCTAGATTTTCGGAGCCTTTGGGATATCTTTCATGGATTAAATATTAATTCTGGACTTTTCTATTATTTTTATTAGTCACAAGATTAAATATCCCAGTCCTAATCCTATTCCGTCTCAGCTAAAGGAAACGAAGCATCATTGTCCATCTGACGTATGTTGTACCAAACGCCGACGGCTCCTACTCGGCCCATGAGCCCAAACCTGCCACGCTACAAAAAGGATCAGAGGAGTTCCCGTGATGCTGATATGTTGTTTCAAAACCCTAGCTACGCCTATCATCGCTTTGCGTCTCGCCGAGAGCGCAAGACCGCTCGCCGTCACCATTGATGTTGTCTGTTGTTTCATCGTCGTTCCTGACCGGCCTGTTCCCGAGCTCTCTGAGCCAAGGTTAAAAAGCTTCCGATGCCTTCATCTCTTTCTCTTATGCTCTCCGTTGTTCATCGTACCAGCTGTTGCCGAACGCTTGCAGATCGTCACTGTCCCCTGTCGAGCCCCTAGCTAGTTGTCCACCACCCACTTTGGATCTAGCTGAAGCTTGGAGCCGGCTCAATCGAGATCTCGCCAGAGCTTGGATATACCGATCCGCCGACGAGAAGACCACGCAGTACGTGGACTGTGCATGAAGGTTCAGGTTGTCTCTCTGCACCTGGCTGGACTCTCTATCATCAAGTCCTCGGATCTCTTAACTGTTGGTGCTGCGTTTACCCTTCTGCGTCAGGTTGCTGATGCATCGCTGGAGAGCAGACTCGTCAAACGCCATCTACAACTGACCTCTGTTGCCGTTCATGTACTACGGCCTTGCCTCTTCCTGCCCTGTGCAGCACCGAGCAGCAGAAGCTCCATCCTTGGCCATGGCAGTACAGGAGCCGTACGCGAGGTAGAAGGTGACCAAGTCTGTACGTGCTGTTTTGAGGTGCAAGATTAGATATTTACAGAACTGCCACCGGTTAGTTATTTCCGCCGTTTCTTCGTTTAAGTCCAAATCGATCCATTCCAGTTACATTACTTTTGTACCGTCGTAATCTTCGCAGTACTGCTGAAGTTCTTCATGTCTCGTTCTTATGATTTCGTTTAGTCAAATAAATATTTGATTAACGCTTTATGTAATGTGTTTTCTAATTAAAAGTAATTTAGGTTTTATACCTCGGTACATTTTTGAATAAAATGTTAATCTATACTATAAAAGAAATGAAGGAATTAGGTGGTACCGTGTCACGATCTCATCCGTCCGATCTATCTAGATTTCGCATCCAACGGTCCTCAGATAGGGACCGACCTTAGGCTACAGAGTGTTTCGCTTCAATTGAATCCTCCGATGTATGGCGTGAACCGGGAAGCAATAGCGCCTCCGAAACGTCGTACGTCTACCCGATACGTCGCGAACATCCCTCCCTTCCCGCGGTACCCTCCGCACGCTGCAGCAACTCCCTCACCACGCTGCTCGCCGCCGGCGCCGGGAACACCTACGACCTGCTCCTGCCGGCCCAGGCATCGAGATCGCTCATAACCACAACATCGTTGGTTGTTCGAGGCCTCCCCGCGCGACTCGCACAGACGATCGATCGCCGCACGTACCTGTCGTCATCAACAAAAAAAAAAAACGCATCTGCGTGCAGACCATCGCCTTCGCCCCGTCCCGCTACGCCGCGCTCGCCGGAAACCGTCGTTGCTGTGGTTCGTCGAGCCCGACGCATCTGGTTGAGCGGCGTGGAGAAGGAATTGAAAAACCTGGTCTCCTCGCGGCCATCGTTGAACTCGACGTACTGCGTCCTTTTTCCGGCACGCAGAAGCGGCGTAACTCCTGCCGTCGGGGACAGGTACGACGGCGACATCGCTGCTATTTGGTGTTTCTTGCTGCTGCTAGCCTGCCTTCTTGCTTGCTGTTGTTTGAATGGAATAAGCAATCTTTACTGATTCTTTTTTCTGCGGCGCTGAACAGAAGACTGACGAGGAGAAGGAATTGAAGAACCAGGTCTCCTCCCAGCCATCGATCGCCGGAGTCGACGTATTGCATCCTTCATGTACGTACGTCCGCAGCCTACGACGCCTACAGCCAATTAGCCAGAGCCAGCGTCGTCGTCGTCCCAACAGAAGCCCGGCGGCGGCGGCGGCCTCGTGTCCAGATCAAACTGACGGCAGTCATCGCTGTGGATGCCCACGTAAACCTTCAACGCGGACGCTTTGTAGCCGGGCTGCATCCAGCGACGACCAGTGCGCATGCGTGCGCATGCATCGCTACGCACGACGACAACGATAGACGCACGTTGCAGAACTAAAGTACAGCTACAGAGCCGCCGGCAGCCACGCGCGTCTTCTATTCAGGTAGGTCTGTTCCTTGGTAATGAACAGAAAGAGCTTAATTACTTGCTACCGTGTTATCGGAAGCTTATACCAATTAAATAAAGTTTGGTTTAGTGTGTCTCATAATTGTACTTTTGCATACTATATAATGACGTACATGCATGTTCAATAAAAAGAACAAATACGCAATTTATTTCTATCTGAACTGTTGTCATCTATTACATGAATTGAGCAACTATCTGCAATGCAAATACACATTTTCAAAACTATCTGGATGTGTATTATTGTTTATTGAAACTTTCAAGAATGAACTTTTCTATCAGCACGTGTTGTATTGACTAGAATGTTGGGTTCAATATCTAATCCTTTCATACAGGTTATATGATAGAGGCATAAAATCCATGGGGTGTACTCAAACAAATGCTGGCAAGCTAACTTTTGAACGAAGAAAACAACAACGTAGAGAGAGGTACGCTGCATTATCTCCTAATAAGAAGGAAGAAGCCCGAGCCAAAAGACGTGATCGTCGTAGTCGTCTGACTTGTTTGAAGGATGAGGCTGGTTTATCAAAAATTAGAGGAAGCTTGTGCGAAAAAAATCGTGAATATCAACGAAATCATTTGGCCCGTTTGAAAGCTGAGGCTGATGCATCCAAATTGGATGAAGCTCGGAATAAAAAATGTGAAAAACAACGCAAAACGCGTCGGGTTCGTTGAAGGCCAAGGTTGTTGCACCCAAATTTATTTTGTCATCTAAAAGCATGGAAATTGATGAAATTGATACTAGAATGGACGGCGAAGGCAATTCTTCTAAAAAGGAAACGGGACATGACTTCAAATGCTGATAATATAGGTATTTTGCTTTATTTTATCTTGTCCACTTTTGGTTTTGCTTTCTCTCTGAATTATTGGCAGCCTATTTTGGTGATGAAAAAAATATATTTGTTGAGTATTATAGGTCAAAGCAGTAGAGATTAAGACACTCATGAAAAGCGCATGGCCAGGGAGAGGTATAGGCATGCAATGTCTGGTGATAGAAAGGATGAGATCCTAGAGAAAAAAACGTGAATATCAACGTAACTATCGTGCTAAACTGAGAGCAGCTAAATTGAGTATTGTCACCAAATCTGAGAAATCCTTAGCATCAACCATAGGTATGTCAGGTATGATAGAAATTAATATACATGTGTAGTCTCAAGCATGTCACGTATAGTAATAATTTTTGCTTAATGTTTTCTGTTGTAGGTGTTGGCCGTGGTAAAAAAAAAAAAGTGATCATAAAGCATACGACTCTGGCATTTGGGAGCCAGAAGACACCTTGCATGGAATAGAGGGTATAAAATTAAACTATGTAATCACAAATTACAAAAAATACATTGTATGTGCTATATATGAGTAACGGTTTGATATTTTTCAACAGAAAATGACTTAGATCAACATAACCCATATGAAGATGGCCCTGACATCTATGAGGATGATGAAGCTAGAATACTGAATGATAAAGGTGTCTTATATTATTATTTTCATTACTATTATTATTGTTGTTGTTATTATTAGTAGTAGTAGTATTACTATTATTATGGTCTTGCAAGCTTCAAAATTTTGATTTTTGGATGCAGATTTTCAATACGAGTTTTCTAGAGAACATGGAACAATAATAGATGGCCAAGATCCTTATAACTTTGTGTATCTGGGTCTTCCTGAGACACATCATGTCTTGAAGAAAGTGCAAGACTGTTTTTATTGTCATGCAAAGAGGTTTGAAGGTGAAGGTCCTGCATTTTGTTGTCGGAATGGACGAGTTAATATATTTATACCAGAGGTCCCAGATGAGCTTCGTCGATTGTTCACAAGTCAAACTGATAAAGACGCAAAGCATTTTAGAAGCAACATTCGTTATTTCAATTCACACTTTTCTTTCACCAGCATGGGGGTTTCTATTGATCGCAGTTTGGCAACAGCAAAGGGTACTGGGATATATACATTTAAAGCTCATGGCCAAATTTTTCATAAGTTGGATCAACTTGTGCCTGGTGCAAAGGGGCCACGTCACATGCAGTTGTACTTTTACGACACAGATGAGACTATGCATCATAGGATGAAAAGATCACCACACCTTGACTCCAATGTGATCCGTACTCTATTGAACATCATGCAACACAATCCTTATGTTCAGGCATTTCAAAGTCTTGGCACTCTTACCAACCTAGATTGCTATGCTATTGAGCTAAATACAAGTATTTCCGTTGACCAAAGAAGATATAATGCACCTGCAATGGAGCAAGTGGCTGCTATTTGGTTTGATGGAAATGACCCACAACAAAGGTTTGAGAGAAGCATAGTCATTTACAGTAAAGAAAATGAACCTCACTATATACAACCATACCATGGATGTTATGATCCATTAGGATATCCTATGTTCAATCCTAATGGTGAAACAGGATGGGAGCATAAGAAGATTTTATATCAAGATGCATATGTAAAAAAACAAAGAGGAAATATACTAAGCGTTGAGAAAAAGGTGCTTTAATTTGTTGTTTGCATTAAAAATTTTACCCTTAGAAACTCATTAACAACTTATTACTAATTTTCTTACTTTTATATAGGCCTAGAGCATATTGAGATCAACGATGTCTCCGATACACAAAAGTAGATGAAGAAGAAGGTTATTTTCTTTGTATTTCAAAATTTTATATATTTAAAATATTGTTACTGTTATTAATATTAATTCATCTTCAGCATGATGATGTTAGGATGCTTTAGCCACTGAAATAAAAATGAAGTTTAATGTATTTGTTGTTCTGACCAGAAATTTTAGGGTCACGTCGATACGTGTTGGTATTTGTTAACTTACAGAGAAATAGATCCGCAAGCGCCGGGATATCCAAAGTGAGCATTTCACCCGGGAAGGGTTTTAAATATCGAATCCACGAGGAAGATATGATAAGCAGTTCAAATGATTAAAGACAGTGATAGAAGACTAATGAGATTTGGTGGTTTAGCATTTACTTAAACAGGGTGAGCCAATAATAGATAGTAATGATAAGGTATATGAGACAGGTAGAGGTACACGTGGTGAGAATAGCATAAGATTAATTCCTAGTAAGATTAGGATTGGATTTATGACAAAGGGACAGTTCTTAGGTAGCATACAAAGAATATACAAAGTGTTTAGACAGGCATAGCATAAGATCATATATATATCAAAACCATAAATAAGAATGTGCACCCAAGATTACTTAAGAAAATCAGAACGAAACAAGATAATCCCAAGAACCATTATCGACTAGTCTTATACACGGGGATGGATTGCAAAGGACTCAATAGTCTTTGTCACCACTACGATCTACCACACGACCCGGCATATAAGGTGAATCCGCAAGTAAATTATATCTAAGCACCATGCTTACATACTTTCTACTACCTAGCATACTCGAGTAATATACTAGGAGCTAGGTGGACTTTTCTTGAATCTTCTTAATGTCTTCCTTGTCCATCAGCTCCGTATCCAACTTATGATTTCTCCGTGTCTTGTTCTTTTTAGGCTTGCTTGTCTGATCTTGAAGTTGCATCTCTTGGGATTGTGATCCCGAGGATGGCATCACCCATGTTCCTTGCTTGTTGTGCATGTTGTAGGCAGGACAGAGATTTGGAGAAGTGGCAACTCCTCCACACTTGGCGCAAAGTGTGTCGTGCTCACAAAGTTAAGGTAGAGATCAAGTGCATGGGCTTTGCTGGTGGGACAACACCAACAGAACCAAAATTGTATTCATTCTACTCTAACCTATATAACCATGATAGCATAATATGTTTCATTTATTTGTGACAAAGGTGAAAAGATCAGACGACGGGTATGAATGTGACATTTATAGCAAACTAAAAGTGTAGAGAAAAATAAAACTAGAGAGACAAGGGTAAGAACAACTAAGAGCTAACATGTTGAGCTATTCAGATTAATCTAAGTGAGGTTGTGAGCTAACATATTTAACTCCTTAGTAAGCATGCCATGATTAGAGTAAAGCTTTATCAATTAGGGCACTTACCTTAAGATGTTTACCTTTATTGTAGAATCATGGCAGCATCGTAACACCTTATGGTGGTTCTCTCGTGGCATGTGTGGTAGTTGAGCGTCTTGTCCTCTCTTTATTTTTCTGTGTCGGAACAGTGGGAGTCTGAGAGGAGGGAGAGCCTTGCTGGATCATCTTCTAGTGGAATTGTTCTTCCTCCCCCAAGCTTAAACTCTGTGTCACTCGGCGTTTTAAAGTCAGGTTTGACATCATCTCCTTGAGTGTGTTGTGACTGTCGGTCTTTGATGGAATCTTATTGTATTCGTCCTCTCCCTTGCATCAATCCATTTTCTTTTCTCTTTTAATCGGCCCAAGGGATGAGGATGCCGACAACCAGTTGAATCTTCCTTTGTCAATTCTTCTTCATCTTCCTTTACTTCTGGTTGACGAAAGGATGCTCATTTGAGATGTAAACTTGGAGTCCCTCCTTGATTATCTTTGTCCTCCAACGTCGTGGTGTGGAGTGTTCTTCTTGATGGTGTGTAGCACACTGGTTGTCTTGATGATCAAGGGAGAAACCTCATTGGTGACAACCTTGTCCTCCATAGTCTCAGGGCATTATTGTGACTTCTCTTTGTACTGGCCCGTCATTGGTTGGAGTACGTTCCTACCGGCGTATTTCTTGTGTAGGTGATGAGAGCAAGCAAGTCTTTGACAAGATGATGTATGTTGACGTTGATCCTGCTTCTCATCGACCTCCCAACTTGGTACTTCTACTGTTTTGTAGTGGAAGTGGTAGTGAGGTAGGTCCATGAACGTGCTCACCACAGATTCTTTCCTGCAATAGATTAGTGGACATATACTCGAAGGATAGCAATGATATTGAAAGGGTTATTGTCCATATGATTTATTTGTGCTAACATAATGATGGTTCTTTAAAAACTTAGCACGATTATATATATTTGTTTTTGTTTTTATTATTTATTATTATGAAGCGGTTGCACTTAAAAGCGTGGCTAAGGCAAAAGGTAACTTGCGACAAAAGACAAATTGAGTATTTAGGCACTTACAGTTCGTCCTTTCATAAGGAGTGAGTTGAGTCTTCTTTTGCGCAGAGTTTTTGGAATTCGTCACATACCTTGCGTAAGCTAATTTCTTTTCCCAAATTGGATTTGATAATTTTCTGCAGGGGTTAGTCTAACAAAGATAACCAGAATCTACTAAAGTATACTACTATCAGTTCAAAAATCAACCTAGACATAATGTCCAACTCAATTTAAGAAGACAATTTAATCTAAACACCATGTTTAATTTTAAAAGCCTTTAGAAATAAAAACAACACACCTTGCGGTTTCAGGAATCAAACTAGACACCATGTCTAACTTGAGCCATGAAAATTAAACTAAGCATCATGTCTAAGGTGTATGAAGATATTTCAAAACTTAAGCATACTATAGTAAACAGGGGTAGCATAAAAGTATTATAGAGATGAAGGGGTATGATCATGGTGAGACTAATATAATTATTCAAAAGTTTAAAAACCTTCTCACGTTCGATCATACTTACCTTTACTCACACACTAGAATTTGTGAGTTGTGCAGCTTCTTTATCCGTCACTTGAAGATGTGATTCGAATTCTTGTGACGACGACTTGGGCAGGGTTCCAATGTTTAATGGTTCATGAAGTTCAGGTACACTGGATTCTCTTACCGTAGGTCGCTTCGGAAATTTTAATCAATTACCCTGCATAAGATAGACTAATAGACAATACACGGGTAATTCTGTTTAAGCAGAGGTGCTAAGTAGCAAATCCACACTTAGTATTCATCTATCAATAATCAAAAGAAAAGCTATCAAAGTCTTCCCGACAGAACGCCGAAAATGCTTGTTGGTATTTGTTAACTTACAGAGAAATAGATCCGCAAGCGCCGCGGATATCCAATGAGCATTTCACCCGGGAAGGGTTTTAAATATCGAATCCACGAGGAAGATATGATAAGCAGTCAAATGATTAAAGACAGTGATAGAAGACTAATGAGATTTGGTGGTTTAGCATTTACTTAAACAGGGTGAGCCAATAATAGATAGTAATGATAAGGTATATGAGACAGGTAGAGGTACACGTGGTGAGTATAGCATAAGATTAATTCCTAGTAAGATTAGGATTGGATTTATGACAAAGGGACAGTTCTTAGGTAGCATACAAAGAATATACAAAGTGTTTAGACAGGCATAGCATAAGATCATATATATATCAAAACCATAAATAAGAATGTGCACCCCGAAGATTACTTAAGAAAATCAGGAACGAAACAAGATAATCCCAAGAACCATTATCGACTAGTCTTATACACGGGGGATGGATTGCAAAGGACTCAATAGTGCTGTCACCACTACGATCTACCACCGCGACCCGGCATATAAGGTGAATCCGCAAAGTAAATTATATCTAAGCACCATGCTTACATACTTTCTACTACCTAGCATACTCGAGTAATATACTAGGAGCTCTACGAATAAGTGCTTTGAATTACCATGAATAATGAACATATCAAATATGCTATGACTAGAATAAAGTGTAAGTAGACTAATTGCATGCATAATAATGAAATAGCACAAAGGTGTATGAGAACAATAATTATATTGATCCATAGTGTAACTTACTGATCCAGAACCGGAGCATACACTCTCTCTTCTCTAAACTCTGACTTTCTATCTAAACTAGGCTCTAGATTAGAGCTATGAATTAGCTATCCTATCTCTTGGTGTCTCCTCTTCTTCTCCTGCCTTGGCTCCTTCTTGATCTACTTCTTAATGAACGTGAAGCTTTAGATCAAATTGAATTCTGATTGACTTGAGGGGGTCTTGGGCTGTTTATATATGGGTCTTCCTCTGTCTCTTCAGCTTCAACAGGCGATGTGGTATTAATCCCGTGCTCCTACCGACGTCATCGGATCAAACCGACCATAAACGACCGGATTAGATTGCGTCTTAGAGGCGGTGGAGGAAGCTTCTGGAAACGCGGACGAGGCGGCGCAGGGGGGAGGCCGACCGGCCCAAATATCAGGCCGGTCGGCCCAGGTCTGGGCCCACTCTGTGGGTCCCGCGGCCTGGTGCCTTCTCGAACCTTCTGGACTCCTATTTCTTGGGTGTTAAGTCTTGATCACGTCGGGATTAATCCAGAGTCTTCTAGAGTCTTTCTCGGAGTTGGATTGTGTTGCGTTACATTGGTCGTATGCCACGTCATTTACATTTGTTTTTACATTAAGTCCCTCGCAAATCACAACTTTACCAAAACTCATGGAAATCATTAATAGAAATCCCTAATAAGATTATCTAATTATATTTTAATCCTTTTCCATGAATTGTTGATGCATAAAAATATGAGTTAGTGAGCGTCAACAAACTCCCCAAGCTTACCCTTTGCTAGTCCCTAGCAAAGCTATATGCTATAGTAGGATCGAGTTGCTACTACGCTTTCATACCTCGAAGCAATTGTGTTTTATCGAAATAAATTCTTCTCTTAACCATTGCTCTCTCATACCTGTTTACCAAGGGGCGTAGCCTTTTCACGAATCATAAGCAAGATAAAACAATCAAGTTAAATACCATGTCCCAAACTCTTTGATCAACTATCATCCTGGGTTTTGCAATGTTTTCAAAAGAAAACTTCGGAGATCCTATGTATGACCCTCTTAAGTAGATGGTATTTTTAGTGGAGTTACATGTGGTGGAACATACATAGTGGGATGATAGTGGCGAATGGATGAGGATGAAAGGTAGTAATTAGCCTTTAGCCTTTTTTCTAGTATTTTTCTTTTCAAGCATCTTGGACTATATCTCTCTTTCTAAAATTTGCTAAGACCTGGGCTATCCATTCTTGGAGAGGTGGGCTTTGCCCCGGACTTTTTGTCCATTTTTCTCTCCTTAGAGATGTGGGCCCTACTCACCCTGACACGTGTCCATTATTCATCTCTAAATATTATTATTATTTAGGGAGGTAGGCCCTTCTCGCCTAGTATGACACTTGTCCTTTACTCTCCCTCTCTCGTCTCACTTTTCTCTCTAAATATTTATTTTTCTTTCTTTTCTTTTTCTCTCTTTTTTTTTTTTTTTGAATGTAGCCCGAATCTAATTGGCATAAAAACATAGAGAGAGACATATCCAAAATTGCTAGAATTTATTTTTTTATAATTATGGCTAGCGGCTTGATGGAATATGGGGAGGCGTATACGGATTAGAAGCGTATTTGGTGGAGTGGGATGTTTTGAGTGACAAACTCTTAAGGGTCATAGCTAAGGAACTCATCATGTAATATTTTATAATTTTAAAGATAAAAACCAGAGTCAAGTATCTCTAGGAATATGATAAACAGTAGCTCAACTTTTCATGTACTTTTTATCTTTTAATGCTAAGACTTCAGATTAAGCATGTGCTTCCCACAGTGTTGGGTTTAGAGCAAATTAAGTATTTAAGGCTCTAAGAGAATCTAAGTCCTGAAATGTAAGTACTTTTAAGAGGAATTATGGCGAGCAACTATTCATCATTTCCAAGCATATGTCATCAAGGTCATAATTAAAGAAAAGAGAGCTACTCTCAAACATCTAACATTTATTGGACTCTTAACACTAATACTTTTATTTAAGACTCATTAATTCTAAGAAAATATACTAACTAGCTAATAATTAAAATAGACAGGGATAATAATACTTATCGTGATACCGAGGGTGCTCTCCCCAAAATTTTGGATCTTGAAGTCTTTTTTTTTCTTTTATTCGTCCTTGGAACTTGTTCATCTCCGGGTTTTCCTTAAATGTTCTCCTCCCCGCAAATATTAATTTCGCACATACCCGAAGGAACAAATTCTAGGATTATGTTGTGAGCCTTCATGTGCTCACTTCTTTTTGGATTTTTAGAAAAACGTGTGGACCTCCATGTGCCCACATATTTTTTGAGAATTTTTTATGCAATAGGGATGCTAATGAAAAACATATGAGTGCACTATTTTTGTATTTTTTATTTTTATGCCACCACAAAGAAAGGGGTGCTTGCATGGGGCTTTTAAGGAACTAATGCAAATGCAAAGAAACATATTTTTATGATTTTCTAATGCGGGTTTTAGAAAAAGTAAATATGCTTAAAGGAAACATGCTAATTGAAATATGCCATGCGAGAAAATTAAATATGCGAGATAAATACCGAAGTTACCTCTCGGCGAGAGTTTCGAGTACTTACTCTCATAGCGTCTTTGTCATCTATGGAATCTCGTCGGGATGTTGTGTCCAGTGCGGTGCCCTTAATGATCTCGATGAGTGGCGTAGATGAGGTAGCCCGACGGTGTTTGATCGGTCCCGATGACGCGGGTGGTGGTAGGTCTTCCAGAAGGTGTACTCTTGTTGTCTCCCTTGGTAGGCGTGTCTTCTTTCTTCCCCAAGCTTGATTCTTCGGTGGAGACCTTTAAAGAGTGGTTTGGTTCGCTTGCTTGGTTGGTGGGAGCTAGGTGGACTTTTCTTGAATCTTCTTAATGTCTTCCTTGTCCATCGCCTCCGTATCCAACTTATGATTTCTCCGTGTCTTGTTCTTTTTTAGGCTTGCTTGTCCGATCTTGAAGTTGCATCTCTTGGGATTGTGATCCCGGGATGGCATCACCCATGTTCCTTGCTTATTGTGCATGTTGTAGGCGGGACGTAGATTTGGAGAAGTGGCAACTCCTCCACACTTGGCGCAAAGTGTGTCCTGCTCACAAAGTTAAGGTAGAGATCAAGTGCATGGGCTTTCTTTGGTGGGACAACACCAACGAGAACCAAAATTGTATTCATTCTACTCTAACCTATATAACCATGATAGCATAATATGTTTCATTTATTTGTGACAAAGGTGAAAAGATCGGGCGACGGGTATGAATGTGACATTTATAGCAAACTAAAAGTGTAGAGAAAAAAATAAAACTAGAGAGACAAGGGTAAGAACAACTAAGAGCTAACATGTTGAGCTATTCATTAATCTAAGTGAGGTTGTGAGCTAACATATTTAACTCCTTAGTAAGCATGCCATGATTAGAGTAAAGCTTTATCAATTAGGGCACTTACCTTAAGATGTTTACCTTTATTGTAGAATCATGGCGAAGATCGTAACACCTTATGGTGGTTCTCTCGTGGCATGTGTGGTAGTTGAGCGTCTTGTCCTCTCTTTATTTTTCTCGTGTCGGAACGAGTGGGAGTCTGAGAGGGAGGGAGAGCCTTTGGCGGATCATCTTCTAGTGGAATTGTTCTTCCTCCCCCAAGCTTAAACTCGTGTCACTTCGGCGTTTTAAAGTCGGGTTTGACATCATCTCCTTGAGTGTGTTGTGACCGTCGGTCTTTGATGGAATCTTATTGTATTCGTCCTCTCCCTTGCATCAATCCATTTTCTTTTCTCTTTTAATCGCCCAAGGGATGAGGATGCCGACAACCGCTTGAATCTTCCTTTGTCAATTCTTCTTCATCTTCCTTTACTTACGGTTGACGAAAGGATGCTCATTTGAGATGTAAACTTGGAGTCCCTCCTTGATTATCTTTGTCCTCCAACGTCGTGGTGTGGAGTGTTCTTCTTGATGGTGTGTAGCACAATTGGTTGTCTTGATGATCAAGGGAGAAACCTCATTGGTGACAACCTTGTCCTCCATAGTCTCGGGGCATTATTGTGACTTCTCTTTGTCTTGGCCCGTCATTGGTTGGAGTACGTTCCTACCGGCGTATTTCTTGTGTAGGTGATGAGAGCAAGCAAGTCTTTGACAAGATGATGTATGTTGACGTTGATCCTGCTTCTCATCGACCTCCCGGCTTGGTACTTCTGTTTTGTAGTGGAAGTGGTAGTGAGGTAGGTCCATGAACGTGCTCACCACATTCTTTCCTGCAATAGATTAGTGGACATATACTCGAAGGATAGCAATGATATTGAAAGGGTTATTGTCCATATGATTTATTTGTGCTAACATAATGATGGTTCTTTAAAAACTTAGCACGATTATATATATTTGTTTTTGTTTTTATTATTTATTATTATGAAGCGGTTGCACTTAAAGCGTGGCTAAGGCAAAGGTAACTTGCGACAAAAAAGACAAATTGAGTATTTAGGCACTTACGGTTCGTCCCTTTCATAAGGAGTGAGTTGAGTCTTCTTTTTCTTGCAGAGTTTTGGAATTCGTCACATACCTTGCGTAAGCTAATTTCTTTTCCCAAATTGGATTTGATAATTTTAACGGGGGGTTAGTCTAACAAAGATAACTGGAATCTACTAAAGTATACTACTATCGGTTCAAAAATCAACCTAGACATAATGTCCAACTCAATTTAAGAAGACAATTTAATCTAAACACCATGTTTAATTTTAAAAGCCTTTAGAAATAAAAACAACACACCTTGCGGTTTCGGGAATCAAACTAGACACCATGTCTAACTTGAGCCATGAAAATTAAACTAAGCATCATGTCTAAGGTGTATGAAGATATTTCAAAACTTAAGCATACTATAGTAAATGGGGGGTAGCATAAAAGTATTATAGAGATGAAGGGGTATGATCATGGTGAGACTAATATAATTATTCAAAAGTTTAAAAACCTTCTCACGTTCGATCATACTTACCTTTACTCACACACACTAGAATTTGTGAGTTGTGCGGCTTCTTTATCCGT
This sequence comes from Hyparrhenia diplandra, assembly GCA_015847255.1. Classification (NCBI taxonomy): domain Eukaryota; kingdom Viridiplantae; phylum Streptophyta; class Magnoliopsida; order Poales; family Poaceae; genus Hyparrhenia; species Hyparrhenia diplandra. The sequence goes on along the minus strand of JADLZK010009115.1, from coordinate 448,071 downwards.
CACTTGAAGATGTGATTCGAATTCTTGTGACGACGACTTGAAGCGGGGTTCCAATGTTTAATGGTTCATGAAGTTCGGTACACCGGATTCTCTTACCGTAGGTCGCTTCGAAATTTTTAATCAATTACCCTCGCATAAGATAGACTAATAGACAATACACGGGTAATTACGTTTTAAGCGAGGTGCTAAGTAGCAAATCCACACTTAGTATTCATCTATCAATAATCAAAAAGAAAAGCTATCAAAGTCTTCCCGGCAACGCGCCGGAAATGCTTGTTGGTATTTGTTAACTTACAGAGAAATAGATCCGCAAGCGCCGCGGATATCCAAAGTGAGCATTTCACCCGGGAAGGGTTTTAAATATCGAATCCACGAGGAAGATATGATAAGCGCTTCAAATGATTAAAGACAAAGTGATAGAAGACTAATGAGATTTGGTGGTTTAGCATTTACTTAAACAGGGTGAGCCAATAATAGATAGTAATGATAAGGTATATGAGACAGGTAGAGGTACACGTGGTGAGAATAGCATAAGATTAATTCCTAGTAAGATTAGGATTGGATTTATGACAAAGGGACAGTTCTTAGGTAGCATACAAAGAATATACAAAGTGTTTAGACAGGGCATAGCATAAGATCATATATATATCAAAACCATAAATAAGAATGTGCACCCGAAGATTACTTAAGAAAATCGAGGAAATCGAAACAAGATAATCCCAAGAACCATTATCGACTAGTCTTATACACGGGGGATGGATTGCAAAGGACTCAATAGTGCTTTGTCACCACTACGATCTACCACACGACCCAAGCATATAAGGTGAATCCATAAGTAAATTATATCTAAGCACCATGCTTACATACTTTCTACTACCTAGCATACTTTCGAGTAATATACTAGGAGCTCTACGAATAAGTGCTTTGAATTACCATGAATAATGAACATATCAAATATGCTATGACTAGAATAAAGTGTAAGTAGACTAATTGCATGCATAATAATGAAATAGCACAAAGGTGTATGAGAACAATAATTATATTGATCCATAGTGTAACTTATCGATCCGAACCGGAGCATACACTCTCTCTTCTCTAAACTCGACTTTCTATCTAAACTAGGCTCTAGATTAGAGCTATGAATTAGCTATCCTATCTCTTGGTGTCTCCTCTTCTTCTCCTCGCCTTGGCTCCTTCTTGATCTACTTCTTAATGAAAGTGAAGCTTTAGATCAAATTGAATTCCGATTGACTTGAGGGGGTCTTGGGCTGTTTATATATGGGTCTTCCTCTGTCTCTTCGGCTTCAACGAGGGCGATGTGGTATTAATCCCGTGCTCCTACCGACGTCATCGGATCAAACCGACCATAAACGACCGGATTAGATTGCGTCTTAGAGGCGGTGGAGGAAGCTTTCGGACGACGGCGGCGGCGGGGGGGGAGGCCGACCGCCCAAATATCGGGCGGGTCGGCCCCGGTGTCCGGCCCACTCAGGGTCCCGCGGCCCGGTGCCTTCTCGAACCTTCCCGGACTCCTATTTCTTGGGTGTTAAGTCTTGATCACGCCGGGATTAATCCGAGTCTTCTAGAGTCTTTCTCGGAGTTGGATTGTGTTGCGTTACATTGGTCGTATGCCACGTCATTTCTGTTGTTTTTCTCGTTAAGTCCCCGCAAATCACAACTTTACCAAAACTCATGGAAATCATTAATAGAAATCCCTAATAAGATTATCTAATTATATTTTAATCCTTTTCCATGAATTGTTGATGCATAAAAATATGAGTTAGTGAGCGTCAACAAACTCCCCCAAGCGCTAGGGAATATTTATGTTTCGGGCTTCAAATTCGTGAGGGAGAATTCAATGTCATGTTTCATGGTGGGAGGCTTTTCCAACAATGGCTTGTTGATATGTATGTCAAGGTGGAGTCAATGCGCTTAGATTGGTACTCAAAACCGGCGCATCAAAATCTTATTCGTGTTGATCTATACCAAAGTTAAAAGTATTTGACATTAAAAGTTTCTTTTTCTAATTTCAAACCTAATGAAATTTTATAAAATTTGTACACATATATTCAACGGGGCCTTCTAGACACTCTTGTTGCCGGAGAAGCACGTGCATCACAAGTCGGGCCAGTAGAATTGTGCTATCAAAAGATTTCCCGAGAAGTGACCGTGATGTGCACTCGAGGTATATGGATGCCATGGCTTTGATTACTCGATATGGAAAGCCAGATTTTTGTGACAATGACATCCAATCCATATTGGGATGAGATAGTAGAACGATTATTGCCCGGACAAATGCCGCAAGATCGTCCCGATATAGTGGCCGAGTATATAGAGCAAAGCTACGAGACCTACGAGATTTCCTACTTAAAAAACATCATTTGGGTAAGGTTGCCGCTTGGGCACATGTCACGAGTTTGAAAAAAGGGGATTACCACATGAACACTTCCTTTTGATTATGGAAGATGAGAGCAAAGTACGCACTCTCGAGATTATGACAACTATATATCGCAGAGCTTCCCGATCAAAAAAATATCCGAATTACATAGACTTGTGTGCAAACATATGATGCATGGACCATGTGGTGTCCTAAATAGTAAGTGCCCATGTATGATAGACGATAAGTGCCGCTTTCATTACCCTCGTGATTTTTGTGAAGCCACCCTACGAGGGGAAAGAACTCATATCCTATTTATAGAAGGAGAGATGATGGACAAAAAAGTGAAAATAAGAAAGGAATGGTTGGACAATAGATGGGTTGTCCCATATAATCCAGTCCTTCTAATGAGGTATAATTGTCATATTAATGTAGAAGTTTGCGGCGGCATAAAAGTCTCGCCAAGTATCTATACAAATATGTTTTTAAGGGCCATGACCGTGTTTCGCTTCGATAAATCAAGCTCGGGCAAATATGAATGGACAACCACAAGTAATTAATGAGATTAAACAATATAGAAATGGAAGGTGTATAACGGCTATAGAGGCGGTCTATAGATTATATGGTTTTCCCTTGTATGATATGTCACCTTACGTGTTACAAATGCAAGTTCACCTTCCGGGAAAGCATATGGTTGCCTACAAAGTTTGGGATAATCTAAAGGATGTTGTTGAAGATCCTAACTCTCAAAGGTCCATGCTTACAGAGTATTTCAACACAAACATGCATAATCATGATGCACAAAAATATTTATATAGAGAGTTCCCCCCTGAGCACTTCACTTGGATGAAGTCGGAAGTTTTGGAAACCCGGAGAAAAGGCTATCGATTGGAAGACTTGTGTACGCCCATCCTGGCCGAAGGAGAGCGATACTATCTTCGTGGTGCTTCTTAACCATGTTAGGGGCGCAACTTCGCTCGAAAGCATCTTAGAAGTCGACATGGAACTACATATGCAACATTTAGAGATGCTTGTGAGGCCATGGGATATGTGGAAACCGACAAGAGCCTAGATGATCCTCACTAAATCTGCACAATTCAAGATGCCTTGTGCTCTAAGGAGGCTATTTGCAACTATCATAGTTTTACGTGAGTGTAGTAATGTTCGAGCTTTATGGGACAAACATTTTGATTCTATGTTCGAGGATTATCGTCGCTCAAATTGCAACTCTAAAATGATTGAACAAATGGTGCTTAGAGATATATATATGCATGTTGAAGATATGGGTAGTGACATAGACATTACAAAATATGGACTTCCCCGAACTAGATGCATCGTAAATTGATAAATATTAGAAATCCCATTTTTTAATAATTAATTGATTGATGCTTCTTATTCATCATTTTGATTTTTGACATGACCCTTTACACTTCATTTGATTATATAGGTGATGACATGTCAAGGGACCATTATAGAGAGCTTCTGTAAGAAATGAATATTGGATACGAAGAAGATCATTTGAAAATGATAGAAACACTAAATGGTGAGCAACGTCTTTGCGTTCGATTTGATTATGAATCATGTGAAGAAGAATATTGGTCGGTATTCTTTATTGATGGACCAGAGGAACCGGCAAGACATATCTTTATAAGGCTTTGCTTGCAAAGGTGCGCTCCATGAATTATATAGCAATTGCTACGACCACATCCGGTATTGCGGCAAGTATCATGCCCGCGGACGTCTTTGCACACTCCCGCTTCAAGATTCCCATAAAGATTGATAATAAAACTATGTGCAAAGATTACAAAGCAAAGTGGTACTTTTTGAATTACTTCACGGGGCTGCCTTGGTAATATGGGATGAAGTAGCCATGACAAAGAGAGAGCAATAGAAACACTCGATAGAACATTGCGAGATATAATGGGTCACAATCAACCTTTTGGTGGTAACGTCATGTTGTTTGGAGGTGACTTGAGACAAGTTCTTCTGTTGTGATACGAGGAACAAGAGCATAGATCATTGGCCTTAACTTTACTAAAGTCATATATATGGGACAATGTTCGAAGGATTCGGCTTACCCAAAACATGCGAGCTAAAGATGATAGTTGGTATCGCGAGTACCATTAAGAATTGGGAACGAGGCGAGAAAACATTTGGTGATAATTATGTTTAGTTGCCGATGATATCATCATTGAATGGAGGCAAAATTCAATAAGAATTCAAACAAAATAAGTTCGGAAGACAATTCAATTGACAACTTTATCGAAAAAGTGTTTCCCAAACTCGAGGCAAAGCCGTACTTCATAGATTATATGCGTGAACGTGCAATTCTTTCTACTACAAATGAGAATGTTGATGCAAAGAATGCAATAATGATTGAGAGATTTCACGAAAATGAGAAGGTATACTACGCTTTTGACTCGATGGATGATGATACAAGGAACAATTACCCTCTTGATTTTCTAAATTCTATTGCACCTAATGGGTTGCCTCCTCATGAGCTTAAGGTTAAAAGATTGTCCCCGTTATCCTACTATGTAATCTTGATCCTCACAATGGTCTTTGCAACGGCACAAGGTTGGTCATTAGAGGATTTCAAAACAATACAATTGATGCTGAAATAGTTAATGGAGATCATGCGGGAACTAGAGTATTCATACCAAGGATTCCCATGTCCCCCTCGAAGACCTTACATTGCCATTCAAGTTCAAGCAAAAGCGGTTCCCAATAAGATTGAGTTTTGCAATGACAATAAACAAAGCTCAAGGTCGAGACCATACCAAATGTTGGTGTTTATCTCCACTGAACCAGTTTTCTCCCATGGACGGTTATACGTAGCACTATCAAGAGGTGTTTCTCGTGAGTCTACATGGGTTTTGGCCAACACAAATAAGAATGTCGACCCATTTGGAAGGAGCACAAAAAATATAGTCTTTAGAGATGTATTAGAGATGTGACACTGTACATTCAGTTATATCTTAGACATATTTACTATACTGTATCTTGGATTCTTGGCCGTGAATAAAATTTGAAACATGTTGTCGCTCATTGTGTATTCTTTGGTACCATTACCACCATATATACGGATTTTACTTTTTTCATCAAAACTTGTGTGGCTAGGTATATAAGGATTTGCTACAAGTACCTCAAATAACCATGAACCATTCGTTTAATTAGATCGGATGGTTAGGATCATTTATTACTTCCTAGGAGGTATAAATTTTTGTCGCTCAAATGATACGTCATTTCTGATATTCTTGACGTTTTTTTTTCTGACAATATATTAGGCTATTTGTATATACATATATACATGATGAACTTGCTATTTTTATGGTAGTATACGCACGCATGCCCGATCCGCCAGTCAGTATGCAAGCAGTGGTGCAATGGACAAAAAGGATCAAGCGCGGTCAGCCGCCCATTTTTGTTTCGGACACGATAAGCGCCGCGGACGTCCCGGAACCGCCCTTCGCGCCTCGGGCGCCAGTTAACCAACCCCACCGCCCACGATTAGGCATCTCCCATAGAATCAAAGCTAGCAGCCATTGCCCGGCGGTCATGGCCGCCCGCGTGGTGCTTCCTCTTCGCCCGGTGTGTGCCCGCTCCACTCCCTCCCAGCGGTGCAAGTTGTCCCACCGCCTCATCGCATCCTCCTCTCCTCCGTGAGGCACATCCAGAAGCGGTCGCGCCTCTCCCAACCACCGCCGCGCCCTTCCACCTCTTTCCTCCCCGCCCCATCGCCGGCTTGATTTAGATACGGATATCACGCGAGCTCGATCATCATGTCAGAGCAACGCCCCATGGGACTTTATAGGATGGGCACATGGCGAATGAAATGAGCCTAAATTATTATTGAAACATGTACGTTGTTGTTACGCAACATAAGCGATGTGCCTCGAAACACGACCTAATTGTTGTTGGGACATAGTAGCGGCAGGCGGGAGGGACGGCATGGGCGTTGCGGGCGACGCATGCGGGACGGATGGGCTGTGAAGCCCAAAAGATGTGGGGTTACGCACAAAGCAATGCGCTAATAAAACAAACCAGATAACCCGATGAGCATGTACAAAACTTTGCAACATTGGTGATGAGCTACGAAACATACCTAGATCGTTGTTGAAACATGTGTAATATCGTTGTTCAAACCTCAATAAGCAACCCCCGCAACTTGGCATGCAGCGGCTGTGGCTCGCGGGGATGGAGATGGGTGCGGGGCAGCCGGCTTGCAAACCGCCGCCGCCGGCCTCCAGTCCGTGCGCTCCACCGACCTCCCGCCGTCGGTGATGCGATAGTGGCGGGGCAGCCAGGCCTACTCCCCTTCCCGCACACCACTCGCCGGCCTCTAGCCCGCACGCTCGCCGACCTCCGCCCACCGAGGATGGAGATGGGGGCTGGCCTCCCGCTTAGGAACACACACACCGTGGCGGCGGGGGAGGTGGCACGGAGTACGGTGGGCAGGTCGCGGAAGAGCGCCCGAGTATGCGACCCGACACGAGACAAAGCGAGCAAAGAAGGAGCACCAAGGGTGCGGTGGTTAACGCAGCAGCATGTGTTGCGCAAGTTGGCTGGCCCAATAATAGGGCGACAGGCGTCCGACGCGTCGACACGCGCTTGGACGTTCACAATTAACTGTTTCTATTTTTTAAAAAATATTATTCCATTTTTTTTTTTTTTTGTTTATTTATTAATTAATTATAAAACCCTAAAAGATCGTTGTCTCTATATACTACTCTTCAAAAGTATGAGAAAAGTACACCTTATGAAAAGTGCATGTATCTATACTCTATTCACGCTATAAACAAGTATACGAGTATATTCATTTTTACTATTAAAGAATGCATCAAAACTTTATTCACACAAAATTATATTATATGTATATACTAGCTACAAGCTTGGACAATATATACGTGTGTGTCTATATATATACACACACGCAACCGGCCAACAAGTTAAACAACATTAACCGTTTTCACGGGAGTTATCTAGCCACCGTTTAATTAAATCACGTATTCCTGATAAATACTACTCCCAGCCCCCGGTAAACGAGGTACATTTACACACATAATATATTATAATATAATAATAGATATATGGTTAAATAAATGCATATAGTATTCTTTAAATTCAAACAAGTACATAACATGCACGTATATATGGCATGGATATTGGCTTCCTTTTACATACATGTATATATGCTACCAATCTTGCTTGTTGCTTGAAAGGAAATTGCATACGTTCTTTTATCCACGGCCACGTTGATCCTTATTTTAATTGATTGCCATGAGTCAGTTTCCTACGTAGTGCGCGTAATAGAGTCTACATTAGATTGGTCTGTCAATTTTCCAGAATTACCTTTAATAATTGGCTAACTGCCTTCGATCGGTTACTGCTGTCCGAACCGTCACGTAACTTCGCATCGAACTTTTCCACCACGCCATGTTATACTAACCAAGGCCGCTAAATCGCCAGGCCCCGACACTTTCCGCTCTGCCTGCAACTCCTCGATCACAACCGGTCGGTTTCCACTCGCCGGAGTACAGTCGCTCACAAGCAACCATCATTGTCGTAGCGCCATTGCATCACGTGGCCCTGGCATCCCAAAAGGGCCGCCGCCGACCGGCGGCGATGATGGCCGCTGAGTCCGTGTCTCAAGGAGAAAACAATGGCGGGCTACCGTCGGAGGACGAGGTAATTAACAACTAAAATAATCATATCTGTTTCTTAATTTGCTTGCATGCAATTTCCTTGCATGGCCGGCCAGAGCACGTCGCACCTGTGCAATTTCCTTGCATGACTGGCAGTGGCGAGCAGCCATGCACCGGTGTGCATGTGTAGATCATCCACTTCGTCCACTAATTTTTCCACGACGGGACATACTGTGCGCCGCATGACTTGGCATAGCGCCGATGCAAACACATACATTACTTAAGTAGAATTCTCAATCAGTTTCAATTCGAATACAAAGGATCTATTAAATTGATCTAGCCTTGAGTTTTAGTTGACTATCACATAAATTTGAAGCAATTATTGTTGTTATAATGAACTGCTTATTTCTCTAGCCAATACATACTTGCACGGTTGCTCTGCTTGCATGCTTTCAATTGAACACGACGATGTATACAAATTAAAATAATATATAAATAATATTATAAATATCCTCGCTTAATTGGCACGTACACGAGAAGGCAGAGCAAAACAGCCGGCCATGTGTGCCTATGGTCCTTAGTAAATTGACTTGATGAATCACCATGATGTCATGCTTGCTAATTATGGCCCTATTCTTGTAGAAAAACAAAACGAGAAATACCACCAGTAATAAATATGTATACATGCACACCATTTCAATTGTCCATGTCTTAACCTGCATGCAGGATTAAAAAGTCATTTTTGACCAATGAAAACTCAAAGTCACACACAAACCATCGAATATATTAAATTAAGCCATCAATCAATTCTTGAACATGCATCTATAATGACAGGAGAAGCAAGCAGAAAACAAAGGCATGCACCTATTGTAATGTATATCAGAATATATATTTGCTTTTACAAAAGAAGATTTGTTAATTAAACATTTCCTTTTTTGTGTGCAGTAACGAATATCAGTATGTATTCTTGCTTTTAGATGAAAAAAAAATTGCATCAGTAAACGTTACCTTTTGTGTTCGGTAACATATATCATTATGTATACTTGATTCGACATCAGAGATTGCACAGCCTATACATAATTCTTGTCTCTCAAATTGATAAATTCTAATGCTCGTTCTACTTCTCTTATTTAAATTGTTAGTGTATAAACAGTAGTATATTAATTTTAATATTGTGACATATTCACTACTTAAAGTGTACTTTATTTTGATATATCTCATATTGAGTTTCACCTCTGCAGCCTCGCCAACCACACTCACAAGACATTTTTCAAACAAGCATGAAGAGAAAGAGAACACAGGGAAGCGCGATCACAAACCACAAACAACCCAATAGACAATGCAAGAAATCAGCGCCATCACCAGCCGCATGCAACAACAAACAACCAGATACTTCTCAAACAAGCATGAAGCAAAAGACAACACAGGGGAACGCAGCCAACCCGAAGCGTAGTAATAGACGTTGTAAGAAATCTGCACCCCTCGCCAACTGCATGTAGCAACATACAACACGCACGAATCAACACCCTTGCCAAACAAATGCAAAGCAAAAGATAAGGGAATCAGCACCCTCGCCGACCACGTACATCGCCGCCGCATTGCTCACCATGTACAACTTCAGTGCGTCGCATCAACACTTAAGATTTTGATTTATTTACAAAAGGATAAATGTTAGTTGTAATTATATATATTCTCATATAGGAAAGACCTTTCTAAGTATCAATCCAACACAAAAATAAAAACTAAATCATAAGACAAGTTAGTGTTTTTCTTCTTGTTTCTTTCCACGGTATTTGATTTGAAGAAACTACTCTATGAATTGAATTTTTTTCTAACTTTTGTAGGCTGATGATTTGGATATTGTTATGGATTCAAATGTTCAAAATTCAGAAGAAAACAAAACTTCGCAAATGAACAAACGGTTGACAATTCTTACGCAAATGAACAGACGATTGGCAATAAGCATTCGAAAGAATTTGAACCCGAAAAGAAAAAATGACCAAACATATGATGAGCTTCCGCAAGGTATTTATTTTATTTGTATATTGTTACATATAGTTTCTCTCAATGTTATTTAATATGTTAAGCTATATAAATATATATATATAAATTTATTTTACTTGCAGATTATGCAATGACCAACAAGGATTTCTATGCTCAAAAAATAATACAATCATCTATGGCCAATGATATACTTGTGAAGATAGATGATATTGCCGTCAATCAAGATCAATCGTCATGTCTTCTAGACCCAGTTAAATATTTGAACGACGATGTATGTGTACCAATCATCTATAAAATACCTCTATCTAATCTAATATAAATAATTATTAATAAATAATATAATCTTATTGTTATTTCAATATTTTTTTGCAGGTTATAAGTGCTTATATCGAGTTGTTTAAAGGAACAAGCACATCTTCATGTTAGAAATGGGGTTAAGGTATACTTTGAGAATCCTATTAACTCGAACTACTGAAATTTGATGTCAAACTTAGAGTACATGAAGATGGGAGCTTCATTACAAGGATCGTTGAAAATTATCTAAGTCATGACATGGTAACATATGTTTCCATATTTAAATTTTCTATTATTTAATACATTTGTCTTGTTTCTTTTAAATATTTTATTTGATGTGATGTGAAATGTGAAATCGAGACTAATTCATTTTCATCATTAGATTCTACTTCTAATAAATAACAAGGATACACATTGGTATTTAGCTGTTCTTCATGCAAAAAATGTGAGATACAAGTTCTTGACTCATTGTGTTGGAAATCCAATAGAGTCGACCTCAAAACTTAAGTCATGATTGCAACATTCCACTTTATTTAAATGTTTACATGACCCTCCTTTATGATATTTATTCATTACGATTAATTATTGCTAATACCATATATTTCTACAAATCGAAGGTCCGCAATCTCATTTAAACATTATTTTAAGCAAACAAACCGTGGTCCGAAATTGGGAAGACCTTGATGTCACTAAATGGCCAATCAAAGAACAATTGGAAGAACCAATCCGAAAAGACGGGTATCTTTAGCAAGCTTTAAATTATTATTATAATGTATATGGGTATAGATTTACTTATTAAATACTCAAGGTTTCGATATTTCGTAGTTCATCTTGTGGTCTATTCATGCTCAAGTTTATGGAACATTGACCGAGACGAACTATCACAACATATTGCACAGGTATATATATTACTTTTCTTAGGTGAATGTAATAAGTTGAAAACATATTAAATTACTAAACATGTACTTACTTTGACCTTTACCATGCGAGAAAAATATTTACTCTTTTTAGGTCCAAGTTAGCGGCATACTATTATATTGGAAAAAAACACCATAGAAATAAAAGAACACAATGGATCAAAACCCTCGGCAATAAAACACACACGATCATGCATGCATCATCATGCTGCAGACCACGTACACCATCGGTACATACTTTGCTAAAATTAGGCATAGATGTTAGCTAACAAATTATTGTTCATTCCTTGTGTTACTTTTCCAAGTATTTAAATAAATTAAGAATTATAATTTGTTTTCTTCTCCCTTTTGCGCACAAATGAACAAACTATTAACAACAGGGATCTAAAAGAAATTGAACAACAAATCAAATGTCCGCAAACATATGACCAACTTCCACAAGGTATTCAATTATGATGTGTTATAGTTTGTCGCAATGTTGTTTGTTAAGTAACATTATTATATTATATATATTTTATATTGTATACAATATATTTTACTTGCGAGATTATACAATGACCGATAACGATTTCTGTGCTCAAATAATAATAGAGACATCTTCGGCGACAGATATACTTGTGAAGATAGATGATATTTGTGTCAATCAAGAAAAATTGTCATGTCTTCTAAACCCAATTGAATATATGAATGACAGTGTAAGTGTATCAATGTGCTTTAAAAAATCTCTATCTTACTTGCTTTATAAATACTATAATATAATCTTATTGTTCTTATTCAATATTTTTTTTTGTAGGTTTTAAGTGCATATATATGTTGTTTAAAGGAACAAGCAAATTTCCAAGTTAGAAATGGGGTTAAAGTATACTTTGAGAATCCAATTAACTCCTTCCCTGCTAAAACGGGATGGCAAAATTGGAGTAGATGAAGGTGGAAGCTTCATTACAAAGATCGCTTCAAAACTATTTAAGCCATGACATGGTAACAAACATTTCCATATTTAAATAATTATTTTTTAATACATTTGTTTTTGTACTGTTTTCAAATATTTATGAATAAGAATTTAAGCTTTGAGATACAAGACTAATTAAGTGGCTTCACTAGATACTACTTCCAATAAATATCAAGGAGACACATTGGTATTTAGTCTGTTATTCATGCAAAAAAAATGTGTGATTCAAGTTCTTGACTCTTTGTCTTTGGGATTCCAATCGAGATGACCTCAAAACTACTGATAAGTTATGATTGCAACATTCCATTATTTAAATACACATTCAGCATCCTCTTACTTATTATTAATATTACTAATACTATATATGTCTACAGCTACAAGGTCTCCAATCACATTTAAACATTATTATAAAAAAACAAAATGTGGTACGAAATTGGCCGGACCTAAACGTCACTAAATGGACAATCAAAGAACAATTAGAAGAACCAATCCAAAAAGATGGGTATGTATGACAAAGTATTCAAATCATAATTAATGTGTGTACTTATTTATTTTTTAAATTCTCAATGTTATATAACTTTGCGCTTCATTTTGTGGTCTCTTCATGCTCAAGTTTATGGAATATTGGAATGGAGAAACACTTTCTCAAAATATTACATGTAAATATATTACTTTGCATAGATAAATATTAAGTTGATAACTATTAAATTATGGACATGTGGTACCCATGCAGGAAAATATTGACTCTTTTAGGTACAAGTTAGGAAGCATACTATTATGTTGGAAAACAAACACAAAGCAGCAATGATTCAAAGTGATGAACTAAATGGTGCTCCTAATGATAGTTGCAATGATATTATCATCTTGGAAAATCCAAATCCTAAAGCTCAAAAGGAATTCATATGACCAGAGTCATCAAGCGAAACAAAGTACCAATCATTGGTGTCTGTTCTTTCAAAGATAAGTGGACATGAGTTAATAAGCTGCGTTTGTGACTATATCAAATCAATTAATTGTCCAAACACCTTAAAGTAAGTTTTTATTTTAAAGCAATATTTATTTGTATAACCCGAAGTCAATTTCTAACATAGTCATTTCTATTTTCCTTCTCCTTTATAGTCAAATTTGGGTGCAAAGCTCCAAACCATATTCCATCATCTTAACTCTTTATAAGTCGAAACAAATATTAAATGACAATGAGCCCATGGACCCGGAATGTTTCAATTTGATCACACGAAAAGGCATGTCGATTACATGCGGCGGATGAAGAAAATCAAAAGACCAATATCAAAGCATTTCCTAGACCTGCAGTTTTGGGTATGATGATCTAACATTTGCTCTTTACTCACTAAGTTGTATATTCAATGATTTTTGCAACTAATCTCATCTTTGATTTAATGTGTTAGATGATTCTTGATTTTGGACGACATCCAAACTACCGTAAAATGTTAGACATGGATCGGCTAAAATGACCATACGTATATGGCCCGGCATGGAGTACAATGTCTCAAGATGCAAATCGGTGAGTTCACATACCTAGACCTCATAATTTATTTGGTTTAAATTTTTTTAAACTATTAGCCTTCTCGCAGATTCTTATACCAATTAAATTGAGCGATGCCTACAATTTGTTCATATTGAACCAAGAGACCAAAACAAGATACATTTTGGACCCTACTCCTGTGATCCAATTTACAAGCACAATCCAAATGCAAAACATGTGAATAAACTCCAATGCATTTAGAACACTTACAAAAAAGCCATGGCAAGATATGAATGGAACGAAGATATTTCCTTATGGCGTCACATTATTTTAAATGATATTCCAGTTTACAATAGGTAAGCTTATTTTATTTGGTAATTTATCTTTTACTTTACATGTTTGACTCGGTTTCAACATTCAACAAACATTATGTTTATAACTAGATAGATATATTGCTTTAAATTCACTAATATTTGTGTTATCGGGGAACTATCAGGTTATCTCATTTCCATGTTCATGTCCGCATGGAAAGATGAAAAACTACACATTCCACACTTATTAAAGGTAAAAAAAACATTAGTATCCATATTACTTTTATTTTTTATAGTCTTATCAGTTATATGCAACTTATATATTAATTATTATTATTATTATTATTATTATTATTATATTACAAACGAGGATCCGTACAATCTCGAAAGCATTTTTTTGGGACAGCTATTGACTATCGATGAAAATAAATGTGAAGATAACATACACGCTGGAGTTCAGGGACCTCATAAGATGTATCAAAAATACTTCAGATTTAGAGAACTAGAGTTCAAGACTCATTAGATGTATAAAAAGTACTCGATTTAGATATAGTCAAGTATCTTTCTTATATTGTCTATGTTGTAATTATTATATAAATGTAAACCATTTATGTATAATTATTACCACACTTGAACAAGCTAAGTATCTGTCCAAAATATTTACTTAGCCAATGGCTCTTAATTATTTCATCATCTACCATTGTAGTAAGTGAGAATCATTTGAATGGTTCGAAAAATCACTATATTATATTTTAGTTAAGCACGTGCGTTGTCGCACGTGCATCTCTACTAGTATGATTAAATGCTACTATAAATTTGTTTACAAATAATAATTTGTTTAGTCCAAACATGTTGCATATGCCACACATCTATTAGTTGCCTTCACGTATATTATTATTTTGTAAAGATAAAGTTTAACTTGATTAATTTATATGACATGTTCATAAATAAAATATGGCTAACTCCAACTTTGTTTTGAAATCAAATATGATGTGACTAATCTGATTTAATGTTATTCACATGATATTGACAAATTAAAAGAAGTCAAGCATGTAGCTTTTTCTAATCTTTTATACTTATATAAACTCTCGATAGTCGTTTCTTTTTAATGATAGTTACATTATCGACGTTTCTTGTGTTCTCTCGATCGTAGCAACGAGTTCTTTCTTACCATGTTATTTTTTGCTATGATTGGTGTATTGTTTTAGTTTATTCTTTGTGCTTGCTTGTATGTGTGGTGCTTGCTACGAGTAGAACGAGGACCGCTTGTGAGTGTCGAAGATCGGAAGATGATGACCTAAGCAACATATGAGAAAGTTGGAGCAACTATAAAAGACAAGTTTAGTTTTGGGATATGCTAGCTTTAAACCATGATCTTATAGCTTACTTAATGTTTATGCAATGAATGTTAAAAATGAATATTTAGCAATGTGATGATTTATCCGTATTAGAGGCTCCGTGATTTACAAATACAACTATGGGGTTATATGACTCGACATTAGTTCCCTAAAGATCATTTTTCTAGCAACTTGGAGGAATTTCCGAATTGGATATAGGATTCTCTCTATCCCGAAGATATTGTATAGGCCGCGTAATGTGCCATATTGGAAGGGGGTTCTATGTCTGACGACTTAGCTGCCCCAACTTGTTAGATGAACCTTTGGGGGGCTTTTTAGTGGTTTCTGGTGCTTGGGCCTTGCAAACCCTTGCATTTGGGAATCACGACTCGTAGTGAAAGTGTACACCTCTGGCAGAGTTTATCAAACCGGTATACTAGCCTTGCCCGAGGACACGGGCGGCCTTGGAACTCTTTGCATCAACGATGTCTACACCAGAGTATCGGAGTGTCTAGCTGAGGTTATGTTCTTTATATTATGTTTGTTATATTTTGAGCATTGTGAATTGATACAACCCTTTTTACTTGTAGCTATATGTGAGATTTGACTTTCGGGGCTCACATATGGTGTTCATTCGGTTTTTGTTCTTAAAACCGGTGTTACAAGTGGTATCATTTCGATCTTGGCGTAGGGACGCAAGCCTAGTTAGAATGGTCACTTCGTGAAGCTTGTTTTGCTTTAAAACTATTTTCTATAGCCTTGACCTTTAAATTTGACTATTTGTCGCTCCTTGTCTACTTGTCTCCTCCTTGAATAGCTTCCTTTGAGCTATTACATTTCTTATCGCCTTGGACTTTTGATTTTGTTGTTTTACTAAAAGAAAAGATTTCTAGTCTCACCTTGCTCAAAATCTCGATGGCCCTTCATCATCTATAGTCCACACTTTAGGGTGTCCGCCAAGGCTACAAGAAGCATGAGTAGTGTTGATGTTGTGATGCATGCCTGTCATGTTTGTTGTATTGTTTGTGTGTTGTCTCTCGTTCTTGTGTTCCAAAGGAGGACTAGAAGGTTGTCTTAAGGATTAGCTCATTCGTCATTAAGTGGGGTAGCGTCCACTACCATCATCAACCTCCTTCTATCGCGTTTATAACCTAGGAAAATCTAATAATAAAAATATTGATCAGAAAAATCTAAGATCTTGTGTGGGGGGCATAATTTGGGTGTACATGGCTGTAAAAAAAATTCAAGACATTTCTACATTGTGGGATTATACATGCTTCACAAAGGGATTACAATTAATTGGTAGTTCAACACGGTACAATAAGCAAAGTGTATAAACACATTAATAAATAACCACCTCGAAAACACCCTTCTAGCACTTATGCCCAAGGTGGTTACAACGCTACCCGTTATGCTTACTTTCGAATTAAGGCGGATGGGAGACCTCTCGTGAAAAACCAATGTCTCTCTCCCGTGTCGGCAAAGGCCCCGACAGAGACGATCTACGATGAGGAGGCTCATCTCCCACAAATGAGGAAGCACAAGAATGCATGCTACTTGGCTCCTCGCTGTCTTTCGGAGGTTCGTGTAACAATGGCGTTGCACGGGCATCACACCCAACTTTTGTAAGCAACGTTGTAGCTTAATCTTCAAAAACACCCTTCTAGTACCTGTTGTATACACCGCCTCTACCCATAATAAAATGTTTATGTGGAGGGTTTTCTTCCAAATAGAGGCCATATATGTGGATTGGAAAATGGGCAAATAACAAAAGAGATCAGTCGGCGCACGGTTCGCCATACATGGCTCTCTGCTAGGGTTTTTTTTATAAGCGGTGGTAGGTGGATTGAGTGGCCACCGTGAGCGCGGGTAGGTGGCAACAGCGATGTCTTATCACCGTGGCGGTGATAGGTGGCAACGATGTCGATCACTATCGGGTCGACCAGCGTTTAGTTCCGGCAGTAAACCTTTAATGTAACACTGCCGGTGCTATGCATAGCCGGCAGTGATTAACTATAGATATGGGCGCGTGAGGTGAAAATTTCACAAGTCATTTGAACCCCGCGCCATTCGTTCCAACCTCGATAATATATATTGGCTGGCGCGGTGAGCTGAAAATTTCCCAGGTCATTTCAACCCCGCGCCATTCGTTCCCCGCCAGCGTTACCGACGGAGCACCACCACTACACACACCGCGATGCGTCCATCGCCCCTCCGGTGCCCCCGCCATTCTCTTCTACTCGGCGTCCCCCAAGATCGCACCGGCGTCCCCGCCCTTCCACGGTGAGAACTAATTAGCCATTTAGTTCTTCGAGATTTTGCCTATGAGAATGAGACCTAATTTCTTTCAAAGAATGAGACCTAATTCGCCGTTGTTCTTGCCTCGCCTGCCTCGCTTGTTCTTCCTCCACGTCGATGTGAGACCGCCGCTACACCGCACCGCCGCGTCTGCGACCTCACGCCGTCCCCGTCTTGGCCCGACGCCGTACCTGCCGTGACCTCGAACTCCTCGATTCCGCCGGCGCAACGCCCGCCCCCCTACCTCTCTTCCTTTTAGGACGCCTGCGTCTCGCACCACCGAGACAAGACAGGAGCGCGCGGACCGCACGGAAGCTCAGTGAGTGCGTCGGTCACTGCCTTTGAGTTGTTCATTGAAATGCCCGTGTTGATAACTCCAACCTGTTATTTCCCTTTTCTATTTAGATTTTGCTTTCAAACAGTTCGGGATCCTTATATAGTAGCAAATGTTTTTTTGGTCTATGGTGAACAAATTAGATTTAAACATTATGGTCATTTACAACATGACTGAAGACATACTATGCTCGAAGTGTGATTGAAATGAGATAGATGTTGAAATTCATGAGTTTGTGGTGTTCAAAATCTTACTGTACAACATTTCTAAATGACATAGCATTAACGTCCTATTTTGGTTGTATGTATAGGCAAACCATGTCGTGGTATGTAGTGCATGTTGGTCAAGTGCTAGGGATCTATCGAACCTGGGAAGATTGCTCTGCTCAAGTCTCTAGCTACCCTGGTAATTGTTAAAAAAAAAATACAAGACCGAAGCCGAAACTTTCAAGGCCTACTATGGTGAACACTTTGACTATCAACCGCCTTTAGAGATTGATGAGAAGCCTTTCTCCATAGATATGAAAATTAGGAGAATTGCGACTTGGCCTATGAAAGATGTCTTGATTTCGCTTATGGCTATTGTCATTGTTTTTCTTATTTGGAAGATGATGTCCTAGCTCGGGTTTCATAGAACATTAGGTGGAGTTAGTTGTATGTAACCGTTGAACCATGTAATGTTTTGTCGATTTTAATGTATATATGATGCGTTTAGGGATTTAAAAGAGCTAAATTCCACTAATAAATTCAAAAATTTAAAAAAATTAAAACAAAAACATCAGTTGGCATGGGCCCGACAAAGAATGAGAAACAAACCGGCGATTGTAACTACACCAAACACTATCGCTTTGAATTACAAACCGTCATCGATGACGAAACATCAGCGCTTGTGGTTTTGCATTAACCGGCCCGATAGTGTCCACTCTAATAACGCTATCGGGTTGAAATCAACCAACATCGTTCACTTAAAGTTCACCGACGGGTCCAAAGTAAACCGACATCGTTAGCTCTTGATACAATCGTCGGCAAAATCTAACCCGATAGTGTTATTATTCTCTCATTTTTGTCGGTTCGTTAAAGCCCGATGGTGCTCTCAATATCAACTCGGCTGCCCGACTTCCGAACCGTCATTGCTTGGATAAAAAATGATGCTTGGGTCGATGGATCACCCGGCGGTGTTCGGTGATAGTGCGCTGCCGGTTGGGCGGTTCGATATCCAACCGGCATCTCTCCGCAAATCACCGCCGGTGTTTCGACCTGGTAGTGATGTGGGTCTCTCCGCAAATCTCTCCGCTTTGGTTCTCGCGGCGTTTTTCTAGTGAAGGGGGTTGGAGCCCCACGAATGTACAATTCTCAGAGTAGTAATAACTTCTCAAAAAAGAAGAGATCCACAAGAGACAAAACATATAGCAAATTACTATGGTTAGCTATATGGCCACCTCAATTTAAGAGATAACATGTTTGCTATTTTATAAAACTATATAGCACGTCTGTTGGAGTTCCATTTTTTTTTAAAAAAATATATATATAGCCTAGCTAATAAGAATAGCACATCTTTTAAAGTTGCTCTGCAGAGTTTGAGTTGCTAATTACATTTGAGGTTGATACTCTCATTTATAAACTATGCCTTCAACCTCTGCGATAAGCCGAAGAATAAACACAATTAGTAAACACACGTATCTGTGAAAAGGGATAGAGAACTAAACGGCGAACTTTACACATGGGAAATAAAACTGAAATATTTGGGCATAAATTCAGCAGGTCTATTGCAGCAAAGCTAAGGAAAGAGGTTTATACAACCTGAGCATACGGAAAAAACGTACAGAACAGAACAGTCACACAGGCAACAAATAAATAAATCTTTGGTCATGATGCAACACAAGAGGCAGCCTTGTCCAATTCAGAGTTAACAACTGCAAACCAGCTGGAAGGCCAAACACAACAGAGGGTATAGAAACGCTTCTGACCTGTGTTGAGGCCTTGGTTGGTGCCGGCGCTTGAACATGGGGAAGTCACGTTGCAATCCGCCACTCGGCTCGGCCGCTCGGGAAGTCGTCACGCGCGGGGGAACCCTAGCAGGAGATGATGTGGCCATCCGCTGCGCCCGACAGCTAGGGTTTCCTGTAGCAAAGGTAGTTAGGGTTATGGGTGAGTTAATGGCAGGAGGAGCAAGGGAGAGTGCATTACGGTCAACCAGACAGGAGTTTATATTGGCATACAACTAGCCGTAATTTTTAATTGGTTGAATAAAAAGGGGTATATGCACTAGTTTTATCTTACCAGTAGCAGACGGGATCAATCTGAGCTGGAGATTTCTCCTTCACACAATTTGAATTTGGTTTTTCAGATCTTGCAAAAAAAAAAAAAAAAAATGTTGCACATTCATAATCATGCTTAGATGGATAATTTGCTTCTATTAGAATAAGGCTAGCGTGCAAATAATGTGCGCTTCTAGAAAGTAGTTGTGCTATGTTTATTTAGGAAATTAATAAAGAATTGTCAAAAACAGCCACAGGATGTAATAATAATAAGTAGTACAGTCACTCCCAACTGCTAATATAATAATTTCTAACAACATATATATACGTACATCACTCATAAGCCTATTGCTTATCTTATGCTAATTAGCCTGCAGGCTGTATTGCTGCTCTGTTTGGAGAAATAGGCTGCTCTCCCAGTGATGAAATGGCAGCAAGGTTAAACTGGTGATCAACTCGCATATATGCAGCCAGCAAATAAAAACCTTTAAGTAGCTAGGTAATATATAGATAAACGAAAAGCCGCAATATTACCTTGAGAAACTAACGGAGGCACTTGGAGAACTGACAGGGGATGAAGGGAACGGGGGACATGGACCATTCCACGGTCAGGTCAGCGTCCTCAATTTCTCCCTCCCATTGGTATACTGAGAAAACGACTCCACCGTCCTGGTGCTCAAGTCAATGTTATCAGCCACGTCTTCTTCATCACGTACTTGAAGTTGGTGACAAGAACAAAGTGCACCACATGTGGCCTGTCGATGTTCACCTGAGGGAATATGGGAACTCACGCGGCAGGCGGCCATCGGTCCATAGCTCATTGGAGGTGACCGTGCAATCCTCGCTCCACACCATGCTGCTGCCACCTAGCGCGAGGGTGGAGCGGGTGATGGTGAAGCTGGCACAGGCTTAAGTGATCGAGGCGAGGACTCCATCGTCTCGGGCAGACGAACCTGAGCTTACGCCCGCCGTCGATGGAGGTGATGCGGATGGGTCACAGGGAAAGTCTCCAATGTTTTCCCAGAACACCCAAGTGAAAATATTTAGTATATCTTTAAGGCAACGACAATTGAGCGTCCAAATATAAAAAGAGATGTAACAACGAGCTGCCAAAAATAACAAGGCAAGGTATTTGTCTTCCCTACGTTTCTTAAAATAAAATTTGTGCTCGCACCTTTTAAGGGGATTTTCCCGGGATTTTCCGGCGTTGTGAATTAAGTAGTAAGCGACGTTCCCGTCGACGACGAGGCGCCCATGGTGACTTCGGGAATCTCTAGACCTGCCGGGTGCTCAGTTGCGTACGTGTGTTCTTAAAGGAGAGTGAGCGTCTGCGTTGTACTGTGTAATTCTAAAAAAAAATAAAAAAATAAAATTTGCACCTACAAGCATACAATTACTATTACTTCACCAGCTGGTAGTTTGGTCAGTGAGGCCTTAACTCTAAAGACAGGTAGCATAACCAGCTGGTGGCGTGCGTGTGGTGTGCGTGTGTGTCGGTGTGCGTATGTGTATGAGCAGATACTACAACTGTACCCAGATGAGAAGCATCGCAAAAAAAAAAAAAAAAAAAAAAAAACAGCTGCTATGGCTTACATGCGATGTACCATGACCATCAATCATATCAATCTCAAGCTGAGTGAGCATAGTTGTATTATGACTAGTCAAATTCACACCTTTGAGAGCAGCTTTTTGAAGACCAATGACACGATGGTGATTCTGGTTGTTGCATGGAACCTCATAATCTGAGACACCATTGAAATAATAAGTCACTCCATTGAAATAGTAAGTCTAAAAAAAGGTGGTTTTCTTGAACCCTAAGTCTCCAATCATTGCCAAGATCAGCAACAAGAGCAACACATATGGCATGATACTGTGGATCATCAATCTTGGATTCCAAAAAATTCATACAACTCCTTAAATAGGGCAGGGTAAGAGATCATAGAAATAAGACTAACATTTATCAGAAAAAATTTACGATCCTCAAAGTGATTATTCATCAGCATGAGCATGTGAGTAATATATGATGGTAGATAAAGAATCCCACCGACCGAAAACAATATCCGAATGAATGCCGCTGCAGCCTGGTAATTGAGTCTTAGGCAAAGCCTCATAAGCTGCATCATCCGTACTCCTCTCAGCTTGCCTTGTTAGAACCTGTAGACCTCTCAGAATTACAGCGTCATAAGCTGCATCATCCGTACGCCTCTCAGCTTTTGTTAGAACCTATAGATCTCTCAGATCTGCTCATATTGCCTCCATGTAGAACATCAATGTAGCCTCCTTCCAACTCAATCTAACTTTTTGATCAAAGATCTAGAAGCCTTCTTACAAATCTCAAATGCAAGATAATATCACTGATTCAGATGCAAGGTAAAGCCGAGAGGTGTACAGATCCTAACAAAGCAAGACAAGATCTGCATGATGCAGCTTTTGAGGCTCATGTACGACTCAATTGCCACAAGCAAGATCTGCATGATGCAACTTTTGAAGCTCGTCTACAACTCAATTACAAGCCTGCAACGACATTCACACAAAGATTGTTTTAGGTCGGTGAGATTCTTTATCTAACATCAGATATTAGTCACCTGCTCGGACTGATGAATACTCACTTTTGAGGTCCAGTAACTTTTCCAAATACTCCCTCCGTCTGATAAAAAAAGTCATTTAGGACAGCGACACATTCTCCAAAACACAACTTTGACCTCTTGTAATAAAAAAATATTTATGGAAATGAGATATATGTATACTTTTAGAAAGGTACTTTTTAAGACAAATCTATTTGTATGATTTTCACATTTACAAACTCAACAATTTAAAAGTTATTAATGATTTATATTCCCAATGTTTGACCTAAGCCTTATCAAAAACGACTTGCTTTACCAATATGGAGGGAGTACATGTTATCTTTATTCCTATGTTCTCTTACCCTGCCCTATTCAAGGTGTCGCATGATTTTCTTGGAATCCAAAATTGATGAACCGCAATATCATGCCATCCGTGTTGCTCTTGTTGATGGTCTTGACAATGATTGGAGACTTATTACTTCAATAGAGGCTCGGATTATAAGATCCCATGCAACAAACAACGTGTCACATATCCTCATAAAGCTATGGAGGTCCCACGCAACAACCACAATCAGCATCGTGTCATAAGTCCTCAAAAAGCTGCTCCCCAAGCTGTGAATTTGATTAGTCAGAATACAACTATACTCACTCAGATTAAGATTGATGTGATTGATGGTCACAAACTTCTGATGTTTCCAAGGAATCGAAATCGGCTAGCAATTAAGATTGATGTGATTGATGGTCACAAACTTCTGATGTTTCCAAGGAATCGAAATCGGCTAGCACACCGCATTGATGGTCACAAACTTTTGACGTGCTTGTATGTGAATGCCTTGCCACAACCAGCAACCCGACATGTGAAAAGCTGGTCAAATTTGATTCTGCAAACGAACACATAAGTGAATATCTCAATTCAAAATCTACAAAATGGCGAAGTACTGGGCTGAAAAGATTGCAAGGTACATTTGGGGATCTATAAATATTGCTTACATTGGAAAAGGAGCGCTTACAACCCTCAAAGGCGCATTTCATCCTTTCACCAGCGGGCACTCATCATGGGCTTGTAGGTGTCGCTTGATGTTTTTCTTCAAGTGCTTTTCCCACATTTTCACACTAAACATGCTGATGGCAAGATTGGTTATGAGCCTTCAAGCATTCAACATTTGTAAACATTTTTATGCAGCCTGGTTCACAGCACACTACCTCCACATAATCCAATTTAACTGCAAGTAAATATCACAAAGAAAACACTCAAACTTAGAGATCCCGAAAGCTGTAAAAAAAAAAAAAAAAAAAAAAATGCACAGATCTCATGAACATAAAAACGACTAAGTTCTAATTGACTCAATTTAATATCCTAGTTATATTTTCGGTAGTAACAACATACCATGTTACTTATGTTTCCACTACTTTGAGTGATACTTGAAAACCTTGTTATATCCTTCCTCTGCAAATAAACTCCTGGCTGCTCTTAGTGACAGTTTCATCCTTCATGGAATTCTTTAACCTAAAGTTGCATATTTGACTTGATACTGAACCTCCGATCACAACCGTCCACAATACAACCAAACAACTTGCCCTCTTCTTAAGCATGTGTCGATTTTCCAATGATCTTTCCTTTTGTAGTTGAAGGGGCAGTCTTCAAGCGGGCAAATGAAGAGTCTCTACCAATGTTTTTAAGGCGGTAAAGCGAGGCGTGGCAATGAACTACCGCCTTATGCTTAAGCGAGTAAGGCATGAGGCGACGCGGCGCCTTAAGATATTAATTAAAAATTTAAAATAGCAGCTTAGATCTTTAGATGAAGAAAAAAAAAAAGGAAAGGAAAAAAGGGTAAAGAGAGAACCCGAGTAAGAAGTGGCCTGGCCCAGCCCACTAGGCAGCCCATATGCTCCTTCCCCTGACGTGTGGCTTCATAGAAATCCCAATCCCCTTCAGCGCACGTCCGCAGTGACACCAACATCCTTGGTTGCCTGCCTCTGCACGTCATTGAAGTACGTACGCTAAAAACAAGAACAGAAAGATGTGAGCCATAGCAACAACCACTACAAGCAACCTGCAGAATGGTTACTAACCAGGAACAGTAACGACAACATCATTGATCTTGCCAAGGTACAACTCGGTGGTGTCCTTCATCTTGCTAAGAATCATGGCGACTAAAGACCTTGGTCTCTCCATCCTTGATCTTGACCTGAATGTAGGGCTTGCCATCCTTGTTAACATGTTGTAGGGAACAAGTTTCATGTCCCTCTGGACTTCCTTGTCCTGAAACCTAGACAATCAACATTACAGTTAGGACACCAGATATCCATAGGAAGAAGAAATGCGATAATGATATTGGGCTAGAGGTATTACTTTTTTCCGATGAGACGCTTGATGTCGAAGATGGTCCTCTGGGTTGACAACTGTCTGGTTCTTGGCAGCCTCACCGTTGAGCCCCTCGCTATCGGTGAAGGCAACCCATGAGGGTGCGATACAGTTACCCTGGTCATTGGTGATGATGTCGACACGACCGATCTTGTAGACACTGACACAGGAGTAGGTGGTACGGGTGGTACCGAGATCGATACCGATCATGATCACGATCTTCTTGGTCTCCTCCTTTGCAACTGAGAATGCAAACATGTATTCTACATACAGAACAAGAATGATTTAAGCGACATTGTTCATCCAATTGCTCTGAATGTTACCAGCAGCTACAACTGAAATGTAATTGAGGTAATACTGACATCAGTGAAGAGCCTATTCAGATACATCCAGCTATTCCACTGAAACCGAGTGTTTCTCTAGAGGGTGGAAACTAAGCAGTCAACTTAATGCAGTCCAACGGATGTTTAGGACTTGGAACAGAATTCACACAGTTTGCTTCAGACCCTTACACTGTAGATCGAGGCAACATTTCATTTGATGAAATGATCCCGATCAAGCCAATCTTAGATCGAGGCAACAATGTAATTATATGAAATGAGATCGCTAACTACTGTGAGAGCTCAGTCAGTATCTCCCCACGGAATACGTACAAGTATTTATATCAAGGTGGTACTAAAAACAAGGGTCTCCTAGATCACATGAACAGGTTCAAACTAAACAGTGAACACCCAGTAACCAACCTTCCTGATCCACCAGTCTCACTACCAAGCATACCTCCGCAATTCATAACCCAATCAATTCGTATGTAAACATCACATATCGAGGCCAAAGCACCAGTTAATCTAACCCAATCGCAGATCCCACATGAAAACAAGCAAAAACCCCAGACAAAACCGCAGGGGAAGGCCGCGTCATACCTGCGCGCAGGATGCCGAGCAGGTATGCTTCCCTCCTCTTCCCTTGTGATCCCCGTTTCGAACTGCATCTGACGAGTCTGATCGCCGGGGCTGGGAGAGAAGGTGAAGGATTATATTATATATTTATAGTGCCTATCGTGACGTTGCGTTGGCCGGGACGTCACGAGTCCGACCTGGACCAGTAGGGGCGCGGCGCGTGGACGCACGATCCAATCGCGGTGGACTCTGCGCTGGGGCCGCTGCAGCCGTCCGTCCCGCGCATCCGACGGCCCGGATGACCACCTACGCGGAGTGGTGGGAGCGGTTGGGGTCGCGTGGCACTGACCCTCGCGCAGGCGTCGGAATGGTCGGGGGAGGCCGGCGAGGGACGCGTGGTGTGTGCTGCTACCGGCCAGCTGACATGTGGGCCCAAGGGTTCACATGCACAGGTGTTGCCGTGACGAGTTTTTATATACACTCGCATGTAACTACTACCACCGTCACTAATCACTAGTATAATAATACCCTCGCTAACGCTAGAGCTTTTTTTAGAATGTACATAAAAACAATTATATTTGAACATGCATACAAAACATTTTTGTAAGAGAAGGGGTAGTATAGCCCGTGCTAACGTCACAGGGTTTTTTCTGAACATGCAAAACAACTAAACGACGATATTTTTTTTTGCACAGTGCAAATCTAACGCAATTGTATAAGGAAGCCTGACAACTCAAATGTGATGTGAAACCGTGCAGTTTTTAGTTTTTTTTTTCATGAAAACTGTGCAGTTTTTAGTTGGGACGGTGTGTATTGAGAAGAGAACCAAGTCAATCAACTTGACGCTCGGTTATAGAAATTAAAACAACCAAAATATAGTTTAGCGCACTATAAAACATAACAATTGTAACTCAACTCGAAATATATACTGTAACGTCTAGAATTCTTCTTTATATAAAAAGCGAGGCAAGTAATTTGGAATGGAGAGAGAGTACATCAGTTGGTCAAGTACACCGATTACAGATCATCGACAATTTACATTCCCACTGCTATGATCAGGATACTATCATCAAGTATTCTGTAACACGATTGCAAGATCAGGATACTAGCATCAAGTAGCAACATCAGAGGTACCAGTAGTCATGAGTAGTTGTGATAGTATACCAGGTAACATACAAGATAATAGTATTACTTGTCATGAATCGATTGGGCCGGCCCATAGGGGCGGGGGCACGTGTGGGGGCGGGGCCGGCGCCCCCCGCCGCCGCCGCCTCCCCTCCGTGTCCAACTCTGCTTCATCTTCAAAGTTAGGATTATCTTAGGCTTTTGGTGTGTAAAAGAGAATATTCTAATCTATAAGGAAGGCCCTTCTTAGGAAATAAATAAATATTGCTTGTAAAAGGTATTCCAATCATATAAGGAAACCTTATAGAGATTGCTTAGATTACAAGTCCCACTAGGCATGTAATCTCTTTGGGGATAAGCAAGCAATAAAAATAGTTCCTATCTATCTCGCTCTCTAGCTCGGCCCCCTCCCCGCCCCCGCGCGCCCCACCACGCCCCGCTGCCAGCGCCCATGCCCCACACCGCCGCCACCGCGCCCGCCGCCGCCACACGCGCCTCCTCCCCTCCACCACGGCTCCTCCGCTCCTCGCCGCTGCCCGCGCCGGTCGTCGGAAACCTGCAGCTCCCCCACGCCACCTTCACCGCTCCAACGGTCGACGATCACATGTCAATTCCGGCCCAATCTAGCCGATCTGTGATACCGGTATCCGGGAGACTAGGGCGATTCCCATCACCCATGGCTTCGAGATGACGGAGTTCACCATGGCACCGAAGGCACTCCTCGGCGACAAGCTGGCGCCAAGATCACCGGGCGTTTCGGCGAGATCGAGACGCCGTCTCGCATCGCATGGAGTATGTCTACATCACCTCAAGGACCCGCACGCCGGCGACCACGCTAGAGGCCGCCCGGCGGCGGCCGCCGCCCGCCGGCAAAGGGCCGCCCCCAGGCGAGACCCCGGCGCCGCCCTCCCCCCCAAATGACACCGTTGACGGCGCCGACCGACCCTGCCATCCTCCACCGGAGGAGGATGATGACGTTATGCGTGATGCACCGACCGTCATCGGCGTCATCTTCGGCGACACAAGAGCACCGTGAAGGGTCGAGATGGGGGACTAGAGGGGGGGTGAATAGTCCTTTCTAAAACTAATTGTGCCAGCTAAACCAATATAATGTGGAATTGAAACTATTCATTTAGCCAAGACTTCGCCCCTCTAGCTATGACTCTAAATCACCTCACAAAAGATCCTACACAAAGCAAATGAGGTGATATGCCTAGCTTGAGCTCCTAACCGTTTCTATTGCAAGGTCACACAAACCTATGCACTAGTACTTCAAACAAGAGTGAGCTCCTACACAATTCTAATGAGCAAAAGCACAAAGCCAATCCTAAGCTCACTAGATGCACTAAGGACAAGGCGACACACGCCTAACCCAAAGGCTCAAATTACTTAGCTACACAAACTAAGCAAAGCAACTAATAAGCTACACAAGCTAGTAATTGCAAGAGCTACTCCACAAGCACAAGCACAAGGTATATATGAATGTAAATACGGAAGCTTGTGATTTGGAGAATGCAAACAACCGAGAAGAGTAGACAAGTTGACACCGGTGATTTTTTTATCGAGGTATCGGGAAGCTTGCCAACTTCCCCTACTCCTCGTTGTGTCGACCAACACCTTGGGTGGTTCCTTTGGTGTTTCACCTAGATGGTTCTTCGATTGTGATTCTCCGATCACTTGCCCCTCAAGGCACGCCCAAAAGGCACCGTAAGACACCACTCTCAAGTGAGCCTCTCAAGGCACCGCAAGACACCACACGCACAAGGGAGGTACTCACCGACACGCTCTAGTAGTGTCGCTCTTCGCGATCCCCGCGAGGTGAGCATGAACCTCTCACAAATCCTCCTTCGGAGCACCGCACAAGCTTCCTTGCGTGCTTCACGAAGTCTCTTGCCACCAAGCCGTCTAGGAGGTGGCAACCTCTAAGAGCAACAAGCACACCGGCTTGCAACATGATCACCTAGTGCCACACGATGCAATCTCTCAAAGCAATCACACTAGAATCGCTCACTCACTCAATCGGATGAACACTATCAAGTTAGAGTGAGTGGAAAGGCTCTCAAGCACCACAACACAAGCCACCAAGGCCCAAGTGTGCTTTCGGCACTAGCCATGGCCGGCCACCCCATCTATTTATAGCCACAAGCCAAAATAGAGCCATTGGGGAGGAACATGCAATTCTAGCGGGCGGCCGGACGCGTCACCGGACTCGTCCATGAGTGCGGTCGATGAGTCCGGTCGAGAATCGACAAACCCAACCCGCCAAATTTAGAACCCCCATTGCATGCGTCCGGGTCGAGGAAATCATACATCCGGTGCATGCTTCCGTTACATCTTGTCCGGTCAATCCCCCCGAGATCAACCACCTAAAACATGCTCTGTTTCTTTGACCGGAACCACACTGCCCGTGCGTCCGCCGATCTGCATGCTTCCCGTCGCGGGTCCGGCCACCGCGTCCGGCCGCCTCGAAGCTGCGAAATTCCGCCTTTGTGTTGCCGTTTCTTCTCCTTTGCTCCAAACCGACTTCGTCACTTGATTCTTGTTGCCGACATGTCGAAGAACACCCCGACACATGTGTTAGCATTTTCAAACCATTTTTCGTCAAGTGCGGAGTTAGCTCTTACCACGCCACTCGATCCTAACACATCGCAAAGTTAGATCGCTCAAGTGGCACTAGATGACCGATATGCAAACAAGTTTGCCCCTCTTGATAGTACGACCATTTATCCTAA
Organism: Hyparrhenia diplandra; assembly: GCA_015847255.1. Lineage (NCBI taxonomy): Eukaryota > Viridiplantae > Streptophyta > Magnoliopsida > Poales > Poaceae > Hyparrhenia > Hyparrhenia diplandra. Next base: position 418,183 of record JADLZK010009115.1, on the reverse strand, counting down.
ACCCGGTCATAAACTTCTCTAAGCACCAATGACCGGCGAAATGAAATGCCCTATAGGTTATACTTTTGCCTTGCGCATTTCCATTCCGCTCCATCTCCAAGTGCCGATGCAACACATGCACCAACACGATCACAAAATGATATGATCCACTTCATATCATCACGTGACACTATTGGTCCATTGATCTTGACCTCACTTGCTCTTCACCATTGCGTCGGTTCGTCGGGCGCCAAGTCTTGCCCAAGCTTCACCGCCTCGCGGTCCATCGCTTCACCGCCTCGACTTGCCCTTCACACTTGCAACCCGGTCCATCAAGCCAAGCCTTGTCTTGATCTTCACCACCTTGGTCACATGACTCCATGTCATGTCTCATATGCAATAAGCTCCTCCATTGCATCATTACATGTGAACTAATCTCACGTGTATTATCTCAATCACACATATTAGTTCACCTAATGTTGACACTCAATTACCAAAAACCACAAGGGACCTTTCACATCGGCGGCCCTCTCTTCTCTCCCCGACACACTGCGACGCGCGGGACTCTCCCGGCAGAGAGGCGGCGTCACCAGCGCGCGCCCGCCCCAAAAAGCCACTGCGGCGCCCATCGACGCGCCCACCCGCGGCGCCCGCTCCATGGTGCCACCTGCAGCACCCCGCCCCTGGTCACCGGACCTCACCCCTCTCTCGTGACACGTCCGGAGGTCCAAGGAGCACGACGGTGCAGGCAACCCCGACCTCTGGATCGAGGAAGATGGAGCTGCCGGGTCGAGCTCAAGGAGGACATCGACCCGACTACTATGTGCGGTATGCTGCCTTCCATCCGACAGGTCCCTTCTGCGATGCGGGTTTCTCAAGCTGTCCCGCAGGAGGTCGGCCGTTCGAGTGGGGCGCGTTCACCCAAGTACCGCGACGTGACTTCGACCCCCGTCATCCTCGACACCACGGGAGTACGCGCCGCCTTCCCGGGAGGGCAAGGCGGACGACTACATCTCCGCCTCTTCGAGAGCTATGCACTCGCTTGGATCTTGAGGGACAACGCCACCGTGTCGGGCTCTTCGTCGGTGCGCGACACACGCTACACACGACGCCGAGTGGTTGGAGCCTCATTCGATGGAGGAGGTCATCGACCTCGCCCGCCCTCTACGACGGCGACGAGCCTGCTTGCCGCGAGCCGGGCGACGACGTCGACCAGTCGACGCCTCGACAACCCCGCCCGACATCGGCAAATGACATTGCCGCGACCTGGCTGACCGCATGCCGGGCCGGCGGTGTCTTGCTGCGCGATGGGCGACATCGACGGCTTAACGGCGAATCGACATGATCGCTGAGTTGTACCCAGCCACGACGACCAACAAGGAGCTCGGGATCATCGCCAACGCCATCGAAGTTGCGTGGCAACCGCGCCGGAAGTGGAGCCTCCACTATGGCATCGTTTGGTACTTCCACCGCTACTACATCCCCCGCTGCTTCAGGTTCTCGGGACTTCTGCTCGAGGGAGGGCGCCCACCGCATGTCGTAGCAAAGGCTTCCACCTCCCCACCATCCAAGAGAGACCAGGCGTTCCCGCCGAGTGTCCTCCTACTCCAGGCGCGCCCGTACGACAAGGTCGCGGGCACCACCGTCCTCCTCTTCGACAACAACGGCGACGTCTTCTTCCGCAGCGACAACGTCACCGTCGGCCGCACCGTGGACACACGGGGAGCGCCCGGATGGGGCGCCGTGCATACGCCTGCGACCTCCTTCACGGCCGCCTCCTCGACTTTTAGCCGTCGCCACCTTCATCGCCGACATGTGTTGTGCGAGCACATTCACGCGAAGGTTACCGTGCCAACGACCTACTCCTACGACTCCTCCACCGACACGCCAAGATGCTCGAGCTCTCGGGCACCCCGAGCGCCTCCGTCATGTGGCGTGCATGGGCGAAGCGTCCCTTCATGCAGCCCCCGGCGAGCTACAAGTTCAGCGCCTACTTGATGACCCGCACCTCGAGTTCTCCTTCTCCCGACAATGACGCCCGGCGTCGCAGCGACGACAACGACAAGTCGGGTCCTCTCATCTTCTACCGGTTCGGGCGTCGTCACTTCCCGATAGGCATCCCCTTCGCCACCACCCGGGTGGGTTGGGCGCCACGTGGATGCGCGCCTCGTCGAGCGGTGGGGAAATGTCATGAACCGGGATTCGCCAGCCTGGGCCGGGCTAAAACGCGCTGGCACGCGATCGCGGCCAGCCCACGGGGGGCGAGGCGCCGCGGCTGGGCCGGCGCCCTGCCGCCGCCGACTCCCCTCCCTCCGTGTCCAACTCTGCTTCATCTTCAAGTTAGGATTATCTCGGGCTTTTTGGTGTGTAAAAGAGAATATTCCAATCTATAAGGAAGGCTCTTCTTAGGAAATAAATAAATATTGCTTGTAAAAGGTATTCCAATCATATAAGGAAACCTTATAGAGAGATTGCTTAGATTACAAGTCTCACTAGCTTTGGGCTATATAAGCGCAGGCATGTAATCTCTTTGGGGATAAGCAAGCAATAAAAATAGTTCCTATCTATCTCGCTCTCCAGCTCCACCACCGCCCCCCCCCCCCCGCCCCCGCTGCCGCGCCACACCCACACCGCCGCTGCCGCCCCGCCGCCCAGCGCCTCGCCTCCTCCCCTCCACCACGGCTCCTCGCTCCTCCGCTGCTGCCCGTGCGGCGCCGGTCGCCGCCGTCGTCGGAAACTGCAGTTCCCTACGTCACCTTCACCGCAACAACGGTCGGCGATCACGTGTCAATTCGGTCCAATCTAGCGATTACGTGACAATTACCAGGAACAGCAACCCAGTCAGCACCAGTAGTAGCAACAGGCTGCACAGTCACATCAGAGGTATACTAATCAGTTCCTTGGTAGTGATTGCAGCAAATTCAGGGGCCGCGTCTGCTTCTGTAGAAGAACAGACCAACCTGCAAACAATATTTTATCTATAAGAATGCAAATGCTACCAAAAAAGACTCATCTCCACTTCAATTATCATGTAAGCAGTGTCAGATGCTTTCAAAAAAAATAAATAAATCCTAAAACAGTATGCCTAGTTGACATGAACTCTGCCGGATGAATTCTCATGAATAGACAAACAATCGATACATATAAGAATATTCGAGGGAGAGACTATATAGGTATCAGCTTGTCCTTTGCAAGATCTGAGGGTTGGTACATTGGTGTTGTCTCATAACTCGTCTCATGTAGTGACACGTAATTTAAGACGACTTAATAAACTAAACGTACATTGGTTGTTCCTTTAAATTGTCTCATAGTAGCTTGCAATTCCTTAATTTATAGGTAGAGAAAAAAATAGGATTGTGAGGTGCACGACAACACAACTCATACAATGGTATATAAGTTGTCTCATACTCTAAATGCTAGCTCATGAGATGGTTGCTTGTGAAGCAACAACCTCATTCTCTTTTCGCTCTCTTTCCTCCACATCATCAATAATCCTGCATAGTATTGCATGAGACGAGGTATGAAGACGACCGGCGTGTAACAATGAGCAAGTGAAAGCTCGGTCTCCTATTATCTGAGCCCATCACCTGATTAACTGAACCATCGATTCATCGTCCATCAGCTATACGCGATGTAGCTGAGCAAAAGGGAAACAAAATTGTCAAGGAATTAGCATGGAGATTTAGTAGCAGACGTTTATTTCTGACTGATGCCATGTAATAAAAACTGAAAAAGAAGAATAACAAACATAGAGCTGAAAAGTTATAGGTATCTGTCTTTCTATTAAAAACCACATAGCTCCACACATAATCCAATAATTAGAATAACGTCAAATTCCATTTTCATTCACGTAAATAAAAGTCAAATGCAAATCATGATATGTCCGTGTCAATTGATATTGATATTTAAATATAGAGCACAATTGATGTTTACTGCTTGGAAAGGGTACTGCAGATGTTTAAACCAGCATATTACACCATTTTAATTGGGATTTTCTTCCATCATGGAGTAGCCCTATATTATTCACTTCGTAGTTCAATCGGCGCACATTTTTTTTTACCGTAAATGGCTCAACTAACTGACCAGTGTCAATGGATTTGTCAAAATTTAACATCGGGGAGTTGCATTGGTCTGTGGTTCTTATTTGGGGTGGAGTAAACTATCAATCTTTACCAATATCAATGATTTTTTTAAAAAAATCACATTTCTAAGTTGCATTGGTCTGTGGTTCTTATTTGGGGTGGAGTAAACTATCAATCTTGACCAATATCAATGAATTTGATAAAATTCAACATTTCAGAGTTGCATTGGTGTGTGGTTCTTATTTGGAGTGGAGTGAACCATCAATCTTTAAATACTTAAGCAGAGCATGACATACGTCATCATTCTTAAGAATGCTCTGTAACAAACCAAGAATTGAGTTATTACCATTGAACTTGTAGTAAAGACCTGGCCATGACGGGTGACTGAGCGCCAAATTCTCCGTTTGATAGTCTCAAAAAAAAAATCTCCGTTTGATACATAGAGATATGAAGTAATACTTGAAATCAATCTGAGCCATTGATTTTTGTCATTTTCTGAATTATTGAATACACTAAAAAGTCCGGAAAACAAAAATACAACATCGGCATCCCTTAATCACGGGAGGAAGATTCCTTGCATGCCGATTCCCACATTGTCACAAACGGATGCGCTACCGGGTGACACACGTGGCCTGGGGCCTTCGCTGTTGGTGGCGGCGGCGCAGGCGCGGGGGAGGTGGCGGCAGCGGTGCAGGGAGAGAGAGAGAGAGAGGAAGGGAAATAAATTTCTTTATTGCTTGTTGACCTGAGAGATTACATACCCCTTACTTTTATAGCCCGGCTAATGGGACTTGTAAACCAAGCAACCTCTCTAAAAGGTTTCCTTATAGAGTTGGAATACCTTTTACAAGCAATCCTATTTATTTTCCTAATAAGGATTTTCCTTATAGATTGAAATATCCCCTTGCACACCAAAAGTTCTAAGACAATCCTAACCAAGCTCTTTCTTTATTCCCGCTTTAATTTCTAAAGAATCCGTGGAAGGGAGGAGGTGGCGGTGGTGGCCTTGGCGCCTTGCCCGCCCCTTGGGCCTTGTGGGCCTGTCATCCTGGGCCCTATCTCCCGGCACGTGACATCTCCCCCCCTCTTCTCGACCGGCGCGTCCTGCGCTAGAGGAACGTCCATTCGGTGACTCGAGGAGAAAGATCTGCGGCACACCGTGCGATGAGCTCTACCCGGGAACTAGCTTCCCGTGGATAGGGTTCCTTAGAATGATGTTCTCTCGGGTGTGTAGACGTCACGAACTCCAAGAGATAGTGGAGGTTGCCGATGTAGCCGTGGTAGATATACTGGTGGATGGTGCGTCCCTACTGGGTCGCTATCTGTCGACATGCCTCAAGCAAGAGCTCCCTCGGAACTCCTGCCTCAAGGTGTTGGTGCACCATGTCGCGAGGCAGACTCTCCAGGAACAAGAAGCGGTCGTTGGGTGGAGGGGTGACGAAGAGAGGCAGGAGGCGCCAAATAGTGATGTCACGGCGAGTCGGGGGTGTTGCAGTCAAGTTCAGCATCGTACCATACATGAAGGAGCTGACGTCGAACATAGACGGAGAGAGCTGATGTGTTCCTCTTTCTGCATCGTAGCTGATGTGGACGTTGTCGATGGTGAGGAAGAGTCGGTCCATGCCGCCGAGGAAGATGATGCGGGCGGGTCCTATGTGGTGGCGCTGGGTAATATGCCAGCCCGGGATGGCGGATTGGCGCCGCCATCGCCGGCGGTGTCGTGTAGGCGCCCAGGGCGATGAAGTTCGTCCTGCGAGTCCCTCTCTGAAGCAGTGCCTCTAGCTAGTCTGGCAGTAGAGGTGAAGAAGCTGGGAGGTATAAGCGACCATCAAAGAGAAGGAGGCCGTCCTCCACCGCCCGTTGGTGCTGGCGGTGCCCGTGGTGATGTCGAGGATGTTCCGCCGCAAGTCTTGATCCTCCAATGTCGCTTGTCGGCCGGACGAAGACGCCTATCGATGTGTCGTAGAGGTCCAAAGCACTGGCATGTCGTGGACGTTTGCCCAGCCTTAGGGCGAAGTCCCGAATGCCTGCGAAGATGCCAAACGGAGAGTCCAGTCCGCGCTCCCATGCTCGGTGCGGGGGGAGGTGCCGGCGTGAACGTCGTGGTGTGTCCGCCACGGTAGTACCGCAGCTCGTTGGGAGAGAAGTCCCATGTCACCCTTCCCGGGCTTGTCGGCCCGGGCATGCCAGGATGACGCCGACATCGCTGCCCACGCGCATGACATAGGCATTGATGTCGGGCGACGTCCCGTCGTTCGCGGAGTGGAACGTGGTGGTGGCCGCTCTGCAGGTCGGTCGGCGGTGCCGCCGATGATTAGCACACATGCACCGGGCCGAAGTCTGCAGTCCTGGCTGTAGATGTTGACCTCGCCGCTCGTCGTCGAGGTGTCCCCGGCGTGCGACGTGCGCCGAAAACTACTCCGTGGTACTCATAGATGGTGCCGCTTCCGCAATGCGATTCACCAGCCAGATTGCGCCGGTAGCCGGGCGGCGTTCGTTGACGTCTTGGGCGAAGCTCATCCAATCTGTCGGCGCCTTTTCCTAGGACACCTCATGTACCACTATTGTGCTCCTCTGTGAGATGATATGAAGCGTGCGACTTGCTCAGTGGTTGGCGTACCTTGTCCCCTAAAGAATTGTTCGCAGCGGTTGAGCCATGGTAGGGGATCATCCTTGCCATCATACGTCGGGAAGGGCGGCTTGTGCAAACGAGGTGTTACTGGCGGGGAAAGTGCTCGACGGGGCGGCTTTTAGCTCGAGGAATTGGACCATCATCTTTTCGGATCGATTCGCGAGTACCGGTCCAGCTGCGGATGTCTTGCCTGTTCGTTCCGCTCCCTTGATGTAGGCGCACACGAGCTCTCCATGGCCTCCTTCAGCCCGTCTCGGCCTCTCGGAGGATCTTGATCTTGCGTTCCTCCACCGGATTGGGCCGGAGAGGACAACAACTTGATCGACAAGTGTTGGTATTTGTTAAGCCTACGAAATATTTATAATAATCCGCAGCTAACGGATACTTGGTGAGCATTTCACCCGAGAGGGTTTTAATATCGAATCCACGAGGGAGGATGGTGTGAGGTAACTATAGAATATAACTAATCCCCTCGAGCAAAGGGTCAAGGAACCTGAAGAAGATAAAGAGATAAGGAGATTTCTATGGTTATCTAATTCTTATCCTTGTAAGCATATGTTGGTATTGTCTTAAAGGGAAGCACCCAAAGAAAAACATGGGCCGAAACATGCAATCCTCCCAAGCACTTACATGCCCAACTTGTCTTATAGGCGGAGGGTGGATTCCAAAGGACTCAACAGGGACTACCACTCCCGCGATCTACCACACGACCGAATATAAGGTGTCATCACAAGCAACCCCCCCCCTAGGCACCACGCCTAAACCTAAGTTCACTATGTAAAAAAAGGCCTCTACGTCGCCGCGTTGAGGGCTTCTACGATCCGCGTCGTGGCGTCGCCCCATTAGGGTCTCTAAATGTCGACTTTTTACAGACTGCCCGTGCGAAGCCGTCGCAACAAAGCTTTAATACGATGGGATTTCGCGGCGTCTCAAACTTCCGTCTGTAGTGAGCCCTTGTTACACACGCCAGCGGAACGCTCGTGTCCCGGGTTTGCTTTCATTTGTGGTCTACGTGTATCTACAAACATAATTGTCTAAGATGCGACCGTACCTCGGCAAACCACACGCACCGCAAGATCGATGTCGACCGTATCAAGCCCAAAAGTAGTGACGCGACGAAGCCGCATCTGTCGTAGCGGGGCTCAAATGTGCGCATTACATACACAAGAAGGGAGTCTATGCCACTAACGCACATGACAGACGCTCAGATGCATCGCGCGCCTCTAATCGTTATCCATTCACGACACCCGATCACTATAAGGGTCCGTAAAACCGCTATTCAAATACGCACCGTGGGAACGCAAATGATCGCGGATATCTTCGCACATTTCGCGCTGCCGCCTACACGTACACCGTGTCGCCACAGAGTCTGTAGACGCCAGATTAGATCGCTCGGCAGAACTACACTCCGGTTCCGCGAGGCGCTTGTTTTTGTACTACCGTGCGGAAACTTAATGCACTTTCGTGACGCTTCCGTAGGTCATTCGATCGTAACTCATACTGAGCTACAGCGTCGCATGTTTAAAACGATCGTCCGCAATGTGTTCCGTGTTACGACGGTTGTTCGCAACACGTGTCGTGAAGTAACACACGAGCTCTGACGTGTTTTAGTAAGCTCGCTGCGTTCCCTTTCCGGCTATTACGGGATGTTCTTTGTTACCGCGTGCGGTGGGATTTAGTCGCTTTTACGAGCGGCGTTTTGATTCTCGCTTTCGACCAGAACGCGTTACGTATTTTTAGAGGCACGCGTTCGGTGTTTGAGGCGTTTCTTCCTTCTGTTGCGAATGGACATTTAGTCTGAAACCCTACAGCGCGCATCGTGGGCTATGGGTCTATACATAGATAACAGACGTTTCAACTATCGCGGCAGAAATTGAAAATGGTAGACACCGGCAAACACAAATAATACTATGGGCGAGTCCGATCACAAACAAATGGCGACGGCAGGCGGCATTGCAAATTCAGGTGTATCTCGGTTGTTCACGCGAGATGTACCCGGTTCTTCAGGGGCACGCCCGCATTGTTCACAACACAAATAACACGATTCACATGCATGTATCCAGCTTTGATCGTCATGCGGCAAAGGGAAACAATAACACGGTTCACATGCATGTATCCACGTCGTCATCATGCGGCAAAGGGAAACGAGAATCAACTCACGGTTTACGAAAACGAAAATGCTCGCCTTCGGGGCTGATGACATGTTCCATAAGAAACTTGGCCATCTTCTCTCTAATATCCTCCAAATTGATGGAATCTCCCGTCAAGTCAAAATCCTAATACAAAGAAAGGTAGGCGTAAGTGTTTGTGCACACATAGTCTATATTGCCAAACAAAGGTAGGCACAAGATGGAGCTGCCTTCGAAGTTACCTCGTGGCGATCCAAATGAACTTGTTTCATCACGGCCATCAAGTGGTGCACCGTGTAGAACCCACATGTCTTGTTATCGGTTTACAACGACACGCAATCATATGAAGAAATTCGATAAATCTCAAAGGCCCAATATACGTGTTTCCCAATATCTCGCAAACATATATTCTAAAAAAAAAAATATCCGCAAACATACAATAGATCCGAAGTTTACCTTCTTTTTATGAGATGGGTTTAAGGTAGTGTTGGAGTCCAATAAAGTAGTTATGTCTAAGCATGGACAATTTATTGGTGAAGGCTATGGTTATGGAGGTTTGTTTCGCCTAAGTTTGGCGGATTTTTGTAATAAGTCGATGAAATCGGATTTGTGACACAATTAATGATAATTCGAGTGTTTGGCATTCTCGTTTGTGTCATGTGAAGTTTGGTGTCACATCTATCTAGCTTGCGCTTAATTCTAGATGTGAATTTTGGTGAGCTTGCGCTTAATTCTAGATTTCACCATTACCAAAGGTTCTAAGTGTCATAATTGTGTGCAATCTAAGCAACCTCGAAAGCCTCACAAGGCGGTGGAGGAGAGGCTCTTGGCACCTCTAGAACTCATACATTCGATCTATGTGAGATGAATGGTGTGTGGAAAGAGATATTTCATGACATTAATTGATGATGCTTCTAGATTTTGCTATATTTACTTGTTGAAAACTAAAGATGAGGCATTATTAGAGTACTTTAAAATCTTTAAAGTCAAGTTGAAAATTAACTAGAAAGAAAGAAAAATTAACCAACATGTCTTGTTATCACTTTATCGGTTTTGCACAACAGAGCCTTTGCAAACATATGAAACACGTGCTAGAATTTATATATGATGAATAGTTCCCCTAAAATTCATATGAAGAAATTACGATAAATCTCAAAGGCCCAATATCTCGCAAACATGATCTAAAGTTTACCTTCTTTTTTAAAGATGGGTTTAAGGTAGTGTTGGAGTCCAATAAAGTAGTTATGTCTAAGCATGGACAATTTATTGGTGAAGGCTATGGTTATGCGAGGTTTGTTTAAACCCTAAGTTTGGCGATTTTTGTAATAAGTCGATGAATCATTTGTGACACAATTAATGATAATTGAAAGTGTTTGGTATTCTCGTTTCTATCATGTGAAGTTTGGTGTCATAATCATCCCTCCTATATATTTGTACCAAACTGCTTTGGGATTAGACACAACACCACAACTATAATTGAGAGTTTCAATCTGAAATTGCCTAATATCTCAACAATCCAAAAACCTTATTATAGCCTTTTTCTTGATTTAACTATGGCTTTTTTCAATCGACGTCTTTGAGGCTAGAAAAAATTTCTAGTGCAAATTTTATGAGGCGGCGAGTTAAGGCCATGCTCTAGCTACTGAGGCTAAAATGTTTTGGATTATTGTTGGCTTGCCCGAGGGAAATATCTCCGGAGAGAAGATTCCAGGGGGCAACACTATCAACTGAATGCAACCATCAGATATATATTCTAAGTTGTACATTATGGAGAGCTTTCATGACTACAAGATGGTTGCTAACCGATCTATAGTCAAGCAAGCTCATGAGGTTCAGCACATGGCAAAAGAACTTGAACTCCTTAAGTGTGTCATACCCGACGAGTTTGTCGCCGTATGCATTAATGCTAAGTTGCCTTCTTCATAGAAGAGCTAGAAAATATCGGTTGAAAACCTGATAGCATCTCTTGATGTTGAGGAAAAGATTCGGGCAAAAGAACACTATTGAGAAGGGGAACCGTGAGCCATTACGGCACGAATTTTTGGTGCGGGGAAAACCCACATGGCAAGACCAAAGGTAGGAATAAATCTTCCAATGCCAAATTAACAACTACCACCGAGAAGAAGAAAAAAAACAATGATGATGTGCCTTGCTACACTAGTGGAGAGCTTGGTCACTTTTCCGATGGGAAAAATAAGAACGTCAACATCATGACTATTAGCAATGCTGATGATGAGTACAGTAATGTTCCTACCGTACTATCAGTGTTTCAATCACCAAGTTGGTGGGTTGATACAGGTGCTAATATTCTGTGTGCTGACATCTCTTTATTTCCTTCTTATCATGAGTTCCAAGGTTCATCCGTCCTAATGGGGAATGAGTCACATGCTTGTGTTCGTGGTGTTGGCATGGTAGATCCGAAGTTTACTTGAGGGAAGATAGTGCAACTAAAGAACGTGCAAAAGATATCCCTACCATTCGTAAGAACACCTTGTTAGTGTTTCCCTTCTTTTTAAGAGTTGGGTTTAAAGGCGGTGTTGGAGTCCAATAAAGTAGTTATGTCTAAGCATGGACAAATTATTGGTGAAGGCTATGGTTGCCTCATATGGTCCGATCATTCATCAAATGGATATGAAGAAAGCTTTTCTTAATGGAGAGTTGGATGAGGAGATTTACATGGATCGGCGATGGGTTTGTAGTAAAAGGTGAAGAGCAAAAAGGTGTGGAAGAGAGTGGGATTACTTTATCACAATCTCACTATGTTGAGAAGGTCCTGAGCCGATTTGGCTTTATGGATAGAAAGTCTTCTCCAACACCTTATGATCCTAGTGTGACATTGCAAAAGAATAAGAAGTGTACCAGAGATCAATTGAAGTTCGTGCTTTCGAAATTGTTGGTCCACTCATGTATTAGCTAGTGCAACCAGACACTTAAAGGGCCTTATGCTATCTTAAAAGGTACAATGAGTTATGGGATTCGGTGATTCACTATTTCGGGCACCCGGCCATGCTAGAGGGATATAGTGATGCGAACTGGATTTCGATATTGATCAAATCTACTCCACTAGTGGGTATGTTTTTTTACTCTTGGGGGTGGCGCGGTGTCATGGAGGTCTTGTAAAACGGACTATTTTGACTAAATCAACCGTAGAGGCGAACTTACTTGCTTTAGATAGAGCTATGCTTGTTATATGATGCTAAGTCATGCTTGTATGATACACATGTTTGCACTAGTTGTTATGATCATGTTATGTTATATGATGTTGAATCATGCTATCTTGATATGCTTTTGTGTTATGCTAGTACACATGCTTAATCTAGCTGCTTTCATTAGTCATGATTATACTTTTATGAAACTAATCTGAAATTGCCTAATATCTCAACAACACAAAGGTTATTCACCGAATGGAAACGCATAAGCGCACAACTTCAATTGAAGCACTACTTACTTTTGTATATTTGGGGTGAACCAAAAACCTTTGCAAAAATGTCCTCGTCACCTCCTTAGCCAAGTGGATTGAAAACACGCTAAGTAAGCCTACACATGAGTAAAATGTAAAATATCACATTCTTTTTTTTTTTTTTTTAGTAACATAATTAAGAAAAAATGCCTGGGTCAGTTGTAGGTTAGGAAACACTCACCGTTTTATTGCGGTTTTCAAGGGAAGCGTATCGATTTTAAGGCGGGCGCAGAGTCAACGAAATAAACTCTCCTCCACTTGATAGCAATGACAACAACAATCCAAAGTGTCCACCGGGGTTATGCGCAAAACATGACAAAATCCTTGTCAAGATGTTTCCTTAGGCCCCATTCTAGATATGTAGTGCCCATGCTTTGTCCAGGCCCCGCCGCTCGACCCTTTGAAGGTCAATGGTTCGGGATCAAGAAAGCCAACCCGACAAAGACATGGCCCTAGCTTCCCGAAAGCGGGCATCTAGGAATAGAGGCATGCAAAGCAAATTTAGCAAGCAAATAGATGAAGAGGCATCCCAAGTGAGTGCGGAATAGAAGAAATTGTACTCACGGTGTCATGCGGCGAAGGATGGACACATCCAATACATCCAATGCCATGAGGTCAAACAAATCGTCGAAATCCACATTGATCGCAGCCTCTTCGCCCGTGTCACGCCAAAAAACCTCTTTCGCGGGCCTGCGAAGAAACGCCACATTTTGCCCGTTTGTGGTCGCTTTGTCGCATGTACCACTCATGAAGAGCAAAGACAAGATGGCCTTGCCTTTTGAAGCTCTTCGGGTGATAGCATTGGAGATCCATGCTTTGGTAGTTAGGGTTGGGCAAGATGAACGAAGGGCATTCGAAGCCACTCCCAACTGCAGTCCTTGAGCTCATCTATTGCAACTCTAGGCTCTGCTCTAACTGCCGGCCTCAATTCCATCTCAAGCTGCAGCATCCGGTTCGGCTGCGTCAATGGCTAAAGCGCGTTGCTCTCTGGACCACCTACGGGGCTAGAGGTGTTGGCGGGCGTTGAGCAAAGTGGCCTTGTAATTCCATCGCCTCCGCCAGCCCTCGAGCTCATCTATGCACATGTCACAAAGACCAAGGCTTCCAACCAACCGAATCTGTACATACCACCCACATGCCCGGATGCTGCCCCTCTGTAGTAACATCTCCCGTAAGCCACCCCGTGGAACCATCATCATCGTCTTCCAATCAACCCATGTAGACATACCACGCAGACGCCCATGCGTTGCAGGGTGCCCAGGGGCCCCTATGAGCTCATATCTTTCCCTTACACCAATGACATCGAAGGACGGGCTGCCTTCTCTAAAACTATCTCGAGATAAAGACCGAGCCTCTTCACAGTCCAAACAATTTCAGCCTTGTCACCCGACAACGGGTATGCTCAATGCACGCAAAAAGCCCGAGCAAGGTTCTATGGATATTTGTCCCAAGGATTACGATTCCTTTGGCGGCCAATTCCTCGTCCTCCTTCGCCCACTCTTTGGAGAGTGCCGCGTAATCAACTATCCCAAGGCACCTCATTTAATAGGCGATCAAAAAATCGGAGGCTACAACTGCGTGCTCTGTCTCTTCCCGCCGATGATGTGTTGTCACCTCTTTGTTGGATCAAAATCACTGAAGTAGCTTCATCGCTGAAACAGATTTGAAAATTTCGATCGCTCGAAATTAGCAAGGCCCTAATATTATACGAAACAATTAGATTAGGGTCGGTCTATGAGGACTACACAAACCACGTAAGGAATAGAGGAATCAGATCACAAAAAAATGTGGTTCAGAATAGAGGAATATGAACAAACGGCAGTTTAGTAAAGTTTCAAATAACTAGAAATCGGGACAAGTATACAATTATAATTTGATAAGTGATAATGATAACCATATAATAAAGTTCTCATCCTCAAAACAAACAACCATGAAGGCAAACAACCATTAAGGCATCAAGTCAAGTACATAAGCAAACAACCATAAAATTCTTTGAAATCACTCAATCACTAACAATTAGGCTAGGCTAATCAATTTGCCAATAAGCGCCATAATAGCGCGCTATGACGCTATTTGAGCTTAGTGCGCTATAGCGTAATAGCGCGAATAAGCCAAAAAGTGCAATAACATAGCACGAGCTGCTCTATTGGCGCTACGACAATAAAACAGCCAGTAGTAGCAGTTTCTTATGACAAAAACACACAGATATCAACATTATAGTAGAAGTCGGGTGTCTTGTTCAAGATCTACAACACCATATATCCATCCGAGGACAAAATCATCACCTTTTCCTCACTTACAAAACAAATTGTGTGCTCCTATCTCTTCCCGCCCGATGATGCGTTGATGCCTGCCGTTGGATGGAAATCATCGAAGCTGCCGTCGCTGAATAGATTTGAAAATTTCAAATCACCTCAAAAATAGCAAGGCCTAATATTATACTGATTTCAATTACGTAATAGGCACTCTATGAGGACTACACAAACCACCGAGGCGAGAGAACAACAAAATGAAGTTCGAGGAATAGAGGAATATAAACAAACTGTACTTTAGTAACGGTTGTTTTAATAAGGACATTCCCCGTAAGGCAAGATAGTTGAAGAACTCTACAGAGCGGTCATTGTTCCCGAGCACGTATATTCATGTATAAAGAAAATAAGGAGCAAATATTTGCAGTTTCCTATGACGAAAACACCACGAGATAACAACATTATAGTAGCACTTGTGGTGTCGGGTTCGCATTTACAACTCGACATATCCATCCGAGGATAAAATTGTGCAGTTCAATTCATTAATAGGCGGTCTATGAGGACTAAACAAACCAAAGAGGCGAGAACAACAAAAAAATGTAGTTTAGAAATAGAGGAATATAAACAAACGTAGTTTAGCAACGGTTGGTTTAATAGGATCATTTTTGTAAGATAGTTGTACTCTGAGCATTAGTGTTTCTTGAGCACGCATATTCATCTATGAAGAGAACAAACAAAAAGTAGTTGCGCGATTTTCTATGACAAAAACACACACGATAATAACATTATAGTAGCAAAACACACATATAATAACATTATAGTAGTAGTCGGGTGTATTGTTCAAGATCTACAACTCCATGTATCCATCCGAGGACAAAATTATCACCTTTCCTCATGTATAGGCGATCGAAAAATTCAATCGACACTGCGTTCTCTATCTATCCACCCGATGATGCGTTGATGCCCGATGCCGTTGGATGGAAATCACCGGTAGCTTCATCGCTGAACAGATTTGAAAATTTCACGCCTCGAAAATTAGCGAGGGGCCTAATATTATACGATTCAATTTTTGTAATAGGCGCCTATGAGGACTACACAAACCAATCGAGGCGTAAAACAAAAAAATGTAATTCAGAATATAGAGGAATATAATGAAATCGTTTTTAGTAACTGTTGTTTTAACAAGGACATTCGTGTAAGACAAGATAGTTTAAGTACTCTCCGGGCTTGATCATTGTTCTCGAGCACGTAGATTCATGTATAAAGAAAATTAAGCAAAGAAGTATTTGCAGCTTTCCTATGACGACAAAAACACACATAACTACATTATAGTAGCGGTCGGTGTCAAGTTCAGTATCTACATTATAGGCAATTTTTAAGACAAATAGTATTATAGATAGTCACATCATGTTTCTTGAGCACGCATAATCATCTATCAAGAAAATATGCAGCAAGTAGTTGCGATTTCCTACGACAAAAATACTAGATAACAACATTGTAGCGGTCGGTGTCGATTCAAGTATGTACAACTCGGTATATCCATCTTAGGATAATTACGCAGATAAATTATATAATAGGCGTCTATGAGGACTAAACAAACCAAAGAGGCGAGAGAACAAAAAAAATGTAGTTCGAAAATAGAGGAATAAACAAAGTGTAGTTCGGATCCAACAAAATGTAGGCTAGGAGATCGAGGAGGAGGCCAGCGCGTTGGAGATGACGAGAGCGTGCTCCCTTCGCTCGGGTGGAGGATGAAGCCGACGTAGAAGGTGGTTTGGCGGACCGCGGTCTCCCCTAGAGATGGTGCCTCGTACTCGGTGGACTGAGTTGCGCATTTGGTGGGGAGGACGGCCTCGCCGTAGCCGTGGCAATTATCCCGGCAGTTCGCGTCGTAGATGGATCGGAGGTGGGTTGGACCGGTGGTCACGCCAGCGGATGCGCCGCCGGCTTGAAACCCGAGAATGGCGAGGCGGTGGTTGGATGCGCGGTGGTGGTTGTCAACGGCGGGCGGCGGGGCCAGTATACCCTAGAATCGCTTTGTGAGGACGCGGATGAGGAGGAAATGAATCGCTGTGAGGAGGCGTATAGGGTTTTGCGTTTTGCGAATCTTTGGCAAGCAAATTTTGGAAAATTTTGGGCGGGCACAAGGTAAAGATCGCCACTTCACCGCCGGGAGAAGGCGCGTAGTGCGACCTTCTGTCGGCATGAAAAAAACTCGAGGAGGCGGGATGAAGAGTGAAATGATTCGCCCTTGTGAGGAAAACGAAAAAATGATAGCATATTCTCAAAAGTGCGTATGAATACATATTTCTCTCAAAAAAAGCGAAAATGGTAGTTTCCGATTTTCCGTAGTCGCTTTTTGAGTTTTTTCCGATTGTTGCCTAAACGGAAACGGGAAGTGGTAACCGCAAAAAAAATGAAAATGATAATGGTAAAAATAAATGGAAATGAAAGTGGAAACTTGATTTTGCCCTCTTCCGATCGTTTCCGAAGATTCCCGTATTTAAGCGGTAATTTCCGTTGGTTACCGAATCTAGGGCACACACAACCAACATGCACAGTATTTTTTTTGAAACTACCCTCCGTCCCAAAAAAAATGACATTTTTGACTTTTTAGACATCGTGTTTGACCATCCGTCTTATTCAAAAAAGTTGTATAAGATCGTGATCGGTTTCGTTCTCTCTCATAGTAATTCTAAAATTGATGTTTTTTCTTTCTAAAATGTTGTAAAATCATTCTCTATCAAGCTATTGTATTCTTACACAACTACGACTATTGTAAAATTTTATCAATAACATTCTGATTTGAATTTTAAAAATTACAACTTTAAGCAACATTTTTGGAGCACCTAATGATTTCAAAGATGAGAAATCATTCATGAACATGAAAGTTTTGTATAACTTCTTATATATTAAGATGTATACATCTTTTGGTCATTTCTTCATCCGACGACGTCACAATAACATTGTTCACAAGATTTACACATGTCTCATATAGTTGATGAAACTACGAGCACGGCACACCCGGTCATGACACGGGGCAAAAGTGCGTGCTTGGGGCGACCCTCAAGCACGGGGCACGGCATGGCCCGACACGCTTAGAAAGGGGAGGCACGGTGAGGTTCGGTGGCAAATATAATGGTGATAATATTATACTCCCTCCCGCCGGTATTAGAAGTCGTTTTGATAAGGTTTGGGTGAAACATCGGGAATATAAATCATCAATAACTTTTAAGATATTAATTTTATAAATGTAAAAATTATATCGATAGATTTGTCTTAAAAAATACTTTAATAAAAGTATACATATATCACATTTTCATAAATATTTTTATAATAATAAGAGGTCAAAGTTGTATTTTGGAGACCGTGTCGCTGTCCTAAACGACTTCTAATACCATCCCTGGGAGTACATATACTTGGTATAATATTATACATATTTGGTATATTAGTTTCGATATTAGCATCTTGCACTCGCCGCTTTATCATCCAGGCGTACCAAATTTCGGTGTTAACACATGCCTCCTCAATTTTTGGGTAAAAGTACCTTTTGCTCCAAAATTGACCATAGTCCTCGAATCAACATCAATTCTTTTTTTCGAATAAAAACCTGAACCAAACCTTTAATGGACCGGGGCATTTCAAGAAGAAATCAAGCCCACTTGAACGGTTGTTCGGAAACTTCCCAACGTGCCGTTCGGCATTCCAATCTGTTTTTTAGGGATACGCGCCACGATCTCATTCATGGTTTCCCACGATCCCCTGTTCTGGCCTACAGTAAATAAGACGAAGCGCACCGGGCTCTCTCCTTTACCTCAATCCTGTATACTCCTTCATCTCTGCCTTCTTGCCCTCTCGCTTCACTAAAATATCAAGCTCACCGATGGCGGTCCAATACGCAACCTTGGCAAGCGCGGCCGAGGAAGAGACAGGGGAGGAAGCCACGGTCCTCATCGCGATTTGGGTGAGTTTCATTACTTTGATCTCGCTTCTTGTTTTTCTTGTAATGCTTCTTAACGCAACCCCTTCGCTTTTTGTTTAGAGATTCCCGGCCGGCCGCAGGTAGAGCGGGGGCACGTACTTCGATGTGAGGAAAACAGCTCCGCCGGTCATCCCTGCGAGGTGCAAACTCGGCCTCCTCCGATTCTTCATCCTCTTCATCGAGGATCGAGAGTTGGAGTATTCACGCTCCTACGTCGAGAGCATCCACGCGAGACGAGGCGGGTTCGAATGAGTACTCGGTACTCTCAAAAGATGTCCGAGAAGGAGCCGGAATGGGAGGAGCAACGACGGCAATTCATCGCGCGCGCATCGGTGGTTTGTCTTCTCGAAAAACCCCGATCTATCTCTCGATTCAACACTTTGCTTTTCCCCCGGTAGAATTTGATCTTTCAATTCTCGGCGCTATCTGCTTAAAAACGCCGGATGACGGCTATCGGCACCGTGGATCGCGGACAAGGTGAACGCCAGCGGTGCGGCAGTGCACGACCGCCTCGACCGCGTAAACGACCGCATCGATGATCTCGCTGCGTCGTTGTTCGCCCGATATGACGAGCACGCCGCCGACATTGCCCGAGCCATCCCTCTAGCAAAGGTCTTCGAAAGGTCGTTCTAAAGCCTTTAGTAATTTGCCACACTTGTTTTGCCTAAGAATCTTGCCACACTTCGATTTGAGACATGTGTGTTATTAGTTGTGATATATAGTACTAACTACATAATCCATGTGCTATATATTTATTTTTCAAATATGTGTGGATGTTTGCTACTTTTTGAACAGTGACAGTTCTAATGAAATCTATCCAAATTATCTGTCAATTTGAAAGCATATATATAGTATGTTGCACACCAGTATAATTAGGACAATTTTACTCTAGCGGAGCAAATAAAAATAGGCATCTCTAGCTACTCCTATGAAGCATTTGAGGGCGTTTTCTTTTTATTTTCTATTGAAAAAATGAAACAAATTTTAAAAAATAGAAATAGTCCTGATGGGCTACATTGGCACTATGGCCTGCCTCACCAAGCATGCACGGGAGAATCGAGGAATAGACAAATGTACAACGAGCGGATGGCGCTTGCCGCCGCCTGCGGCAGAATTCAACGCTCACCTGTCCCAGGTGGCATGCCTAGCGAAGGACACGGTGCAGCCACGCGACGAGGCCGAGGGCTGCTCCGCCCGCTTGAGAGCAAGTCTGAGCCAGCAAGCGGCTGTCCCCTTCTCCCGGCCCCCACCCATACGTAGTTAGCTCTTCTAATTAATATAGGACCCACTTGTCTATCTCACATATTGTTCTTGTGCCCAAGCCGGTCGTAAGCTTTACGAAAGCGCTTACCCTACCATAATACTTGCTCACAGAAAGGTGGGCATCTTCTACGGCAAGGAGTCTGATCAGTATAATGCATTATCGGATAGTGCGTATCTCGATACCGACAAGCCAAATCGGGTATTCGGGGTAACATGCGAATCGGTCTCGTACGGAAGTAGGAGTACTAGGCCGGGTCGTCATTCGTCCTCGTCCCGTGCCTCGCCGATGGAGACGAGCATCGCATAATGATGACACCTGCGCCGGATGGCGCATTCTGAAAAGCGCGAGCAAGACCGGCCTAAGCTACTCTACGCAAAGGTATGCACGCACGCAAGGTGTAAATGTTAGAGACGCGCTCTATCAAAAAGGCTGGCATTCATTACGTTGTAGTACTAGCACCGGTCCATGTCGTCGTAGGCCTCACCTGGTCGCGGCCCCTCCTAAAAAAAAAAAGCCTACTCCCTCCGTCCCAAAATAAACGCAATTTTTTTTACTTTTACAAACAAAGTGTTACAATATTACTATCACCCTCCTATTCTTTTTTTCTTTCTTTTTTTTTCTCCTTTTTTAATTTTCTTTTACTTTTCTTTTTTTTTTTCTATACCAACAGGTCCTACTTATAATTTTATCAAAATATATCCATGTGAGATCTTATTTTAAAGGTTTTATTAAAATAAATTTAATGGGGCAATCGAATTTGATTTATTTTTTTAGTTTAAGAGTTATAACCCTTTTTATGCCCATAGACATGTGGGACATGTTGATGATGTGGCACAAGGAAGGGTTAGTGGGCTGGTGAGGTGGCATGCTAGTGGGGTGATAGTGGGGTGGTGAGGTGGCGTTGTGTTACTCTAAATCATGTGTCTTTGCGTGGATGTTTGATTATTAAGGGCACTCACAATGCTAGAAACTATATCATGGTTTCTAAAGTCTTGGACATTGTGTCAAGAAACTATCTCCCACAATGCAATTTTCTATCATGATGTAATATGGCCCACTTGTCACTCTCACAAATTGTCTTGGTTTACGTGAAGACCGGTTTCTTAGTTAGACTTGGTTTCTTGTGTTTTTCCTCTCTCTTCAATAAATATAGCACCACATCGAGCAAAAAGCAATAAATAGAGGGGTAATAAATGAGGATAGAAACCATGGTAGAGTGCATTATGAGTGTGTTGACGGTCACCAATGACATATTTTTAACGTCAACATTCTACCAATAAGGGGGTGAAACTATACCTTACTACACACATATACATTTATTATTGACATATTTCCACTTGTAGTGTCCAAATTATTATTGTGCAGATTTATATAAGAAACAAGTGGAAAATACACCAAAAGGCCTCCCCCGGAAAGCGCATTCCCAAAGAACATCAAGCCTAAGGGAGAAATGGACCAAACACGCTGAATCGGGCCGAGCAAACACCGCCACACAACTTTTCAAGCCCAAACACACCCCAGCCTGCCAAGGCCCGCCCGAACCGAAGCCCAGAGCGTGCGCTGCGCACCACACTGCGCGCCGCACCCATCCTGAGGCGGTTCGGGCCTAGGTTTGGCGAGGCGGTTCGTTACCTTCCATAACTGGCTGTGCCGACGTTGGATGGTCGATTCAAGCAGATTTGGAAGGTGTCCAAGGACGGTTTTGGCTCTTTCCATGTGGGGAGAGACATTTTCCAAAGAGCCCCCTCTCCTCTACCTATAAAAGGAGGCCCTCTCCCTCTCCTTAGACACACACCTCACAATGTAGCCTCTCTCTTCTTCTTCTTCTTCTTCTCCCTTTCTTCTTCTTCTTCTTCTACTTCTTCTTCTTCCTCCTCCTAGTAGTATTAGTAGTTTAGGATGTGGAGCTAGGCAAAGCTACCAAGGAGGGCTTGGCTCCTTGGAAGATGGATTCCGGGAATAAATCTTTCTATGGTATTCTTCTAAAGCCTTGCTCTTATCTTATCTTGGTTGTGCATTAGGATTAGAGTCTTCATGTTATTTCTATACCTCATGATTTATCTTATGATCTAACATGTTGTTCTTGACATGATCATGACACATGAACTAGTCTATAGTTTCTATGTTGTGATATCGTCATATAGAACTTTATGCTTAAACCATTCATGCAATATAATTGGGTAGTGTCGGGATTGTCTTTGAATGGCGGTTCGTTGTGTCCTTCGGGGCTTGCTCGTGTCCTATTCCGTCCCATCCGTAGGGTGGGGGCCATGGGGGACATGAGTAGTGTCCTAGTATGCGGGGCGTGGTGTCTGGATGCCGGGTATCCTTCGAATATGAGTGCATGCCACGGTTGAGGGGGTAGGCGGCTTGGTCGTGACAAGCCTTGTCCGTCCCCTTGAAATCCCCCCCACGTTCGTGTGTGCTTGTAGGAGTTCGTAAATGCCTTCCTTTAGGGCGGATGCTCCGGGAGGTCTCCCCGTCCATTTCATTCTCAGCTCCGACCTCCCGCTCATGCGTGTTGCCCGACTATCAACCGGTTCTATGCACAGCCATGACTAGAATCAGTATGCTCCACTTAGGTCTTTCTTTATTCCTTATTTATCTTTATCCTTGAGTTTGGCTTAAGTGAGTGTGTCAAGTTATCCCTTTACCGTTCCTTTATATCCCCTGTTATGAGCATTGGTCCATTACATAGTCATGTTATCCTGTTCATGTCTCTATTAGATCCTTTTCCACCATGCCTTCCTTTGGGAAAATATAAATAACGATACCCCAATACTTCGGGTGAAATGCTACAATGATAGATCCGTGCGCTTTATGGATGAATATCTTCTTAGGCAAGATCTATCACCGTTGATGTACCTAGTGTTATCACCCACATGATGGTTTCACTTAGGAATGTCAACGGCGCATTTACGGCGCCGTTATTAGAGATGGGTTCTAAACCTTTGTTTCTAGTGATTGCGCTTTAAGAAATGCAACAAGCATTTCTCGGCGCCGTTCTTGCGGGGAAGGCATTGGTTTTTTATAAGGCATCTCTTAGAACATGTTCGTCATGATAATATGCATGTGTAGTGACCTTTGTTCATAACAGTTTATCTAAAAAAAAAAATTTTATATATATAAAAAAACTCTTATAAAAAAGAAAAAAAATCTTATAAATAAAAAGCAAGGACTTGTTATCAAGTTAGTATGCACCTTCGGGTATTCTTGTCACTAACCATTTCGGGTGGAGACTAAGAAGAACAAGGGGCACGCGACGCTTGAAAACATGGAGGCTACAAGAAAACTTTGATACTCTTGGGCGGAGGAACACACTCAAAAGGAGACCACGACTTTGCACACTTGACTTTTTCACGAAAGTCCAAGTGTGTGAGGGAAGATGGTGAGAATATCAAGTTCCAAGTGCACCAAGGGGATTAAAAAAAAAGAGATCAAAAAAAAAAAGAGAGAAAAAAAAATATATGATGAAAAAAGAGAGAGATGAATAAGAGATTAGCCTCACCTTGCTATATATATAAAAAAAAAGAGGAAAAAAGAGTTGAAAAAAAAGAGAAAAAAAAAATAAGAGGAGAGAGGAGCGAGGTTGGCCCCATATGGTCAAAGTAAACAATGAAGACACCTGACTCCACCCTTCATTGCTTACATGTAAGCAAGAAGGGATCTTTCTCTCCCAAGACCTTGTTACACCTGGTGAGTTTGGTCTGCCTCCCTCTACTCGGTGTGAGGAAGTCATTACCAAATCAAGATCATCACGCTACCGATGCGCAATTATGAACTCTATCCT
Source organism: Hyparrhenia diplandra (assembly GCA_015847255.1). NCBI lineage: Eukaryota > Viridiplantae > Streptophyta > Magnoliopsida > Poales > Poaceae > Hyparrhenia > Hyparrhenia diplandra. The sequence goes on along the minus strand of JADLZK010009115.1, from coordinate 394,616 downwards.
CAAGCTGCCGGTCAAGTACACTCAGTATGCAAAGGTAAAATTAAAGAAAAAAAAAAGTAAAGAAAAGAAAAAAAAAAAGGTAAAGGAAAGGAGGAACATCCTCCTCTACACCTTTGTGACCACTAAGGCCCATGGTCCATATACACTACCTGTGTATATCACCTAAGCCTTGTGGCCCGCCCGAGATGGATCATCAAGCTACCACCGCGGGAATTTCAACATCTTGCCTTCATACGTGGTTGGTACACACACACTCAGTACGCAAAAGGAAAAAGCCAAAAGCACGGGGGTAAAACCCCGATCCAATGGGCTTTGAGCTAGCTTGGGGGAGAACCAAAAAACATGGTAATGTGAACCTTTCACTCTCATCCTTTTCCGTTACCATGTCAAAAAAAAAAAATGTGTTTTATAAAATATTTTATATTTTACTACACAAAAATCTATAAATATTTTCAAAAAACTAGAATAAAAATCTTTATAAATAAAATAAATTCTTCTATGAAAAAAAAACTAAGAAAAATATTTTCCTAAATAAAACATATTTTCTAAATAAATTTTTAGTATATATATAAAAAAAACGATAATCATTTTGTTAAGCCTGCAATGCCTTTATCTCCATTGGATGAATCTTGTTTTCAATTCATGTTTCCATTTTCTATGTCAAGATGTTGCGGTTTGGAAGTCGTGATCATTTAGCCGATGATCCTACTTCCATAGACTTTTTGAATTGAGCATGGTGCTTAGGTCAAAAGTCTACCTTAATCGAATTAGACATGGAGTCGAGTTTGATTATTGAAACAAAACTACTAGTGTAGATTTTGTCGACCATATGGACTAACCCCTGCAGAAAAATTATCAAATTCAAGAGGGTAAGTCCAAGAGATGACAATGGAGATCGAGAAGTTGTTTGGTGAACCAAAAAAAAATAAATAATGATAACGATAAAATAAAAATAAATAAATAATAATAATAATAATAAAACCTTTGAAACCCCAAGAATGGTTGTCCCGCTCTTCCAAGATCATCACAAGACAAGCTTGGGGGAGTCTCCCCGCACGCTCAAAAGAGCCATTCATAGCATTCACAAGCTTGCAACGTTCATAAACCGAAGGTAAGTCAAAAAAAAGCTAGCTTGGGGAGGACTCCCACAAAGGTAACTCGTATCTCACATTCCATTCGTTTATTTTTATCTTATAAGAATGATGAGGTATGAGGATAAAAAAAAAGAGGGGAAGAAGAAAGAGAGAGAGGAGCTTTATTCCACTCCAAATATATGTGTTGTAAAAATGTTTAGTTCTACACCTGTTGAAATGATGAATAGTTGCTCTGTCTTATGTTTTTGCCTGTGCCTAGTTTATAATTCGAATTTCTCTAAAGTTTGGGTTTAGTGGCTAAGTCTAAAAAACTCATCCCGAAAAAAACCTGATTCATGTGGGTTGCATAGGCTCTATCTAGTCTAAGTTGTTGCCAAGTATGATATGGCACAAATGGATTTGCTATGATTTCGTCCAAAAAGAGAAACTTGACATCCGAATCTAATTTGAAAGAAAAGAGAAATGATATGGGCTATGCTAAAAAAAGAGATGAAAAATGGACATGTGTCCGAGGGCGAGAAGAGCCCACATCTCCAAAAAAAAAAAAAAAGAGAGAGGAAATAAAAGACAAAAGTCTAGGGCGGCAGAGCCCACCTCTCCAAAATATATATATATATATATATATATATATATATATATATATATATATATATATATAGAAATAAAGCCCATACTTTCTCAAAAAACAAAAAAAAGAACTTAAATAAATAAATCCCTTGATGAGAAAGTTGATCAAAAGAATGAATGAAAAGTATTTCTGTTATAGCCGTTCTATCGGCAACCGCCCAAGGCTTTGAGAAAAGCTAAAAAGCCCCGCTACGATGAAAGGTAATAAAGGGTGAGAAAAAGATGTGCCATTTTATTCAAACTCTAGTAGAAAATCTTATTATAACCCCGGCACTTGTGAAACATAATCGGCATAGTAGCAACTCCCGATCAACAACCAAGTACTTATCTTTGCTCGAGGACGCCGCAATAGGTAAGCTTGGGGGAGTTTGTTGACGGTCACCAATGACATATTTTTAACGTCAACATTCTACCAATAAGGGGGTGAAACTATACCTTACTACACACATATACATTTATTATTGACATATTTCCACTTGTAGTGTCCAAATTATTATTGTGCAGATTTATATAAGAAACAAGTGGAAAATACACCAAAAAGGCACCTCCCTCGAAAGCGCATTCTGAAGAACATCAAGCCCAAGGGAGAAATGGACCAAACACGCAGAACTGGGCCGAGCAAACACCGCCACACAACTTTTCAAGCCCAAACACGCCAACTGCCAAGGCCGGCCCGAACAGAAGCCCAGGACAGGTGCGCCACTCCCCAGGCGCACGCACCCATCCCGGGCGGTTCGGGCCCGTGGATTGGCGCGCGGTTCGTTACCTTCCATAATCGGGCGTGCCGACGTTGGATGGTCGGTTCAAGCAGATTTGGAAGGTGTCCAAGGACGGTTTTGGCTCTTTCCATGTGGGGAGAGACATTTTCCAAAGAGCCCCTCTCCTCTACCTATAAAAGGAGGCCCTCTCCCTCTCCTTAGACACACACCTCACAATGTAGCCTCTCTCTTCTTCTTCTTCTTCTTCTCCCTTTCTTCTTCTTCTTCTTCTACTTCTTCTTCTTCCTCCTCCTAGTAGTATTAGTAGTTTAGGATGTGGAGCTAGGCAAAGCTACCAAGGAGGGTTTGGCTCCTTGGAAGATGGATTCGGGAATAAATCTTTCTATGGTATTCTTCCAAAGCCTTGCTCTTATCTTATCTTGGTTGTGCATTAGGATTAGAGTCTTCATGTTATTTGTATACCTCATGATTTATCTTATGATCTAACATGTTGTTCTTGACATGATCATGACACATGAACTAGTCTATAGTTTACGTGTTGTGATATCGTCATATAGAACTTTATGCTTAAACCATTCATGCAATATAATTGGGTAGTGTCGGGATTGTCTTTGAATGACGGTTCGTTGTGTCCTTCGGGGCTTGCTCGTGTCCTATTCCGTCCATCCGTAGGGTGGGGGCCATGGGGACATGAGTAGTGTCCTAGTATGCGGGGGTGGTGTCCGGATGCCGGGTATCCTTCGAATATGAGTGCATGCCACGGTTGAGGGGGTAGGCGGCTTGGTCGTGACAAGCCTTGTCCGTCCTTGAAATCCCCCACGTTCGTGTGTCTTGTAGGAGTTCGTAAATGCCTTCCTTTAGGGCGGATGCTCCGGGAGGTCTCCCCGTCCATTTCATTCTCGGCTCCGACCTCCCGCTCATGCGTGTTGCCCGACTATCAACGGTTCTATGCACGACCATGACTAGAATCTGTATGCTCCACTTAGGTCTTTCTTTATTCCTTATTTATCTTTATCCTTGAGTTTGGCTTAAGTGAGTGTGTCAAGTTATCCCTTTACCGTTCCTTTTTATATCCCTGTTATGAGCATTGGTCCATTACATAGTCATGTTATCCTGTTCATGTCTCTATTAGATCCTTTTCCACCATGCCTTCCTTTGGGAAAATATAAATAACGATACCCCGAATACTTCCGGGTGAAATGCTACAATGATAGATCCGCGGCGCTGCGGATGAATATCTTCTTAGGCAAGATCTATCACCGTTGATGTACCTAGTGTTATCACCGACATGGTGGTTTCACTAAGGAATGTCAACGGCACATTTCCGGGCGCCGTTATTAGAGATGGGTTCTAAACCTGTTTCTAGTGATTGCGCTTAAGAAATGCAACGTAGTCTTTGTAATTGCACCTGAGATGATGAATGAACAGAGTGGTATATTCATGTTTGTTGTGGTGTATAATTAAGATTCGTGAACAATCACTAGCATGGATGTCGGATGGGGAAACAACCAAATTGAGAATTAATTGTAGATCTTACTAAGTTATGAAACTTTCTAGTTTAAAACCTTTTGATTTGGCATTATCTTGTAATGGAAAACTAGGTCTCAATTTTTTTAAAATAAAAATAAAACAAATGAAATTTGGAAATTTAAATTTTTGAATGACCTCCGACAAACTACCAATATAAAGTCTCGTAGTTCCCAAATATCCATGAAACTTTGTAGTTTACAAGCTTTTGATTTGAGATCATCTTGTCATGGATAAACATGCAACGATTCGAGACATACATCGCCGCGTATTGGGAAAGAGCGCGTCCTGTCCATTTACTTGCTTTGATGCGTTCCGCGGGCCATGCATGTACGCATCGTCGCCGACCGCTCCGCCGGAGTGCTCACCGGGCCGCCGACTCCCGAACGCCTTTGCATTATATATTGCGAACGCACCCGTATTATGGCTGCTCACCACCTGAGGGCGGCTTTTATTCATGTCGCCGCCGCTCAAAGCTCCAAGCAAAAGCCCCCACCGCCCGGCACCGCTGCCTCTTGCCATGGAGAACCTTCCGCGGGAGTTGCTTGAGGACATTGCGCTTCATGTCGCCATGGCCGCAGAGGATCCCTATGGAGGACCTCTACAATCTGCGGGCCATCCATCGTACTGACACGAAGCGCGTGCGCGGTGCCATGCTGGACCGAGCATCCCACTAGACCGGTGTTGCAACGACGGCAGCGGCGGGTCGACGTCGACGGCGGCTACGCCTGCTCCGGCCGCTGTACTACTTCGCACGCAGTATCGCGCGAGTCTCATCACCGAGCTTCGCCAAGGTCGGCAAACCGGAGGCGTGCTTCGAGCGGGCATGTGCGCGTGTTCGTGGAAGGCCGTGACACCGTCTCGCCGCCTCGACAAGCCGGAAGAAGCCGCCAACTCAGGGGCATGCACCTGCCGCTATGTGCACGCCTTCTTTATCTTACAGGCGAACGCCCATGCGGACGACGACCATGCCCGAGAGGTGTTGTGGGAGACCCGAGGAAGAAGATACGGGCGAGGTGGCAAAAATGTTGGGGAGCTTGAACTGCCGCTTGCACTTCAACAATGCAATGGCAGTGGTGACGGACGCCATTGAAGGTAAGCAGCTTCGTCTTCCTCCTCTGGCCCAACCGGTGCCTCGCCATGACGGGCATCAGTCCAGATGGGAAGATGAGGCACACAGATTTTACTACGATCTGCAGCGGCATTGCGGAAACGATGAGTATAGTGCTAACGTGATTTTATCCACAATGCCCCTGCGAGTCACGAGGTGTACCGCGCGAATGGAGTGTAGGATTCGCGGCGAGTGTGATAGGTTAATCTCTACTGCAGGGCAGCTGGGCTCTGATCTAGAGGATGATGATGCGGTCTGAGCGAGCATCTCTGTTGTGTGCATGCATACGCGCGGTGATGCATGTATGCATTGGTTGATGTTCGATCGATCCTCTGAGTAGCAGTGATGAACCCTGAGATGTTTTAATTCGTTGTAATCCATGTGTTAAATTTATTTGCGATTCTCACCGCCGGCCACACAGCCATGGCCGCTCGGGCCGGACTCTCACCCTTCTCGCTCATTCGATAGCATAGATAGCAACGCTCTAGGTTCTGGGTACGGTGGTTGTCCTCCCGTCTCTAGAGACCTCATCTCCGGTGACATCCGCGCAAGCCGGTGTGCTTTGCCCATGTCGGAGAACTTTTCGGGGCTCAAGAATTTTAATGCGTGGTAAAAACGTAACGAATGGTCAAACGAGGGATTGTAAATAAGGCGAATGGTCAAACGAGGGATTGTAAAAGTCAAACACGGACTTTTATTTGTGGGACGGAGGGTGTATGTTACAGACCCATGCTCGAAAAAAATAGCTGTTTGGCTGATTTTGGCTGATGGCTGATTGAATAGTATTACGTGTGAGAGAGAATAAGCTAAAATAAGATAAGCGAAGTCCGTATACTCGTGTCGTCCTTCGCCCCTCGTCCGCCCAATCGGTGCCTCGCCGATCGAGACCCGGCATCGATCTTTGATGGAACTGCGCCAACGATGGCGAGACGTGCGCGCTCTTGGCGAGAGAGGTGTGTGGGATAAGCAAAGGATACGCATGCAAGGTCATGGAAAAAAAATATAAAGTTTAATTTTTGAAACCTATATTTGCTATACACACGCCAACATGAATCTATTCTCCTCCACGTACACAAGGCAATCACTCCACACTATCGACTACTGCCCCTCGTATGTTTGAGCAAGCGTTTAGAGATGGTTGCTTTAGAAATTTCTAATAGAGGGTGGAAACATCTTTTCCGTTTGTTATAATTTCCATGTCGTTGTTCAAGACATTTGGGTTTTTCGGCTTTTCGACATTTGTAATAATTGGCTGTGTACATCTCTGGATGTAGAGGCCGGATTGTATTATCCATTATCTAAAAAACTATCGACTCATTTGCCACTACCGCCTTGCTACCTGAGAAATGAGTAGGTTGGGCTCTAGCCCCCCTATCGATCAAAATTACACATAGCCCTATCGATCAAAAATATATTGTGCGCACTCGCCCGTCCTTCGTGCGTCATATCCCTACGTGTTGCCGTGGGTATGAAAAAAGAAATGTATGAGTTAGAAATCTATGACCGTTGCAGCGGTTTTCTATGATATTTGACTACGTGGCGCTTGCGGTCGTCAATGCCGAAGTTTGCACCCGAGTGTAGTACACTCATATTCATAAAAACCACATTGTGTATGTGTTCATACTTGTTTATCAGTTTGGGTATGTTTAGATACTCATATTAAGATACTCTAGATCTTACTACACGAAAAATTTCGAAGGAACCTATATTTTTTAATATATTACATAAAATGTCACTATTGTTGTATATAAAAAGTATATCCATATACTCAACGTATGAATGCATACTTAACATATATACCACCATAGATGGTCTAGTATGATCATATATACTTCATCCACATGCACTTGGTTCGGTCATATATACCACAAATCTTGAGATATACTATGGGTGTAGAAAAAAATTACCCTATATATATTTTTCTATGTTTCTTCTGTTTTGAATCTACTCCAACTCACCACCACATACCGCCCACGAACCACTCACGAGTTAACCGACCCTTCTCCTTCACTTGCCACCGGGCCCCGCCTACCCCACCCAAGCCATATACACATGCCACCCAAAAGTCCACACGATTGCACTACCACCCCGGGCCCCACCCCATTCCACGCACACACCAACCAAAAATCAAACCCTCTCCCTCTATTCTCTGTCAAAAAAAAAAAAATTGCCCTCACATACCAAGAAACCCGAGACCGAAAAACCAAAACCCGCAGATACCCGCCTCATGGATACGCAAAAAGATACGCATGCAAGGTGTGTCATGTGGAACTGTGGATATGATGAGCACGTCCCATGGAAAAAAAATATAAAGTTTAATTTTGAAACCTACTTGCTCTTTGTATACACACGAGCAAATGGAGCCGCCCTCGCGTTTCACCACTCGTTTGTCACTCGACCTCTTCGCCCGACAAAGACCGCCCACCGTGTACTAGTAATAATCCCAACTCATCACTCTCGGTTTGTTCGGTACGCCAACGCTGCTTTTCTCTCACAAGTCACAACAAATCGATCGGCACCAAAGCAAGCCCGGCCCGGCAAGACATTTCTGCCCTCCATCTCGCATCATCGAGCGAGAACACATTCATCTTCCTTTCCCCGGACCCCGGCGCGGGCTTCCCGAGGAAAACCGTGCCCCGAGCCCCCCGAGCCATCTTTGCGGAACCTTCCGTAGGAGTTGCTTGAGGGCGTTGCGCTCCGCGTCGGCATGGCCGCCGGGGATCCTATGCAGGCCCTCTACAATCTCGGGCCACCACTACCTGGACACGAAAAGCGTGCCGCGGCGCCATCTTGACCGGAGCATCCCACTAGACCGGTGCTTTGCGACGACGGCGGCGGGTCGGCGGCTACGTCGGGCGTCGGGCCTGTACTACTACTACGAGTTCCGCGCGAGTCTCATCAGCGAGCTCGCCGAGGTCGGCAACCCGGGCGTGCCCGAGCGAGCATGTTCGCCGTGTTCGTGGAAAGGCGCTGCACCGTCTCGCCGCCGCCGGCTTACCGGAAGAAGCCGCCAACTTCGGGGCATGCACTTTCGCCGGTATGTGCATGCTCTTCTGCTCTAGGCGAAACGTCGCCGCCGCCGATGACGACCGTGCTCGGGCGGTGTTGCGGGGCTGGGCGCGACACGGCGGCGGCGATGGCTGCACCACGGAGGACCGCGAAAATGCGTAGAACTCCGAGAGCGGGCGATGGAAGTGTTGCGAGGAACGACTTGTTGGTGGCGCCATATGCGGAGAGAGCGATATCTTCGTCTTCCTCAGACGGCACAACACATTGCCTCGCCAGGCGGGCATCGGTGCACATGGGGAGACTACTGCGGCACCCATTCGAATGGGGGCACGGCCTATGGCATACAAACCCCCTTCTGCACCGAGGGAGTGTAGGATCCGCGCCCGAGTGTAGTAAGTTCTTCCGTGTTGCACGATGGGCGGTGGAGTTGCAATCGAATCTATATTACTTTTGGTACGTGATGGTTGATGTATATATGTGGTAATTCGTGTTATTATCACGTTTGCGATGGTGAGACCTTCAGGGCTCAAGAACCCTAATTTTTCTTTTTACTCTGTGGTCAAAACTTGTAACTAGTCTTTCTCCCTCATAGTAACTCCAAAAATTATGGTTTTGTTTCTAAATTTTTTTTGTCAAATCATGCTCTATCGAGGCGATTGTATTCTTACTTCTATTACTATTGTCATGTTTCATCGATAACATTTCAATTTCAAATTTCAAAAGTTACAACTCCCAACATCAATTTTGGAGCACCTAATGATTTTAATAGAAGAAATATTACAGACGAGCCTTGGGATAGTACGTCACTAGCTGGATACCGCCGCCGGAGTGCACCGCCCGGCGGCCCGCTCATAAAATCCCACGTCCATGCACCGGGCTACGCACTGCTCACCAGCTCCCCGCCGCACAAAACATAGCTAGAGCGCGCTCGAAGCTTCCACCAAAAAGCCCCCGCCCGCGCGCCGTCTCGCGCCATGGAAAACCTTTCGCGTGACATGCTTGTAGAGATGCGATTCGAGTCATCAAGGACGCCCGCGGATCCCATGGAGGGCCCTCGCCAATCTGCCCGGCCACATGTTCGCGCAGATGAAAGCGCCGTCGCGGCGGCCCCACCCCGGGGCCGGAGCATCCGACTAGACCAGATGTTTACGTACCCGCCGGCCGCGGTGGGTGTCGCTCGAGGATCGCGAGAGTCTTGTCACCAAGCTCGCCGCCGTCGGCAACCCGGATGTGTGCTTCATAGCCGGCATGAAAGTCTTTGTCGAAGGCCGCTGCACCGTCATGCCATCGCTCGAGATCTTTGCGGCGCGCGCCCCGCGTCGTGGCATGAAACCGCCAAGTATGTTCTTGCTCTTGTGCTCTCACAGGGGCCAACACCGGTGTCGTGGGCGGCGACGACTATGCCCGGCGGCCGCTGCGGAGATCGGCGGCGACCGCCGCAAATGCCGGGATGTGGAAGAACATCAACTATACTTCGGCCCGCCCGAGAGGCATGGAGCGATATGGTGGCCTACTTGGCAGCGGCGCGTATACCGGAAGAGTGGTGTCGCCTATAGCCCAAATGGTGCCTCGCCATGACGGGCATCCGTGCAGCCAGGCCGAGCGGTGCTGCCGTAGTCGCGTCTTGGGTGATGTGTGTTGCGTGTTCTGCAGCGAGGAGTGCAGGATCCGCGACGAGTGTCAGAGGTTCTTCGCTCAACTTAATCTTTTGCCGTGGTTGGTGATCTTCTTACGATCAAACTTTCTATTTCTGCTCTAGATGGAGACCTCGATCGAACAAACTTAATTCCTCCATAGCTTTTGGTGCGTACGTGATGCTTGATGTCGATCCTGTGTATGTGCGCGTGATGGTGAGAACTGAGAATTTTTTCTTAGTTGTGATTAATTGTGAATTTGTGATGTATACAGTGGGAGTTACTCCCTCTGTCCCATGGAGTTTGTCTTTTTTTGAATTTCATATGTTGGACCATCCGTCTTATTTAAATAATTAATCAATATTCAAGTATCTATATTTGATAAAATAAGAAAATAAATTATATTTATGTAAAAATTTGAATAAGACGACGCATCGAAAAAAAGATGGCACGGAATCGAGGGGACGATGGCGGGCGTTAAGCCCGCGAGATCTCCACGCAAAGGATACACCCTACACGCACGCACCGTGCAAAGGTTACGCGACGCGCTCTATCAAAAGGCGTTGGTATTCATTGGCGCGCCTAGGCGTAACACTCTTTACGCTTAATGAAAAACGCGCCTAGGCGTGCTCTTGAAAAAATTTGGCGCTGTCGCGAAAAATAAGCTGTACTAGATGAATTTTACGCGCGCGGCGGCGTGGTCTCGAAAAATAAGCTATAGTACACACCGGTCATATCGCCGCAAGCCTCTCCCGCCGCTCACTAAAAAAAAACGTGGCTGCACGGGAACGCACCCGCCCGGCGCCACCCGTATTATTGCCGCTATTCACCTCCGCCCGCCGCGCTCAAAGTTTCGACAAAAAGCCCCCACCGCCCATTGCCTCGAGCCATGGAGAACCTTCCACGGAGTTGCTTGAGGACATTGCGCCGCCCGCGTCGCCATGGCCGCGCAGAGGATCCTATGGAGGACCTCTACAATCTACGGGCCACCTGTACCGGACACGGGCGTGCGTGCGGCGGGACATCTCGGACCGGAGCATCCCACTAGACCGGCTGCAACGACGGCGGCGGGTCGGCGCCGACGGCTACGTGCGGGCGGACGCTGTACCACTCGCGCAAGTACCACGCCGAAGTCTCATCGACAAGCTCGCCGGGGTCGGCAACCCGAGGGCGTGCCCGGCGGCGGCATGTTTGCCGTGTTCGTGGGAAGGTCGCCTCACCGTCTCACCTCTCGACAAAAGCTGAAACAAGCCGACCGACCCGGGCCATGTGTCGGCCCGGACCGTGCACGCTCTTCTGCTCTACAGGCGGAACGCCACCGCCGCTGATGACGACCATGCCCGAGCGGTGTTGCGGGAGATCCTGCCCGACACGGCGGCGGCGACGACGCCGGCCGACTCTAGAGTAAACCGCCGCGAAGCACTTCAGACAGGCAATAGAAGTGTTGAACGACGTTGTGCCCTGCTATCAAGAGTGGCAGCATCCTCCTCCTCTGGCCCAACCGGTGCCTCGCCAGGACGGGCATCAGTGCATATTGGGAGACAACTGCGGCGCCCTGGAGGAATGGGGGCCACCGCTGCGGTGGGTGTACTGCAGCGAGGAGTGTAGGATCCGCGTCGAGTGTGGTATGTTCTTCATTTCTACAGCGTTGGTATAAGCAGCAGGCCGGTCTATATATGTGTGTGTGTGTCTCTGTGTGTACATTTATCTATAGCTTAGCTCTCTAGCTACATGATCTAGATCGATCAAACAGCTTTTGCTAGCTTTTGGTTGTGTGCATGCATGGATTGGGTTGATGTTCGATTGATTCTCTGAGTAGCATGCCGTGATGAACACTGGTGAGATGTTTTAATTCGTTGTAATCCTTGTGTTATATTTCTCTAAATCATGTGCTTGCGTGGATGTTTGATTGCAAAATGAAATGATGAGTGAACAGAGGCGACAATGGTGTATTCATGTGTTAAATTTATTTGCGATTCTCCGGGCGCCGCCACGCAGCCATGGCCGCCCGTGAGCACCTCGACGTGGCTAGCTAGCCGCCTCGGGCTGAACTCACATGGTCACACCCTTCTCTAACTAGCTTGGAACCTCGAGGCTCGTCGGCTTGAGGTTATGCACGTGCCGCTGACGTCGCCTTTAGAACGCCCGCCGCGTGCGCTGTCGCCGCCTCGAACATCGCCATGTCCGCCGCCGCGTTCGATCGTTCTCCGCGATGGCAACCCCTCTCCGACCCGCCCTCGCCTCGACCGTGTGTTCAAAGGAATTTACGCTGCGTTCGTTGCTGGTGCTTTCCATAACGTCTATTTGACCTCGGCTTGTCGTCATTGGCCTGAAAGTCGATCCCCACTCGCCGCACCCGCCACCGTCGGTGTCGAGCTCTCGGTAGGAGCCTAAACCCGCTCATCCAATAGCGCATACTAGTAACACTAGGTTATGGGGATCACGGTGGTGGTCCTCCCGTCGCAAGAGACCTCATCTCCGCTAACATCCGCAAGACGCCGCCAATGCCGCCACGTCGGAGACCTTCGGGCTCAAGAACCCTAATTTTTTTTTTTAATGCGTGGTCAAAACTTGTAACTAGTCTTTCTCCATCATAGTAACTCAAAAAATGATGGTTTTTCTTTCTAAATTTTTGTCAAATCATGCTCTATCGGCGATTGTATTCTTACTTCGATAACATTTCAATTTTAAATTTCAAAAATTACAACCCCAAACATCAATTTTGGACCACCTAGTGATTTTAACAGAAAGAAATCTTACAGACGACCGTTGGGATAGTACGTCCGAAAAAAAAAAAAGCCGTCAAGCTCATTCCATTGTAGCTGTTCCGCTGGTCGCTTTCTTGATCCGACGACGTCGCGGTAACATTGTTCACAGAGTTACACATGTCTCAGCGTTTATGAAACTACGAGAGACATTTCTAAGATTTGTGAACAAAGTCACTAGCACTATGTTGGATGGGGAAAAACTAAAATAAGAATTGTAGACCTTGCTAAGTCCTCAAAACTCTTTTAGTTTAGAACTTTTGATTTGACATTATCTTGTAATGGAAAAGTAGGTCTCAAATTCAAAAAAAAAAAATGAAATTTAAATGTTTTAAAGTGACGTCGGATAGACAAACCACCAACATATATCTTGTTGGCGGTCATTATCAAGCATTTAATACCGCCAACTCAGGTTCATTCCAAGGGAAATAAACAATCTCATGGTGCATATGCATTTATTTCTAACCTAGTTCCACTTGTATTGGTAGAAAACATGTTTTGCGGGTATAAAAGTGAAAACAGGTACAAATACGCCTAATCAACAATGAAAGCACGTAACCGAGGATTGCGCCTTGTCAAGAGGAGGGCCAACAACCGAATCGGGCAAAAACGGGCCGATGCACCTACGGGGAATGAACTAAAATGGGCCAGAAGTGACACGCCAAAGCCTGGCTCGAACCGGCAAAACTGGGCCGGCCGCCCCCCGCGGGCGGCCGGCGCAGCACGGCCCGATCCCCGCCGTGGCTTTTGCCGACTTTCACATGCCGAAATGTTGAGGCGGTTGCATGTGGTGCAAAACTCGTTTGGTGCCAATTCTTCCCGCCAAGAGCACCCTAAATATGGCCTCCCTCCATGTATAAATAGAGGGCACACCCCCTCTCAAAACACCATCACACACACATCATCACATTGATCATCATACACATCATTACACTCCATTCACACACTCCACTCCATCACATTTAGTACACATTGGAGTAGAGGAAAGGAGCCAAGTTAGAAGTAGGAGTGAGAGAGGAGGAAGTGTGGAGAAGAGGAGTAGCGACCCCTCTGCCTCAGGCCGACGGAGTTCCGAATCTGTCGGCTCCCGCCTCCGCACTTGTACCTCTACGGATCATCCTACTGATTTGAGTAAGAGATCCGTGTTCTATCTCCAGTAATTATCTTCGAGTTTAAATTATTACTTTAATTATACGTTCACCGGTTCGTTGTTTACCATATCGGTAGATGCTCTAGTAGAGGACTCGATGAAGACGGATGCTCCCGCCAACGCTAGAGTACGTGATAAGTAGTGTAGACGTGGGTGTCTAAACTACAAGTCACCCTCGCTTACCAATCAGTCCACGGTAGTGAGGTAGGCGGCAGTGGTGACAGCCCCTGCTCGACCTTAGTATTCCTCCACGTCCGGTTGTGCGGTAGTCTGGAGGCCGGACCCTTCTGGCAGACCAGGGGAGAGCCGGTGGCTACGTGAACGTATAAGAAAAGAAGTAATTTGGCTTTAGGATAATCCTCTGTAGTAGAAACTCACTACCCAGTTCACCCTTTCCATCTTCCTCCTGGTAGCTAGTCGAGCCCGACTTAACGCCCGTTCCTCGTGGAAATCGATACCCCGAACACTTCCGGTGAAGTGCTACAACGGTATTTCCGCGCGCTTGCGGACTATTTCCTTTACGCTAAGAAACACCAACAAACATTTCGGCGCCGTTGCCGGGGAACGGTTGTCGTTATAGTCTTCGAACCTAGTCTACCCGTGTATCCTACATTATCCATTTCCACCCCGCCATTAAAACAAAAATCTAAAAAAATTATGGAGCACTCAACTATTGCAAAACTCGCTGCGCTCCGAAAGTGGCGAGCTCTTAGAACGCCCATCTTCTTCGGCCCATCACAGCTTCGAGTTATGAGCTCATGCGCCCTACTGGCCATGGTTCGATCAATCCTTCTCGGGTTATGATTACGAAAATCCATACCATCACCCGAGGGAGTTCGAGCAACTCGCGTGCTTGCCTCACCATTGAAGGCATGTCACAAGACACGTTGAGGTGGAAGCTATTCCCTTTCTCACTTGAAGAGAGAGCGAAACAATGGTTCGACCACAACGTAGGGAAGGTAGAAGGTGATTGGGAAGAATTAAGGGCAAGGTTTTGCCAAGCTTTCTTCCCTATATCCTGAATTGCTTCCCTCCGTCAAGAGATAATCTGCTTCCAACAGGGAGAGAAGGAGTCGTTAGGTGCAGCCTGGGGACGATTCTCAATTTTAATGAGGTCCGGTCCGTAACTATCCATTCCCACCCATGTGCCGCTTCAAAGATTTCCCGGCTAGGTTTGACTAGAGAGTCCCGCCCTCTACGCTTAGACACGGCCGCCAGAGGGTCGTTTACACAAAAACCACGAGGAAGGGGAAGCCCTTTTAGACCGAATTCTTGAAAACACCCCTCCTCTAGAACCCGTCCGTGTTGAGCCGATGTCCGAAGAGGTTTCGTCGCTTCAAGCCGAACCTCTCGAAAATACCGCACCAAACCAAAGGAGGAACCCCTTCGGGAGACCTCCCGTATATCGAGGACGTATTTCTTGATGATTTTGGAAATACCTCAAAATACGAAGCCTGGTAAAGAGACCACCAGGTTCTGTCACCCCTAGAGAACCTTTTAAGCAATCGACTCTCTACGAGTCAATCATGGGGTTAACATCTTTCATGAGTAGCGAATGGGTACACGAGAATGAGTCATCTTCTCAAGAAATTCGATTCGTACTCCCTCCCCCCATTCAATGCACGATAAAAAGAAAACAGAAAACCGAGTTGTATAACCCAACCGTGGGCATTAACATCATGTCGAAATCTATGCCCAAACTTATTTTGAGGAAGAGAAACGCCGGCCCACAATAAAAACTTTTAGAGCCGATATGCGTTCAACTCTCCAAGGGTTGGGGGTTTTACATAATGTTTCTCTTTACCATGAAGGTGTCGAATGAGCCTTGATTTTCACATCTTTGACATTGAGGATTTCGACATTCTAATTGGCCATCCCCTAGAAAAATTATTCGATTCACCAAACACGGGGAGTTAGATGTCAAATTAGGTAGGGACACGCTCACGCTACCCATACAAAAATCCAAAAACACAATAGTTGAACCCCTGTCCCCCATAACGACCATAGAGGTGGTGTCAAAAATACCTTTGAAACTCCTCGAAGAATCCTTAGAAAAAGACTCCAAAATCTTCATTGAAGAAATTAGTGAGATAGATGAATTTATCGATCTCCCTAAAGAAGAAGAAACGACACCACCTCCCATTGAGCTAAAAGCCCTTCCTCGATGGATTACGCTATGTTTTCCTAAACAATGACAAAAATGCTCCCAGAATCATCGCTGATAAATTAACCGACGAGGAGTCATCCAAATTGATCAAAATACTAGAAAAACATAGGACGGTCTTCGGGTATTCATTGCATGATCTAAAAAGGGGTAAGCCCAACACTCTGGCAGACATCGCATACCTATTGACCCTTCCAAGACCCCATCACGTGAACCCCAAAGAAGGCTCAATAATGCGATGCGTGAAGTCATGAAGAAGGAAGTTCTCAAACTTCTTTGCGCCGGATAATTTATCCTCGTACCACACAATGATTGGGTTAGCCCAATCCATGTGGTAGGAATGATGGTCGTTGAGAACTCTAAGAACTAACCCATTCCACTGAGGCAAGTCACGCTGGGTGGAAGAATACCCGATTTCTATCCACCATGATGACCGTGAAGCAAGACACCTTTCACATACCCATTTGGGTCTCTAGAGCTTGTCTCGCCTCTGCCCACGTGCTCCTACGAGGATCCCAACCTCCTCTTGGTCCATGTTCACAGACTCTTTAAGAGGATGGTTGTGTCTTCGTGTATCACAAGTTTTGTCGATCTCATAGTAGCACGATGGCGCTAACCTTGCAGCTTGATCTTTAACGGTCATTGCTTAGTGGAGAAGCTAGGAACTTCACCACCTTTGATAAGTCGCAAGAAGAATTCCCACGGTCGAGCTTATGACCATCAACAAAGCACCACCGGGAGATACCCCTGGACTATCATAAAAAAGCTCTTTCTCTTATTAATAAAAGCAAGAACATGTTATCAAGTTAGTATGCACCTTCGGGTATTCTTGTTGCTAACCATTTCTGGTGGAGAATGACTAAGAAGAACAAAGGGGCAAACGCTGCTTGAAAACATGAGGGCAACATCAACAAGAAACTTTGATGCCCATGGGTGATGGAACATGCTCAAGAGGAGACCCAGACCTACACACTTGACTTTTGCACAAAAGTCTAAGTGTGGGGGAAGATGGTGACAATCTCAAGTTTCATCCACCAAGGGGTCATATAAAAAAATGATGATGGAGAATAAAAGGTGATGTCAGCCCAACCTTGCTGAAAAAAAAAAAAAAAAAGAGAAAAAGGTTTGAAAAAGAGAGAGAGAGAAAGATAGAAAGAAAGAAAAAAAGAAGAAAGAGAGAAAAAAAAAATATAAAAGGAAAGAAAAAAAAAAAAAGGGACACATGAAGGTCCCACACACACAAAAAAAAAAGAGAAGAGAGGAGCAGGGCCGGGCCTCGCATGGTTACAAAACATAGTAGTGTGTTGCCCGACTCCACCCGTCATTGCCTCAACAAGCAAAGAAGGGCTCTCTCTTGATCCCTTGCCGCTACCAAGGCCCATGGTCCGCACACACAAAGTTGTGTGTGTGAGTGTGTGGCCTAGCCTTGAGAAGCACCGACAGAGCCATCATGCAAGCCGCAAACCAAAAACTTCAATGTTTCGTCCATAGATGCTGCCAAGAAGTATATTCAGTATGCAAAGAAAATAAATATTCACCAAGTCTCTTCACTCATATTTTCGTCTCCATGGAAATAGAACTTTATGCTTCCTATACCATGTCACATGCTTCAAGTTTGGGTGTACCTACATGGATACATGTAATACATTCATAGGTCTTTTAAATTAAGCATGGTGCTTAGGTTAAAAATGATCTTCTTTAATTAAACTTTGACATGGTGTCGAATTTGGTTAATGAACTTAGAGCTTTGTTGTCATGATTTATGGAAATATCTTATGCTGAGATGAATCAAGGCTATGCTTTCAATGCTTCACTTATGTTAGCCTTGCTTGAGTAATTGATGCTATGGTGAACAAAACAAAATAAAATAAAATAAAATAAAATAAAGGCCCCACGGTGTTCATGCCGGGCTGAGCCATGTGTTTGTTTTTGTTTTCTTTTCTTTGTTCAAATAAACAGTACAAGAATAAGTGTGGGGAGATCTCTCAAGCATTCAATCACACTTATCCGGGATCTCCTCAACACAAGACACAAAACACCGAGCAATTCACGATAAAAGAAGGACAAGACGAATGACTACCATTACTCCTTCCTCTTCAAAAATGGTGGTTTGCACAACTCTCTCTCTTGCTTGCTCTCTTGCTCTCACATGTGCTAAAAGTTTTAAAGTTTAATTTCGAACATATCAAAAAAGACAAAACTTTTGATGCTCCATCTCTAGTCTACCAATTGAGAAATGGCATGCATACTCTTTATTCCTCGCCAAAACCATACTTTGTTGAGCAACTATCCTTTAGGGACCCCATGCTTATCTAAATAATTGATCTTTGTGATATGGTAGAATAACTTGACGCTTGCTCTCTTTTGCAATAAGACTTGGTTTTATCTTCAAAAATTTAAAATAAAGCATGCTCATGGTTTGACTTAGCCAAATCCTACCAAAGCCAAATCCAAGTGTTGAATATCCACTATAGCTACTTCCCATCAGATTGAGTTTTGTCGGGCCCGTTGATCCACGTTGAGAGAGGCTCATACTCCCAAGATCGAAAAACACGTACACCCACACATACACGCCCGGTTCTCACAATGAGAATTGCGCACAACATGCATCATACCATCCACCAAATAAATACTCCATTCTTTATACCATGATCATCTCCTGTTATCAAAAAGAATGCGAGAGAAAGATACAAAGCCTGCGAAAAAAGAAAAGAATAAGCGATGAAAAAATGGACACGTGTCCAAGGGCGAGTAGAGCCCACATCTCAAAAAAAAAAAAAGAAGAGACGTAAAGAAAAGTAGCCTGTATCTCTCCAAAAGCATACAAAAAAAAAAAGGGAAAGAGATCATGAGTCAAGGAGTAACCACAAAGAAAATATATCATCAATATTCTCCACACACTTTTGCACATTTCGATCTAAGGGTATGGCACCTCTTTCCAACGATCCAGAGCTTGACCCGACAAAACATACAGAGGTACGTATGCATCACTCCACTCAAAGATCCACAAAACCCTGCAAAATAGGATGAGTGAGAGTGATACAAACAAGAGTGCTTTGAGAGGAAAATTCAAATAAGAGTGACTTTGTGAGAGTCAATACCACAAAAGAGCAATGCTATTTCTTTCAAAAATTCAAAAACTTACCAAGTCTTTGCGCATGAGTAGTAGCAAGAAGATAGAAGTTCATGCCGTTCCATTGCTCAATTATTCTAAGATAGCTTGGTAGCCACCATGAATGCTCACAAAGCAGTGTAAGGCTTGGAATAACCTGTATGCAAGCTTACATCTTGGAGATTGAACCACTTTAGTCCTCGCGGCCTTCACTTTCGAGGGCGAGTAAAAGCCAAGTGTGGGGGAGTTGTTGGCGGTCATTATCAAGCATTTAATACCGCCAACTCGTGTTCATTCCAAGGGAAATAAACAATCTCATGGTGCATATGCATTTATTTCTAACCTAGTTCCACTTGTATTGGTAGAAAACATGTTTTGTAGGTATAAAAGTGAAAACAAAACAAATACGCCTAATCAACAATGAAAGCACGTAACCGAGATTGTGCCTTGTCAAGAGGAGGGCCAACAGTCCGAATCGTGCAAAAACGGGCCGATGCACCTACGGGGGAATGAACTAAAATGGGCCGAGAAGTGACACGCGAAAAGCCCCGCTCGAACCGGCCAAACTCGGGCCGGCCGCCCCGGGCGGCCGGCGCAGTAGTGCGGCTCCGATCCCGCCGCGGGTTTTGCCGACTTTCACATGCCGAAATGTTGAGGCGGTTGCATGTGGTGCAAAACTCGTTTGGTGCCAATTCTTCCCGCCAAGAGCACCCTAAATATGGCCTCCCTCCATGTATAAATAGAGGGGCACACCCCCTCTCAAAACACCATCACACACACATCATCACATTGATCATCATACACATCATTACACTCCATTCACACACTCCACTCCATCACATTTAGTACACATTGGAGTAGAGGAAAGGAGCCAAGTTAGAAGTAGAAGGGAGTGAGAGGGAGGAAGTGTGGAGAAGAGGAGTAGCGACCCCTCTCCTCGGGCGTGCACGGAGTTCAACCTCTCGCCGGCTCCCGTCTCCGCACTTGTACCTCCACGGATCATCCTACTTGATTTGAGTAAGAGATCCGTGTTCTATCTCCGATAATTATCTTCGAGTTTAAATTATTACTTTAATTATACGCTCACCGGTTCGTTGTTTACCATATCGGTAGATGCTCTAGTAGAGGACTCGATGAAGACGGATGCTCCCGCCAACGCTAGAGTACGTGATAAGTAGTGTAGACGTGGTGTCTAAACTACAAGTCACCCTCGTTTACCAATCACCCACGGTAGTGAGGTAGGCGGCGGTGTGGTGACAGCCCTGTTCGACCTTAGTATTCCTCCACGTCCGGTTGTGCGGTAGTCCGGAGGCTCTGACCCTTCCTCGCGAGACCGGGGAGAGCCGGTGGCTACGTGAACGTATAAGAAAAGAAGTAATTTGGCTTTAGGATAATCCTCCTCAGTAGTAGAAACTCACTACCCAGTTCACCCTTTCCATCTTCCTCCCCGGTAGCTAGTCGAGCCCGACTTAACGCCCCGTTCCCCTGTGGAAATCGATACCCCGAACACCGATTGTAGTTCTCAATTATGAAACTTCATAGTTTACAACCTTTTGATTTGAGTTGAGATCATCTTGTCATGGAAAACATGTACACTCTCGTCCCACAAATAAAAGTCCGTTTTTGACTTTTACAATCCCTCGCTTGACCATTCGCCTTATTTAATTTTTTTATGCAAATAATAAAATAATTAAATGATTATAAAAGTATCTCTAACGATAAAATAAATCAAAACAAAATATCTGAATTTTTTAAAACATTTTGAATAAGATGAATGGTCAAACAAGGATTCTAGAAGTCAAACACGGACTTTTATTTGTGGGACGGAGGGTGTAGTCGTTTGAAAACATTTTGTACTCCGTATCTTATAGACGAGCATTGGGATAGTGCACCGGGCCGCGAGCCGGCGCGCTCTTTACTAGTACTAGTTTACTAGTACAAGATGCGTCCGCACACCCAAGCACCCGCATTATTGCTGCTCACCAACCGACCGCCGGTACGCCGTTCAACTCACCGCCTCCGGTGGCCAGCGACCATAGCTAGAGGGCGCCGAGCTTCCACCAAAAGCCCCACCGCCATGCGCCGCCTCGCGCCATGGAAAACCTTCCGCGTGACATGCTTTTGCAGAGATTGCGATTCGAGTCGTCAAGGAAGCCGCAGATCCCATGGAGGCCCTCGCCAATCTGCCGGGCCACATGTTCGCGATGAAAGCGCCGTCGGCGACCGGGTGGGACGGAGCATCCGACTAGACCGGTGCTGCACCGCGGTCGGCGGACCGCGGGTCACCGTGTACTACCGCTCAAGTATCGCGAGTCTTTGCACCCAACCTCCTCGCGTCGGCAACCCGGAGGCGCGCATTTCATAGCCGGCATGAAAGCCATCTTCGCCGAAGGTCAGCCGCACCAACAACCCGGTTACCCCGATCTTGCGGCCAATGCTGGCCGCCGCTTAGGGGCATGAAGCCACGACTATGTTCTTGCTCTTGTGCTCTACAGTGGCTAACACCGTGCCGCCGGACGACGACTATGCCCGGCTGGTGTTGCGGATATCAAGGCGACAACCCGCAGAACGGCCGGGACGTGGAAGACCATCAAGTGTAGTCGGCCCCCCCGACATGCATGGAGTTTTAGGTTGGGCGACTTGGCGAGCATATACCGTAAGAGTGGCGTACATCCCGTCCATATAACCCAAATGGTGCCTCCCCATGACGGGCATCGGTCACAACCCGGCCAAAACGGTGTGGCCGTCCCCTCGCGTCTCGGTGGTGTCTTTGTGGTCCGTGTTCTCGCGGCCGAGGAGTGTAGGATCCGCGACGAGTGTATGAGGTTCTTCGGTCCAAATCAATCTTTTGCGGTAGATATCAATGGCGAGCACGGCTATCATTCACGTTGTTTCGTGGTTTGTGATCTTCACACAATCAAACTTTCTATTTGTAGTGCTAGGCGGCACCGATCTATTGCTACCTCCTCTTTCTCCGGATGGTGTTGTCGATCAAACAAACCGAATTGGATAGCCTTTGGTGCGCATTATGATGGTTGATGTTCTCGATCGAGCAGATTAATTTGATCGATCATATACATGGTTTATGTTGAAAAGATCCTCGAGTAGGAGTATGCATGAAAACGAGATATTTTATTAGTCGTAATCATGCAATGTGTTATATTTTTTCCAAATTTGTCTTTTTTGGATGTCCTTCTCCTCTCTTCCTCCTCCCCCCCCCCTCCCTCTGTGAGTTGTTCTTCCTATAGAAAGCTCGTGGATATGTGATTCTCTCGTGGGGAAGGGGGTGGCCGCCCGGGCGCTAGGGTTGGCCGGAGCTCGCTAGGGCCAGCGGGGTGGTGGCTAGTGGCGGGGAGCCTGAAACGAGAGGGCGGCGAGACGAAGAAGATAAACAAGCATCGGCTATCCGCACTCGTGTTTCTCTATTTACTACTTCTTCTATACGGAGTAGTATGTACATCCTAGTCATCAAGATTCCCTTCTTTATCTCTACTCTAGACCAACTACAATCAGTGGGGCCCCTCTTGGTATTTATTAAGTGCTAAAAAGAATATGAAGGATTCCGCATAGCGCCACGTAACACCTACCATTGTAGCTTTTCCCTAGGAGAGTTTTCTAGAGTATCGTATCCACAGGGAAGCGTTGGCTAAAGAATCTAATAAGTCACAATCATGCATCTACTAACTAAGCAAACCACTAACTAAAGTGAGGGGGTAAATGGTAAATGATAGGAGTTATATATAATATCAATCACACAAGAGAATTCCTAATGATAAATGCGTAGCAGCACTTTGAGAGGACAACGGAAGAGATCTAGGTTCCTATGTACTTCTCTATTACTTAGGTTCTATGATAGTAATTACACTAATGGACTTTGGAGCAACAGATCCGTCCCAACTCTCGAAAAAGACTGGGAAGAAGGTAGTTGGGAGAAGGCTGCCAAAAGCTCTCTGAAAAACACCAATCCGAACGTGGTGGACTACATCGCCTATCGTGGTCATCACCCCCCGAGGCTACCACAACTATCCGTGGATTTGGGCAACCTCGGGTAACCTATAGCCTAGACACCAAGTCTACACTATCGATTACCACTCTAGCTACCTAGAATAACTAGAGCCCTCAATACGAGCGGAGATCCCATGCAATAGCATAACAACTATACTTAACCAAATATAATGTGAAAGTAAATAGAGAAGATAAATATATAAATCATAATGTCTTACAAAGGAAGAATACAAAACATACCAAACTCTGTAGATTCCTCCAGAACCGGAGCATAGCTCCACTCTCCCTAACTCTCTAGTTGCTAATCTACTACATTGGAGAGTCTAGCCCTAATTCTCTAGTGGAGAGGTTGTCCTCACATTGGGACACCTCCAAGACCAACAGGTCAGGGGATAATGAATGGAATGAATTAGAATGAATTAGGGTTTCACCCTAGGGGCAGGGGGTCTCCTTATATAGCCCTAGGCGATGCACGACAGCCATTGGATCAAACCGACCTTGAAAGACGGCCTAGATTGCTCCTCAATGGCGGTGACAACCGACCTACGGCGGGCCCTAAGTGGGCCCCACACAGGCGGCCGCCGCCGCCATGGGCCAGGGCGGCCGCGGTCCCCCTTTGGGCCTTCGGCCCAAACCACCACGGTTTGCGTAGATCTCGTCGATAGCTTTCCGAGAGAGGGGTGGTTCACTGAAAAACGGAGTCCTGGATGAGAAAGTTATGGCCGTTTTAGTGAACTCTACTCTGCAGCTTGATATCTTTTGATTCTCGGACTCGAATATAGCGATCAATATATCCGTTTCGATCGTCCTCGACAAGATCTTTGCAATGGTTCCATCTTGGAATATGTTTAGAACATGTTTATGCTTCATATGCCTTGCAAACTCTAGGCTTTTCCCTGTTTAATCCCTAAAAATATATAAATCACCAAAACTCATGAAATTATGTTAGTCAAGCCCCTAAACTATGTTGATATTCATTTTAATCCCTTATTTTAGTTTTAAAAATGTTTATATTTTTATGCTATAAGAGATATCAACACCTACTTATAATTTTATCTAAATATATATTCATCGAGATCTAGTTTTGAAGGATTAATTGAAATGAATTCAATGGTGTAATCTAGTTTTTAAGGTACAATAGTTTACATAGTGGGCCCCGCCCTAGCGCATGCACCGTCTCCGCACTCTCTCGTGTGCCTCTCGCTGCTCATCCGACGTGGCCCCGTGGCGTACTACACACGGAAGGCCTCGATTCCCCGGCTAACTTGAGCCGGTTCTCGTTGGGTGGCGTAGGTTCCCGCACCCATTAGCGACAAATTTTGACCGCCGTCTTATTCAAATTTTTATATAAACATCATCCATTTGATGTGACTTAGTTTATTATTAGAGATACTTTAATAATAATTTATTTATTTCCTAAATTGTATAAATAATTTGAATAAGACGAGAGGTCAAACATGATGTCTTAGAGTCAATATGGTGAATTATTTTGAGATGGAGGGAGTATTGTATAGTATTTTTTTTTCGCGCCTAAAATATAGGCGAGCCAGTTCGGCTAATTTAATAGTATTCTCGTGAGAGAGAATAAGCTGAAATAAGCCGAAAAAAAGGAGCCTGTGAGGAGTAGTAGGCGCCCTTGCGTGTTGTCGTCTTCCCCCGCGGTGCCTCGCCGTTCGAGCACCGTGCGGTGCGCATGGCACCGCAATCGGGGAGCACGGCTCGCACCAAGGATTGGACCGAACGACAATGGCGGCGCACGTGGGCCCTATCCTACATTGAGCCATACGCAAAGGATTCGCATGCAAGGCTAGACATGGGCCCTATCCTACAGCCGAGGTGTGTAGGATTACGCAAAGGATTTTGCATGCAAGGATTCGCATGTAAGGCCCTATAGGGCCTATACACGCCCCAGTTAAGGAGCCGTGTGGTGGAAAAGGCTCTCGTGCTCTACAAGAATACGGGTGCCGCCAACGACGAGGTATTTTGATGATGATTTTTATATTCCCGAACTGCTTGACCAAAACATCCTTACTTTTTTATTGGGACTCGGCGCGCCTACCGGCGGTTCATTATTGCTTCCGGGGGCCGTGTGGCGTAAGCGCCGGTTTCCCCTGCTTTGCGCGTGCCGAAGGCCAAGAGGCCGGCTACCCGAGAGGGCAAGGAGGGCGGAGCGAGGAAGATGAAGGGCAAGAGGTCGGCAACACCGCTAGACGCGATGGCGGCATGGATGCCGCGACAACGCAGCAAAGCCCGCCCGCAGCCGCCGGAGAATCGCCGCGGGCAACAGATCCTCCAAATACGCATCATGTAGGGAAAGAAGGAGTATCAAGAAGTAAGGTACATGGATCTTTCGCCGCTACCGCCGCAAGTTCCGGCAGATACACCGACAATCGAGGAGGCGATCCGACCGCGGTCGCCTCCATCGGATTCGTCGGCTAAGCCGGCGATGCACAAAGTTTCCCGGAGCTCGCGGGGCGCTTCAAGGCCAATTGTCCGAGGCCATATGCTACAAGGATGGTGAGGATGGCGACGACGCCGCGGCGATCCCGGGGCCGGAGCCTCGAAAGCCGCTAATGCCGCGGACCTCGGCGGCTTACTTCTTTAGCGATGCTTCTGCACCCGTCGGAACCCCGCGGACCAAGCGTTGGCGCCGCCTCCATGGAATCGGCGGGCGCCCGTAGCCCGACGGCCGTGGGCGAACCATAATCTGCGGGAAGCGCGTTATTGGGCGAGGAGGACCTCGTCGAGGCTGCGTCTTTTAGCAACCCAACCTTGGTTGATCCCGACGGGTCTGGGCCGCTGGCGTCGTCGTCGATGTCGATCCCCACGCCCGTGCATGGCCGGAAGGATGCAAGCGCGCGCGCCACCGCTACCGGCGGAGGAACCGTCATCTTGTACCGCGGCGCTTCGGTGCGCATCGATCTTGAGTGCGTAATCCGGTTCCGGCCAGCCGGAATTGATGTCGCAAATGATGCACGCCTTCGCCAGATGTGTACGTCCCAAAAACTAGCTATATTTTTTTAGTTTTTATTTGTGTCCGAGATGAGTTAGAATATCACTACTCCCTCCGCCTCATGGAGTTTGTCGTTTTAACTTTTGAACTTCATGTTTGATCATCCGCCTCATGGAGTTTGTCCCTTTTACCATTCTCTGTTTTTTTTACTTTAATCTATACTACCAACTATCATCAAGTGGGGCCAACTATAATTTTATCAAAATATATCCATATGAGGTCTTGTTTTGCGTGATTTATTAAAAGGAATTCAATGGTGTAATCAGAATTTAATTTGATTTTTTTTGGTTTGTGAGTTATAACATTTTTTAGTTAGTTCAAATAGTAGGGCCTGCCACTGGATATCATGGTAAGGCCGCTGAAAGTGTATGGGGATTAAGTATATGATCATACTAGACTATCTAGGGTAGGTGGATACGTAGAATATGTGGATATACTTTGTTTATATACGCCAGTAGTGATATATTTGTATATATGAAAAAATATGGGTTCCTTCAAAAAAAAATTTCGCGTAGTAAAATCTAGACTGTTAATATGAGTATCTAAACATTTTTGGACAAGGTTTGGGTCAAACATCGGGAATATAAATCATCAATAACTTTTAAGTTGTTGAGTTTGTAAATGTAAAAATTATATGAGTAGATTTGTCTTAAAAAATACTTTGATAAAAGTATACATATATCACATCTCCATAAATATTTTTATAATAATAAGCGGTCAAAGTTATGTTTTGGAGACCGTGTCGCTGTCCTAAACGACTTCTAATACCATCCCTGAGGGAGTATGAGTTATGATAAGAAATCAAACCGCATCAACATTGAAGCATACTAGTACAAAGGCAAACATAATATTTACAATATTCCATACCCACCACCAACCCAAAAAGTGCTATAGTTTCCTATCACATCGAATTTCTTAACGCATGTATGGAGTATTAAATGTAGATAAATAAAAAAACTAATTACGTAGTTTGGCGAAAAAAGTACGAGACGAATCTTTTGAGCCTAATTAGTCTATGGTGGGACAATAATTACCAAATACAAACAAAAAGTGCTACAATGCATTAACCCAAAATATTTCACCAACTAAACACCCCATAATACATTCTCCTCCTTTGATGCTTCTTCTCGAGGACGGAAGAGTTGTCCTCGTTGGACTCCACAACCGGGCGCTTACCATTATTGTCCGCCGTGGTAGATCTTGAAGGAGTGGAGACGCTTTTGTGTCCTTTCACGCAGAACCAACACTCCAAGTGCGTGAAATATAAAATAGGTGCCCCTGGGTCCATCATGTACACGTGTCTAACCCCGTCCGCAGACCGTCTTCACTACTAGTTCACTCCTCTCCACTTTGCTTTCCACTCCTCGTTATTATCCCCACAACGCGCACCGCCGCCGCCCCCCCCTCGCCCCCCCAAGGCGATGAAGGAGAAGAAGTCGGGCGATGGCGGCATGCCGCGTGGACGACATGCTTGCCGCTGTACCGCCGGAGGACCTGCCGGCGGGGAGATCCTCCAGCCGCTACCTCCAAAGAAGGAACAAGTTGCTGATGCAATGTACATGGAGCTTCGCCGCGTCCGCGGCAAGTTCCGGCAAGACACCGACACCAAGGAGGCGATCCGCTCGTGTCGCCCGCGCCATTCGTCACGCCGCTGCCCCCGCCGAAACAAAGAGTTCCCCCAGGAGCTCGCGGCGCGCACTTCCTCAAGGCCGAGCATCCGGAGGCCATATGCTACGAGGATGGTGAAGATGACGGCGCGCCGTGGGATCCCAAGGGCCGGAGCTCCTCGGGAGAGCCGATGCCGGGACTTCGGGCGGGCTACTTCTTGGCGATGCCGTTGTTACGGTCGAACCCCATGGACCAAGAAGCGCCGGGCGCCGCTCCATGGAATCGCTGGCGCCCGCAACCCGACGGGCAGGGGCGAACCATCTCCTCGCCGAAAGCCCGTATTTTTGGCCCAGCGGACCTCAACGCGGTTGTGTGCCTCAACCCAACCTTGATTCGTGTCCCTACCGCTTCGGGTGTAGAGCCGTGCGTCGACGACAAACACGTGCAGGTACTCGGCCGGAAGAATGCATGACCCACGAGGGGCGGGGGAGCGACGTCCGTCCGCACGCTCCGCCGGTGCCGCCTGCTTTTGAGTTCATACTCTTGCCATTCAAATTGAGCGGCTTAGTGGCATACGCCTTCATTAGGATGTGCAAGATGTCCCTAAGCTAGCTTTATTTGGTTTTCATTGTCATATTATTGTGTAAACATCGGTTCTCGCTTTATTTTGCAACATGTGTTTGTTTCCCCGTGTGTTGAGCTGTAATATAATTATTAGAAATTTAGATGAGAGCTCGCCGAGGGTTAGCGATGAGATGCTCGCCGCGACCATGGCGGCACGGGGAGTTGCGCTCCGAAATGTCATCTCCGATGGGAACTATTAAAGTTTTGGTTGTGTGCATGCCATCTCCCGACATTAATGACGTTGTTAGTCTTCCGAAATGTTTCCCCGCTCTCCAAAAAGCTCTATGTGAAGGTAACTAACATTTGGATCAAAAATTTATATGTACTTTACATTCCACATTTAGTTTCTAGCTTATATTGCTTGAAGAGATTTTTTTAACACGCTCAAATGTAGGTGATCTTTGTTGATATTTATGAATTGAATTTGTTTATGTGTAATCCGACTATGTCTCGAATGAAAGTTTATTTAGTCAAATTGTGCAATCGTTGTCACTATGTTTTGCGTGTTCAGCTCGCACATTTTTTGTTTGTTTCATTTGCGTATCTTTGAAGGCCGGTCAAAAGGGTGAAGCATCTCAAAAATTTCGGGCCAAAATTTCCGTAATTTCGAAATATCGCGTCTACCGCTAGGATCCCAGTATATTGCTTCCACCGCCTAAAAATTTCAGAATTTTGAAACCGTAGGCGCCAAAATTTGGGCCCCAAATATTGTAGAAGCCCGCCCGGTTGCCACCAAATAAAAGCCCCCAGCTTACCCTAGAAGCTCACTCATTCACTCCCAACCAACCGCCACCTTCTATCAAAAAAAAAAGAGAGAGAATCAGCACAACGCCACCGGCCGGCCGTCGACGGACGCGACAGCAGCCCCTCCGGGCGGCCCGCCCCGCTTCACGCGGGCGCACGGGCGGCTGGGCCGCTGCCGACACGGCGGCGCTGGGCGTTCGCCCCCGCTGTTCGCCATTCCCGGGCGCTCGCCCCCGCCCGCCCCATCCACGCTGACGACAAGACAAGACCGGCAGCTCGCCCCCGCTGACGACGCTGCCCGGCTCCAAAGATCTCCACGCGGCGCGAGGTGGTGCCCTCTCCTTTGTCGCCGCGAGGCGCCGCCCCGCCCATCAGCCCAAACAGACGCCGTTATTGCCCAATGCCGACAACGCTCCTTCCCCGCGCACTTGCCGGCATCCAACCATCCCAAGGTTTGCATCCTCAATCTCGATGTGTCGTAGAGCCGTGATGGATCCTCAAATTCGCTTGTGTGTGTGTTATATTGATGCTACTGTGTAAGCATATTGATTGAGTCATAGGGATCCTCAAATTCGGATGTCTTGCATGCTATCGATCCTTTTAATGGCTAACATACATATGCATGCTACGTGTAAGCATATTGGTTGATGATGCAAAAGCTGCCGCATATATACAAGATTAAACACTTCTAGCTTGCATACAAATGATGACATCTCATTAGTTTGATTTAGGAAAATTAAAAATGGTTGACAGATTCTTTGGCTAACCGCTTAGCTATATGTGGGATGTGTTCACTTGGAGCTTTGTTTGCTAGCAAGAACCGGAGCTTTGGCTCCAAGGCGCTACGCTTTGTTTTGCATCACATAGAAAGACCGCTTTTACGCTATATAATCCACATGTAACTTATTGCCTAGGCACTTCTCCTTGGGGTTTTTAATCCGTACTTTTTATTGCTATATGAATGAATATGAATTTCAAACAATTAGTGGCACTATGCTAATTCATTACAAATAGAATAATTTGGTCCACGCTCCACTTGAAAAACTTTGAGAGTGACACGTATAATTTGGTGCCCTATGCTAATTCATGACTTTTTAATTTGTTACTAGTACAATGGCCGGTGATGGCATATTGATTGTAAAGTGCATTATCCTTCCTTTTTTGAAGGGTTTTTTGAATGGCTCTAAAAAGGTTTGCTATCTAGCTTGTACAACATTGCTCTATAATTTTGTCGCCTTAAAAATCCTTTTTCTCGATGATTGATCCTAGGTACAAACCCAAAGACCCACGCGGGAGATTATAAAAGGATGAGGAGTCCCAAGAAGCACGCCAGATATATAGCGTTCTTTGAAGGCACATCTTCTTGCGTAAACGCCGAATCTAATCCCAAAGCGCATTTCATTTTCCACTAACTAAACCAATCCCAGATCTACAAACTTCCCACTCTAGCAAACTTACATCAGAGCCTTGAGAGTGAAACTAAATTATATTTCCACCCTTCCTTTACCTCTTCTCGTCGGCCTGCTCCCATGTACGATTAATGGGCCGCCCAAGAACTACCTCTTCTCGTTGAGCCAAGTTTTTTTCGTTTGCAAAAATCCAAGAATGGCAAACTAGTTTAGCAAACTCTTGGATATGCTTTGTCATTTTAAATTGTACACATGAAGTCGCTAGGAAGTAATGGTTTAGCAGCTCCCCGTCATGGTCGTATCTTATTGGCTACTCTATTTTTTCAGTGAGAAAAACTGGGGCGAAAAACTGGAGGAAAAACTCGTCCTCGTCAATGGAGATGCCACCCTTATCGTCTTTGAGTTGCTGCTTCATCTCTTCCAATATAATTGCAAACATAGACCTTTTTCTTTTACCTTCGCCTTCGATGTATACAATTCCCTCGTGCACCATATCATAAATTCCACCATCATGGCCATCTTGTTCATCCACACTCATGCAAAGATCATCATTGATACTAGTCTGGTTCATCAGCAAGGCCCTCATTTTCATATAGTATAACCTCCAATGGTTCCCCATGATGTATCCACCTAGTGTAAGTGCTAGCCATTCCATTAATATACAAGTGTAAGTGATTACTTTGGTTGTGTGAACGCTAGTGTTGTCAATGCATTCTCGCCTGCCCTGATTGAGCTTTATTATGATGGGCATGAAGCAAGATGGAATGGAAGGGCCATTCAAAGTTTTTATTTTTTATTTGAGCCCTACTCGGTAGTTCTATTATTCTACACTTGGTTTGAAAGCTAATAATGCTGTATATCGGTAGGATGATGTGTTGTATATCTCCTAAAGTTCTCGGAGAAAATAGAATTTCGGACGAGCATGCCAAATCCGATTCGAATATGTGGATGAACAAAGAAGTTTAAATTGAAACTAGAGGTCGTGGGCTTCCAAGGACATAAAAGTAACATTTTTTGCCTTGTGGCGGGCTCTACCTTGACATTGTGCACATCGTGGGATATGCATGATAGGAGTATTGTTGATCTTTATGAGCATGCGTTGTGTGTGACTCCGAGCATTACGACCAACATTTTTTTGTAAACTCTTTGTGTCGTATTTTGTACATTGTCCGTAGTTTACAATGGATGGAACTTCTACTCATGAATGTCTAGCTTGTCATCTTTTTCTTTTATAATATTTTAAAAATTGAGATGCTCGACTTCATAAGACTAATGACGAGCTTGTTTGTTTATCGTGGCACTTTCGCCGCACGGTTGATAGTGCAGCTTTTTATAGTTTATTGAAACTTTGCCGCCGATGACTGCTTGTGGTTTGAACTGATTTCTTTATGTACACATCCGTAGCGATTACTTTGGTTGTGTGAAGGCTAGTGTTGTCAATGCATTCTCGCGTGCGAACCGGATTGAGCTTTACCATGGCAATAAAGCAAGACTGAATGGAAGGGTCATTCGGAAGGGGTTTTTATATTTTTATTTTTTTTTTATTGTTTCCCCACACTTTCGAGGACAAGCACCGCAAAACCGAGGCTACCTATGCTGAATTTGCATGCTTGTGGATTGAATTACAATGAAATGAAGCAAGGCGTAAAGCCTCGCTTTTTGTGAGTTTGTGTATGATTAGGAACAGATTTTGTTGGGCTATCCTTCCACATGGAGGATGAATTTGGAGCCAATCAAAAGCAGCCCAAACCAAATGACAAGCCCGATTAGCTTGTGCACCGCTGATCTCGGTTGGATTCAACGGTTGAGATTGCTTCTTGGGAAGCATGTATGGGGTAAGGAAAAAACCCTAGCCTCCATTCAACCGAGAAACTATGCCGCCTCCGGATGCCGCGTGACGACGTGCTTCTGTTGCAGCCGCCGAGGACCCGCTTGAGCAAAAGATCCTCCGGGCCACGCATCCAACAGAGGAACAACTTCCAACTTGGAGCTCGGTCGCATCCGCCCCGCAGTTTCCGTGCAAAGACATAAATGACATCAAGGAGGCGATCCAAATACGTAGTATATACTCCGTGAAAGCCGAGCGTAGCAAATCAATCATCAACGGTATATAGCTGCCGCCCCGTGTCGTGCTCCTCCGCCCCCCCCACACCCCAACACCCCTCGCGGTGTGCCGCCACCACCATTCAAGTGTGTGGCAACGCATTATATATATATATAATAATATAAATAATAATATGTCCGCAGTGTTTATAACCTACGTAGCGGAAAACGGCCCAAATCGTTGTACCACAAGAGAACGGGGCCTAACATGCAGGTCCAAATTCAGGCCCAAAGGAAGGCCGGCTTCTCGCCGAGCGGCCGAGGCCCGTTCAAAACCGGATGCAGGCCCAAACCAAATTCGATGCTCGTACGAGACACAGCGTGTCAACATCCATCGTCTCTAGCAGACGGGCGATCGTAAGACTTCGAGACAAATACGGCGCATGCACTGCCGAAAGGCCTCAAGCATCGACATGTGTCCGCAATACCCGAGCAAAACAAAGATGCATACCGGGCGATAAACACACGCCCCAAATGACCGCGCTGCCGGTAGCGTTGCGACATGTACGCACACCACCGCTAACACATCTCGCCCGAAACTATACGCGTGTCGGAGCGGTGGGCGACATGTACGCACACCGCTAACACATCTCGCTTGAAACTATACGCCGCTGCCGGTAGTGGCCGAGACATGTACGTACACCCGATAACACAACACGCCTGAAACTATACGCTGCGCGTCGGTAGTAGCCGCGACATGTACACCCCTGCTAACACAACCTCGCCTCTCAAAATAAACACGCGCCGGTAGTGGTTGCGACATGTACGTACACCTCCTAACACATCTCGCCTGAAAACAAACGCTGCGACTTTAATTTACGTGGCCATTACAGACTTTTGTACCGCTCCAAGCTGCCGGATTCGCGACGCGCTTGTACCGTGTCAAGCAACACGGACGGTATCACCACGCCGAAAGTTCAGCGGAATCCACGCCACGCCTGTAATACCAGAATCGGGTACGCACGACGGCGCCAAAAAAGGTGACCGTGAAGCAAAAATGCG
The DNA here is from genome assembly GCA_015847255.1 of Hyparrhenia diplandra. Taxonomy (NCBI): domain Eukaryota; kingdom Viridiplantae; phylum Streptophyta; class Magnoliopsida; order Poales; family Poaceae; genus Hyparrhenia; species Hyparrhenia diplandra. The sequence continues at coordinate 361,196 of JADLZK010009115.1, read as the reverse complement.
TCTCAATTAAGGGGTTGCATCCACGCCGATCGGGTCCCAAAATGCGCCCTCGTGATGAAACGCGGTTCGAGATACGTTGAATTCGTGCACACTACCGTTTCAAAAAAGTGTCCGCCGTAGTCGCGCGCGTCTGCGTTCACCAACGAAAAACGCTGCGGAATAATAAAAACAGACGCTTGTTACATGAACACGCGCCTCGTAATGACCTCCTATTATCGACGCCAGTATTGGTCTTGTGGGACCATCCGACGCTTATTAATGGCTCGCCCAGCCAGCAAGGCGTCGAATGTCACAAATACGCACGCTCGTTATTAGCGACGTCTCTCGGGCTCACCGGGCGGTTATTAGCCTTTTTACATAGTGGTTACCCTCTAATCTATAGGGTCCTACAGTTAAAGTACTCAAATAAGAGTTATGAACAATAAGAACAATAAGAACATTCACTTACTCAAATAAGGAGTTGATCCACCATAGAAGTCTCGAATCAAGTACCGGTGTTACTTGATTCCGATGGTACAAGATGTAGAGGAGTCACCGACAGTGCGGGTGCTTCCTCGCCAGCCTCTTCCCATCACCAACACTTTAACTCTAAGAACAAGATTAGCTCTAGTCTCTCCGATGAGGACCATGGCTCTAATCTCTTCTTGACTCTTACTCTTGATTAGATCTAATCTACTTCTAATTACATGTCTAATTATCCTTCACTAATCTCTTAGAGAGAGTTGATCCTTACAAGGGACCCCTCTACAACTAAGAGATAATGAGATAGAATGAGATAGTAATGAATTAGGGTTTAACCCCCGGGTCGGGGGTCTTCTTATATAGCCCTTGGCGATGAATGATGACCATTGGATCAAACCCACCTTGGCAACCTGTAGATAGATACACCTCAAGGTCGGTAGTAAACCGACATAAAAAGGTGAGGATGATGTGGGACCCACCGGGCGGCCGCCTAAATGGCTCGCACCGCCAGGTCCGTAAGCTTCCTCGCTTCCGTGTCTCTTCTAGTGTCCTCTCGGTACCTTCTAGAATGTTTTAGTCCACTTTTCGGGTTGAGTTACTTCACGGTCAAGTCTTGTCATCATCTGCGTTTTTTTTTTTTTACCGAGGACATAGCAAACCGACGGGTCCGGTTTTCGGCTTCTCGGCCCGTTACCGTAAACCGCCGGGTTACACGGACGGTTTGAAATTTGAATTCGCTTTGAATTCAAACGGCGCCGGCGAACGGTAAGAATCCGTAAAACCGGGCGGTTTGGAATTTATACCGCCCTGGTTTGAGCGGTATAAATTCCAAAACCGCCCGAAGTTTTGTTTTTTTTAAATTTTTTTAAGGAATTTTTGGTAGTTGCTTTGGACATTTTGATGTAAAAGTGGCACACAATGCGGAAATAAATAGCATAAGTCAATACGGTAACAAAATGTGATGGCATACAAATAATCAACGGCGTAGGATATACGGGAACACCCCATATCGGCACGACTCCTCAATTTTTTGTGCGACAACCTATTCAACCTTGGTATGCAGCAAGGCAAATGTACTCCGATTCCACTCGCATCCACCGGAGGAGACACATTGTGCAACAAGCCGCAAAGCAAGGCGCCGCAACATTTGAGTACTCCTACCAAATATCATCCACCAAGCGGCCGCAAAGGTACCACATTATATTAGCTATATGTTTCAAAGATAAGAAACCTATTGGGTCAAAGTATATGAGGTAGAAAATACTTACATGGGGATGTCCTTGGATCAATTGCCATTTTGTGAGCCAATTCCATTGCCAAACTCACCAATCTTCTCGGCGAAAATCTCAAATTCTCCCCGCAATGCCTTGACGGCTCTCCGTGATCCGCTATTCTCTCGAAATGTATCCTTTAGGCTACCGAACATTTCGGAGTTGGGTCCGTGATTATATGAGAGACCGGATTTAATACGGCGAAATGCAACAAAAATTGTATAAGCAAACGGTAAGTATTAAATATATATAGCTTACTTAAATAAACACAACCCATTATCATACCTGCTCCCACATACGTCCCCGATGTAGACGTCCAAGAATCCTTTTTGTCCATAATCGCTTATATTCGCCCCATGTCCGCTTGTTTCTTCCAAAGAATGACTCCATCTCCCCGCTTACAACTCGTATTTGTACACCACATCAGCCATGTTCTCTCGGATGGCACCGATAAAGTATGGATTGTCGGCATGTCGTCCCGTGTTGTCCTATATAATGGAACCACTTTGACCAAGCTTTACCAATAGCATGCTTGGCATTTTTGCCCTTCTCGCGTCGGGGGCCCTCAGACAATCCTTGGTTGGGTCATTCCTCTCGCTACCACCGCGGGCCGCCCGGTAGTCCTCCACCACTACCGGAGTCTCCCCGCGTGAACCTCGATCTCCTCGCCGCTGAACATCCTTTGAAGTGGATTGCCACGCCCACCACCACCGCCACCGCACCACCACTACCACCTCCACCACCACCGCCACCCGCACCACCACGCCACCCCGCACCACCACTACCCCCTCCACGCTCATAATGTCCTCCCCCCGTCTGCTGCACCCTCTGTTGGTACTCATATTCGCCTCTCGACCGGGTCAACCGCTTGCTTTTGAGCCTCATATTCCTCCTCGCCCATGACATAGTTACCCTCCCGGCACTTTCACGTGCCGGGTCATCCACGAGCCCCGTCATTACTCTTCTTCTTCGATTTGTCAAGTTCTCGCCGGAAGTAGTCACGCACTTCCGGAGGCACATGGTTGCAATGCAACACCTCGCACCCCGGCCCGACCAAGTGTTTGCCAGAACCTTGTGCAACCACCGCTGGATTTTTTCGTGTGACAAGAGTTGCACTTCCAACCCGGAGCAAGATTTTCACCGTGCTCCCCGGGCACCGGGCCCTCGGTCTCCCGGATATTGTGTACCTGCATAAACCATACGGACAACACAAAGTCACCAACAATGTATCTACACAATAGAAACCAACAATGTATTCCTACAATATACATCCTACCACAAATCCTACATCACATCATAAATCCTAATAATGGAAAAAGTTGCCTAAACTAACCTAAATATTTCCTAAATCTATGAACCCTAACTCAAAAACTAACCTAACCTAAATATTCTCTAAATCCTAACACAAATCCTGCCTAAATCTTTGAATCCTAACACAAAAACTAACCTAAATCCCAATCCTACCACATAAATCAACCTAAATCAAAAAAAAAAAAACTCACCTCGGTCCCTACCCTACAGCGGATCGCTCGGTTTACTCGACCAAACTGCCGGTTTACCGACAAATCCGCCCGGTCAGGCCGCGCTGCAAGGGCGGCGCGCTGATAATCCGCTCCGTCCGGCCGGGGTTGCCGCTTTCCGGAAGCGGTTTCTCGGCCGCGCTGGCGACGGCGACGGCGACGGCGGGCGGACGCTGGGCGCGAGTGCGGCGGATAAGGTTCGGGGGCGCGTTGCCTCCCGGCCGCTTGCCCACGCGTTATCGCGGGCCGGGAGGCCAATGGGCCTCATGGGCCTTGACGGGCCGGCCAGCGCGTTTTTTTTTTCAAACTTCAATTCAAATTTTTTAGACCAAACAAACTCAAATTTGAAAAAGTTTTACACCCTTGGCTTCTATAAATCACGAACTATTTTACAGAATTTTTTCAACAATTTTTTTTTCAAATTTTACATTTTGAATTTGACTTCTTTTATATACGGCCGGTCCTGAACCGACCGGACCGGTATAAACGGTAATCAAGATTTACATCATGTAAACCCGAACGGAGAAAAAAACGCAGGTCATCATATGTCTTGTATATTCGAACTTTCTCTATTCTTCTCTCGCATTTATCTATTAAGTCCCCGAAAATATATAAATCACCAAAAGCTCATGGAATTATGTTAGTTAAACCCCTAGACTTATGTTGATATTCATTTTAAGCCCTTATTTCATGTTAGTTGACTAGTAATTTTATGCTATAACAGGTGTCAACAAGCTCCTCCAAGCTTACCCTTTGCTAGTCCCTAGCAAAGCCAAACTTAGCAATGGATCGGAGTTGCTACAACACTTTCACACCTCAACAATACACATGCTTTCAAACAAAATTTCTCCTCTAAATAAGAATAAATTGTTCATTCTTAACTTACCCATATTACCTTTAACCATGGAGCTTATAGCCTTTTCTTTGATCTTGGGTAATTGAAAGATAGAACATTCAAGTCAAGCACCATATCTCAAACTCTTTGTTCAACCTGTCCTTCCGAGTTTTTGCAAGTTTTCAAATAAAAACTCAAAGTTCCTAGTATGACTCTCTCAAGTCTCTCATTTGTGGTATTTGTGGATCCTCACTAAGGCAACAAGGTTGTTTTGCCTTTCTCTCATAATATGTGGTATTTTTGGACTAAGGCAAGGGACACTATGCCTTCTTCTCTCTCACCCTATATCTAAGGCTTATATATGGAGCTCTAGGTGGGAGAAGAACTATACTTACTAAGCATATATTGTAAATTCAAGCAATGGATCCAAAGTTATGAGTCACACTGATCAAGTGGTGCATGTGTATGGTGGATAAAATATAGATGGTAGGGATATGGTAAGATGAAATGAATGAGGGAAAATCTTACTTTTTGCTCCTTGAGGAATCATCTCTTTTTGGAATTTTAAAACTTTGAGAGAACTTGGGTTGTATCTTTTTTCTTTCTTTCTTTTTAGAGAGGTGGGTCCTACTCACCCCCTCGGACTTGTGTGCATTTTTTCTCTCTTTTATTATTTTAGAGATGTGGGCTCTACTCGCCCTCAAACACTTGTTCATTTTTCATCTCTTCTGTTTTGGGAGGTAGGCTCTACTACCTCCGTAGGACACTTGTCCATTTTTCATCTCCCTATTATTTTTTTTTTTGAATACAACCCAAGCCTCATCATTTTTTTTTCAATAACTTTTGAGAGATAAACAAATGTAATGGAGCTTTTGTAAGATATTGGCTAGCAATGAATGAGTGGGTATAGGAAATATTTTTGGTTGCTCTCTCCTAGGATAGGAGTAGAACATTTTTGCTGGCTAGAGTGAAAATGGATAGTGGTGTATATATAGTGGATGCGTACTTCCAGGGTGGAAATAGCATATAGGTGTATGGAGTCGAGTCGAGTGAAATGTAGTGAATGGAATGAATGGAATGGTGGTGGAGTGTACATGATCAGCATGACAAGTTTCTAAGGGTCGACAAAGATTGAACAAACTCAATGCAAAGCAAGCAGCCTATATATATATGTTAAAAAAGGTTTTCCTAATCTAGAGAGCATGTATATATGGTCTGTGGTAGGAAGTTCAACACTCTGTCACACAGAACTTATCATGTGCACTTTTAAAGTTTCAAAATAAATCTCCAGAAATCTTGTATCACTAAGAGTAAGATCAATAGCAAAATTCGGACTCTCATATATCATATCCATCAATTACCTAGACTTTAGAGCAAGCAATTTGCAACCCACAGTTTCAGGTTCAAAGTAAGTCTCAAGTCAAAGCAGTTTTGCATTTAAGGCTTAAGAGAAATTAAGCTTGAAAAGCTAAGTAATTGAAAAGGAATTACGACGGAGCAACTATTCATCATTTCCATGCATAAGACTTAGCTTCGTAGATTATTTTATGTTGGTGAAAAAAAGAAAACTATGGTACACTCCTATTCATTTATTCACACTCTAAAGATCACACTTCTACTAAAGACTCTTTAAACGACTAGACTCTATAAAACTAAAAACTTATTAACAAATTTCTAATAGCAAACCAAATATTTAATTAATAATATAAATATAGATAGTAGTAGAGATACTTATCGTGATAACCGGGGTGCTCTCCCCAAAATTTGGATTGAAGTGTCAGGTTTATTGTGGGAGTTGAGGTAGACAGACAAAGGACGAGAGGATCGCCCTATCATGTTTCTTTCCTTTAAATCCTCGCTGAACTCAAATAGACAACAAAGCTAGTGGAACTTGATTAAGTGTTAGTGGTTTGCCACATAGGCTTTATATGTCTAAAAGATTTTCAAGATAGATCATGATTATTCTAAATAGAACTTCAGCAAGATTTCTCTTCTAAATGTTTTTTGAAGTTTTATAATTTATATACATGCAAAGAACTATGATGCGAATGCGGCTACATGAATATAATTATTTTTATGCCACCACGGTGAATATCCTTATAGGTTGTATACGCCACAAAATTATTCACATGGGGCTTGAGAATTTTTCAATGCAATGCTAATGCATAAATTTAAATATGCTAAAGGAAAATGATTATGCAATGCAAGAAAATAAATATGCTAATGCAAGATGCAAAAAGATAAATATGATATGCAACTAAAGATGCAATGCTAAGAATTAAATATGGATAACTACCGAGTTACCTTTTTATGAGGGTTCAATGTTTTAAGTCCCTTGATCAAGACTTCTTACCTTACTCACTCCTCAAGTGTATCATCCGATCTTGGTAGTCGCGTCTCCCGAGATAATGATCTCTCGAGGATGGTATCACCCATGTTGCTTGCTTGTCTCATGATTTGAAGTGAAGCTTTGACAGTGGAAACAAACAACATCTCATTTAGTGTGCGTATTTTTTGTGGGTCGGGACATTTCCTTGTAGAATTTTGGGAGAGTGAGATACTCCTCCACGCCGTGCTCGAAGTATGTCCTGTTTACAAAGACAAAGTAGAGATCAAGTGCATGGGCTCTGTTGGTGGGAAAACACCAACAGAACCAAAACTTTATTTGTTCTTCTCTACCCTTAAGCACATTAAACAAGGTAGAGTTAATGTTTTAGCTATTTCATTTATTTACGATGAGGGTGATAAGATCATAAGATAGAGCATCAACAGTTTAATGATTATGACTATCTTGCAAAGCAGGATGAGCAATATTTTAATTCACATGAATGGGGGCTATGAGATCAAGAGAGTGGTTGTTAGGAACAAAGAACTAAACATGTGAAGCTCAGCAAGAAGGATACGGTTCGGTTTTGACTCCAACATGTTTGATTCTTTATTTATGAGCATGCCAAAATTAGGGAAAAGCTTAGTTAATGATAGCTTATCTCAAGATGTTACCTTTTATTCGGCTGTGAAGGCATCGTAACAACCTTGTGGTGGTTCCTTCCTTTGCTTGGAGCTTTCCTTAATTGGCCTTTTATGTATCTTGCTCCTAACTTATCTCCTTTATTGCATCATCCTTTCCTTCTTGTCCTTTGAATTGTGCTAGGACCTTTTTGTTCCTCTCATGGTTTTATTCCTGCGTCATTAGTGAACAACACATACCCGAAGGAATATACAAGTAGTAACAAGAATAGTGTTGTCACAAGGCTAAAGGTCACTTTCTATGCTACAGTTTGGTTGGAGATTTTAGCATAGATCTTTTTATTTCATGTTTCCATATCTACCTTGCTTTCCTAAAGAAATGATTTTATTAAACCTTAAGTTTGATTTTCAAAAATCATTCAAACTTGTAGGAAAGAATAATGGTGAATAGAGAGATTGCAAACCAGCATGTGGAGTGATGGGGCATGTAAGGAAGAAGAGCACGCTTGGATTATCCCCGGTAGAGTTGGTCTTCTTCTTCCATGTGCCAATCACTCTTTTCATCCTTGAGCAAGTGCTTTTTGTTTATAGACTCTATTTGTGGCACTCCTTTTCTTTCTCTTGCTTCCTCTCTCTAGTATGGTGGTTTAGTTTGCGGGTTCATTTCATTCTATGAATAGACTTAGCATAATTCTTTCCCCGCAAAATGTTAATGGACACATACCCGAAGGAATACAACATGGTTGAAGAAGGGGTTGTTACTCAATGTTCGTATGATCCAATCTATGCTAATGAAAAGGTGGTTCTTTGATTACCTTAGCACAGATTTTATTTATTCATGCCTTATATTTTAATTATGGTTGCACTCTTAGCATGTGGATCAAGGCAAAGGTAACTTATAGCAAAGGACAGAGTGAATGATTTGATACTTACAATTCTTCCATAAATGATGAATGAGCTGTGTCTTTTGCATAATGTTGGAGTTCATCATATGCCTTGCTTCATCTCCTGGATCTGAGTTCATCTCTGGACTTCCCCAAGCTTGTTTGAGACCTTTTTTCTTTCTCAAGGGGGTTAGTCTAACAAAATATACCAATGTCTATACAAGTAATATTTAGTTCAATAATCAAACTAGACTCCATGTCTAATTTAATTAAGGAAGGCATTTTAACCTAAGCACCACGCTTAATTTAAAAGCCTTTGGAAACATGCTAATTGCAATATAACAACATTCCCAAACCAAAGCATACTATGGTAAACAAAGGTAGCATGAAGGCATTGTAGAGATTTACTCAAGTGAAGATGAAATAGTATAGTAACTAGAGCATGTATTAAAGGTAGTAATAACCAAGGTACGGTAGCAACATGGCAAGAATTATATGAGTGATTCAATGTTGCTTAATGATTGGTTGGACATACCTTTACATTGTCATCCTTCGTTCTCTAGACCTGAAATGGTTAGTAACAAAAATACCCGAAGGAATATTCTCATAATTATATCTCTATGCTCACTACATAAGGGGGGTGTTATAGCAAAAAAAGATCTATACTTATATTACTCCCCCTAAAGTGCTTGTTTTAGGACCAAAAGCTCGTCCTTGGGAAACCTTCAAATATGATTCGAGATGATGAAGAAGTTTTCCCTTTATATTACCAATCTCAACTTTCAAGCCAATAAGATCAACAACCTCCCTTTCCAAATCTTTATGAACAATTATCTCAAGGAGGTTTGAGATCTTGTAGGTGGCAAGATTAGAGATAGCAATTTATTCGTAAGTTTGCTCACATGGGCAAGGATTGGATAGAAAATTTAGTATATAACTCCTATGCTCATGGATGTTCTCCAACTATGGATAATGTTCTTTTTCTGGTCTTCCATAGATCCTTCATGATGTCTATACTTAGGATTTCTAAGATCGTAGGTAGACTTACGAAAAAGAACACTAGAGGATTCATTGGGGTCAAGGATGAGATTGAAATTGGCTTTGGATAAGTTATCTAGTCTGAAATAGAAGGGGAGAAGATGTGAATGGATTCTAGATAGTTTTGCTCTCCTTCTATGGCATCATTAGATATGCCATCCTTGGGCTCCCAACGTCCTTTGTAAGAATAAAGATGCTTTCTAAGAGACTCTTCTCTAAAAGGATTTGGTTTATAGGTACTAAAAAGATCTCCCCGTGAAGCTAGAAGTTTGTCTCCCAAAATCATCACCATGAAAGATTCAAGGGTAGAATTACTTCTTCCCTTGGAGAGGTTTTTGAGTATTGATGATTTAGGATTGGTAGCTAATCAAAGGATTGGAATGATTATGATCTGGCTATCAAAACTTCTTCTATGGTCTAGAGGATGATTCCTTCTTTTCCTTTGGGTGTTCATGGAAAATTCTAAGAAAAAAAAGATCATACCCGTTGAGTTTGTCAAGGACAAACCTTGCTTTTTAGAAAAGGAAAGAAAAGTACCTCTAGAAAACTGCAGGATGGTCATGCGAACAACTTTTCTAGGATGAGATCCAAATACATTATCCTTTGTAAAGGATAGGACTGGGCCTGAGGTTAACTTCAGAATTCCCTCCTATAATGGGTTGTTTCATGATCATTTAGATCAACCGTAGACACAGTTCAAAGCCAAGTGATAGGATAAGTTCTAAAGATTCTAGTGGCCAGAACTTGTGCTTATGGATGCAAAGATAAAAGATAGTGTGGAATCCGAGGATCCTAAAAAAGATATAAAAAAGAAAAGAAAATATAAAAAAAAAAGACTACACTAAGATATGGTACAAGATTAGTTATACTCAATATTTTCTCAAAGAACCATTCCTCCCGAACAACGGCGCTTTAAATGCTTATTGGTATTTGCTAAGCCTACGTAAATATTTATAATAATCCGCAAGCAAACGGATACTTGGTGAGCATTTCACCCGGGAGAGGGTTTTAATATCGAATCCACAGGGGGGATGGTGTGAGGTAACTAAAGAATATAACTAATCCCCTCGAAAGCAAAGGGTCAAGGAACTCAAGAAGATAAAGAGATAAGGAGATTTCTATGGTTATCTAATTCTTATCCTTGTAAGCATATGTTGGTATTGTCTTAAAGGGAAGCACCCAAAGGAAAACATGGACGAAAACATGCAATCCTCCCAAGCACTTACATGCCCAACTTGTCTTATAGACGGAGGGGATTCCAAAGGACTCAACAGATCTGTCACTCCCCGATCTACCACACGACCGGAATATAAGGTGTCATCACAAGCAACCCCAGCCTAGGCACCACGCCTAAACCTAAGTTACCCCTCTAATCTATAGGGTCCTACAGATTAAAGTACTCAAATAAGAGTTGTGAACAATAAGAACAATAAGAACATTCACTTACTCAAATAAGGAGTTGATCCACCATAGAAGTCTCGGAATCAAGTACCAGTGTTACTTGATTCCGATGGTACAAGATGTAGAGGAGTCACCGACAGGTCCAGTGCTTCCTCAGCATCTCTTCCCATCACCAATACTTTAACTCTAAGAACAAGATTAGCTCTAGTCTCTCTGATGAGGACCATGGCTCTAATCTCTTCTTGACTCTTACTCTTGATTAGATCTAATTAGATCTAATCTACTTCTAATTACATGTCTAATTATCCTTCACTAATCTCTTAGAGAGAGTTGATCCTTACAAGGGACCCCTCTACAACTAAGAGATAATGAGATAGAATGAGATAGTAATGAATTAGGGTTTAACCCTGGGGTCAGGGGGTCTTCTTATATAGCCCTTGGCGATGAATGATGACCATTGGATCAAACCGACCTTGGCAACGGTGTAGATACAACCTCAAGGTCGGTAGTAAACCGACATAAAAAGGTGAGGATGACAGGTGGGACCCACTTGGCGGCCGGCCTAAATGGCTCTGGCGGCCGCCAGGGTCTAGAAGCTTCCTGGCTTCGTGTCTCTTCTGGTGTCCTCTGGTACCTTCTAGAATGTTTTAGTCCACTTTTCGGGTTGAGTTACTTCACGGTCAAGTCTTGTCATCATATGTCTTGTATATTCCGAAACTTTCTCTATTCTTCTCTGCATTTATCTATTAAGTCCCTAAAAATATATAAATCACCAAAGCTCGTGGAATTATGTTAGTTAAACCCCTAGACTTATGTTGATATTCATTTTAAGCCCTTATTTCATGTTAGTTGACTAGTAATTTTATGCTATAACAGGTGTCAACAAGCTCCCCCAAGATTACACAATCGTTACTTTTATAGCCCGGTTAATGGGACTTGTAAACTAAGCGACCTCTCTAAAGGTTTCCTTATAGAGTTGGAATACCTTTTTTACAAGCAATCCTATTTATTTTCCTAATTAGAGTCTTTCTTATAGATTAGAATATTTCCTTGCACACCAAAAGTCCTAAGATAATCCTAACCAAACTCTTTCTTTATTCCCGCTTTAATTTTCGAAGAATCCGTGGTAGGGAGGGAGGTGGCGGCGGCCTTGGCCTTCGCCCTGCTGGCGCGTTGCCCCCCCCTTTGAGCCTTGTGGGCCTCATCCTGGTCCCTATCTCCGGCATGTGACACACTTGCATGCCGATTTTTTATGATTCTATTGTTCATACATCGTAACCAACTAACGTTTTTATGGTAAAAATTGTAATCGTGGAAGGTATTCATGTTGAATTTTTATAATATAAAATCATATCATAACCACGTCACATTGACTTTGAGAGGTGGTCCGCACGCGATTTTTTTCCGATTATATGTACATGACATGACACGTACATTATCCACTCAATGTTACCCAAGAGACACTAATATGTTATACTGTGCATGTACACACGCACCACGTACACTAATCACGTACGCGCACACACAAACCAGCTGGCCGCGTACACAAATCACGTACGTACACACATGCAAATCAAGTGACATATAAGACGTTATAAAATTAAAAAGATTTACCATATCAGTAGATCACGCCTGCGTCAATCAAATCTACAAAAACTACTTTTATATTTCAGTCTTTCCTTATTTATTCTATTCTATTCTGTGGAACAATAAATAAATAATGTAATAGTTCATCGTGACCGTCCCTGATCGAAATAAATAAATGGTTGTCATGCCGTAATTGGGCCAGCCGAGACGGGCTAGAGGGACCCAACCGCAATGGCCGGCCGGGGGGCAGGGCGCCGCCACCTTCGTCACGTCATCGTTGTCTCCGTCTTTGCTTCGTCATCAAGTTTGGATTAAATTAGGACTTTTTGGTGTGCAAGGGATATTCCAACTCTATAAGGAAATCTCTTATTAGGAAATAAATATGATTTATTGTAAAAGGTATTCCAACTCTATAAGCAAACCTTTAGAGATTGATTGGATTACAAATCCCATAGGATGACCATATAAATAGGGAGCATGTAATCTCTTTGGGGACAAGCAATAAAACTAAATTCCCTGGTCTCTTGCTCCCTGCCCTAACCGCCGCCGCCTTGTTGACGGTCATTAACTACATATTTTATACCGTCAACATTATTATAAAACTACCAAAACACAATAGTGATAGGGCTTTGAGCTAACCATTTCCACAAGTTTTGGTACTTCACTTGTTTTGCGAGGGCAGTGTTGGAAACATATACATTTTGGGCCAAAATCAAAGGAAAACATATAAGAAATAACAAGGCCCTAAATGGACATAAGCAAAGCAAGGAGAAGAGAGGAGAAAAGCCCATAAACATGAATATCAACATCCAAACACAAGCCCAAGAGGTCGAGGCCCGAATCAACATGAAATGACATTGAGCCACATGACATGGGTTTAGTATTTCGGGCATAACTTTTTCATACGGACTCCGTTTTTCGGTGTACCACCCGCCAAACGAGCTAACTACCAAAACCCGGCGTGCTCACAAAATTTGAGCCCATTCGGCCCGGATCTTGGTGTGCCCGCACCTTAGGTGCGGCCGCACCCTCAAGGCCGCCAACCGGGCCCACCTTTCTCATGATTTGTTGCATTCAACCGGGGAATGTCGGTGGTGGCATGGACTAGGTGCAATGAACCTAGAAACCGCCTATTCCCCTGGTTGGTTTGGTCATTATGGGGGGAGGTGGCACATTTCCAAAGACCCCCCTCTCTCCAAGCTATAAAATGAGGCTGTCCCCCTCTTCCACAAGACAACCAATTCCACACAACACAAGGAGGAGCCATAATATAGAAGAAAGGAAGAAGCTCCACTCTTATTCTTCTTCCTCCTTCTTAGTTCTAATGGAGAGTGAGAGAGGGAAGGCTACAAGAGGGCTTGGCCTCTTCTCCATGGAGTCCCGTGTGCCTCCCGATGCATTGCGGATCTCGGGTGGCCGGAGTGTCTTGGACTTGTCGGCACCCGCCACGCTTAACCTCTACAACCTTCTAATCACTTTGGGTTAGAATGGTTGTGTCCCTCTTCGGTTTATTACTCTTAAGCATATTATCTAGCTGTTATAGACTTGAGGGATTGATAGTCGCTCCTTCGGGCGGTGCTCTAGAAGAAGGACCCCGGGGACGGGTAAGCCTTGTTAACACGCTAGAGTAATAACCACTAGTGTAGACGTGGTGTCTAGGCTAAGGGTTTTCTATGTTTTGTGGCGCATCCCACGGTTGAGGGGGTAGGCGGCTGGGTCGTGATAGCCTTGTCTGTCCCTTGTAATCCCCCCATGTTCGGGTGTGGCGCAGCGCAATTGCCGATCTCCATCCCAGTTTAGACGATTGCCGGTGCACGAAGTAAGGACATAACAGCCAAGTGACTTTGCTTAGGGAGTAATCACACAACCGTTCCTCGTAGAAATATGATACCCTGAATACTTAAAGGTGAAATGCTATAACGACAATTACAGATGCTTGCAGATTCTTCTACATACGTTAAGAAACGTCAACAAGCCTCCACTACAAGAAATCTTGGCTTGTATGACAAACCACTTTGGTCACTGTTGGTATTTATTAAGTGCTAAAAGAATATGAAGGTTCATAGCGCCTGAGAATACCATTGTAGCTTTTCCCTAGGAGAGTATTCTAGAGTATCGTATCCACAAGGGGAAGCTTTGGCTAAAGAATCTAATAAGTCACAATCATGCATCTACTAACTTAGCTAACCACTAGACTAAAGTGAGGAGGATAAATGATGAATAATAGGAGTTATGATTAATATAAACCACACCAGAGAATTCCTATGATAAATGTGTAGTAGCACATTGAGAGGACAGTGGGAGAGACCAAAGTTCCTATGTACTTCTCTATTACTTAGGTTTTATGATAGCAATCACACCAAAGAACTTTGGGACAGCAGAACACTAGCCACAGAAAGAGATGAGAAGGGGGCTAGGAAGCTCTGACTACGGTCCTATAAACACCAACCCGAACGTGGTGGAATATGTCGCCCGTCGTATTGTCACCACCTGGGGCTACCACAAACTATCCGTGGGGTTGGGTGCAATCTCAGGTAATCTCTAGTCTAGACACCAAGTCTACACTATCGATTACTACTCTAGCTATCTAGAATAACTATAGCCCTCAATACGAGCGGAGATCCCATACATTAGCATAACAACTATACTAACCATATATGAAAGACACGGAAGTGAATAGAGAAGATAAATATATAAATCATAAGTCTTACAAAGAAAGGATACAAGACATACCAAACTCTGTAGACATCTCTAGAACCAGAGCGTAGCTCCACTCTCCCTAACTCTCTAGTTGCTAATCTACTACATTGGAGAGTCTAGCCCTAATTCTCTAATGTGGGGGAGAGGTTGTCCTCATATTGGGACACCTCTATGACCAACAGGTCAAGAGATAATGAGTAGAATGAATTAGAATCAATTAGGGTTTCACCCTGGGGTCAGGGAGTCTTCTTATATAGGCCTTGGTGATGAACGATGACCATTGGATCAAACCGACTTTCAATAACGGTATAAATACAACCTCAATGTCGGTGGTAAACCGCCATAGAAATCTGAGGCTAACATGTGGACCCGGCTTTGGCGGCCGCCCCTAAATTGCCCGGGCGGCCACCAGGGGTCTTGTGGCACAACCGTGTCGGTGTCTTCCGGTGTCTTCTAGAATGTTTTAGTCCACTTTTTGGGTTGAGTTACTTCACGGTTAAGTCTTGTTATCGTATGGGATGTAAATTCTTAGGGTTTTCATCGTTCTTATTTGCTTTTATCTGCTCAATCCACTGAAAGATATAAATCACCAAAGCTCGTGGAATCATGTTAGTAAAACCCCTAGTATATGTTGTTATTCATTTTATGCCCTTTATTTTATGTTTAGTTGACTATTAATATTATGCTATAACAGGTGTCAACAAGTTCCTCCAAGCTTACCCTTTGCTGGTCCCTAACAAAGCCAAACTAAGCTATGGATCGGGAGTTGCTACAACGCTTTCACGCCTCAAAAGTATACATGCTCTCAAACAAAATTTCTCTTTTTATGTTAGAAAAAAACTTTTTCAACCTTCAACTTACCCATATTACCTTTAACCATAGAGCTTATAGCCTTTTCTTAGGATCTTGGGTAGTTGAAAGATAGAACAATTAAGTCAAGCACCATGTCTCAAACTCTTTGTTCAACCTTCATTCTGGAGTTTCTGCAAGTTTTCAAAATAAAACTCAAAATTCCTTTTGTATGACCCTCTCAAGTCTCTCATTGGTGGTATTTGTGGATCCTCACTTAGGCAATAATGTTGTGTTGCCATTTCTCTCATAATATGTGGTATTTTTAGAATAAGACAGTGGGACACTATGCCTTCTTCTCTCTCACCCTATATCTAAGGTTTATATCTGGAGCTCATAGGTGAGAGGAACTAAATTTACTTACTAAGCATATATTGTAAATTCAAGCAATGGATCTAAAGTTACGAGTCACACTGATCAAGTGATGCATGTGTATAGTGGAAAGAATATAATGGATATGGTAGGGAACATGGTAAAGTGTATGGAATGAATGAGGGGAAAGCCTAATTCTACTTTTGCTCCTTGAGGAATCATCTCTCTTGGAATCTAAAAACTTTATGAGAACTTGGGTTGTATCTCTTTCTTTATTTTTCTTTTTATGGAGGGCGAGCATCTAAGTACCCATTGCTTACAATGGACACTTGTCCATTTTTTAACTCTCCTTTATTCTTTCTTTTTCTTAGGGAGGTAGGCTCTACTCGCCTGTAGGACACTTCACTATGTAAAAAAGGCACATAATCGCCAGTGAGCCCAGAGACGTCGCTAATAACAAGCGTCTGTGTTGTGACACTACTGACGCGCGGTCTCGGCGAGCGTCAGTAATGGGCGCCAGCTAGTCCCACAAGACCAAAACACGTCTGTAATAGAAGGTCATTACGAACACGCGTGTTCATGTAGCACGCCTTTGTTTTTTGTTCCAGACGTTTTTTGTTCGGCTTGGGCGCGAGACGCGCGGCTATGGCGGGCGCTTTTTAAAACGGGTGTGCAAAATTCAACGTATATCTACGACATGCGTTTAATCACGCGGGCGCATTTTTGAGGCCGATCGACCGTGGATGCAAACCCTAATTCGAGCGCCGCGTTTTCTTACGACACCTTTTTGGTGCCGCCGTCGATACCGTTACGAGTATTACGACGTGCGTGGATTCCGTGAACTTCGCGTGGTCGAGAACCGTCCATGTTGCTTGACACCGGTACAGACGCATGCCGCAGATACCGACGCTTGGAACACTATGTAAAAATGGCTAATAACCGCCCGGTGTGCGAGAGACGTCGCTATAACGTGTGCGTCTGTCTTTGTCGCGCTCTTGACGCAGCGGTTTTAGCGGCGGTAATAGGTGTGTCGGCGGTCCACCCGGCCAAAAACGCGTCTGAAATAAGGGTAATTATAGGCGGCGCATCTACGGCGTCTACATTTTATTCTTTAGTTTTCGTTCTCGGATACGACGCGCAGCGGTATAACGACGCCTTTTCAAACCAAGTATGCGCAAGATTCACCATATCTTAGACACGCGTTTGAAACAGACGCATTCTTGGAGCGGTTTGTGCGTGGATACGAACACTAATTCAGGCGTGTTTGTATACGAGACACTCTTTTGGTGCCCACCGTGCATGCGATTCTGCGAGTGTTACGAGACACACATCTCTTCACGAGCGCTTGGAATGTGCGAAGGGTGCACGTAACGGTCACGTGTATTAAAGTCGCGCGTTTAGATTCAGACGCGTTTTACGAAGCGTCCTGGCGTATCCGTACCGTTACCGGCGGCGGCGAATTACGAGCGCGTTTAGTCAAGCGACCGTCTATACTTGCTGGAAACTATGCGGACATTGGCCGGTAAGCGGCGGCGTGGCGGTGCGTGTGTACGTAACTTCGCCGCCGAGGCGTCTGATCGGGCGTTTTGTTAGAGCGATTTGTATCACCGTGGTAATGCGTGATACACAAACTGTTTCTTGTGGCGTGATAATGTAGAGGCGTCTTGGTCGGCGGTGTATGCGTAACGTTCCGGAAATATTGTAGATGCGTGTCAATATACGAGAAGCTTAGCGGTACAGGCGCTGTAACTATCACGTCCATTACAGATCGCCGCGTTTGTCGAGAGACGGCGGTTCATAGCAACAGGTGTCGTACATATCACGGATTGTTCTGAGCGATTGGACCGTATGCCCGTCTGATCCTCGGCGTTTGTATGAGTGCAGACGATTGGTAGTGGTATGTGTCGGTAACTAGAGTATCTCACCTACAGACATTGGATAAAGACAAAAAGTTCTATATAATACATTACCCAAAGCCGAATGTTCTTTTACAGCACACAGATTACTTACGATTTATGGTACATTAGCATTCGTAAGGAAGTCATAACCATGCTTGATCCGAACCTGATTAGCAATCTCAAAGGACAGGAAGGCATCTATGCTGGCGTAGTTAATCTGATTCGCTGACAACTGAAAGTCCCCCCATCGGTGGTGATCGATGGAGTCATCGTCCTTCTTCTGCTGCTTCTTCTGCTTCTTCTTCTTCTGACGAGGAATCTGTAGAACCGCCGACGCTAGAGTATCCAGCGAGGGGAGACACTCTGGTTCTGCCAGATTCTTGTACTCGTTAACATCAAGAGCAGGCACAATAAGTTGTAAGTCGCGTGGATTGGAGAGGCGGACCCTGCAGTCAACTTCAAGGCGTTCCACGTCCTTGCCTATGGCCGCCCCAGTGAACACATGGCCCTCATCTTGAAGAAAGTGGTTCAAAACCTGGGGTAACCGGCCCCCAGCCTGGTGCACTTGATATACAAGGCATCGATGGCCAACACACAGCTGTAACAGCGCGATCCTGAACTGCTTTTTGCCAAACTCGTTGGGAGGAAGAATCCTCCACTCCGAGTCGAGGCCAACGAGCATACCTGCACTGTTTGGACTTTGGACACGGTTACCTCGGATTTCGTTGATGAAGTCCTCCACGACCTGTGGCATCGCACGTGGCTTTGTTGTGTCGATGTGCGCAGGGTATCTGTCGCCGACGGCGACCACATCTCGGCGGCAAGTCTTGGTCTCACGGGCATCGTCTGCCGCCAGCTTTGTGAGATGACTCCATTTCTCTGTGTTTTTGCCGAGGGAAGAAACGGTGCGCTTCTTAAGTAGATAGGGTCTCGAACGGCGATGGCCAATCGCGAATGGTTGCATCGGTTGAGTTGCGTCCGTTGGAATTTGTGAACAATCCATTAATCGTTGTGGAAGTTCAAATAACGGATTGATGCAATGGTGCATCCGTTTTTCGAGTTGAGGGCGTGGTTTTGGTGTGGATGCGTAGTGGTACGAGTTGGCCGATGCGCTGGGGAGGCGATGTCGCCTAGAAGTAAGCCCTCCTTGCGGCCTCCACCGATGGAGTTTGGCTCGGTGCCCGACGGCGATTGGAAAGCGGCGGCGGCGGCGTAACGATCGGATCTCGAAGGGCTGCGAGGAAGATGAGCAGGAGCTTTCTACTTCTCTGTAATTTTTCTTTTCTTATGGATCCCGTTTGTAAATGGGCGGTGTAATGCGTTGAGATAAATACATTTTCCTTC
This sequence comes from Hyparrhenia diplandra, assembly GCA_015847255.1. NCBI lineage: Eukaryota > Viridiplantae > Streptophyta > Magnoliopsida > Poales > Poaceae > Hyparrhenia > Hyparrhenia diplandra. The sequence goes on along the minus strand of JADLZK010009115.1, from coordinate 342,128 downwards.
TCAAAAAAAAAAATCGTGTTGTGCAACCAGTTTTTATTAAACCTACATATGCGGCATATGTATGTGTGGTTAACAAGTTGTACGTACAAGCTTCTAGTCATCATATATTTTCTCAAACCGAACAACCGGTCATCGAGTTTGCATCATCACATTGTTTTAATACTACCCTAGCTAGTACATGATCACCAAAAAGTAAGTCAAAGCTTCTAGTCATCATATATTTTCTCAAACTGAACAACCGGTCATCGAGTTTGCATCATCACATTATTTTAATACTACCCTAGCTAGTACATGATCACCAAAAGTAAGTCAAGACAGCATAACATCAATCACAATATTTAGTGTGTTGTCGGCATCGTAGGCACGCCACCACAGCGGTACTCAACACTAGCCTCAACGATCGGCAAGCGAGCCTATGCATCATGAGCCTCTCGTCTTCGCTCTCGGCCTTCCTCTTGATGAGATCCTCAACAGCCCAAACAACTTCAAAGAGCTTCTGCATGAACATATATATGAGGGATCCGGATGAGATCGTTCCGACAAAAAACAAGTCACGATCATCAAATCACAAGCATCGTTCATATATTTAGTCATTGAGAAACTTTGTAGTGAAATAAAGCATGCATGCATGCAAAGTGAACTATGCCAAAACGGTGGCCGGAGAACTACCATTATATTCACGAGATCTATGCCAAAACAACAGTGGCCAAAATTGGTTTTCTCAATTTAAACAAAGCATGCATGTAAGTGAACTATGCCAAAACGGCAAAAATCTGGCTGGTCGAACTACCATTATTCTCGAAGTATGCCAAAAACAGGTTGGCCTTGGCCAAGCCAAAATGGGTTTTCTCAATTCATGCCGCTCTTGGCGAAACTAGTAGTATAAGCGGTTACTTGGTATATGTTGATATTTCTTACACGATCCCAATTAGGAAGGCGAAAGAAATATATATGGGACATCTATCTAATCATGTTAGCTTGGATATGGGATTAACCTCATGATCCAACAAAGCGGAGTTAGGCGGTGTTAGTAGTGGGATGTAAACTTAGCATCATTATCCATAGTGGAGTTAATCTCACCGGGGATATGTACTCAAGGTATAGCACTCATTTCTAGGCATTACCTATACACTAGTCTGTCACCCTAGCAATAACGCTCAAAAGAAATGCGGGGCATGGTATTCTTGATTGGCCTTGATAAAAGAATGAACATGATATCCGCAAGCGCACGAGATAGAGATACCAATTGTAGCACTTCACCGGGAGTAATCCAGGTATCGTATTTATATTTTACCACAAGGAAGGGAGTCTATGGAAAGGTATAGAGAAAAAGGATATCTAATGATTTATATTATGATTTATTTATGAGATTCACCTTACAGGTAGTGTAATGCGAGTAGCCATATGCATCGACATAACTCAACGAGGATAAGTCACGGGATAAAGATAATTATATAAATGATAAATACCCAAGTCTAAGATCATCATATGCCACTAGTATCATACGAGCTATTAACATGTTATAGAAAGAATAGAATGAATATTCCTAAGATACTCCTAATCATATATATCAATGAATACTACAATTAGTGCAATACATCTAGCTATCACGGCAAGGTTGGATTACTTCTACACATGGCAAGCATTACTAATAACAACCAAGGACGAAACTTAATCATTACCGTAATCAACTCGACTAGTCCTATATTCGGAGGGTGGATTCCAAAGGACTCAACAGGACTGTCACTCCCGCGATCTACCACACGGCCCGGAATATAGGGTGCAATTGCAGATAAACGTTGTATAAACACCACGTTTACACATTGCTTATCACCCATATAGTGATCATCTATATGGATGCTATACAATTCCATGCATAAAAAATATAAAGCAATCTTACTAAACTAAACATATAATCATAGCAAGCATAAACACATATCAATAAGAATGTAACAATTATAAAGATCAAAGCCATAACAATTGTATTCTAAATATAAGAGTACTTACAGATTGAATACAAGAAAGAAGTCTCAAGAACGATGATCCTTGCTACTTCTTGACTATCAGGAACTCAAGATGAACTTGATCTTCAACTAGAACTAGCTAGGTAGCTAACTACTTCTAGTATGAACTAGGGCTTAGGTCTAGACTTGGCTGGACTAGATGGGTATGAGTTGATGAATGAGTATGATAATGAAATTGTTCTCTGCCCTAGGGTCAGCTGGTCTTCTTATATAGTACTTGGCGATGAACGTCAACCCTTGGATCAAACCGACCTTCAACAACGGTGTAGAAACAACCTCAAAGTCGGTAGTAAACCGACCTAGAAAGGAGAGGCTGACAGGGCGACCCCACCTGGCGGCCGGCCTACATGGCACTGGCGGCCGCCAGGGTGGAGTGCCACCTTGGCATCCCGTCTTTTAAATTGTCCTCGGTGTCTTCTAGAATGTTTTAGTCCACTTTTCGGGTTGAGTTGCTTCACGGTCAAGTCTTGTCTTCATATGTCTTGTATATTCCGGAACTTTCTCCATTCTTCTCTGCAATTATCTATCAAGTCCCTGGAAAGTCACAGAATACCAAAACTCGTGGAATTATGTTAGTTAGACCCTTAGACTATTGTTTGTCTTTGACTTGAGCCCTTATTTCATGCTATTTAACTTGTAAAATTATGCCATAACAGGTGTCAACAAGCTCCCCCAAGCTTACCTCTTGCTAGTCTCTTAGCAAGACACATGATATTATACTAACTACTTACTTGGATCGGGAGTTCTTTGCGCTATCGCACCTTTAAAGTACACATGCTTTCAAAATTTCTCTCAGGATAAAGATAAACTTTTCAAAACTTCAACTTACTCATATTACCTCTTTCCTTTTTGGGGCTTATATCTTTTCTTCAATCTTGGGTAATTGAAAGATAGAAACAGTCAAGTCGAACACTATATCTCAAACTCTTTTGATCAAGCGTCATTCGGAGTTTTTGGTTTGGTTTTCAAATAAAACTCAAAATTCCTCAGTATGACTCTCTCTAATCTCTCATTTGTGGTATTTGTGGATCCTCTCTAAGGCAATAAGGTAGTGTTGCCTTTCTCTCATAGTATGTAGTATTTTTGGTTAAGGCAGTAGCACACTATGCCTTCTTCTCTCTCACCATATATCTAAGGCTTATATGTGGAGTTTATAGGTAGGAGAAGACTAATCTACTTACTAAGCATATATTGTAAATTCAAGCAAAGGATCCAAAGTTACAAGTCACACAGCGATCAAGTGGTGCATGTGTATGGTGGATAGAATATAAATGGTAGGGATTGTAGTAAAGTATGGAAAGAATAGATGAGGGGAAATCTTACTTTTGCTCCTTAAGGAATCTTCTCTCTTTTTGAATTTGGAAACTTTATAGAGAATGCAGGTTGTATCTTTTTCTTTCTTTATTTTTCTTTTAGAGAGGTGGGCTCTACTCACCCTCGGACACTTGTCCATTTTCATCTTTATTTTTTTATTTTTTTAATCTTAGGGAGGTAGGCTCTACTCGCCCGTAGGACTTTTTGTCCATTTTTCATCTCCCTTTCTCTTCTCTTTTTTTTTTTTTCTACAACCCCGGATCTCTTTTACAATAACTTTTGAGAGGTATAAATGTAATGGAGCTTTTGTAAGATATTAGCTAGCAATGAGTGAGTGGATGGGTATAGGGAATATTTTTTTGGTTGCTCTCCCCGGAGATAGGAGTAGAACATTTTTGCTGGCTAGAGTGAATGGGTGTATATGGTGTATATATGTGATGAATGTATATGTGGTGGATGCGTACTTCCAGGATGTAAATAGCATATGTGTATGGAGTCAAGTGGAGTGGATTGAGTGGAGTGGAGTGTACATGATCAGCATGACAAGTTTTTAAGGGTCGACAAAGATTGAACAAACTCAATGCAAAGCAAGCGACCTATATATATTAATCAAAGGGTTTTTCTAATCTAAGTAGCATGTATATATGGCTGTGGTAGGAGGTTCACACTCTTGTCACACAGGAACTTATCATGTGCATTTTCAATTTTCAAAATATAAATCTCCGTAAAATCTAGTGTCACTAGGAGTAAGATCAAATAGCAAAATCGGACTATCATATATCATATCCGTCAATTACCTAGACTTTAGAGCAAGCATTTGCAACCCATAGGTTTCGTGATTTAGAGTAAATATCAAATTGAAGTAATTTTGCAAATGGAGCTCAAGAGAAATTAAGCTTGAAAGCTAGGTACTAGAAAAGTATAACAACGGAGCAACTATTCGTCATCTCCATGTTGGCGGATTTTAGGGTTCGTTTTAGTTGAGTAAAGTGAACTTTAGTGTGCACTCTCTCTTGATCCTTTATTCACACTCGACAAAAGACTCTTTAAACTATTAGACTCTATAAAACTAGACTCTTAACAAACTTTCTAGCAAACAAAATATTTAAATAATAATAATAACATAATAATAGATAATAAGATACTTATCTCGGATAATCAGGGGTTGCACTCCCCAAGCTAGATTGGAGTGTAATCTTCAATGATGTAGAAGTTGAGGTAGTTGGCAACAAGGATGGCGCCTAACCTATTTCTTCTCCTCTTGAAATCTGCTAATCTCAAATAGACAACAAAGCTAGTGGAACTTGATTAATCATTAGGGGTTAGCCACATTGCTTTTAATTGCACAGGAAATATTTTTTGGATTTTTATTATTTTTCAAATTTTTATTTTATTTTTATATGCAAGATAAGATAAAATACTTGATGCATCTTTATATTATTATTTTTTTATGCCACCACAGCAAATAGCCTAGAGGTGTTAGCTTCAGGGATATTAGCATGGGGCTTAAAGGTTTTTTTTTTCAAAAAGCTCAAAAAATATTTTTGTTGTTTTTTTCAAATGCGAGATATAAGATCTTTGAAAAAGATAAAAATGATATGAAAAGAATAAAATATGTAATGCGGGGGATTTTATTGATAACTTACCGACTTACCTTTCGGCGAGGATTCGGTGTTTAGAGTCCTCTGACGGGACTTCAAGTTACGCTCTTTACTCCCATGGTATATCGGTTGTCACAATCGGTGGCACCGATGATTCTATAGTTTCTTCGATGATGTTAAAGGGAGATGTCTTCTTCTTCCTCCATCTTTTGGATGATGAACTCTTCTCTCTGAGTAGTTGATTTTGTTTTCTCCGTAGATGTATTAGGTGTAAGGGCTTTAACCTCCTCACTTACCTTATCTTCTTCTAGATTCTTCATCCATCGTCTATTATGGCGACGAGCTGCCCCTTTTTTCCCACAGGATTTGTATATTCATTATAACTATTAAAGTAAACACGTACCTTCTCTTTAGGAAATTGGAAATGAATCTCTCCTGTATGGATGTAGATGATTGCGCGAGTAGTGTTGAGGAATGGTCTCCCAAGCACTAATGGAGGGTCTTCTTCCTTTCCTATGTCCATGACTACAAAGTCAGTGAGAACATAGTGGTCCATGATCTTGACTGGCACGTTTTTGGCAATTCCTTCAGGAACTCTGTAAGATTGGTCTGCCATCTGCAGCTGCACATATGTTGGATGCAACGGCAATTTTCCAAATAATAATTCATATGTAACCTTTGCCATTAGATTGATTCCAGATCCAGTGTCGCAATATGTATTATAGAAATTCCATTGATTAATAGAGCAATGAATAGTAGGAGTACCTGGATCATCTTGTTGACGAAGCATTGGAGACTGAAGTAAATGGTCATTATAAGATGTTGTTTTATTTACTACCATTACCTTTGTAGGCTGTGCCGTCTTGTTCTTGTTCTTGTTCGATTCGATTCGATTCGATTCTCGATTCCTCCTTCTATTCTTGTTGTAGACTTCCACCTTCGGTTCTAAAACATAACAATTGGAATTCTGGGAATAAGTAAGAGAGGTGTGTACCTTGTTCTTGAAAGTGAATTTCTCCCTCTTTCCTTTGATGTTGAAAACAATCTTTTGCCTTTGTCTGCGTAGATGACAGCTTTGGCTGAGCATAAGAATGGTCTACCAAGTATGATTGTTGCTCTTTCATTTTTTTCGGTGTCTACAATCTAGCGAAGTCTGGCTGGCGCGTCACGAGCCTCTGATTCCCACACACACGTCTTCAAGGATCCCCTCGGGATAACGAATGATTGATCGCGCAAGCTGCAAGCACATATTCGTTTTCCAAAGTGGTTCACTATAAATCTTTTCATAAATTACCTTTGGTAGTATGTTGGCGCTTGAGCCAAAATCATAGAGAGCATTGTCGAATGTGTGTTGTCCAATCTTGATTGAAATGACCCGGCCTCCTGGATCTTCCTTTTTAGGTGGCATCGAGTCATCCAACCAACGACTTCACGAGGTCTCTCTATAGTAACGACCGCATTATAAATATCGACAAGGTTTGCGGTTTCTAATTCTTCCGGCTGCCCTCAGAATCTTTCTCGGTGTGGTTAGTGGAGCAGATAACTGAGAAATCTGAGATTCTATCATTTTATTAAAGCTATCTTGATTCTTTATAACGAAGAAAAGCTTTCTAAACGAGTATTGATAAGTTCAAGAGCTTTATCATTGGTTGCTATCTTTCTAGACAGTTCTCCATGGTTTTACCTTGGTTAACAACAAGATCTCTTAAAGAAGGTTGATAAATATTAAAATTGTTACCTGGATTGTTACCTTGGTAGTTGCCTTGATAGTTGCTTTGATAATTGGGCCTCTGTTGGTTCCAACCTTGATTACGTTGAGGACGGAAATTATTGTTGTTGTTATTGATGAAGTTGATATCCTCCAGGATCTCTAGACAATTCCTGCAAGTGTGGCCTAAGTTTCCACATTCTTCACATGTCATATGTGAGTCTTGAATTTGCATAACTGCCTTGGATTGAGGATCTCTATCCTCTAGCTTCTTCATTATAAGGTCCATCTTAGCAGATAGCATATCTACTTCTTTTAGGCGGTGCATTCCTCTCTTGCGAGATTGACGCTCTTCACTCCAACCTTGGTTGGAAGCCATCTTCTCCACAAGTTACGTGGCACGAAGTTAATGTAAGTGATAAGAAAGCACCACCAGCTGCAACATCCATAGTTTCACGAGCAGGGGAATAAGCCCATGATAGAAAGTCTGCATCAACAGCCACTTCTCCATCTCATGGTGTGGACATTCTGAAATATATTCTTGGAAACGCTCCCATGCTTCCGGGACTGATTCATCATGTTGTTGTTGAAAATTAGATATCTTCCCCCTTAAGGCATTTATCTTGCCTATAGGAAAGAACTTAGCAAGAAAGGCTGTGGAACAAATATCCCATGTTGTATTCTTATCTTTCGTAGCATAGAACCATTGCTTAGCTCTTCCCAATAGTGAGAATGGAAAGAGACGAAGTAAGATTGCATCCTCGGATACGTCCTTCATAGTAAATGTGCTGCAGATCTCCAGGAAGTGTTGGAGATGAGCACTAGCATCTTCATGTGCCTTTCCACAAAATTGACTTGCTTGTACCATATTGATGAGCCCCGGCTTAAGCTCAAAGCCTTTGTCTCCAACCTCTACCTTCGGACCCGGTGAGAATGTTGTCCGTGGTAGGGTGAAAACTCACGAAGTGTCTTGGTTGCCATAGCTTCAAATTCGGATGTCAAGTCTCTAGTAACTTGATTAACTTCCGATTCAGTAGGTCTTGGATTCTCGGGCGATGATGATGATGATGATGTAGGTGTTTGTCCGAGTTTTTTCTCTCGGCTGCCTGATTAATTTTTAGGATCTTCAACAAAATTCTCTGAAGGTTTCTATTCATACATATATTTTTCCCTGCATAAGATCAAAACAAATAGAAAACAGGGTTGAACCTTGTTTGAGTATGTGATAATGGGTTCTCAATGCATTAGGTGATGTAAGGGATCTCTCTTGTTTCCTTATATGATGTGTTTATAGGATTTTTGGCTAGCACCCTTTCTAATTAGTAAAAGTCAGAAACAATACCAACTTAATAGGAGTAACACTGTCTAAGTTTTGGGTGATACCCCTCCAAACTAGTGAAAGCTGGAAAGAAGCACTAAAAAACTTTTGAAGTTTGAAAACATCTTTTCAAAATTGAAAGATTGACTATGCTCTCCCAAACTAGGAAAGTTTTGAAAAACAAAGTCAAGAAAAATTATTTTCTCTAAATAGACTACGCCTTCCCGACAACGGCGCCGAAATGCTTGTTGATATTTCTTACACGATCCCAATTAGGAAGGCGAAAAGAAATATATATGGGATATCTATCTAATCATGTTAGTTTGGATATGAGATTAACCTCATGATCCAACAAAGCGGAGTTAGGCGGTGTTAGTAATGGGATGTAAACTTAGCATCATTATCCATAGTGGAGTTAATCTCACCAGGATATGTACTCAAGGTATAGCACTCATTTCTAGGCATTACCTATACACTAGTCTGTCACCCTAGCAATAACGCTCAAAGAAATGCGGGGCATGGTATTCTTGATTGGCCTTGATAAAAGAATGAACATGATATCTGCAAAGCGCACGGATAGAGATACCAATTGTAGCACTTCACCGGGGGTAATCCGGTATCGTATTTATATTTTACCACAAGGAAGGGAGTCTATGGAAAGGTAGAGAGAAAAGGATATCTAATGATTTATATTGTGATTTATTTATGAGATTCACCTTCAGTAGTGTAATGCGAGTAGCCATATGCATCTAACATAACTCAACGGGATAAGTCACGGGATAAAGATAATTATATAAATGATAAATACCCAAGTCTAAGATCATCATATGCCACTAGTATCATACGAGCTATTAACATGTTATAGAAAGAATAGAATGAATATTCGTAAGATACTCCTAATCATATATATCAATGAATACTACAATTAGTGCAATACATCTAGCTATCACGGTAAGGTTGGATTACTTCTACACATGGCAAGCATTACTAATAACAACTAAGGACGAAACTTGATCATTACCGTAATCAACTCGACTAGTCCTATATTCGGAGGGTGGATTCCAAAGGACTCAACAGATTTGTCACTCCCGCGATCTACCATACGGCCCGGAATATAGGGTGCAATTGCGGATAAACGTTATATAAACACCACGTTTACATTGCTTATCACCCATATAGTGATCATCTATATGGATGCTATACAATTCCATGCATAAAATATAAAGCAATCTTACTAAACTAAACATATAATCATAGCAAGCATAAACACATATCAATAAGAATATAATAATTATAAAGATCAAAGCCATAACAATTGTATTCTAAATATAAAAGTACTTACAGATTGAATACAAGAGAGAAGTCTCAAGAACGATGATCCTTGCTACTTCTTGACTATCGGGAACTCAAGATGAACTTGATCTTCAACTAGAACTAGCTGTGTAGCTAACTACTTCTAGTATGAACTAGGGCTTAGATTTAGACTTGGCTGGACTAGATGGGTATGAGTTGATGAATGAGTATGGTAATGAAATTGTTCTCTGCCTAGGGTCAATTTGGTCTTCTTATATAGTACTTGGCGATGAGCGTCAACCCTTGGATCAAACCGACCTTCAACAACGGTGTAGAAACAACCTCAAAGTCGGTAGTAAACCGACCTAGAAAGGAGAGGGTGACAGGCGACCCCACCTGGCGGCCGGCCTACATGGCAGCGGCGCCGGTGGAGTGCCACCTTGGCATCCCGTCTTTTACGGTGTCCTCTGGTGTCTTCTAGAATGTTTTAGTCCACTTTTCGGGTTGAGTTGCTTCACGGTCAAATCTTGTCTTCATATGTCTTGTATATTCCGGAACTTTCTCCATTCTTCTCTGCAATTATCGATCAAGTCCACGGAAAGTCACGAGAATACCAAAACTTGTGGAATTATGTTAGTTAGACCCTTAGACTATTGTTTGTCTTTGACTTGAGCCCTTATTTCATGTTATTTAACTTGTAAAATTATGCTATAACAGGTGTCAACAGTATACTCCTTCCGTTCCACAATACTTGCAATTCTTTGACTCATATAAAGCGTGTTTGACCTCTCATCTTATTCAACTTTTTTTAATAAATATTACCACTTTTGTTATGGCTTCTTACATCACTAAAGATATTGTAATGACGTTTTGTTTGTTTTATAATTTACATAAAAAATTTGAATAAGATGAGCGGATCAAATACGGTTTTATATGAGTCAAAAGAATTGCAAGTATTGTGGAAACGAGGAAATACTAAAATTGGTCTTCATATGGCATTAATACCTGCGCCAACGGCGATCTTGCTTCCATCTCCTTCGCCGTCGCCACCGGCTTCACGGCTCCTTGCCTCGGCGCCGCCGCTGCCGAGGACTTCTCCTTCGCCCTCGCCTCCGCCTCACGCTTCACGGCTTCTTTCCTCGGCGCCGGCTGCCGGGGACTTTTCCTTCGCCCTCGCGTCGCCCGGCTTCGGCCGGGAGGGCGCCTAGAAACGGCGCCTCTTCCGAGCGCGAGGAAGCGGGACTCAACGGCGCCGGCTTGGGGGCAAGGAAGGAGGACTTCGACGGCGTCATTGAAGGCGGGAATCTGGGCATGTCCTCTTTCCTCCATCGCTTAAGCTCCCAGACGATACTCCCTCTGCGCGTCACCGGGCGCTGGGGTTTCTAAGTTACTAGTGAGCGGGCGATTCCAGTCTTCCTCCCCAACGAGGCGGCCGGGATGCCTTGCTTCTTGGCACCCCGTGGAGGCGCGGCGAGACGCCCTTGTTGAACCTTGGCGAAGTCCTCACCACCGTTTCCACGGGACGATGAACCAGGGCGAACCTCCCCGTATTCATCTTCGACGGCGGCGGGGAGGGGAGAGGACGCGGAGGAATGGAGGTGGCCGGCGACGTGGCGGGGAAGAGGGCTAGGAGCGCGGGCAGCGGCGCACGACGCGGAAGTCTCCTGTGCGGAGCAGAGTGGAGAGGCGGAGGAAGGAGCTGGCGATATATAGGCGACGACGACGCGGTATATATATATATATATATATATATATATATATATATATATATATATATATATATATATTACACCTAGGTGTAGAATAAACTATTCTACACCTAGACACATCAAGCGGACCAGCCAACCGATCTGAACCGCCCCGCACCAATCGACCCAACCAGCCCAACTCGCAACCGATGGAACCAGTCCCGCTTACAACCGACCGACCCTGTCCTTTCCATCTGGGGAACGCGGAGACGGAGGCGTCGCGTCCGCACCCGGCGTTGTGGAGGACAGCACCCGGCGGAGGCGCCGCTCGACGGAGGCGGCTTCTCTCCCTCAGCCTGCCTGCCCACTATCCACGGCGGCTCCCGTGCGGCGCTCTCACATCCATGGCAGCCCCTCAGCACAGCAGCGGCGCGGCCCAACCTGCCGATATGGCAGCGCCCGGCGGCGGCGCCCGGTGGATCCTTTTCCTCGGCTGCCGACTGTGGCTCGGACTCTCGGGCGACAGCAGTCCTTCTCCTGTACCTTCCCCTCGCACCTCCAGCCCTGGTGCGGTAGGTCCCCTCCGAATGCCATGCCTCACTCCTCCCACGACCGCCCACGGTCAGGCCGGGGCTAGAACTCGTGGGCAGCCTTGGTCGCCTTGGTCGGGCGCTCACTGTTGTGTACGACCAGGATCGATGCTGGAGATTCCAGTCACCGGAGCAGCCTTAAGTGATTGCTCGCTGCCGGGGAAGAGCACAACCGGCCGGATTCTTCCTTATCTGAAAGAGCTCCTGTCACCAGCGAAGCCTGGCCACTGCTCGCTCGCCAAGGCCCTCCTGTTTTCCTGCTGAAAAGCACCACTGATGATACTGAATGAATGTAACAAATACTGGCAGATACCGAGAGATGGTACTGACAACAACTGAAATGACATACTCAGTATTTTTTTTGAGGTAACGACATAGTACTCAGTATTAACATATACCGAAGAGTACTAATTATGATATCAACGAAAACTACTGAAGATACTGATAAAAAAATGAAATACACTGCATTATACTGAATATTACTGTACTATACTGGATGATACTACATAATACTGGATGAATAATAACCACACGCATGTGCGTTGACAAAGCGCAGCATGCCGGCCATGGTGATTGTCAGTATTTGCATCTGGCCTCGGCTGATGCAACAAATTGAGGCGACCCAAAGAGTCGAGATTGCATGATCTAATGTGATCTCTGCAGACCGAACAACAAAGACAAAATCGTGATGAAGAATGTACTAACCATTACTAATGGTTTATGCTGAAAAGATCGTTTAGTGAGAGATACCATAATGAGAGATACTGACTGTGCTCTTCTAGGCCTGTCAAAGTATCGAACAAATAGTAAAAAATCAAAGCAGATACTGAAAAAGCCTCTGCTCTTAACGGTAGTAGTAACTATTTATGGGCTATACAAAACATACCGATGACTATTGAAAGTTATAGGACTAGATGTACCAAGATACTAAGAAAATATTTTGAGTTACTAACAAAAGTAATTAAAGGCAGTATTTTTCATCAGTAATTGCTAGTACCTTTTAACCGTTGTCAGTATCTTCATGTTTTTTCTTAGTACCTTCTAGTATTCCGTCAGTACTTGCTAGTACCTTTTAAGAGTTGTTAGTATCTTTTAGTATTCCTCAGTATTTGTTAGTATCTTCATGTTTTTGTCAGTATCTTCTATTATTCCTCGGTTTTTTTAAAGGACTTACTCGGTATTTTTCGCCAGTAGTTTCTAGTACCTTTTAAGAGTTGTCAATATTTTCATGTTTTTCTCGGTATCTTCTAGTATTTCTCAAGTATTTTTCGTCGGTTCCTTGGCACCTTTGCCGATACTACATCTTCAGTCTTTGTCGGTATCTTTAAGTAGTTGCAAGTATTTAGGGTTCATCGTGGTTGCCGAGTTTAGGGTTCATGGCGGTTGCCGAGTTTAGGGTTTATGGCGTTTGCGAGTTTAGGATTTGTTGATTTTTAGTATTTGTCGATAATTGTTAAGTTTAGGGTTTTGGGGCGAGTGTCTTTTTAAAATCATGCCCCCTCTAGGCAAGGTTTCTGATAGACACTTTTAATGATTTTTTGTTGAGTTTAGGGTTCATCGTGGTTGCCGAGGTTTAGGGTTCATGGCGGTTGCCGAGGGTTTAGGGTGCATTGTTTTTCCGAGTTTAGGGTTCATGTAGTTTCTTGAGTTTAGGGTCCATTTTTTTTGACGAGTTTAGGGTTCATGGCGGTTCTTTGAGTTTAGGGTCCATTTTTTTTTCACGAGTTTAGGGGTCATGGCGGTTGCTTGAGTTTAGGGTGCATTGCTATTCTTGAGTTTAGGGTTCATGGCGTTTCTTGAGTTTAGGGTCCATAATTTTTGCCGAGTTTAGGGTTCATCGTGGTTCTTAGGAGTTTAGGGTTCATGGCGGTTCTTTGAGTTTAGGGTCCATATTTTTTTGCCGAGTTTAGGGTTCATCGTGGTTGCGGAGTTTAGGGTTCATCGTGGTTGCCGAGTTTATGGTTCATAGCGGTTCTGCCGAGTTTAGGGTTCATGGCGGTTGCTTAGAGTTTAGGGTTTATCGTGGTTTGCCGAGTTTAGTGTGCATTGCGTTTGCTTGAGTTTAGGGTTCATGGTGTTTCTTTGTGTTTAGGGACCATTTTTTTGACGAGTTTAGGGTTCATGGCGATTCTTTGAGTTTAGGGTCCATATTTTTTTGACGATTTTAGGGGTCATGGCGGTTCTTAGAGTTTAGGGTGCATTGCTTTTCTTTGAGTCTAGGGTTCATGGCGTTTGCTTTGAGTTTAGGGTCCATAATTTTTACCGAGTTTAGGGTTCATCGTGGTTGCCGAGTTTAGGGTTCATGGCGGTTCTTTGAGTTCGGGGTTCATGGCGGTTCTTCTTGGCCGAGTTTAGGGTTCATGGCGGTTCTTGAGTTTAGGGTCCATATTTTTTGCCGAGTTTAGGGTTCATCGTGGTTGCCGAGTTTAGGGTTCATGGCGGTTGCCAGAGTTTAGGGTGCATTGTTTTTGCTTGAGTTTAGGGTTCATGTAGTTTCTTTGAGTTTAGGGTCCATTTTTTTTTACGAGTTTAAGATTCATCGTGGTTCTTGAGTTTAGGGTTCATGGCGGATACTATGTTGTACTTGAATGCTACTTGAAATATACCAATGCTACTAACAAGAATCTTGACGAAATGCTTGAAGATACTAGACCGACCGCTCGGGCGGCGCCAACCTTCCCGGCCACACACCACGTCATCGGCGCCGATCTCACGGGAGGCCCGCCCACCGGGGCTTGCCGGAGGTCATTGGCCGTTAGTGCTCGGCACGCACTCCACTAACACCTTGCACACAACCCCTCTCCCTAAGTTTGCGCCCACCGGGGCTTGCGGAAGGTCACCACCAACTCACCTCCCACCGGCGGTCTATCTCCTCACATGTCTTGGGAGAGTGAGAATCTTGAATTAAAATGTTCACAAGTACTATGAGAGATTCTGAGACCGAACTACGACATTCTGAATATTTTTCAGTATCTCTAAGTAGTTGTCAGTATTTCCGATTATTTTTTCAGTATGTTTCAGCATCTTGTTTATCAGTATCTCGAGTATTTCTCAGTATCTCTGAGTAGTAGTCAGTATCTTCAAGTATTTTTGTCAGTATGTCTGAGTATCTTTTTGATCAGTATCTCTAAGTAGTTCTCAGTATCTTTGAGTAGTAGTCAGTATCTTCGAGTATATTGTTAGTATGTCCGAGTATCCGTTTAAGTGTTTTGTTAGCATCTCTGAGTAGTTGTCGGTATCTCGGTTATTTTATCAGTATCTCCAAGTAGTCCTCGGTATCTACGAGTAATAATCGATATCTCGAGTATATTGTTAGTATGTCCGAGTATCTTGTCGGTAATTATCAGTAACTTCAAACATTTTGTTAGTATTCTTAAGTATCTTGTCGTATCTTGATTTTTTAGATTCTCCGTATCCTCATTTATTTTTTTAGTAACTTTAAATATTTGGTATGTATTTTGTGAATTTGTTTAAGTAGCTTTCAGTATTTATGAATTTTATTTCAATATTTATAATGTTTCTTTTAGTACATGAGGGTATTCAATCAGTATTTTGTGACCATTAGACTCGTTTGCTAGACCATATGCAAACTCAGCGACAAGACTTTCAATCTCCCTCAATTCTTCATCATGTTCTGTCCCCACATCAGTATGGCAAATATATTCAGTATTACAGAGATGCATTTAGTATTTACATTCAGTACATTAAATGTTCTCTATTATTTTATTCACTCCTAGTTTGTTTCAAGCCATCGACACCATGGATAGGCAACTGGAGACTGCAGCTGCATGACTTTGTGTCACCTCGCTTTGTTTTCAGATCATTTTTTTTTTACTGCAGCTTCGAACACCGACAGTCTCCAGAATGTCTCGGCGTTGAGCATTCAAACATTCAGTATGCTAACTTTTATGCCAAACTTCGAAAATCAGCATTCAAACATTCACTATGCTCACTGCTGCAGCTGCTTTTTGCCCTCCTGCGTGCATGCAAATGCATATCAAAAATGTCAGTCTCGCTCAGTATCCCCATCATCCCCAGTTTGGCAGTGAATTGCCATCCATCTCATAATCCTCACCCCAACGCTCATAAGTTGACTCCATGCCAAAATGCTCTGAGATCATGATTGGAAAACATACAGCATTCACCTCCTCCATCCCATGGCAGAATGCTCTCTCTTGGCACCTCCTCTGCCACCATCTTCCACTCGCGTGTGTACTCCCATGTCATGTGCATCGACAGCCCACCACGGGAAGCGAAGACCTTGAAGCACAATTGGTATTCACCTCAAGCAACTTCTGCTATTAACCACATCAAGCAACTCCTGCTGCTGAATGTTAAGTACTGATCAATGTTAAGTACTGAACAATACTGAGGTTCAGACTTTTTTTTTTTTGATCAGCTGAGGTTCAGACTTGCGGCAATCAGAGAAGACTGAACAAAACTATGCACTTCTCACTAGTCAGTACCCGGCCGACCAGAGCTATCGTCGTTTGCCTGTTGCCTGTTCACCATGGCCGATGGCCGACGGCCTTGGCGTCCCAGGCCCAGCCCTGTAGGCTCTGCTGTTCACAACCTATGCCGGCACAGCATAGCTTGTCTGAGGTCTTGGGCGGCAGGGGAGCGCCCAGATGATCGGTGGGGTGGTGCGCAGTCTCGACGACGAGGTGGCCGGTGATGTCGGGGCGGATCCGGGGTGGCGGCGGCTCGACGACGAGGCGGCGCTCGGCTTCCACGGCCATGGGCAATGATCGACCGGGGCAACAGCGTGCCGAGCGAGGCGGTCTGGGGCCGAGGGGAGGCGCCGCCGCCGATGCGGTCGTTTCGATCGGGGAGGACGCGGGGGCCGAGATGTGCAGTAGGCCGGGGAAGGAGAGGGGCGCACCGCCGGTGGTCGTCGGCCGAGGAAGAAGGACGGGCCAGGATGCTGCCGGTGGCCGCAGGCCGAGGAAGAAGGACGGGGTCGGGGCGCCGCTGGTTTTGCCGTGGCTCGGGGAAGAAGCCCGTGCGGGGGAAGGGAAGGGTGGAACTTGGAAGCGATGGAATTGGGTGCGTTTTGTGTTGGTGGGTGGGCTGTCTGCCTGGTGCGGTCAGACCAGCTAGCTGGTTGTGTATTGGTGTAGTATAGTTATGCTACACCTAAAAATAATGAAGGTGTAGAATAACGCTGCCGTGTGTATATATATATATACTTGAGGAAACAATGGGTCGACAGGTGTGTAATGGCACCGAGAGTGCGAGAGGCAGGTCATAGTAGTTCTTGTTCTTGCATAACATGAACTTCTTGGTTTTGTGATAGAGTTGGGTGCCACCAAAAGCATTGATATTATGCATACATAAAAATACAAACCGTGATCGCTAAGGTCCCGAAACGCCCGAACGCAACTATCATACGAAGGGCTAAGTCGGGTTTCACCTCAACACAACGGTGTTTAGGGCACACCACGGCGCATGATGATACAACATTTTGTTCTTGCATAACCTAAATCTAGCGACCACAACAAAGATAATGTCATGCGGGCATGAAATCATTGCAACTCCAATTGGTAATGCCGGGATGGATACGACCAACTTGATACAAAATATAATACATTACAAGATACATTGATCTCAATAAGCAAACAATATACCATTGTTCATATTCATGGGGCATCCCTCATATGACAACTCGATGCAAAAAGCGAGAATCTTCGGTTTAGGGAGGCGTGTTAGGTAGTAGTCGTGAAGATGAAGCAAGTGTCGCTAGGTAGGCCTGAGAATCAAGTCCTTGAAAAACAAATCTAGGGCCCAATTTTCTTACATTGCATACAAAAAAAGTAGACCATGAAGCATCCCACACCCACATAACTTTGACTAGCAAGTTCACAAATGGAGACGAAACACTTCGGGGGGATTTTTAGCTATCTCTTCACCATCTTGCATTGCACCGAGTCATTTTTCTCCGATTACCAAAACGGATCTATCTACGCATAGAACCAAATTAAAAGTATGTTATAAATGGTAGAGAATGTAGGTAAATCATAGCACATTACAATTTTCGAATTAGTATGTAAATAATTTTCATCTTAACATGCATGATGCATCACTGGCTGATGTAAAAACAAGAAAGGCATGTATGCAACAATAGAATTAAATATAGCTATTTGTGTCCCAGTGCGCCGTGAAACACAAGATTCTATTTTTGCAACCGCGAGAATCACGGAACAACACAAACACAAGCAAGCGAGGGATCGGCTCACCAAAATTATCGATTCGGTTGGAAATAAATGGAATAAAAATGGTTTGACTACCTCTAGAAGACATGTAACTAATGCATGGATCACGATATATATGTGAAAAGCTAATTACGCAAATATACCACGGGCAACGAGAGGTTCAACCATATGGCTTTTGCACATTCTTTGTGAATCTAATGCTCACAAATTCTTTGTAAAGGAAAGCCACACGAGTAAAACAGATGTCTTAAAATTGAGGACCTAGTGTATGCGTAGTACCAAACACATAGTTTATCTATGCAACATGAATATTGTCGGTTCGACAAATTTCCATGTATGTAAATCATTATGTATGAAGTATAGCAAAATAAACTTATAATAGTCACTATGCTATTAAACCCACTTCTTGTTTGCTATAGTTAACCTACCTTGCTACTATTCCATCTCAATAAACAATGCGAGATGACGAATTGCTTTGCTAGAGACTGTCCAAACACCTCCTTGCTGCTATTGCTAACCCTTTTGCCTTGCTAATACTTATCGTCAACAAAAAAAAATCGACAAGCAAAAGCCAAAACCGCCCATGTGAAAGGACTATAATTTTGTCACCGTTTGCAACTCGAAATTAAGCCATTTTCATAAGCTTAGTGGTAAATTTACCAAGAGGTCGAAATAAAACTAATTGGCATAAACATAACCAAATCCATCCAATGTAACTATTCCCCACTTTGCAACAAACAAAAACTAACTTGAACCCAATTTACAATACTTAACCAAAGAGTAAATGAAAAATAACTCAACTAAACCAGAAATGCGAGACAACGGGAAATGCAATCTAATAACTAAAAGCTTCGGTTATATGTAGAACTCGCCCTTTGTAGAGGAACCATACCGGGGCACGGTACGTAGGCCTAGCACGCCTCCTCCACACCATAGATGTAGCACCCCCTTGAATCCCCTTCGGCAAATGAGATTTAAGCATTAGGTAACTACACGAAAAAAAATCGGACCCAAAGCTATATAAGAATAGCGGAATCTATCATATATTTTGCCGTGCTATATTAGGCAACTAAAATTTATCATATTTTGCAATGCTATGTTAGGTTAATTCATAGGTAACTACAGGTCAACCACGAAAGTGACAATGTTCGAGTTATTACCTTGTTGTAGCCAACCTTAAATTGAAATGGGAGTGTTACGTAAAGTCGATGCCAATTCATGAATTGTTCTTAATACTCACATGAAAACCTACAAAAGAGTTGACACCAATTCATGAATTGGACATTAGATTTCTTCGCTATAAACGAAAATACAAAGCAAAAATGCTAATGAGCGAGTGGCATACATATGAAAAATGATAGCCTTTGCCTAAATGTTGAATTAAACATCCACTTAGGCGGGCATTTTTCATAAGACCAACTTCTTATCAAGATCCTAAATGCCAATACCGCATGATAATATGCAATTGTTTCAATACTTGCCACATTTAATCCTAGATAACTAAGTCGGTGAAGATAGAATAAAAAAAAGAAAAAGCGAAAAGCAATCTCTTTGTATGGTATGGCTCGAAAAATATGGCCTTGGAATATTCTTAGATGCAATACTTCTTAATGACCCATCCATTAGCAATACATATGGTCACTTTGCTAACACAAAGGACAAATTTCGGATCGGTACATAGTTGTTTACATGCATGAAGAAGTGCACCATTGAGTAGATATCAACGTCTTGCATACCTTCAATATCGTACAACATTCGGATATTGCTTTGTTTCACATCTGCAGACCGAGAAAGGCAAGCCCGGGGGGTGGATTCACTTCAAGCCCGTCCGATCGCTCTGCCCGTCGGGAAGCGGCCGACGCGCTTCCTCTTCACGGTTCTTTTTCATCCGATCCGTTTTTGTCTACGCTTTTGTCTTGGCTCATATCAATTGTTTAGTTGTTTAAAAAATTTAAGATAACTCACCCGTTGCCTTGGATGAAGATGGCCAACCTAGAGGTGGATAATGAACTCCAAGCAAGCAAACTAGTACGCCAACCGGGAGCGCACACCGGCGTGGTTGCGAAGCTCATGAATGAACACGCCACGGTGGTTGCCAAGCTCAACCGGGGATGACACTATGTAAAAAAAGGCCTCTACATCGCGCGTTGCGGGCTTCTCGATCAGCCGCCACCATTAGGTCTCTAAATGTCGACTTCTGACATTCATGTCCGTAGCGTCGTGCAACGGGCTTTAATTCGGACGGGATTTCGTGCGTCTCAAACTTCCCGTCTGTAGTGAGCCCTTGTTACACACGCCAGGTGGAGCGTCGTGTCCTGGGGTTTTGCTCGACCGTGGTCTCACGGTATCTCGAACATAATTGTCTAAGATGCGACTGTACCTCGGCAAACCTCCGCGACCCGCGATCGATGTCGATCGTACGCGTCCAAAAGTAGTGGCGCACGAAGCCAGTATCGCGGCGTAGCGGTTCGAATGCGACGCTGCGTACACAAGAAGGCGTCGTGCCACTAACGCACACGACGGCGCCATGCATCGCGCGCCTCTAACTGTTATCATTTACGCACACCGTCACTATAAAAATGCGTAAACCGTTATTCAAATACGCCGACCCGTGTGGAACGCGGCCGGCGTGATATCTTCGTACTACGGGCGCCTGTGGTACACGTGTGCTGTGTCGCCTCTGAGCTACGAGACGCAGTTAGATCGCTCGACTGTAACTACACTCCAGTTCACAGACGCTTGTTTTGTACTACCGTCTTTGAAACTTAATGCACTTTTGGCTTCCGTAGGTCGTTCGACCGTAACTCGTCTGAAGCTACTGATCGCATGTTTAAAACGATCCGTCCGCAATGTGTTCCGTGTTACAGACGGTTGTTACGCAACACGTGTCGGGAAGTAACACACGAGCTACTGAGACGCATTTTAGTAAGCTCGTCTGCGTTCCTTTCTAGCTATTACAGACGTTCTTTTGTTACCGGCGTCGTAGGATTTAGTCGCTTTTCTGAGCGGCCGTTTTGATTACGCCGGTAAGCGTTACGTTCGTTTTTAGGCGCTCGTTCGGTGTTTTGAGCGTTTCTTGATTCTGCGACGGACATTTAGTCTGAAACCCTCAGGCCAAGCATCGGCCAGCTGTGGTCCGTACATAGATAACAGAACCGTTTCAACTATGCTGCGAAATTGAAAATGGTAGACACCGGCAAACACAAATATCGAGATGGGCCAGTCCGATCACAAACAAATGGCGAAGGCGGCGGCATTGCAAATTCGGGTGTATCTCGGATTGTTCACACGGATGTACCGGTTCTTCAGGGCACGTCACAGTTGTTCACAACACAAATAACACGATTCACATGCATGTATCCGGCTTTGATCGTCATGAGCAAGGGAAACGATAATACGGTTCACATGCATGTACCCACGATCGTCATGCGGTAAGGAAACGAGAATCAACTCACGGTTTTACGAAACAAAATGCTGCGCCTTCGGGGCTGATGACATGTTCCATAAGAAACTTGGCCATCTTCTCTCTAATATCCTCCAAATTGATGGAATCTCCCGTCAAGTCAAAATCCTTATACAAAGAAAGGTAGGCGTAAAGGTTTGTGTACACATGGTCTATATTGCCAAACAAAGGTAGGCACAAGATGGAGCTGCACTTCTCGAGTTACCTCGTGGCGATCCAAATGAACTTGTTTCATCGCGGCCATCAAGTGGTGCACCGTGTAGAACCCACATGTCTTGTTATCGGTTTACCAATGAACACGCAAACATATGAAGAAATTCGATAAATCTCAAAGGCCCAATATCGTGTTCCCAATATCTGCAAACATATATTCTCAAAAAAAAATATCTGCAAACATACAGTAGATCTGAAGTTTACCTTCTTTTATGAGATGGGTTTAAGGTAGTGTTGGAGTCCAATAAAGTAGTTATGCCTAAGCATGGATAATTTATTGGTGAAGGCTATGGTTGGGAGGTTTGTTTCCCCTAAGTTTGGCGATTTTTGTAATAAATCGATGAATTAGATTTGTGACACAATTAATGATAATTCGAGTGTTTGGCATTCTCGTTTGTGTCATGTGAAGTTTGGTGTCACATCTATCTAGCTTACGATTAATTCTAGATGTGAATTTTGGTGAGCTTTGCGTTAATTCTAGATTTCACCATTACCAAAGGTTCTAAGTGTCATAATTGTGTGCAATCTAAGCAACCTCGAAAGCCTCACAAGCCGATGGAGGAGAGGCTCTTGGCACCTCTAGAACTCATACATTCGATCTATGTGAGATGAATGGTGTGTGCAAAGAGATATTTCATGTCATTAATTGATGATGCTTCTAGATTTTGCTATATTTACTTGCTTTAAAACTAAAGATGAGGCATTATTAGACTACTTTAAAATCTTTAAAAATGAAGTTAAAAATTAACTAGAAAGAAAGAAAAAATTAACCAAGATGTCTTGTTATCACTTTATCGGTTTTAACAAGCCTTTGCAAACATATGAAACACATGCTATAATTTATATATGATAAATAGTTCCCCTAAAATTCATATGAAGAAATTCGATAAATCTCAAAGGCCCAATATCTCGCAAACATACGGTAGATCTGAAGTTTACCTTCTTTTATGAGATGGGTTTAAGGTAGTGTTGGAGTCTAATAAAGTAGTTATGTCTAAGCATGGACAATTTATTGGTGAAGGCTTGTTGACATCTCTAACGCGATCCACATTTAGGACGGCGCGATTAAATGTAAAATGGTATCTATCTAATAAGTTAGCTTGGATGTGGAGTTAATCTCACATTCCAATAAAAGTCGAGAGCGGAGAGTTAATAAAGTTAGACGGAATTAGTTATGGTTTATGACTTCGTAACATTATCAATGGTGGAGTTAATCTCACCCACGATAGGCACAAAAAGCTGTACCACACATTCTAGCATTGCCCACGAAACTAGTCTGTCACCCTAGCTCACAACGCTAAAGAAATGCGTGAACGGATATTCTTTATATGACACTTGAAACTCTTGCAATAATATAATTACGGTATCGATGCGCAAGCGCCTGAGGATAGAATTACCCTATTGTAGCATCTCACCGGATTCTATCCTAGGTATCGTATTTATATTCTACGGAAAAAGAAAGGGGTGGCTATGGGTAGGTTGATGATTTAATATTGATTCACTTGCAGTGGTGTAATGTAGAGTGGACCATATGCATCATACTAAACTGAAACTAGGTAAGTCACAAGGTAAAGATGAATAATGATAAATAATAATAATGATAACATTCCAAGTCAAAGATAATAGTGTGCCACTAGTTGGTCTTATAACTGGCTAAATATCATGGTATAGGTAGACTAGGATGGAATATCCCTAAGTTACTCCTAAGTACATGCCAATGCATACTACAATTAGTGCAATACATCTAGTCATCATCGTATGAAAGCATTATATCTACACATGGTGAATATTACTAAGGAAGATTAGGAACAAAACCAACCTACCATAGTAACAAAGTTCAACTAGCCCTACATTCGGGGGGTGGACTCCAAAGGACTCAATGGGAGTATCACGGCCACGATCTACCACACTTCGAGAATATAGGGTGATATCACGGGCAAGCGTTGTATAAACACCACGTTTACACATTGTCGACCACCCACATAGTGACCATTTATATGAGCGCTATACGACTCCATGCTTGAATATAAAGACGAACATACTAAACTAAATATATAATCATAATAAGCATGGAAACATATAAATAAGAATATAATCATTAAATAGAATAATGTCATAGCAATTGTATTCTAACTAAATACTTACAATGATGAATACAAGAGAGAAGCCACGAAGAAAGGCATTGCTTCCGCTACTTCTTGACGATCGAGAATTCAAGACAATACTTGACTTCCTCTAGAACGAGCCTAGATAGCTATTGCTGGAGGTTATGGTGGAACTAGGGCTTAGGGTCTTGACTTGGAGTTGGATGACTTGAATGAATGAGAATGAATTAGGAATGAATTAGGGTTTCACCCCGAGGGGGGGGTCTTGTTATATAGCCTCGAGAGGATGCACGGCGCCCTTGGATCAAACCGACCTTGATGGATGGACTAGATTACTCCTCATAGGCGGTCTGAACCGACCTTTGACCGAGAGGCTGATAGGGGGCCCACGGCCATGACCGCCGCTTTGGCCCGCAAGGCGGCCGCCCTTTGCCCCCGACATATGAAAACACCTTCCTTCAGGCCTTCTCACGGTCTCTTACGGAATGTTCTAGTGTAGGTTCCACGTTGGGTTACGTCACGGATACGTCTTTATGTCGTAGGGCTTGCAAACTCTTAGGTATTTTTCTGTTTAATCCCTAAAAAATATATAAATCACCAAAACTAGTGGAATCACGTTAGTTAAGCCCATATACTATGTTGATATTCATTTTAAGCCCTTATTTTTCGTTTTAAAAGTCTCTATATTTTATGCTATAAGGTATACCAACAAAGGCTATGGTTGCGGAGGTTTGTTTCCCCTAAGTTTGGTAGATTTTTTATAATAAATTAGTGAATCGGTTTGTGACACAATTAATGATAATTCGAGTGTTTGGCATTCTCGTTTTTACGTCATGTGAAGTTTGGTGTCACATCTATCTAGCTTGCGATTAATTCTAGATGTGAATTTTGGTGAGCTTACTTGATTAATTCTAGATTTCACCATTACCAAAGGTTCTAAGTGTCATAATTGTGTGCAATCTAAGCAACCTCGAAAGCCTCACAAGGCAGTGGAGGAGAGGCTCTTGGCACCTCTAGAACTCATACATTCTGATCTATGTGAGATGAATGGTGTGTGCAAAGAGATATTTCATGTCATTAATTGATGATGCTTCTAGATTTTGCTATATTTACTTGCTGAAAACTAAAGATGAGGCATTATTAGACTACTTTAAAATCTTTAAGGCTGAAGTTGAAAATTAACTAGAAAGAAAAGAAAAAATTAACCAACATGTCTTGTTATCACTTTATCGGTTTTACAACAGCCTTTGCAAACATATGAAACACATGCTAGAATTTATATATGATGAATAGTTCCCCTAAAATTCATATGAAGAAATTACGATAAATCTCAAAGGCACAATATCTGCAAACATACAAAAAATAGATCACGAAGTTTACCTTCTTTTTATGAGATGGGTTTAAGGTAGTGTTGGAGTCCAATAAAGTAGTTATGTCTAAGCATGGACAATTTCTTGGTGAAGGCTATGGTTGCGGAGGTTTGTTTTTCGCCTAAGTTTGGCGATTTTTTGTAATAAGTCGGTGAATCAGTTTGTGACACAATTAATGATAATTCGAGTGTTTGGCATTCTCATTTTTTACGTCTTGTGAAGTTTGGTGTCACATCTATCTAGCTTGCAGTTAATTCTAGATGTGAATTTTGGTGAGCTTGCGATTAATTCTAGATTTCACCATTACCAAAGGTTCTAAGTGTCATAATTGTGTGCAATCTAAGCAACCTCCAAAGCCTCACAAGGCGTGGAGGAGAGGCTCTTGGCACCTCTAGAACTCATACATTCGATCGTGTGCGATGAATGGTGTGTGGAAAGAGATATTTCATGTCATTAATTGATGATGCTTCTAGATTTTGCTATATTTACTTGCTGAAAACTAAAGATGAGGCATTATTAGACTACTTTAAAATCTTTAAGGCTGAAGTTGAAAATTAACTAGAAAGAAAGAAAAAAAATTAACCAACATGTCTTGTTATCACTTTATCGGTTTACAACGAGCCTTTGCAAACATATAAAACACATGCTAGAATTTATATATGATGAATAGTTCCCCTAAAATTCATATGAAGAAATTACGATAAATCTCAAAGGCCCAATATCTGCAAACATACATGTAGATCTGAAGTTTACCTTCTTTTTTAAGAGATGGGTTTGAGGTAGTGTTGGAGTCAATAAAGTAGTTATGTCTAAGCATGGACAATTTATTGGTGAAGGCTATGGTTCTTGAGGGTTTTGTTTTAAGCCTAAGTTTGGCAGATTTTTATAATAAGTCGATGAATCGGATTTGTGACACAATTAATGATAATTCGAGTGTTTGGCATTCTCGTTTCTGTCATGTAAAGTTTGGTGTCACATCTAGCTTGCGATTAATTCTAGATGTGAATTTTGGTGAGCTTGCGAGTTAATTCTAGATTTCACCATTACCAAAGGTTCTAAGTGTCATAATTGTGTGCAATCTAAGCAACCTCCAAAGCCTCACAAGGCGGAGGAGGAGAGGCTCTTAACCTCTAGAACTCATACATTACGATCTATGTGAGATGAATGGTGTGTGGAAAGAGATATTTCATGTCATTAATTGATGATGCTTCTAGATTTTGCTATATTTACTTGCTGAAAACTAAAGATGAGGCATTATTAGACTACTTTAAAATCTTTAAGGCTGAAGTTAAAAATTAACTAGAAAGAAAGAAAAATTAACCAACATGTCTTGTTATCACTTTATCGGTTTACAATGAGCCTTTGCAAACATATGAAACACATGCTAGAATTTATATATGATGAATAGTTCCCTAAAATTCATATGAAGAAATTATGATAAATCTCAAAGGCCCAATAGCTGTGTTCCCTAATGGGCTTTATTGTTTTAGCCCATGAGTAAAAGGTCGAGGTGCGATATCAATTAGTATCATCTTTGGCGGTTGATGTGGAGGTAGGGAGTTTTCACTCCTATATATTTTGTACCAAGCTTCTTTGGGATTAGACACAACACCACAACTATAATTGGGAGTTTCAATTAGAAAATCCTAAAGGGCGTACCCAAACGCCGTAGGCTCCCGCCTTTGCTTGGAGTGCAGGGGAAGAGTATTTTAGCGCCAAGCCTTACCCGCACCATGTGCAATATGCGGAGGCTATTACTTGAACCCGGGACCTTCCTACAAAGGTAGACCACTTGCAACACTTGCATCGGGCCAGCCCTTCCAATTAGAAAATCCTAAAGTAGTAAAAATAATATTTTCCTTTTCCCTCTCGCACATAGTCTCTCCATCCCGTCCGTCGAATAAGGTTTTGGGAAGCGCTCTTGGCGTGGCTCACTCCCCAAATCTTCCACGGCGGTTTCTCTTCATCGGTCGTCATCCTGTCGTCATAAGGCTTGCGCAAGGGATCATCAACAAGGAACACTCATCAACTAAACTTGCTTGGCGATCGTCGTCTGCATCAACACCACCAGGTACTTCTACATCGGTAGGTATTATATCTGTGTTCTAATCTTATTGTTCATCATGTTCAATCTGTCTGGTGAACCGCTATGTTTACATCGATTACCATGATCATGCTTTCTTATATACTATTGGATCATGTCATGCTTAGCTATATGCTTTTAGATCATGATATGCTTTGTTATACGATGCTAAGTCATGCTAGTATGATACACATGTTTACACTAGTTATGATCATATTATGCTATATGATGTTGAATCATGCTATGATCTTGATATGTTTTTGTGTTATGCTAGTATGCTTCACATGTTTAATCTAGGCTGCTTTCGGTTAGTCATGATTTTTTTTTATGAAATTAATCTGAAATTGCCTAATATCTCAACAATCCAAAAACCTTATTATAGCCTTTTTCTTGATTTAACTATGGCTTTTTTTCAGCGACGTGTTGAGGCTAGAAAAATTTCTAGTGCAAATTTTAAGAGGCGGCGAGTTAAGGCCATGCTCTAGCTACTGAGGCTAAAATGTTTTGGATTATTGTTGGCTTGCACGAGGGAAATATCTCGGAGAGAGAAGATTCCGGGGGCAACACTATCGACCCGAATGCAACCATCGGATATATATTCTAAGTTGTGCATTATGGAGAGCTTTCATGACTACAAGATGGTTGCTCACCGATCTATAGTCAAGCAAGCTCATGAGGTTCAACACATGGCAAAAGAACTTGAACTCCTTAAGTGTGTCATACCCAACGAGTTTGTAGCCGTATGCATTAATGCTAAGTTGCCTTCTTCATAGAAGAGCTAGAAAATATCGGTTGAAAACCCGATAGCATCGCGATGTTGAGGAAAAGATTCGGGTAAAGAACACTATTGAGAAGGGGGAACCAGAGCCATTCGCACGAATTTGGTGCGGGAAAACCCACATGGCAAGACCAAAGGTAGGAATAAATCTTCCAATGCCAAATTAACAACTACCACCCGGAAGAAGAAAAAAACAATGATGATGTGCCTTGCTACACTAGTGGAGAGCTTGGTCACTTTTAAGAGTTGGGTTTAAGGTAGTGTTGGAGTCCAATACAATAGTTATGTCTAAGTATGGACAAATTATTGGTGAAGGCTATGGTTGCCTCATATGGTCTAATCATTCATCAAATGGATGTGAAGACGGCTTTTCTTAATGGAGAGTTGGATGAGGAGATTTACATGGATCGGCTGATGGGTTTGTAGTAAAAGGTGAAGAGCAAAAGGTGTGGAAGAGAGTGGGATTACTTTATCACAATCTCACTATGTTGAGAAGGTCTGAGCCGATTTGGCTTTATGGATAGAAAGTCTTCTCCAACACCTTATGATCCTAGTATGACATTGCAAAAGAATAAGAAGTGTACCGAGATCAATTGAAGTTCGTGCTCTGAAATTGTTGGTCCACTCATGTATCTAGCTAGTGCAACGGACGAGAAAGGGCCTTATGCTATTTTAAAGGTACAATGAGTTATGGCATTCGGTGATTCACTATTCGGGCACCCATTTGTGCTAGAGGGATATAGTGATGCGAACTGGATTTCGATATTGATCAAATCTACGCCACTAGTGGGTATGTTTTTACTCTTGGGGGTGGCGCGGTGTCATGGAGGTCTTGTAAAACGGACTATTTTGACTAAATCAACCGTAGAGGCGAGAACTTACTTTGCTTTGGATACGGCTATGCTCACGTTATATGATGCTAAGTCATGCTAGTATGATACAAATGTTTGCACTAGTTGTTATGATCATGTTATGCTATATGATGTTGAATCATGCTATGATCTTGATATGCTTTTGTGTTATGCTAGTACACATGCTTAATCTAGCTGCTCAGTTCGTCATGATTTACTTTTATGAAATTAATCTGGAAATTGCCTAATATCTCAACAACACAGTGGTTATTCACTGAATGGAAACGCAAGCGCACAACTTCAATTGAAGCACTCTACTTACTTTCGTATATTTGCGGTGAACCAAAAACTTTTGCGTCCTCGTCACCTCCTTAGCCGTGGGATTGAAAACACGCTCAGTAAGCCTACACATGAGTAAAATGTAAAATGTCATATTCTTTTTTTATTTTTTTTTAGTAACATAATTAAGAAAAAAAAATGCATGGGTCGATTGTAGGTTAGGAAACACTCAATTTGTTTTATTGCGGTTTTCAGCGGAGCGTATCGACTTCAAGGCCGGGCGCAGAGTCAACGAAATAAACCCTCCTCCACTTGATAGCAATGACAACAAAGCAATCCGGTGTCCACCGGGGTTATCGCGCAAACATGACAAAATCCTTGTCAAGATGTTTCCTTAGGCCCCATTCTAGATATGTAATGCCCATCTTTGCCAGGGCCCGCCGGTCGACCCTTTCGAAGGTCAATGGTTCGGGATCAAGAAAGCCAACCCGACAAAGACATGGCCCTAGCTTCCCGAAAGCGGCATCTAGGAATAGAGGCATGCAAAGCAAATTTAGCAAGCAAATAGATGAAGAGGTATCCCAAGTGAGTGCGAGAATAGAAGAAATTGTACTCACAAAGTGTCATGCACGGCGAAGGATGGACACATCCAATACATCCGGTGCCATCGAGGTCAAACAAATCGTCGAAACCCACATTGATCGCGACCTCTTCGTGCATGTCACACACAAAAAACCTCTTTCGCGGCACCTTTGCGAACGCCACATTTTGCCTGCTTTGTGGTACGCTTGCGCATGTACCACTCATGAAGAGCAACACAAGAAGGCCCCGCCTTTTGAAGATCTTCGGGTGATAGCATTGGAGATCCATGCTTTGGTAGTTAGGGTTGGGCGGTCTTGAATGAAGGGCATTCGAAGCTACTCCCAACTGCAGGTCCCTGAGCTCATCTATTGCAACTCCAGGCTCTGCTCTAACTGCTTCGGCCTCCAATTCCATCTCAACTGCAGCATCCGGTCCGGCCGCTGCGTCAATGGCTAAAGCGCGGTACTGCTCTGCTTGAACCACCTATAGGGCTAGAATTGTTGGCGGGCATTGAGCAGTGGCCTTGTAATTCCATCGCCTCGGCTTAGCCCCCGAGCTCATCTATGCACATGTCGCAGCACCAAGGCTTCCAACCAACCGAATCATACATACCACCCACATGCCCGGATGCCTGCCTATGTAGTAACATCTCCGTAAGCCACCCTATGGAACCATCATCCGTCTTCCAATCAACCCATGTAGACATACCACGCAGACGCCACATGCATTGCAGGGTGCCAGGGGCCCCTGTGAGCTCATATCTTTCCCTTACACCAATGACATCGAAGGGCGGGCTGCCTTCTCTAAAACTATCTCGAGATAAAGACCGAGCCTCTTCACAGGTCCAAACAATTTCAGCCTTGTCACGACAGCCGGCGGTATGCTCAATGCACGCAAAAAAAGCCCGAGCAAGGTTACGTGGATATTTGTCCCAAGGATTACGGATTCCTTTGGCGGCCAATTCCACTGTCCTCCTTCGCCCACTCTTTGGAGAGTGCCGCATAATCAACTATCCCAAGTCACCTCATTTAATAGGCGGCCCGAAAAATTCAGGCTACACCTGCGTGCTCTGTCTCTTCCCGCCCTCGATGATGTGTTGTCGCTTTCTTTGTTGGATCGAAATCACTGAAGTAGCTTCATCGCCTGAACAGATTTGAAATTTTCAGTCGCCTAGAAATTAGCAAGGCCCTAATATTATATAGTTCAATTATGTATTAGGCGGTCTATGAGGACTACACAAACCACGAAGCCTGAGATCACAAAAAAATGTGGTTCGGGAATAGAGGAATATGAACAAACTGTAGTTTAGTAACAGTTCATTTAATAGGCACATTTTTGTAAGACAAAGTAGTAGTAGTAGTACTCTACAGAGCAATCAGTGTTCTTGAGCATGTATATTCATCTATAAAGAAAATATGAAACAGTAGTCGCAGTTTCCTACGACCCATGTTTTAGATCGCGCGCTATGAAATTTAGAGGCAGCCTGTTCTGGATGCTATTGCCGCTATAGCGGTCGCTATAGCGGCGCTATGGTCGTGCTATAGCGCGCTATTTGCAACGTAACGTCAGCATGCATTTCACGCTATAGCGCGCTATTTGTTTCAAATAACAGAAATCAGGACAAGTATACAATTATAATTTGATAAGTGATAATGATAACCATATAATAAAGTTCTCATGCTCAAAACAAACAACCATGAAGGCAAACAACCATTAAGGCATCAAGTCAAGTACATAAGCAAACAATCATAAAGTTACTTGAAATCACTCAATCACTAACAATTAGGCTAGGGTGATCAATTTGCCAATAAGCGCCATAATAGCACGCTATGACGCTATTTGAGCTTAGTGCGCTATAAGCGCCAATAAGCGCGAATAGCGCCAAAAAGTGCAATAACATAGCACGAGCTGCTCTATTGGCGCTACGACAATAAACAGCGAGTAGTAGCAGTTTCCTATGACAAAAACACACACGAGATATCAACATTATACTCCCTCGTCCCATGGAGTTTGTCGTTTTTTGACTTTTGAACTTCATCTTTGACCATCCGTCTTATTCAAAATATTTATGCAAATCATAAAATAAAATAATCAATATTCAAGTATCTTTATTGATAAAATAAGTCGTAACAAAATAAATTATATTTGTGCAAAAATTTGAATAAGACAAAGCATCGAAAAAAGATGGCACGGAATCGAGGCGACAAACTCGGTGGGGCGGAGGGAGTAGTAGAAGTCGGGTGTCTTTGTTCAAGTATCTACAACACCATATATCCATCGAGGACAAAATCATCACCTTTTCCTCACTTACGAGGCGACAACGTGTGTGCTCCTATCTCTTCCCGCCTTGATGATGCGTTGATGCTGTTTGTTGGATGGAAATCACTGAAGTTGCTTCGTCGCTGAACAGTTTGAAAATTTCGGTCACCTCAAAAATAGCGGGGCCTAATATTATACGATTCAGTGCAGTAATAGGCACTCTATGAGGACTACACAAACCACCGAGGCGAGAAACAACAAAATGAAGTTCGGAATAGAGGAATATAAACAAAGCGTACTTTAGTAACGATTGTTTTAATAAGGACATTCTGTAAGGCAAGATAGTTGAAGAACTCTGAGGAAGCGTCATTGTTCTTGAGCACGTATATTCATGTATAAAAAGAAAATAAGGAGCGATATTTGCGGTTTCCTATGACGAAAAACACACCACGATAACAACATTATAGTAGCACTTTGTGGTGTCGGGTTCGGTATCTACAACTCGACATATCCATCTGAGGATAAAATTGTGCAGTTCAATTCTGTAATAGGGAGTCTATGAGGACTAAACAAACCAAAGAGGCGAGAGAACAAAAAAAATATAGTTTAGAAATAGAGGAATATAAACAAACAAGTAGTTTAGCAACAGGTTGGTTTAATAGGATCATTTTTGTAAGATAGTTGTACTCTGAGGCGATGCGTGTTTCTTGAGCACGCATATTCATCTATGAAGAGAACAAGCAGCAGTAGTTGCAGTTTCCTATGACAAAAACACACAGATAATAACATTATAGTAGCAAAAACACACAGATAATAACATTATAGTAGCAGTCAGGTGTATTGTTCAGTATCTACAACTCCATGTATCCATCTGAGGACAAAATTATCACCTTTCCTCATGTATAGGCGACTGAAAAATTCAGCCGACACTGCGTGCTCTCTATCTATCCACCTGATGATGCGTTGATGCCTGCTGTTGGATGAAAATCACTGAAGTAGCTTCATCGCCTGAACAGATTTGAAAATTTCAGTCGCCTGAAAATTAGCAGGGCCTAATATTATACAGTTCAATTTTGTAATAGGCAGTCTATGAGGACTACACAAACCACTGAGGCAGAAAACAAAAAAAAATGTAGTTCAGGAATAGAGGAATATAATGAAACTGTACTTTAGTAACTGTTGTTTTAACAAGGACATTCGTGTAAGACAAGATAGTTTAAGTACTCTCCAGAGCAGTCATTGTTCTCGAGCACGTAGATTCATGTATAAAGAAAATTAAGCAGCAGTATTTGCAGTTTCCTATGACGACAAAAACACACAGATAACTACATTATAGTAGCAGTCAGGTGTCAAGTTCAGTATCTACATTATAGGCAATTTTTTAAGACAAGATAGTATTATAGATAGCTGTCATGTTTCTTGAGCACGCATAATCATCTATCAAGAAAATATGCAGCGTGGTTGCGATTTCCTATAACAAAAATACTAGATAACAACATTGTAGCGATCGGTTATGCGGTTCAGTATGTACAACTCGGTATATCCATCTTAGGATAATTACGCAGATAAATTATGTAATAGGCAGTCTATGAGGACTAAACAAACCAAAGAGGCAGAGAACAAAAAAAATGTAGTTCAGAAATAGAGGAATAAACAAAGTGTAGTTCAGTATCCAACAAAATGTAGGCTAGGAGATCGAGGAGGAGGCCAGCGCTGTTGGAGATGACGAAGCGGTGCTCCCGCTCGCTCGGGTGGAGGATGAAGCCGGTGTAGAAGGTGGCTGGCGGACCTGCGGTCTCCCCTAGAGATGGTGCCTCGTACCCTGGTGGACTGAGTTGCAGACGGTGGGGGAGGACGGCCTCGTCGTAGCCGGTAGCAGATTATCCCGGCAGATCGCGTCGCAGATGGATCGGAGGTGGGTTGGACGGTGGTCACGCGCGGATGCGCCGTCGGCTTGAAACCCGAGAATGGCGAGGGCGGTGGTTGGATGCGGCGGTGGTGGTTGTCAACGGCGGGCGGCGGCGGCTGTATACCCTAGAATCGCCTGTGAGGACGCGGATGAGGAGTGAAATGAATCACCTGTGAGGAGGCGGATAGGGTTTTGCGTTTTGCGAATGCTGGGCGCGCAAATTTTCGGAAAATTTTGGGCGGGCACAAGGTAAAGATCGCCACTTCAGCTGCATCTGGGAGAAGGCGCGTAGTGGGACCTTCCTGTCAGCATGAAAAACTCTGAGGAGGCGGGGTGAAGAAATGAAATGATTCGCTTGTGGGAAAATGAAAATGATAGTATTCTCAAAAGTGCGTATGAATACATATTTCTCTCAAAAAAAAACGAAAATGGTAGTTTCCGATTTTCCGTAGTCGTTTTCGAGTTTTTTCTGATTGTTGCCTAAACGGAAACGGAAGTGGTAACCGCGAAAAAATGAAAATGATAATGGTAAAAATAAATGGAAATGAAAGTGGAAACAGTTTTGCCCTCTTCCGATCGTTTCAAGATTCCCGTATTTAAGCGGTAATTTACCGTTGGTTACCGAATCAAGGGCACACACAACCAACATGCACATAAGGCAAATTTTTTTTTGGAAACTACCCTCCGTCCCAAAAAGAATGACGTTTTTGACTTTTTAGACATCGTGTTTGACCATCCGTCTTATTCAAAAAAGTTGTATAAGATCGTATCAATTTCGTTCTCTCTCATAGTAATTCTAAAATTGATGTTTTTCTTTTCTAAAATGTTGTAAAATCATTCTCTATCAAGCTATTGTATTCTTACACAGCTACGACTATTGTAAAATTTTATCAATAACATTGCAGACTTGAATTTTAAAAAATTACAACTTTAAGCAACATTTTTTGGAGCACCTAATGATTTCAGCATGAGAAATCATTCATGAACATGAAAGTTTTGTATAACTTCTTATATATTAAGATGTATACATCTTTTTTGGTCATTTCTTCATCCGACGACGTCACAATAACATTGTTCACAAGATTTACATATGTCTCATATAGTTGATGAAACTACGAGCACGGCACACCCCTGGTCATGGCACGGGGCAAAAGTGCGTGCATGGGGCGACCCTCAAGCCGCGGGGGGGCGGCACGGCCCGACACGTTAAGAAAGGGGAGGCACGGTGAGGCTCGGTGGCAAATATAATGGTGAGGAATAGACAAATGTACAACGAGTGGATGGCGCTTTTGCCGCCGGCTTACCGGCGGAATTCAACGCTCGCCTGTCCCAGGTGGCATGCCTAGCAGAAGGACGCGGTCGTCCACGCGACGAGGCCGCGAGGCTGCTCCGCCGCTTGAGAGCAAGTAATACAGCCAGCAAGCCGGCTGTACAGCCTTCTCCCAGCCCCACCCATACAGTAGTTAGCTCTTTCTAATTAATATAGGACCCACTTGTCTATCTCACATATTGTTCTTGTGCCCAAGCCGGGTCAGTAGCTTTTTACAACCCGCTTACATACCCACCATAATACTTGCTCTGAAAGGCGGGCGTCTTCTGCGGCGGCAGGAGTACAGTACCGTATATCTGCGTATCAGATAGTACGTATCTCGATACCGACAAGCCAAATCAGGGAAGTATTCGGGGTAACGTACAGAGCTGGTCTGTACAGAAGTAGGAGTACTAGGCCGGAGTCAGTCCTTCGTCCTCGTCTGGTGCCTCGCCGATGGAGACGGGCATCAGTATAATGATGACACTGCGCCCGATGGCAGACACAGGCGCGCGAGCGAGACTGGCCTAAGCTACTCTACGCAAAGGTATGCACGCACGCAAGGTGTAAATGTTAGAGACGCGCTCTATCAAAAGGCGTTGGCATTCATTACGCTGTAGTACTAGCACCGGTCATGTCATCGCAGGCCTCACGGTCGCGGCCGCTCCTAAAAAAAGCCTACTCCCTCCGTCCCAAAATAAACACAATTTTTTTTACTTTTTACAAACGGTGTTACAATATTACTATCACCCTCCTATTCTTTTTTCTTTCTTTTTTTTCTCCTTTTTTTTTAATTTTCTTTTCTTTTCTTTTTTTTTTTTTCTATACCAACAGGTCCTACTTATAATTTAATCAAAATATATCTATGTGAGATCTTATTTTTAAAGGTTTTATTAAAATAAATTTAATGGTGCAATCAGAATTTGATTTATTTTTTTGGTTCAAGAGTTATAACCCTTTTTATGCCCATAGACATGTGGGACATGTTGATGATGTGGCACAAGGAAGGGTTAGTGGACTGGTGAGGTGGCATGCTAGTGGGGTGATAGTGGGGTGGTGAGGTGGCGTTGTGTTACTCTAAATCATGTGTTGCGTGGATGTTTGATTATTAAGGGCACTCACAATGCTAGAAACTATATCATGGTTTCTAAAGTCTTGGACATTGTGTCAAGAAACTATCTCCCACAATGCAATTTTTCTATCATGATGTCATATACCCCACTTGTCACTCCTCACAAATTGTCTTGGTGTAACACCCCAAATTTTGCACTTTTGGAAATAGAATAAAATGGTTTATTTGTGTATTTTTGTGCTCATAAAATATAGGAAAATAAATACTTTTGTGAAATTAAAATTTATCATAGGATTTAGAAACATGGTTGTGCATACATGCTGATGCATATTTTCTTTTGTGATGGCTGTTTTTTTTTTTTTAGAAACTGAAAAGAGATTCAAATTCTTTCACAAATGATTTTAGAAATTTGTTTAAATAAAAGAAAAGGTTTTCCTTTATCTCTCTTTTCCTTGCTCTTTGGCCCGTCAGCAGGTCTCCAAGCCCAGCTCTGGCCCCAACCAGCAAGACGCACGCATTGCCTTTCCTCTTGGTGCCGTACTCGTCCTGGACTCGACCGCTCATCGCACGCCGCGATCCGGCGTTTGCTCTAGAAACCGAACTGTGTGCACCCTAGCCCTTTATAAACAAGAGCCGCCTTAGCCATGAGCTCATAGCAGCCGCAACCCTAGCAGCCGCCAAGCTCGAGTTCGACTTCGCCGTTCCGTCGGCCAAGCTTCGTCCTTGTCAACTCTGCCTCGCCGGACTTCACAGATCGAAGACGCCGTTATTCCGAGCCATCCGCCGTCCTCATGTCGTTCTCAACCGCAATTTTGCTGTAGGTGAGGTTTCCTTCCGTCCAGTCGTTCTTTGGCACCAGTTTTATGATCAGTCGTGGTTTTTTTGGCCGTACGTACGATCGCCGGCGAGCTCTCCGTCACCCACCGTCGCGCTGACCTTCGTCATTGGAGTCAGCTGCTCCGGCAACGTTATGGCCAACACCTACAGCTGAGTTGACCGGCAGCCCTGCACTGCATTCCGCCTTCCAGCACACGTACGCACGCGCTGTCACCACGCAAGCATGAATTTCACTAGCAGCAGAGCAGTTCGGCCATGCATGCCTCTCGTAGATTGTTGACATGGATGATAGCTCCATACATCGATACGTTTTCTGGCCGTTTTCTGTTATGAAATTAAAACCAGGAATACTA
Source organism: Hyparrhenia diplandra (assembly GCA_015847255.1). Lineage (NCBI taxonomy): Eukaryota > Viridiplantae > Streptophyta > Magnoliopsida > Poales > Poaceae > Hyparrhenia > Hyparrhenia diplandra. The sequence goes on along the minus strand of JADLZK010009115.1, from coordinate 304,917 downwards.
TGGACATACGATTATCCTGAGCCATGTCCATGCATGCCTAGTTTAGCTGACATGCCCAGCTTAGCTTTCTTAGCTTGCTGATGCCATCGGTATGTCATGCACGTTTTGTGGCCGATTTCCTTTAGAAAAATAAATCCACAAATACAAGAGAAATACCATGCATGGTAATACACATGTACCTACGATCACCATGAAAGCCACCACGTAGCCACCCTCCTCCTGTTGGTTCCTGTTTTGGCTTCTGAAAGCACGCTCATGCTACTCACGTCATGCACATGCAAAGTTTCTATCCAGCAACCAAATCAGATTTATTTATTTTATTTCGAAATCAAGTATTTAATCTATTATTTTATTCATGCAAATCTTGTAAAATGCGTAGCTTCGCCGTTGTAGCTCGATTTCGGTGATCTTTACGCTATGTGATCGTAGTGACGTGTAGATTAGTTTTATAATCTTTTCAAACTGTTTTCCCACTGTTGGTGTACTGTTCTAATTATAGTCTTGTTTGTTATGCATGATTGGTCCAATTTGGTTGCGTGTTGTTGATTGGAATCGAGTAGATCGGTGAGCTTTTACGTTGTTGATCTCGAAGAAGACCGTGATCTATAAGGAGTTGATGAAGAAGGTGTTTTTGGGAAAGCATTGGACTTGAAGAAAGGATCTAAATTTAAGGCAAGTATAGCTTGGGATCATCCTTGATATCCTATTCACTTTAATTAACAATTCATGATGCATGTGTCCTCCTTGTTTGCCATTAAGGATTATCCTAGTCTTGAATACTTGTTCCTTGACACCTATGGGTTTGTGCATTGGGTAGTAATTGCTAGCGCTCAACCAATTAAACTTTACTTTGTTGTATAATTTTAATCTGGGTAGTTGATGATGCCATGGTACATAGGGCGAAAAGAGCTTGGAGGTTGTTGGAGGTGAAGCTCTTAGCTCTCCATAAGGACTCAATCCATTCGTGGATATCCGGGATATCTGATGCAGCTATGGGGGGTCACGTGGCTCGACTTTGGTTGTTCAAGGGGTCTACCTAACTTTGTTGGTGGTTTGCCGAATTGGGAGAAACGGGGTGTGAAGCTCTGTTGGCCACTTTAATATTGTTAGGAGGGTTTTTGAATGGCCTTATATGGTCTTCATTTGGTTAGGGACTCGCGATCCTACTCTGATGGAAACCATGACCCGTAGGTAAAGTGTACACCTCTGCTTGCAGAGTTAACTAAACCGACATGTCGGTAGTGTTCATGGTCATGAACGGCCTTGGAACACTAATGGATAGAATTGTGTGTCTACTTTACTGATGATATTAAATTGATGATGATATCTGTCCCACAAGTGTGAATAATGGTTTGGGATTCCTTTATGCTTAAGCTTAAAACTTGACCAACTCTAAAAGCAACCGCAGATTAAGACAAGTCGCCTTTTCCGAGCCTCATAACCCCGGGCTATGCTTGCGGGAGTTCGACATGGACTCACCCTTGCTATTTCACCCCACCTCGGGAGGAAGTTAGGCTTGTGATCAACCAGTCCGGTCGGTCCCTGTGGAGTCTACACCAGAAGATCGAGTGTCTTTCCGCTGCTTGCTAACTAAGGTTTATACTTTTTTATTCTATGCTCGTTATATTTTTAAGCATTGTGAATTGATTACCATTCATTTGTGAACTATATGTGAGATTTGACTTCCAGGGCTCACATATGGCTTCATCTGGTTTTTGTTCATAAAACCGGGTGTTACAAATTGGTATCGACTCCGTGCGACTGTAGGGACGCAAAGCCTAGTTAGAATTGGACGTCTTTGTTTTCTTTTTCAACCTCGGTTGGAGAATATATTGCAAGACCGGTACCCGGATCAACAAGCTCAAGTGAAATATAGATGTACTAAGTGGACACATCCTAAGTATAAGAGTTAACTAGATGAGGAAGCTCTTGATGAGATTGATGGTGGAGAAGTCATGCTGGACTACCAGGGATCAATGAAGTGGAGGACGTGTTCTGCCCATCCACACGTGAAAGGTGTACCTTGGATGTTACTGCAAACACACCATGCTTAAGTAGGAATTTATGCCCCTCATGCAACAAAACGTTAGTACCGAAAGTTGAGTCTGTGTGGTTGTGAAATTGAAATGATTAGTTGCTTTGTGCTTATGATTAATGTTTGATTTGGATCTTTGTATTGAGTGCAATGATATTGTTGGTTTGTCCACAATTTCCTTTAGTTCATAAGCCTAAGGTATAAGGATTTAATGATATAGATAGTTGGGTTTTGGTTTTCTCATGTTTTCTACATCCTGTCTTTTTTGGAGCAACCTATCATCTTTGGCTTGAATCTCTGTTCTTGTTCAACCAAAAATCATGGAAAAATTCTGGAAACAAGTACACTTCCATATCTTTCTTTGAGCGCAAGAATTACCCTCATATCTGTTATGGTTTGAGAGTTATGAAAATCACAAGATGATGCAACTGTGCTGTCAGGAATCTGGAATAGTTTCTGTTGTCAACTGTTTTTGACCAACTTAAGTGTCGAGTCTAGAGATAAGTTCTATAAGGAAGTTGTAGAGAATTTCATAAGCTTTCCAACGGTGTAAAGCATGAACTTTTGGATTTACAGAAGAGAAGTTAGAGGTGTTTTACTGAGCTGCTGTTTTTTTCTACTCGTGAGGAATTTCAGATTTCTTGTTCTTGCGTATGCATCTGAATTTCTTTTGGAAGTCACAGACCATTAAGATGGATGACTCACTGAGGAGAATGTTTAACCTATCTTTGCTGGTCCCCTAGTAATCTTTTTCTTAAGGGGGTAGCCACGTTGAAGAAGTTGCAAGATGAAGATTGATATATTCTAGTTCTTCACTTTCGGAAGCATATGCTATCTTATGGTTGAGATGGCAACTTTGAGCACATGCATTTTTCACTCAAGGTTGATGACGAATGGCTCGTCTACAAGGAGCTTGTGTGCTTAACATGATTGAATTGTGTCTCAAGCTATCACAACACTTTGGAGTTCAACTTACAAGTCAAGACAAGTTAGCCTTGATGACATAGGAACGTGACGTTGGAATTCTCTACAGTCCAATGATGTGTCAAGTGACCTCAACACTTATACCAAGCATGGTGAGTGAGCTGTTCTTGGAGTACGATATCTCTAATGGTGGAATTATACAAAGAACTTAGAAGTGGTGTGTTGAGTTGCAACCTACAGAAGTATGTAAGTTTGACTCAGAGTTTCCTTGGTCTGGTAAGGTGCGGTTCTATCGTAGGTGGCATTATAATATTGGACATTGGAGTTTCTTCCATAATGCATTTTAGTAGGATCATGGAAGTACTCCAGGTAAGAAGAGACAAATTTATGGTTCAAGTCAACCAAGGAAGTGTGAGTTGGACTACTCAACACATGATGTGAAGTTAACCATTGTAGAGCATGGTGATAGTGATTTCTTGGACAAAAGGATGATATCTAGTTGGAACATAAGAACTTAAAGGACATCTTCGTGAAGTTTTGAGTTTGAGATATCATTGTTGGATGGAACTAATCTATCTATATGATTTATGCTATCACCTAAGTGAAGGAATTTTATTACAGGGAATTAAGTTATCTCTAGTGGTGGAAAATAGCTCAATAAAATTAGTAATGTGGAATTCACCAAGGATGTAAGGTTCACTTAGAGTATCTTGTGTTTTATTGATGAATAGCTAGTCTTGTCCAAGTCTCTCAAGATATTACTAGAAGATAAGATATTAAGTGTGGTTGGATGACATGTCTACGTGGATTGTAAGAACTTCTCGGACTACTAGGCTGGTCTTGAGTTGAGATGTTCCAGTTGTTTGGGCTAATCAAGAGCGATGTTTAGAAGAGGTGCTACCATCTAGAGAAGCACAAGTCATTGCCAATGCCCCTATCAAAGAGGAGTTATGACGGAAAGATTTGGACAACACCACGGACTAAAAATTTGGATCAAAAGTTTGAGCGACTTAACTTGAGCAAAGGTCATTAATGATTGAAGTTGGATGAATATTCTACTTTGGGATAAAAAGATATTCATGTGAAGAAGGTTTGAAGGACACTAGAATCAATTTGAGGGTGAAACTTGAGTAATAACAGTAATAGTATAAAGAGGGTAACTAATAAAGTTCACATTGGAATAAGAGGAATCACAAGGACTAAATGAAAGTAATGACAGAAGTGACTATGGAAATGTGATTTGAGGTTTGAGTATTTTAGCCATAGTCGTGCAAAGATGATAGTGGAACCTATTTTGGACTAAGAGAAAATCATGATGATCAATTGGAAGGTCTATATGGTGGATAAGGTACTTATAAGGTTATGAGAGCTACTCCCTAGTTACCCGTGGTCAACCTATCTTAAGGGGGGTAGTGCCTTAAAATCTTGTGTCCATTTGTCTCAATCTATCGTTAAGTTGAGATATCTCTTGGATTATCCTCTGCTTATGATCATCTATCTTTGTTAAAGCTATCGTTGTTGACCACCAGATGGTAGGAACTAGAGGTTAATATATGGAGTTAGAGATTGGATAGTATGGAGTAGAAAGGGATATATGATAACATGTTGAGACCTATGGTGTTTGGAATCATAAGAGGAGAGGGATATTGTCATACAATTGATGCTAAAGTAGTCTTTACGAGAAGTATAAAGAGTGTTGGTTTGAAGAATAATCTAGCACCTCACTACAATTCATTTGAGGTACCAAAAAGTAAATAAGTGGGCTAATAGTTAGAAGACATCAAGAGTTGTCGAATCCTTATTTGGAATGAGTTTACCAAATCACTTGGAGTGAGGTTATCACTATAAGAAAAAAAGCAAGGCGACATCCTTACCAAGAAATTGAATATACTCGAGGAGTAGGAGTGACAAAGATTCGCAGCAGAGTATCTCTACTTCTTTGATCAACAAATTCGAATCTCGGGACGAGATTCATCTTAAGGGGGTAGATTTGTAACACCCCAAATTTTGCACTTTTGGAAATAGAATAAAATGGTTTATTTGTGTATTTTTGTGCTCATAAAATATAGGAAAATAAATACTTTTTTGTGAAATTAAAATTTATCATAGGATTTAGAAACATGGTTGTGCATACATGCTGATGCATATTTTCTTTTGTGATGGCTGTTTTTTTTTTTTAGAAACTGAAAAGAGATTCAAATTCTTTCACAAATGATTTTAGAAATTTGTTTAAATAAAAGAAAAGGTTTTCCTTTATCTCTCTTTTCCTTGCTCTTTGGCCCGTCAGCAGGTCTCCAAGCCCAGCTCTGGCCCCAACCAGCAAGACGCACGCATTGCCTTTCCTCTTGGTGCCGTACTCGTCCTGGACTCGACCGCTCATCGCACGCCGCGATCCGGCGTTTGCTCTAGAAACCGAACTGTGTGCACCCTAGCCCTTTATAAACAAGAGCCGCCTTAGCCATGAGCTCATAGCAGCCGCAACCCTAGCAGCCGCCAAGCTCGAGTTTCGACTTCGCCGTTCCGTCGGCCAAGCTTCGTCCTTGTCAACTCTGCCTCGCCGGACTTCACAGATCGAAGACGCCGTTATTCCGAGCCATCCGCCGTCCTCATGTCGTTCTCAACCGCAATTTTGCTGTAGGTGAGGTTTCCTTCCGTCCAGTCGTTCTTTGGCACCAGTTTTATGATCAGTCGTGGTTTTTTTTGGGCCGTACGTACGATCGCCGGCGAGCTCTCCGTCACCCACCGTCGCGCTGACCTTCGTCATTGGAGTCAGCTGCTCCGGCAACGTTATGGCCAACACCTACAGCTGAGTTGACCGGCAGCCCTGCACTGCATTCCGCCTTCCAGCACACGTACGCACGCGCTGTCACCACGCAAGCATGAATTTCACTAGCAGCAGAGCAGTTCGGCCATGCATGCCTCTCGTAGATTGTTGACATGGATGATAGCTCCATACATCGATACGTTTTCTGGCCGTTTTCTGTTATGAAATTAAAACCAGGAATACTATGGACATACGATTATCCTGAGCCATGTCCATGCATGCCTAGTTTAGCTGACATGCCCAGCTTAGCTTTCTTAGCTTGCTGATGCCATCGGTATGTCATGCACGTTTTGTGGCCGATTTCCTTTAGAAAAATAAATCCACAAATACAAGAGAAATACCATGCATGGTAATACACATGTACCTACGATCACCATGAAAGCCACCACGTAGCCACCCTCCTCCTGTTGGTTCCTGTTTTGGCTTCTGAAAGCACGCTCATGCTACTCACGTCATGCACATGCAAAGTTTCTATCCAGCAACCAAATCAGATTTATTTATTTTATTTCGAAATCAAGTATTTAATCTATTATTTTATTCATGCAAATCTTGTAAAATGCGTAGCTTCGCCGTTGTAGCTCCGATTTCGGTGATCTTTACGTCTATGTGATCGTAGTGACGTGTAGATTAGTTTTATAATCTTTTCAAACTGTTTTCCCACTGTTGGTGTACTGTTCTAATTATAGTCTTGTTTGTTATGCATGATTGGTCCAATTTGGTTGCGTGTTGTTGATTGGAATCGAGTAGATCGGTGAGCTTTACGTTGTTGATCTCGAAGAAGACCGTGATCTATAAGGAGTTGATGAAGAAGGTGTTTTTGGGAAAGCATTGGACTTGAAGAAAGGATCTAAATTTAAGGCAAGTATAGCTTGGGATCATCCTTGATATCCTATTCACTTTAATTAACAATTCATGATGCATGTGTCCTCCTTGTTTGCCATTAAGGATTATCCTAGTCTTGAATACTTGTTCCTTGACACCTATGGGTTTGTGCATTGGGTAGTAATTGCTAGCGCTCAACCAATTAAACTTTACTTTGTTGTATAATTTTAATCTGGAGTAGTTGATGATGCCATGGTACATAGGGCGAAAGAGCTTGGAGGTTGTTGGAGGTGAAGCTCTTAGCTCTCCATAAGGACTCAATCCATTCGTGGATATCCGGGATATACAGTACAGCTATGGGGGTCACGTGGCTCTGACTTTGGTTGTTCAAGGGGTCTACCTAACTTTGTTGGTGGTTTGCCGAATTGGGAGAAACGGGGTGTGAAGCTCATGGCCACTTTAATATTGTTAGGAGGGTTTTTGAATGGCCTTATATGGTCTTCATTTGGTTAGGGACTCGCGATCCTACTCTGATGGAAACCATGACCCGTAGGTAAAGTGTACACCTCTGCGCAGAGTTAACTAAACTGACATGTCAGCCGTGTTCGCGGTCATGAACGGCCTTGGAACACTAATGGATAGAATTGTGTGTCTACTTTACTGATGATATTAAATTGATGATGATATCCGTCCACAAGTGTGAATAATGGTTTGGGATTCCTTTATGCTTAAGCTTAAAACTTGACCAACTCTAAAAGCAACCGCAGCTTAAGACAAGTCGCCTTCGAGCCTCATAACCCCGGGCTATGCTTGCGGAGTTCGACATGGACTCACCCTTGCTATTTCACCCCACCTCGGGGAGGAAGTTAGGCTTGTGATCAACCAGGTCGGTCGGTCCCCGTGGAGTCTACACCAGAAGATCGAGTGTCTTTCCGCCGCTTGCTAACTAAGGTTTATACTTTTATTCTATGCTCGTTATATTTTAAGCATTGTGAATTGATTACCATTCATTTGTGAACTATATGTGAGATTTGACTTCCGGGGCTCACATATGGCTTCATCTGGTTTTGTTCATAAAACCGGGTGTTACACTTGGTTTACGTGAAGACCCTGGTTTCTTAGTTAGACTTGGTTTCTTGTGTTTTTCCTCTCTCTCTTCAATAAATATAGCGCCACATCAGTAAAAAGCAATAAATAGAGGGGTAATAAATGAGGATAGAAGCCATGGTAGAGTCTGCATTGTGAGTGCTCTAATTGCACCTGAGATGATGAATGAACAGAGTGGTATATTCATGTTTGCTGTGGTGTATAATTAAGATTAAGTGAACAATCACTAGCATGGATGTCGATGGGCAAACAACCAAATTGAGAATTAATTGTAGATCTTATGAAGTTATAAAACTTTCTAGTTTAAAACCTTTTGATTTGGCATTATCTTGTAATGGAAAACTAGGTCTCAATTTTTTTAAAATAAAGTAAAACAAATGAAATTTGGAAATTTAAATTTTTTGAATGACCTCCGACAAACTACCAATATAAAGATTAAAGACTGTAGTTCCCAAATATCCATGAAACTTTGTAGTTTATAAGCTTTTGATTTGAGATCATCTTGTCATGGATAAACATGCAACGATTCGAGACATACAATACAGTATTGGGAAAGAGCGCGTCTGTCCATTTACTTGCTTTGATGTGTTCTCGGGCCATGCATGTACGTACGCCGCCGACCGCTCCCGCCGGAGTGCTCACCGGCCGCCGCCCTCGTAACGCACCGCATTATATATTGCGAACGCACCCGTATTATTGCCGCCACTAGCCGAGGGCCGCCTTCTCACGCCGCCCCGCTCAAAGCTCCAAGCAAAAAAGCCCCCCCACCGCACCGGCACCGCTGCCTCTTGCCATGGAGAACCTTCCGCAGGAGTTGCTTGAGGACATTGCGCTTCACGTCGCCATGGCCGCAGAGGATCCTATGGAGGACCTCTACAATCTGCGGGCCACCTGTACCGACACGAAGAAGCGTGCCGCGCCATGCCGGACCGGAGCATCCCACTAGACCGGTGCCGCAACGACGGCGGCGGCGGGTCGACGCCGACGGGCGCTATATTCCGCTCTGGGCTGCTGTACTAGTCGCTGTGAGTATCGCTACGAAGTCTCATCACCGAAGCTTCGCCGAGGTCGGCAACCCGGGGCGTGCTTGAGCAGGCATGTCTCGCCGTGTTCGTGGAAGGTCGCGACACCGCCTCGCCGCCTCTCAACAAGCTGAAACAAGCCGCCGACTCAGGGCATGCACTGCCGCTATGTGCACGCCTTACTGCTCTACAGGCGGAACGCCGCCGCCGCCGATGACGACCATGCCCGAGAGGTGTTGCGGGAGATTGAGGAAGAAGATACGGCGAGGTGGCAAAAATGTTGGGGGAGCTTGAACTGCCGCCTGCACTTCAACAATGCAATGGCAGTGGTGACGGACGCCATTGAAGGTAAGCAGCTTCGTCTTCCTCCTCTGGCCCAACCGGTGCCTCGCCATGACGGGCATCAGTGCAGATGGGAAGATGAGGCACACAGATTTTACTACGACCTGCGGCGGCATTGCGGAAACGATGAGTATAGTGCTAGCAGGATTTTATCCACAATGCCGTGCAAGTCACAGGGGTACTGCAGCGAGGAGTGTAGGTTTCGCGGCGAGTGTGATAGGTTAATCTTTCTTGTAGAGCGGTTGCGCTCGATCTAGAGGATGATGATGCGGTCCCGGCGGCGTCTGTTGTGTGCATGCATACGCGCGGTGATGCATGTATGCATTGGTTGATGTTCGATCGATCCTCGAGTAGCGGTGATGAACCCCGAGATGTTTTAATTCGTTTGTAATCCATGTGTTAAATTTATTTGTGATTCTCACCACCGCCACCACGACCATGGCGGCTGCGAGCACCGCGCCGCGGCGAGCTAGCCGACTTCGGGCTAGACTCTCACCCTTCTCGCTCATTCGATAGCATAGATAGCAACGCTCTAGGTTAAGGTATGGTGGTTGTCCACCCGTCTCTAGAGACCTCATCTCCGGTGACATCCGCTCACGCCAGATGTCTTTGCCCATGTCGAGAACTTTTCGGGGCTCAAGAATTTTAATCTGTGGTCAAAAACTGTAACGACCGGGTCAAACGGGGGATTGTAAATAAGACGAATGGTCAAACGAGGGATTGTAAAAGTAAAAATAGACTTTTATTTGTGGGACCGGAGGGTGTATGTTACTGCACCGTGCTCAAAAAAATAGCCTGTTCGGCTGATTTTGGGCGATGGCTGATTGAATTGTATTACGTGAGAGAGAGAATAAGCTGAAATAAGATAAGCGAGTCTGTATACTCGCGTCCGTCCTTCGTCCTCGTCTGCCCAATCGGTGCCTCGCCGATCGAGACAGCATCGATCTTGATGGAACTAGCGCTAATGATGGCGGACGTGCGCCCTCTTAGCGAGGGGGTGTGTGGGATATGCAAAGGATACGCATACAAGGTCATGGAAAAAAATTAATTTTGAAACCTATATTTGCTATACACACGCGCAACATGAATCTATTCTCCTCCACATACACAAGGCAATCACTCCACACTATCGATTACTCCCACTACCGCCTTACTTGCTACCCGAGAAATGAGTAGGTTGGGCTCTATAGCCCCCCTATCGATCAAAATTACACAGAGCCCTATCTAATAAGCCCCACCTAAATTTTTATTCGTAATTACATAGATTAGGAGGGCTAAGATGTATTTGAGATTGATCAGCCCGTCCTATTTTTTTTCCTGGCTTCGTCATTCGATTCTTCTGGCTACTTGCCTTGCTACCTGAGAAATGAGTAGCTTTCCTAGGTTTTTTTTAACCCCATCGTGTAACCCATTATCCATATCTTCGAATATTGTACAAAAAATATATTGTGCGCATGGAGTTAGCGAGTGCACCTCGCCCGTCCGCAATGTTTCTCTATTTACTTCCTCTATACATCTTGATCATCAAGATTTCCCTCCTTCTGATACTTTCTTCCGCACTCCATGACCGATGTATCTCTATTTGCCTCGATCCTCTATATGGCCTATAGTCATCAAGATTCTTTCCTTTACAAACACTTTCTTCCGCACTCATGCCTCATTTATCTCTACTCTATACAACTACTATCAATGGGGCCCACTTATAATTTTATCTAAATACTAAGCGAATTCCCGCACATTCTTTGCGGGTAGGAAAGGGTATTGTTAAAGGATTGAATTATTGTACTGTTTAATCTCAAAAAAAAAAGAATTGTAATCGTTGTGAAATCTGATCACAATTAGCTATTGAGCGAGAATTACTTTGCTTGTGCAGGTTAGAAACAAAGTTAGTAACAAAGAACTTAAATGTATGAAATAGAGTATATACTCATTTGCATAAAGATTATTTAATCTTATTTTTAAACTCCAAGCTAAACCAATATCGAATAGAAATATTTAGATATGTTGGGCGGGTGACAACTTACGGTAATGTAATAAAACATATATAATAACTTATTTGAGGAAATCCTTGGTAGATGATTTAATCTCTTGAACTTCATCCTTCACGCGTCATATCCCCTTGCGTTGCCGTACATGACGAGCGAACGTGCATGTGGATGAAGTATATGATCATACTAGACCATTCATGGTGGTATATATGTTAAGCATGTATTCATACATTGAGTATATGGATATACTTGTTTTATATACAACATAGTGGCATTTTATGTAATATATTAAAAATATAGGTTCCTTGAAAATTTTTTAGTGTAGTAAGATCTAGAGTATCTTAATGAGTATCTAAACATACTCAAACCCAAGAATGTGATTTTTTGAATATGGGTGTAGGTGTATAGAAAGTGCACCGGGTATATATATATATTTCTATTTTTCTTCTATTTGAATCTACTCCAACTCACCACCACATACCGCCCACGAACCACTCACGAGTTAACCGACTCTTCTCCTTCACTTGCCACCGGGGCCCGCCTACCCCACCCAAGCCATATACACATGCCACCCGGTAGTCCACACGATTGCACTACCACCCCGGCCCCACCCCCATTCCACGCACACACCAACCAAAAATCAAACCCTCTCCCTCTATTACGTCAAAAAAAAAAATCGCCCTCCCATACCAAGAAACCGAGACCCGAAAAACCGAAACCCCGTCATGGATGCGGCGTCGCAAAGATACGCATGCAAGGTGTGTCATGTGTGGAACCTGTGGATATGATCAACACGTCCCAAGTCATGTTTGTCACTTTCGACCTCTACGGCCGGCCCGGCCGCCCAGGCCTTTGGTGTACTCGATGGCATAATCCCAACTCACTCTCGATGGTTCGGGCGCCAACGGTGCTTTTCTCTCACAAGTCACAACAAATCGGCACCGGCCCGGCCCGGCCCGGTACTTTTCTGCCCCTCCATCTCGCATAATCGGCGAGAACACTGTTCATCTTCCTTTCCCCGGACCGGGCGCGCGAGCTTCAGGGGAAAACCATGCCACGAGCCCCGAGCCATCTTTGTAGAACCTTCCGCGGGAGTTGCTTGAGGATGTTGCGCTCAGCGTCGCCATGGCGCCGCGGGATCCTATGTAGGCCCTCTACAATCTACGGGCCACCTGTGCTTGGACCTGGCATGCAGCGACGAGCGCCATCTTTGACGGACATCCCACTAGACCGGGTCGCGACGACGGGCGGCGGGTCGACGGTTACGTCTGCCGCCGGGCCGCTGTACTACTCTCGGCAGTACCGCTACGATCTCATCAACAAGCTCGCCGAGGTCGGCAACCGGGCGTGCTTTAGAGCGTATGTCCGCCGTGTTCGCGGAAACGGCATCGCCGTCTCGCCGCCGGGCTTGCTGGAACAAGCCGCCAACTGGTATGCATCGCCGGGTATGCATTCTTCCGCTCTGGCGGAATGCCGCCAATCAAGCCGATGACAACTGCGTCTGGTGTTGCGAAGCTGAGCGACACGGCGGCGGCGATGGTCGCAGACTGAGGGTCAGCGAATGCGCAGAACTCCGACATCGTGCAATGGGGTTGCGAACGCGACTTGTTAGTGGCGCCATATCAAGAGCGATAGACGCCGTCTTCCCTCTGCACAACCGGTGCCTCGCCCGGGGCGGGCATCGGTGCACATGGGAAGACTACTTTGCGGCACCCGTGCTTAATGGGGGCACGGCCTATGGCATACAAACCCCCCGATTACGCACCGAGGAGTGTAGGATCCGCACCGAGTGTAGTAAGTTCTTCCGTGTTGCCGCGATGGGCGTGGAGTTGCATGAATCTATCTTACTTTTGGTGCTTGATGGTTGATGTATATATGTGATAATTAGTGTTATATTCACGTTTGTGATGGTGAGACCTTCGGGGCTCAAGAACCCTAATTTTTCTTTTTAATCAGGGTCAAAAGTTGTAACTAGTCTTTCTCCCTCATAGTAACTCCAAAAATGATGGTTTTTCTTTCTAAATTTTTTGTCAAATCATGCTCTTGTCATGTATCATCGATAACATTTCAATTTTAAATTTCAAACATTACAACTCCAAACATCAATTTTGGACCACCTAGTGATTTTAACGGAAGAAATATTACAGGCGAGCCTTGGAATAGTACGTCGCTTAGCTCGATACCGCCCGCCGGAGTGCACCGCCCGCCCGCTCATAAAATCCCACGTCCGGTGCACCGTGCTACACACCGCTCACCAATCTGCTGCTTCAGCTCCGCCGCACAAAACATAGCTAGAGCGCCGAGCTTCCACCAAAAAAGCCCCCGCCGCGCGCGCCGCCGCACCATGGAAAACCTTCCGCGCGACATGCTTGCACCGGTGCGATTCGAGTCGCCAAGGGCGCGCCGCGGATCCCATGGGGGACCTCGCCAATCTAAGGGCCACATGCTCGCCAGATGAAAGCGGCGTGCGGCGACCCGTGGGACGGAGCATCCGACTAGACCAAATGTTTATGTACCAGCGCCGGCGCAGTGGGTGTCGCTTTCGAGGATCGCGAGTCTCTTGTCACCAAGCTTCGCCGCCGTCGGGTAACCTCGATGCGTGCTTCATAGCCGGCATGAATGCCGTCTATGTCGAAGGCAGCTTCACCGTCACGCCGTCGCTCGAGATCTTTGCGGCCCAGCGCCGCGTCGGGGCATGAAACCGCCAAGTATGTTCTTGCTCTTGTGCTCTCTGAGGGCCAACAAATGGTGCCGCGGATGACGACTATGCCCGGCGGTTGCGGGAGATCGAAGACGACATCTTTCGGCAACGGCCGGGGCGTGGAAGAACATCAATCGTACTCGGCCCGCCCGAGAGGCATGGAAGCGTATGGTGGGCTACTTGGTGGCGCATATACCGAGAAAGAGTGCCGTCGTCCTATAGCCCAAATGGTGCCTTGCCATGGCGGGCATCCGTGCGGCCGGCCCGGGGCGGTGCTACCGTAGTGCCGTCTCGGGTGAGGGCTCGGGTGATGTGTGTTGCGTGTTACCGCGGCGAGGAGTGCGGGATCGCGGACGAGTGTCGAGGTTCTTCACTCAACTTAATCTTTTGCCGTGTTTGGTGATCTTCTTACGATCAAGCTTTCTATTTCTAGTGCTCTAGATGGACACCTCGTCGAACAAACTTAATTCCATAGCTTTTGAGTGCGTGCGTGATGCTTGATGTCGATCCCGTATGTGTATATGCGGCGTGATGGTGAGAAACGAGAACTTTTTATTAGTTGTGATTAATTGTGAATTTGTGATATACTCCCTCTGTCCCATGGAGTTTGTCTTTTTTTGACTTTTGAATTTCATATGTTTGACCATCCGTCTTATTTAAAATATTTATGTAAATCATAAAATAAATTAATCAATATTCAAGTATCAATATTGATAAAATAACAAAATAAATTATATTTATGTAAAAATTTGAATAAGGCGGCGCGCATCGAAAAAAAGATGGCACGGAATCGAGGGGCGATGGCGGGGCGTTAAGCCCTGAGCTCTCCGCGCAAAGGATACACCTACACACGCGCGCCGTGCAAAGGTTCTGACGCAGCTCTATCAAAAAGTTGTTGGTATTCATTGGCGCGCCCTAGGCGTAACACTCTTTACGCTTAATGAAAAACGCGCCTAGGCGTGCTCTTGAAAAAAAAAATTTGGCGCGGTCGCGAAAATAAGTCGTCTAGATGAATTTTCTGTAGCGCGGCGGCGCAGTCTCGAAAAATAAAATTTGTACACACCGGTCATGTAAAATTAAGCCTCTCCGGCGCTCCCTAAAAAAACGCGTGGCTGCACGGGAACACCCGGCTCGGCGCCACCCGTATTATTCTTGCTATTCACCTCCGCCCACCGGCGCTCAAAGTTTCCGGCAAAAAAGCCCCCACCGCCGGCGGTTCGAGCCAAGGAGAACACAGGCAACCTTCCGCGGGAGTTGCTTGAGGACATTAGCTCCGTGTCGCCATGGCCAAGAGAGGATCCTATGGAGGACCTCTACAATCAACGGACCACATGCACGGACACGAGAAGCATGCGCGGCGACATCTCTTGGCCGGAGCATCCCACTAGGCCGGGTGCTGCAACGGCGGCGGCGGGTCGGCGTCGGCGGATACGTCCCGGGCGGGCCGCCGGTACCACTCGCTAGCGTACCGCTCGAGTCTCATCAAGAAGCTCGCCCGAGTCCAAGCAACCGAGGCGTGCTTGAGCGAGCATGTCCGCCGTGTTCGTGAAGGTCGCCTCACCGTCTCACCACCTCTCGACAAGTCAAAAACAAGCCGCCCAGGCTTCGGGGCATGTGCTCGCCGTGCGTGCATGCTCTTCTACTCTACAGCGGAACGCCACCGCCGTGATGACGACCATGCCGAGGAGGTGTTGCGGGAGATCACCCAGAACCACGGCGGCGGCGGCAGCCGCCTCGACTGCGGAGTAGCTGCGGCCGAGCACTTCGGACAAGCAATAGAAGTGTTGAGCAGCGTTGTGCCTATCAAGAGTGGCAGCATCCTCCTCCTCTAGCCCAACCGAGCCTCGCCATGACGGGCATCGGTGCATATTGGGAGACAAGCTACGGCGCCCTGGCGAATGGGGGCCACCCGCTGCGGTGGGTGTCTTGCAGCGAAGGAGTGTAGGATCCGCCCGAGTGTGGTATGTTCTTCATTTCTGCGGCGTTGGTATAAGCGGCGGGCGGTCTATATGTGTGTGTGTGTGTGTCGTATTGTACATTTATCTATAGCTTAGCTCTCTAGCTACATGATCTAGATCGATCAAGCAGCTTTTGCTAGCTTTTGGTTGTGTGCATGCATGGATTGGTTGATGTTCGATTGATTCTCGAGTAGCATGCGATGATGAACACCGGTGAGATGTTTTAATTCGTTGTAATCCTTGTGTTATATTTTAATTGTGTATTGTGGTATTGTGTTTGTGATTTAATATATGTGTTGTATTTCTCTAAATCATGTCTTTGCGTGGATGTTTGATTGCAGCTGAAATGATGAGTGAACAGGCGACAATGGTGTATTCATGTGTTAAATTTATTTGCGATTCTCGCCGGCGGCGGCCACGCGACCATGGCGCCGTGAGCACCTCGGCGTGGCTAGCTAGCCGCCTCGGGCTGAACTCACACGGTCACACCCTTCTCTACCTTGGAACCTCGAGGCTCGTCGGCTTGGAGGTTATGCACGGCCGTTGACATCGCCTCGAAGCCTTATTTGCCGTGTTCGCCGGACCATGCGGCAATGGCCGCCGCGAGCACCTCGGCGTGCCTAGCCGCCTCCGGATGAACTTCGATCTTTGCCTTCTCTCTTACCTTGGCACCTCGAGGCTCGTCGGCAGCGGTTATGCTTATCGCTGTGTGCCGTTGTCGTCGCCTAACACGCCATGTCCGCCCGCCCGGCGTTCGTCGTTCTCAGCGGCGGCAACCCCTCTCCGACCCGTCCCGCCTCGACCATGTGTTCAAAGGAATTTACGCTGCATTGCTGGTGCTTTCCATAACGTCTATTTGACCTCGGCTTGTCGTCATTGGCGGGCGTCGATCCCCACTTCGCCGTACCGCCACCATCGATTGTCGAGCTCGGAAGGAGACTAAACCCGCTCATCCAATAGCGCATACTAGTAATGCTAGGTTATGGGGATCATGGTGGTGGTCTTCCCGTCGCAAGAGACCTCATCTCCACTAACATCCGCAAGCCTTTGTGTGCCGCCACGTCGGAGACTTTTCGGGGCTCAAGAACCTAATTTTTCTTTTTAATCTGTGGTCAAAACATGTAACTAGTCTTTCTCCATCATAGTAACTCCAAAAATGATGGTTTTCTTTCTAAATTTTTGTCAAATCATGCTCTATCGGTGATTGTATTCTTACTTCTATTACTCTTGTCATGTTTCATCGATAACATTTCAATTTTAAATGTCAAAAATCACAACTCCAAACATCAATTTTGGAGCACCTAGTGATTTTAATAGAAGAAATCTTACGGATGACCGTTCGCGATAAATGCGTCACGAAAAATAAAGCCGTCTGCTCATTCCATTGCAGGTGTTCCGCGGGTCATTTCTTGATCCGACGACGTCGCGGTAACATTGTTCCGCGAGTTACACATGTCTCGGCGTTTATGAAACTACGAGAGAGATTTCTAAGATTTGTGAACAATGTCACTAGCACTATGTTGGATGGGGAAAACTAAAATAAGAATTGTAGATCTTGCTAAGTTAAAACTCTCTAGTTTAGAACTTTATGATTTGACATTATCTTGTAATGGAAAACTAGGTCTCAAATTCAATAAATAAATAAATAAATGAAATTTAAATGTTTTAAGTGACGTCGGATAGACAAACCACCAACATACCGATTGTAGTTCTCAATTATGAAACTTTGTAGT
Source organism: Hyparrhenia diplandra (assembly GCA_015847255.1). Classification (NCBI taxonomy): domain Eukaryota; kingdom Viridiplantae; phylum Streptophyta; class Magnoliopsida; order Poales; family Poaceae; genus Hyparrhenia; species Hyparrhenia diplandra. Next base: position 287,461 of record JADLZK010009115.1, on the reverse strand, counting down.
TTACAACCTTTTGATTTGAGATCATCTTGTCATGGAAAACATATACACTCTTCGTCCCACAAATAAAAGTCCATTTTTGACTTTTACAATCCCTGTTTGACCATTCGTCTTATTTAATTTTTTATGCAAATAATAAAATAAATAAATAATTATAAAAGTATCTCTAACGATAAAATAAATCATAACAAAATATCTAAATTTTTAAAACATTTTGAATAAGGCGAATGGTCAAACAAGGATTGTAGAAGTCAAACACGGACTTTTATTTGTGGGACGGAGGGTGTAGCGATTTGAAAACATTTTTGTAGTACGTACTACTCCGTATCTTCTGAGGGCGAGCATTGGGATAGTGCACCAGCGAGTCCCGCTCATTACGTCCACGCACCGGCCCGCGCCGCATTATTGCTGCTCACCAACCGAGCGCCGCCGGTTTTTCGACTCACCGCCTCCGGTGGCAACGACCATTCTTCGCCGCACAATTGCACAAACCATAGCTAGAGGGCGCCGAGCTTCCACCAAAAAGCCCCCACCGCGTCGCCGCCTCGCGCCATGGAAAACCTTCCGCGTGACATGCTTGCGAGATTGCGATTCGAGTCGCCAAGGGCGCTGAATCCCATGGGGCCCTCGCCAATCTGCGGGCCCACATGTTCGCAGATGAAAGCGCCCGTCGCGGTGACCCCACAGTGGGGCGGAGCATCCGACTAGACCTGTGCTGCACCGGCTGGCCGGGCGTCTGCGGGCACGGTACTACTCGCTCAAGTATCGCGAGTCTTTGCACCAACCTCCTCGCCGTCGGCAACCCGGAGGCGTGCCCGAGCCGGCATGTATGCCGTCTTCGTCGAAGGCATTTGCACTAGCAAACCGTCACTCGATCTTTGCGGCCCAGCCTTTGCTGCGTTAGGGCATGAAACCGCCCGACTATGTTCTTGCTCTTGTGCTCTCTGGGGCTAACACGGTGCCACGGGGCGGCGACTATGCCCGGCGGGTGTTGCGGGATATCGAAGGTGACAACCCGGCGACGGCCGGGGCGTGAAAGAGCATCAAGTGTACTCGGCCCGCCGACATGCATGGAGTTTTTAGGTTGGGCGACTTGGCGGAGCATATACGGAAAGAGTGGCGTACATCCCATCCTATAGCCCAAATGGTGCCTCGCCATGACGGGCATCGGTCAACCCGACCAAAAGCGGTGCGGCCGTCCTCGCGTCTCGGGTGGTGTGGTGTGCTCCGTGTTACTGCGGCCCGAGGAGTGTAGGATCCGCGGACGAGTGTATGAGGTTCTTGGTCCGATCAATCTTTTGCGGGTAGATATCACTTTGGCGAAAGCACGGATATCATTCACGTTGTCTCGGGTTTGTGATCTTCACACAATCAAACTTTCTATTTGTAGTGCTAGGCTGCACTCGATCTATTGCTACCTCCTCTTTCTCCGGATGATGTTGTCGATCAAACAAACTGAATTGGATAGCTTTTGGTGCGCCGCGTGATGGTTGATGTTCTCGATCAAACAGGGATTAATTTGATCGATCACATGCATGGTTTATGTTGAAAAGATCCCCGAGTAGGAGTATGCATGAAAACCGAGATATTTTATTAGTCGTAATCATGCAATGTGTTATATTTTTCCAAATTTGTCTTTGTTTGGATGTCCTTCTCCTCTCTTCCTCCTCCCCCTCCCCTCAGGTGAGTTGTTCTTCCTATAGAAAGCTCGCGTGATATGTGATTCTCTGTGGGGGAAGCGGGTGGCGCCCAGCGGCGCTAGGGTTGGCCGGAGCTTCGCTAGGGCCGTGAGGGGTGGTGGCCGGTGGCGGAGCGAAAACGAGAGGGCGGCGAGACGAAGAAGATAAACAATGCCGGGCTATCCGCACTTTCGTGTTTCTCTATTTACTACTTCTTCAATGGTGTAATCTAGTTTTTAAGGTACAGTAGTTTGCATAGTGGGCCCCGCCCTAAGCGCATGCAATTATCTCCGCACTCTCTCGTGTGCCTCTCGCCGCTCATCCGACGCGTGGCCCCGTGGCGTACACCACACGGGGAAGGCACTGATTCTGGCGAACTTGGAGCTGGTTACGTTGGGTGGCGTAGGTTCCCGTACCCGTTCGCGACAAATTTTGACCGCTCGTCTTATTCAAATTTTTATATAAACATCATCCATTTTGATGTGACTTAGTTTATTATTAGAGATACTTTAATAATAATTTATTTATTTCCTAAATTGTATAAATAATTTGAATAAGACGGCGGTCAAACATGATGTCTTAGAGTCAATATGGTGAATTATTTTGAGACGGAGGGAGTATTGTACACTATTTTTTTTTTGAGGGCCTTTGAAATATAGGCGAGCGATTCGGCTGATTTAATAGTATTACGTGAGAGAGAATAAGCTGAAATAAGCCGAAAAAAGGAGCTGTAGGGAGTAGTAGGCGTCCTTGCATGTTGTCGTCTTCCCAGTCGGTGCCTCGCCGTTCGAGCACCGCATGCAGTCTGATGGCACTTTACAATCGGGAGCACGCCCTGCACCAAGGATTGGCCGGAACGACAATGGTAGACATGGGCCCTATCCTACAGCGAGCCATACGCAAAGGATTCGCATGCAAGGCCAGACATGGGCCCTATCCTACAGCGAGGTGTGTAGGATTACGCAAAGGATTCGCATGCAAGGATTCGCATGTAAGGCCCTATACACGCGTCTGTAGTTAAGGAGCCGTGTGGTGGAAAAGGCTCTCATGGTCTACAATAACAAAAAGCCGCCAACGACGAGGTATTTTGATGATGATTTTTATATTCCCGAACTGTTTGACCAAAACATCCTTACTTTTATTGGGACTCGGCGCGGCCGGCCGGGCGGTTCATTATTGCTTCTGGGGGGTTGCGTGTGGCAGAAGCGTCGGTTTCCCCGTGCTGCGGTGTGGAAGGGCAAGAGGCCGGCTACTCCAGAGGGCAAGGAGGGCGAGAGCGAGGAAGATGAAGGGCAAGAGGCGGCAACACCGCTAAAGCGATGGCGGATGCCGCGACGACGTGCTTCGCCGCGGCTACGGAGGAACCTTTCGCGCCAGATCCTCCAACGCCGCATCATGCGGGGCAAGAAGGAGTATCAAGAAGTAAGGTACATGGATCTTCGTCGCGTCTGCCGCAAGTTCCGGCAGTACACCGACACCGAGGAGGCGATCCGACTCGTGTCGCTCCGTCGGATTCGTCAGCTAAGCTGGCGATGCACAAAGTTTCCTGGAGCTCGGCGGGCGCTTCAAGGCCAATCGTCCGGAGGCCATATGCTACGAGGGATGGTGAGGATGACGACGGGCGCCGCGGCGATCCCAAAGGGCGGGCTCCTCCGAAAGCCGCTAATGCCGCTTTGTACCGCCGAACCCCGCGGACCAAGAAGCGGCCGGCGCCCCATGGAATCGGCGCCGGGCGCCCGCGGCCCGGTGGGCGAACCATAATCTGCGGGAAGCGTGTTATTGGGCGAGGAGGACCTCATCGAGGCTGCGCTTGCAACCCAACCTTGGTTGATCCCGACGGTATGCGGAAAGCAGCGTCCGTCGTCGATGTCGATCCCCACGCCCGTGCATGGCCGGAGGATGCAAGCGCATGCGCCCCATCGCTACCGGGCGGAGGAACCGTCATCCTCAGTCTGCAGCCTTCGGTGCCGCGATCGATCTTGAGTTCGTGAATCAAGGTTCCTGGTCCGCCGGAATTGGATGTCGCGGCGATGCACGCCTTCAGCGGATGTGTACGTCCCAAGAACTAGCTATATTTTTTAGTTTTTATTTGTGTTCGAGATGAGTTAGAATATCACTACTCCCTCCGTCTCATGGAGTTTGTCGTTTTTAACTTTTGAACTTCATGTTTGATCATCCGTCTCATGGAGTTTGTCCCTTTTACCATTCTCTGTTTTTTTACTTTAATCTATACTACCAACTATCATCGATTGGGGCCAACTATAATTTTATCGAAATGTATCCATATGAGGTCTTGTTTTGCGGGATTTATTAAAAGGAATTCAATGGTGTAATCAGAATTTAATTTGATTTTTTTGGTTTGTGAGTTATAACATTTTTTAGTTAGTTCAAAACAGTAGGGCTTCGCCCTTTGGATATCATGGTAAAAATTGGAAAGTGTATGGGGATTAAGTATATGTTCATACTAGACTATCTAGGGTAGGTGGATACGTAGAATATGTGGATATACTTTGTTTATATACGCTAGATAGTGATATATTTGTATATATGAAAAAATATGGGTTCCTTCAAAAAAATTTCGCGTAGTAAAATCTAGACTGTGTTAATATGAGTATCTAAACATTTTTGGACAAGGTTTGGGTCAAACATCGGGAATATAAATCATCAATAACTTTTAAGTTGTTGAGTTTGTAAATGTAAAAATTATATGAGTAGATTTGTCTTAAAAAATACTTTTATAATAATAAGCGGTCAAAGTTATATTTTGGAGACCGTGTCATTTGTCCTAAACGACTTCTAATACCATCCCGGCGGGAGTATGAGTTATGATAAGAAATCAAACTGCATCAACATTGAAGCATACTAGTATAGGCAAACATAATATTTACAATATTCCATACCCACCACCAACCCAAAAAGTGCTACGATTTCTTATCACATCAATTTCTTAACGCATGTATGGAGTATTAAATGTAGATAAATAAAAAAACTAATTACGTAGTTTGACCGAAAAGTACGAGACGAAGCTTTTGAGCCTAATTAGTCTATGGTGGGACAATAATTACCAAATACAAACAAAAAGTGCTACTGATGCCCGAACCCAAAATATTTCACCAACTAAACACCCCATAATACATTCTCCTCCTTGATGCTTCTTACGTGGACGAGAAGAGTTGTCCTCGTTGGACTCCACAACTGGCGCTTACCATTATTGTCGCCGTGGTAGATCTTGAAGGGGTGGAGACGAGTTTTGTGTCCTTTCACCGGTAACCAACACTCCAAGTGCGATGAAATATAAAATAGGTGCCACGGGTCCATCATGTCCGTGTCTAACCCCGTCCGCCTTGTCTTCACTACTAGTTCACTCCTCTCCACTCGCTTTCCACTCCTCGTTATTATCCCCAGCAACGCGCACCGCCCCGGCCCCTCCTCCTCCCCCCTCCTAAGGCGATGAAGGAGAAGAAGCCGGTGATGGCGGCGGATGCGTGACGACGTGCTTCTTTATTGCGGTTGCGGAGGACCTGCTCAAGCGGAGATCCTCAGTATTTGCCTCCGCCGAAGGAACAAGTTGCCGATGCAATGTACATGGAGCTTCGCTCGTCTGCGGCAAAGTTCGCAAGATACATCGACACCAAGGGCGATCCGGCTCGTGTCGCTCCGCCCGGATCGCTCGGCGCTACCCCCTCGCCGAAATAAAAGAGTTCCCCTAGGAGCTCTGGGCGCGGCGCTTCCTCAAGGCCGAGCATCCGGAGGCATATGCTACGAGGGGATGGTGAAGATGACGGCGGCGCCGTGGGATCCCAAGGGGCGGAGCTCCTCGGGAGAGCCGCCGATCTTTGGGGACTCCGGGCGCCTTACTTCTTAGGCGATCTTTGTTGTGCGGTCGAACCCCATGGACCAAGAAGCGGGCGCCGCTCCATGGAATCACGACCCAAGAACCCGACGGGTGGGCGAACCATCTCTCGCCGAAAGCCTTTTTATGATGCTCTTTGTGTAAGCATATTGGTTGATGATGCAAAAGTCTGCTTTGCATATATACGATTGCAACACTTCTAGCTTGCATACAGTGATGACATCTCATTAGTTTGATTTAGGAAAAATTAAAAATGGTTGACGATTCTTTGGCTAATCTGTTTAGCTATATGTGGATGTGTTCACTTTGGAGCTTTGTTTGCTAGCGATGAACCGGAGCTTTGGCTCCAAAGGCGCTCTGATTTGTTTTGCATCACATAGAAAGACGCTTTCGCTATATAATCCACATGTAACTTATTGCCTAGGCACTTCTCCTTGGGGTTTTTAATGCGGTACTTTTATTGCTATATGAATGAATATGAATTTCAAACAATTAGTGGCACTATGCTAATTCATTCTGGCGAGAATAATTTGGTCCACGCTCCACTTGAAAACTTTGAGAGTGACCGCAGATAATTTGGTGCCCTATGCTAATTCATGACTTTTTAATTTGTTACTAGTACAATGGTAGGTAATGGCATATTGATTGTAAAGTGCATTATCCTTCCTTTTTTTTGAAGGGTTTTTTTTGAATGGCTCTAAAAGGTTTGCTATCTAGCTTGTATAACATTGCTCAATAATTTTGTCGTCTTAAAATCCTTTTTCGATGATTGATCCTAGGTACAAACCCAAAGACCCACGCGGGAGATTATAAAGGGATGAGGAGTCCCAAGAAGCACGTGAGGATATAAGCGTTCTTTGAAGGCACATCTTCTTGCGTAAACGCCGAATCTAATCCCAAAGCGCATTTCATTTTCCACTAACTAAACCAATCCCAGATCTACAAACTTCCCACTCTAGCAAACTTGCATCAGGAGCCTTGAGAGTGAAACTAAATTATATTTCCACCCTTCCTTTACCTCTTCTCGTCGGTTACGTTTCACGTAATGCGATTAATGGGCCGTCCGGTAACTACCTCTTCTCGTTGGAGCCAAGTTTTTTTTTTTTGCAAAAATCCAAGGATGGCAAACTAGTTTAGCAAACTCTTGGATATGCTTTGTCATTTTAAATTGTACACATGAAGCTGCTAGGAAGTAATGGTTTAGCGGCTCCCCGTCATGGTCGTATCTTATTGGCTACTCTATTTTTTTAGTGAGAAAAAAAGCTTAAAAAAAAGCGAGGAAAAACTTCGTCCTCGTCAATGGAGATGCCACCCTTATCGTCTTTGAGTTCTTTGCTTCATCTCTTCCAATATAATTGCAAACATAGACCTTTTTCTTTTACCTTCGTCTTCAATTTGTATACAATTCCCTCGTGCACCATATCATAAATTCCACCATCATGGCCATCTTGTTCATCCACACTCATGCAAAGATCATCATTGATACTAGTGCGGTTCATCAACAAGGCCCTCATTTTCATATAGTATAACCTCCAATGGTTCCCCATGATGTATCCACCTAGTGTAAGTGCTAGCCATTCCATTAATATACAAGTGTAAGTGATTACTTTGGTTGTGTGAACGCTAGTGTTGTCAATGCGTGCCTGGTGCGGATTGAGCTTTATTATGATGGGCATGAAGCAAGATGGAATGGAAGGGCCATTCGAAGTTTTATTTTTATTTGAGCCCTACTCGGTAGTTCTATTATTCCACACTTGGTTTGAAAGCTAATAATGTTGTATATCGGTAGGATGATGTCTTTGTATATCTCCTAAAGTTCTCGAGAAAATAGAATTTGGGACGAGCATGCCAAATCCGATCAATATGTGGATGAACGACAAAGTTTAAACGAAACTAGAGGTCGGGGCTTCCAAGGACATAAAAGTAACATTTTTGCCTTGTGGCGGGCTCTACCTTGACATTGTGCACATCGGGGATATGCATGATAGGAGTATTGTTGATCTTTATGAGCATGCGTTGTGTGTGACCGAGCATTCGACCAACATTTTTTGTAAACTCTTTGTGTCGTATTTTGTACATTGTCTAGAGTTTACAATGGATGGAACTTCTACTCATGAACGTCTAGCTTGTCATTTTTTCTTTTATCATATTTTAAAAATTGAGATCTTGACTTCATAAGACTAATGACGAGCTTGTTTGTTTATTGTGGGCACTCATTTGCGGTTGATAGTGCAGTTTTTATAGTTTATTGAAACTTTCTTTGTCGATGATGGCTGCTTGTGGTTTGGAACTAATTTCTTTGTGTACACATCCATAGCGATTACTTTGGTTGTGTGAAGGCTAGTGTTGTCAATGCATTACGTATTATGCGGATTGAGCTTTACCATGGCAATGAAGCAAGACTGGAATGGAAGGGTCATTCGGAAGGGGTTTTTATATTTTTTATTTATTTTTATTGTTTCCCCACACTCGAGGACAAGCCTTTTAAAAACCGGAGGCTACCTATGCTGAATTTGCGGATGCTTGTGGATTGGATTACAATGAAATGAAGCAAAGGCGAGAAAGCCTCGTCTTTGTGAGTTTGTGTATGATTAGGAACAGATTTTGTTGGGCTATCCTTCCACATGGAGGATGAATTTGGAGCCCATCAAAGCAGCCCAAAACCGGCGACAAGCCCGGTTAGCTTGTGCACCGTTGATCTCGGTTGGATTCAACGGTTGAGATTGCTTCTTGGGAAGCATGTATAGGGTAAGGAAAAACCCTAGCCTCCATTCAAGCGAGAAACTATGCCGCCTCCGGATGCCGTGGGCGTGCTTCTGCATTTTGGCTTGGGAGGACCCTTTCGGCGAAAGATCCTCCAATTTGCATCCAACAGAGGAACAACTTCCAACTTGGAGCTCGGTCGCGGCGTCTGCCGTAGGTTCCGGCAGATACCTGGACACCAAGGAGGCGATCAAATACGATAGTATATACTCCGTAGCGTGGCGTAGCAAATCAATCATCAACGGTATATAGGCTGCGGCGCCCCCCCCCCAAACCCCCAACACCCCTGCGGTGTGCCGCCACCACCATTCAAGTGTGTGGCAACGCATTATATATATATAATAATATAAATAATAATATGTGCGGTGTTATAACCTACGCGGCCAAACCCCCTCGTTTATGCGACAAGAGAACGGGCCTAACATGCGAGGTCAAATTCAGGCCCAAAGGAAGGCCGGCACGCGGAGCGACGCGGAGGCCGTTCAAAACCGGATGCGACCCGGCCAAATTCGATGCAGTGCGGACGCTGTCAACATCCATCGTCTCTCTAGCGGGACGGGCGATCGTAAGACTCGAGACAAATCTGGCGCGTGCACTCCGCCGAAGCGTCGCTCATGACATGTGTCCGCAATACCAGCAAAGCGGACCGAGGGCGGTTGCGGCGACAACACCGCGTGCGTAAATGACCGCGACGCCGGTAGCGGTTGCGACATGTACTGGAACACCTGCTAACACATCTCGCCTGAAACTATAATGCGGCGTCGGTAGCGGTTGCGACATGTCGACACACTGCTGAACACATCTCGTCACGAAACTATACGGCGTGTCGGAGTGGTAGGACATGTACGACACCTCGATAACGCAACACGCCCGAGAAACTATACACGTCGGGTAGTAGCCTGCGACATGTCTGAGACCCACACTAACACAACTCGTCTAAAAATGACCGCCGTCGTCGTAGCGGTTCGCGACATGTCTGAGACACACCTCTAACACATCTCGATGCAAACTATCACGGCGTCGCTAATTAGGTTGCGACATGTACGAACACCTGCTAACACAACCGATAGACGAAAATAAAATAAGCGTCGGTAGTGGTTGCGACATGTCTGAGACACCTCCTAACACAATCTTCGTGCGAAAATAAACACGGCGTCGGTAGTGGTTGCGACATGTACAGACACCTCCTAACACAACTCGTCCACGAAAATAAAGGCGCGACTTTAATTTACGTGGGCGTTACAGACCCTTATCTTGTTCAAGCGTCGGTATCTGCGGCCGCAGCGTGCAATGCGGTGTCAAGCAACACGGACGGGTATCGACCACGCTGAGTCACGTGAATCCGGCGCGTCTGTAATACTGTAGCGGTGCGGCGGCGGTCGCCCGAAAAAGGTGTCAGTAAGCAAAAAGCGGCGTCGGAATTAGAGGTTGCATCCACGGTTGATCGGTCTCAAAATGCGCCTGATGAAACGCGTGTGTCACGAGATACGTTGAATTCTGCGGACACTCGGTTTCAAAAGCGTCACGTAGCCGCCGCGTCGTGCCCGACCAACGAAAAACACGTCGGATTAAGAAAACGGGCGCGTCACATGAACACGCGCGTCTGTAATGACCTCCTATTACCGACGCCGTATTGGTCTTGTGGGACCATCCGGCGCCCTAATCGACGGCGATGCGCCCGGACCGCGCGTCGATAATGTCACAACACGAACACTCGTTATTAGCGGCGTCTACGGGCTCACCGGCGGTTATTAGCCTTTTTTACATAGTGTGAGCCGATGAGGCGTTTACCAAAGAAGATGTGGACATTTTCTTGACCTCCTCCCCATCCTTTTATAATCTCCCGCGTAGGTCTTTGTGTTTGTACCTAGGTGTCCTAGGATGAATCGGGAAAAGGTATAAGACAACAAAATTATTGAGCAATGTTGTACAAGCTTATAGATAGCACGAGTCACATAGATATGCAGGACAAAACAAAACCTTTTAGAGCCATTCAAAAAACCTTCAAAAAAAAAAGGAAGGATAATGCACTTTACAATCTAGATTTCGGTGCTTACCCAAGAAGATGTGCTTCTCTTGCAACATCTTTTTTTTCGGCCTCCGCGAGAACACCAAGAGATCCGAGTGGCGAACGCCGCGATAAATGCCTGGTTCACGGCTGCGCTCCCCCGCCCGGTCGGGATCCCCGGTCGGGAAGTCAAGGCGATGGCGCGACCTCGCCAGTAGCCGCCACCGGGGAGGCCCCCGCCAAGGACCCCAGATCTGCAACCACCGAACAAAAACTTCTGTATTTGTTGTTTCTAGAACCACAGGAAAAACCAAATCTAGCTAAATGGATGTGATAAAAGAGGTGCACCTGGATGGAGACGAAGGCGAAGGCGAGGCAGACACCTGTGTCGGACCGCTCTCTACTCTTGTTTGGTTCTCAGAAGAGTTTGGAAGTGAAATGAAAGAGGGAGAAGAGTAGTAGTACTACTACTAGTATAGTTGGAGTATGGGAGAAGGAAGAGGCCGGAGAGATCTGCGAGAGAAACAGAGAGAGACAATATGTGTACTAGTAGTAGTACTACTACGAGTGTTCGAGACACCATATGGCCCCATGGGCACCCGCCCTAAGTTAATAATGTACTCCATGGCCCCATAGCCCCATGGTTTTGCATCTTACTTATCTCCATGCTAGTACTTCAAATTTCAAATGTTAACTCTTCAAATATTTGAAATTCAACTTTCAAATAATATCCACCAAACGTGACAAAAGTAGTACTCCGTTTCAAATTATAGTTCGTTTGACTTTTTTTACCTCAAGTTTGACCACTTGTCTTATTCAAAAAAATTTGTGCAAAAAATGCAGTCAAGTTTAAGTCATTCTTAAAGAACATTTGATAATAAAGCATGCCACAACAAAAGAAGTGATATTTTGCATAAAATTTTGAATAAGACAGTGGTCAAAGTTAGGGTTGAAAAAGTAAAACGACCTACAATTTGGAATGGATTATCAAGAAGAATACAATAGGTTGACACATCATTATTTTACAAAATCGTAGAAAGAAAAATCATCACATCATCGGAGTTACGATGAGGGAGAAAGACCAGTTACAAGTTGTAACCATAGATTAATAAAAAGAAAAAGAAAAATTAGGGTTCTTGAGCCACGGAGGTCTCCGACATGGCGGCACACCGGCGTCTTGCTGATGTCACCGGAGATGAGGCCTCTAGCGGCGGGAGGACCACCACCGTGATCCCCGTGAGAACCTAGCGTTCCTATCTTTGCTATCGGATGAGCGGGTTTAGGCGGTACCGAGTTTGACGCCCGGCGGTGGCGGGCGGGCACCTGGTGGAGCGGGGGCGACACCCGCCCGACAAGGACCGGCCGAGGTTAAATGGGCCGGGGGTGGAAAGCATCGAAACACAGGTGTAGACGCTTTTGAAGACTTCGGGCGTCTGAGGGGGCGGGTCCGAGAGGGGTTGCCGCCGTGGAGAAACGATTGAACGCGCGGCGGCGTGAACCGGCGGACACGACAACGTTCCAAGGTGCCGTCAACGGCACATGCATAACTAGCAACGCCGAGGTGCTTTCGCGGGCGGCCATGGCTGCATGGTCGCGGGTGGCGGTCATCGCGGACATGAATGAATATAACACGCAATTACCACATAATCATCCATCACGCACCAAAAGTAAGATATAGATCACATAATGCAATGCATGAGTGCATTGTCGTCATCATCAACATATACATAGATTCATGTGAGTCCACTCGCTTCTCATGCCCACCCTGCTTGCACAAACAACCTCCTACACTCGTCGCGGATCCTACACTCCTCGCTGCAAGATGCGGAGTGCTGGCGCTGCCACGCTCCCTCCACCCACCGGCCGATGGCGCCGCCCGTTCACTGCCCATACGCGATGATGCCCCAGCGCGCCCGGTTTGGCGGGGAAGGAGGAAGATGCGGCCTCACCGCATGGGGCACCACCAGGTCATCGTGCAAGACTGCCACTGCCTGTCCGCGGAGCATTGCACAGTTCTCGGTCTTCCAGGGGGCCATCGTCACCGCCGTGTCGCGCTCCACCTCCCGCAACACCTCTCGAGCATGGTCATCATCGGCGGCGGCGTCGTTCCGCTGTAGAGTGCAAGGCGTGCACATACGAAATTCATGCCTAAGTTGGTGGCTTGTTCGGGCAAGTCGGCGGCGGCGAGGCGGTGCCCATGACCTTCCACGAACACGGGACATGCACCGCTCTGAAACACGCCTCCGTGTTGCGAACTTGGCGAGTCGGTGATGAGACTTCAGAAACTTCAGCGCGGTAGTCGCGGCGCCCCCGCCGTCGCCGATCCGGCACGAGGTCGGCCGGGATGCTCCATCCCACTAAAAAAGCGGCGGCACGCCTCCGTGCCAGTGCAGGTGGCCCTTAGATTCATGAGGCCCTCCATAGGATGCTCTGCGGCCATGGCGGCGCGGGCGCATTGTGCTCAAGCAACTCCTACGGAAGGTTCTCCATGGCTCGGGCGCGGCGGCATGGTTTTCTACGCCGGCGGTCTTGGCACAGGGAAAAGGAAGATGAAGCGATTCGCTCGATCAAAATTGATGGGCGAGAAAATGTGGGTTTTTAGTAGTACTAGTATGAGTGGGCCTGAGAGAGATGGACGGACCCTCACCGGTGAAACGCAGCCCGGCGTAATTTAGGGCGGCGCCATTACTACCGGGCGACCTTTCCATATAGTACTAGTATACTAGGAGTATTTTTTTCCATGAGACGTCTTGATCATATCCACACACCTTGCATGCGTATCCTACACACCTCGCTGCCAACACGGCGCCGCGTCCCGCCATCGTTCGCCGCGGTGACAACTTGTTCGGCCGGGCGGTTCAAACCACCGATCAATAGTGCTTTTCTCTCACAACAAATCAGCACCATCCAAATGGCCCGGCCAGTATTTTTCTCTCACAACAAATCACCTTGGATTCTAGAATCACGGAGAAAAAAAAAAAACCAATGTAACATGAGTTGCTTCCAACAGATTCTCGAGTTTCATTTTACCATTTTGCCCCTCGTCCATATTGTAGGAAGTGCGAGAGAATGAAGGACATAAAAGGAATGCGGGTAAAAAAAAAAAAGAGATGAAATCGAGCTACTAGAATCCGGGATCCCAATAGGAAATTTGATTTTATTTAGAGTCCGGATTTTGGAAATCCATCCCAATCTAAATTTTAAAAATCTAGAATGTAAACTAAAACTTGGACATATTTCAATTGCATGTCCCTCTTTTCACTCATCATTTCAAAGAACAATCAAACATGCACACAAATTTGGAAAGGAAAAAGTCTAAATCACGGCCCCACCTATGGGAGGTGGTCTAAATCACCCACGACCTATGAAATGGTCTAAATCACCCCACGAACTTTTCAAAACGGTCAAATTACCCCGTAAAAGTAGTTTTGAAAAATCATAGAAAAATCGTAGAAAAATCATAAAATGAAAAATAAAATTGTGCTAGACTCCAAATGAGTAGATCTACGCAATGAATATATAATATGGTATACTTTAGTACATTTTTTACAACTACGAGGAAAAGCATAAATCTAAAGCTACAAAAAAAAATGTACTAAAGTATACCATATTATATGTTCATCTGTAGATTTACTCATTTGGAGTCTAACACAATTTTATTTTCCATTTTATGATTTTTATGATTTTCTATGATTTTTCAAAACTGCTTTAGGGGTAATTTGACCGGTTTTGAAAAGTTCGTGGGTGATTTAGACCATTTCATAGGTCGTGGGTGATTTAGACCACCTCCCCATAGGTGGGGGTGTGATTTAGACTTTTTTCAATTTGGAAACGTATAACACATGTATTATACGAAGTATATCACAACCCACATTTTAGATTGCGCTATATGAAATTGAGCGGCGGCTGTTACGGTCACTATTGCCGCTATAGCGGCGCTATGGTAGCGCTATAGCGCTATTTGCAACGTAAGCGTCGGCATGCGGTTCCGCGCAATAGCGCCGCTATAGCACGCTATTTGTTTCAAAAAATAGGAAATCGGGACAAGTGTATAATTATAATCGATAAGTGATAATTTGATAAGTGATACGATAACCATATAATAAAGTTCTTATCCTCAAAGCAAACAACCATAAAAGCATCAAGTCAAGTACATAAGCAAACAACCATAAAATTCTTGAAATCACTCAATCACTAACAATTGGGCTAGGGTGATCAATTTGTCAACAAATACGCCACAATAGCGCGGTATGACACTATTTGAGCTTAGCTAGCTTGAATAATAGCGCCAAAAAAGTGCATAAGATCGGCCGATCAAACAAAATCAAGTTATTATTTATGTTATGAAATAAATATCATTAGATTGATTATGAGATGTATTTTTTAATAAATTAATCAATGTGATCAATAGAGTAGTATTTAGTACTCCCTTCGCATGCAAGTAAAAAAATGCAATTCTCGTTTCCCAAGAAGTCAATGTATTTAAACTCGCCAATTATATATTAAAATATATTGATATTTTACTAAGTAATTAGTATCATCGGAAAGATCTTTAAGTCTAGTTTTTAATAAATTTATTTGGAGATATAAATGTTGCACGTAAAATGTCCATTTTTTACTTCGACAATCCTTGTTTGACCGTCTGTCTTATTCAAAAAAGTTTTAAATGTTTTTTTTGTTATTTTGTTATGACTTGTTTTATCGTTAGAGATGCTTTCATAATAATTTATTTATTTTATTAATTGGATAAATATTTAAAATAAGACGAATGATTAAACAAGAATTGTAGAGGTCAAAAACGAACTTTTATTTGTGGGGCCTGGAGGTGTATTTTCTACAAACCTAATCAAAAGCCGAGAAAGTTTGGTAGCACGCGCTTCCTATAGTTGCAAGCTTTTTGGAAATCGCAGGCGGAGTACAAATTTGGTCAAACATACTCCACTTGTACTACTCACCGTTTCTATGGACCACGAAACCCATAGTTGCATGTTTTGTGGAGCGGAGGGAATAAGCACGAGCACGACTTGAGTTTGGAGTGGAGAGGGATGTGTTGCACCGAAGCGACATCACTCTTTCTTTCTTTACGAGTACGGTAGAGCGGGATGCACGTGTTGCAATTGTTTCCAAAACATGACCGTAGAGACGGTTATTTTTTTTGTAAACACATGGTGTAGAGATGGTAACCAACTCTTTTTTTTACTTTATTTTTCCTTTTGTAGTATTTCATTTCTTATTTATAAAAAAATCCAATTACATTGATCGGGTTGGTTGCCCCGGCGAACCGCTTCGCGGTTCGGCTTGGAACGCACACCCTCCGCTATTCTCGGAGGAGGCGCCGTTTAAGTAGATGTTAAATACAAGCAAAAGAACGGGCGGGAGGGCGGGCGGCCGGGCGGGGCACAAAGAACGAGACGAGGGCGCGGTGAAGCCGGCTAGGGCCAGCTAGTCGACGATCGAAGAATGGCGGAAAGGCCACACAAGAAGGCAAGGCAAGGCGACGGCGGCGACAAACTTGCTTCCTTTTTGATGCTTTGCCCGATGATCTGGCCGTGACGAGATCTTCGTGCCACGCAAGGGCCCGACGGAGTTTCTTTCTCCATGGCTCTACTTGTACATTCGTCAAGTCTGGCCGGAAGTTGCGGGATCCTCTTCACCCGGCTGCGATGACATGATCCGGCTCGTGTCGCTCCATCGGCCGTAATCTACGCGGTAGGCGGCGACCACGCTGGAAGTCCTCGAGCCGGGGAGCAATTGGAGAAGCGCTTCCTCGAGGCGGTCATCCGGAGGCCATGTGCTACGCCGGGATGCGAAGTTGATGGACACGGCGGCGGGCTGGTCGTCGGCGTGAAGGAAGACTCAGCCGCGGATCCGCGGGCCGGCTCGTCAAGCAAGCCCAGGACGCCGGGGACCCCGCGCGGCTTACTTCTTGGCGATGCTAAAATACCCGTCGAACCCCACGGACCGGCAGCGCTAGTGTTGCTCCATGGAATCATCGGCGGCGCCCGGCCGCTCCACGGCGGTGGAAGGGCCGCCGACACCGCGTGCACCAAGGTCAAGCGGGACCTCGAGGACATTGCGCTCGCGGCCCAAGGTTTCATTACCGCAAAAGGGGACCGGGTCACGCCGCCAAGGATAGCCACATCGTACATGGCGGGAGGGATGCAAGAGGTATGGGCCGAGCCCGTCACCCCCAAAGTCGTCCCGTGCTGCTTGGCGCTTGGTGCGCATCATGCATGAGTTTGACCTCGGGCGTGGGGCCTTGAGAGCACGGTGATGTACGCCGTCGGCCAGGATTTGAGATCGATGCCGGCGCGCCCGGGCGGGCGGTCGGCGGCGGCGCTACCGGAGCGTCGATTTGATATCATTAGCTAGTTCTTCAACTTTATTTGATAGTATATATTGTAATGTAGTATATACTACTACTTGTGTTTACATTATGTTGAACGTAATATTTATTATTATATTGTAATGTACTACGTGTGTTTATGTCTTCCTTATGTTGAACGTAATATGCATCTTCATGTGACCATCGGTTGTTTTTGTTAGCAACCGGCCGGAATTGGTGGGCAGAAGCAGAAATCAAATGCGGGTGCGCGTCCGGTGGGCGAGAGAGAGATCGAGGGACGACATGACCCTTGAAACGCGGTTGCAACGCAATTTAGGGCGGCGCCATTTACTACCGACGCAGCATTTTTTCATAGAAATAATACTTACGTTTCCAAATTAAACTAGAGTCTATAATTTTGTTTCCATGAGACATGCACACACCTTTGCATGCGTATCCTTTGCGTATCCTACACACCTCGCCGCAACCGGGCGCCGCGTCACGCCATCGCCCGGTGTCATCGCCCTTGATCGGGTCTCGATCGGCGAGGCACCGATTGATGGGCTAGTCGAGGGGGCGAAGGACGGACGGGGCGCGAGCCCTTGTTCATGCACACGAACCTGCCGAGTCGGCGCCTTCCCGGCTCCTCACACGTCCCGTCGGCAAGGCGAGTGGGGCCTCATGGCATGGCGACCTTTGACCTCAGCGTGCATGCGTGATCATGATTGTGCCGAGCGACTTCCATCAAATTGGCGGCGGCAATCACACATGCACACATGTACTACGTATTATACACGAATTTTTTGACTACGATTATTACGAAGTTATCACAACTAATAAAACGCATGTCGGTTTTCATCATCATGATGCCCGTCATGGCGAGGCACCATTTGGGCTATAGAGCGGGTCGTCGCCGCCACGGATCATATGCGCCGCCAAGTCGCCCGACCTAAAAATTCCATAATGTGTGCAGTACAATGGATGTTCTTTTCGCGTCCTAGCCGTCGCTGGTGGTTGCCTTTGATCTCCCGCAACACACCTACCGGGCCGCGATCGGCGTCCGCGGCACCGGTGTTACGTTGCCGCCTCGAGTAAGAGCATATTTGGTGGTTTCATGCCACGACCCGACGGCGCCGTCGGCGTGATCGCTAAAAGATGACCGGAAGCAAGCACAATCAAGTAGACCTTCAAGCGGGGCGAATCTACACTCGCCACCGCTTCAACATTCCGAGGGCTACACTCTCCGGAACTCCGGTGATTGGGTAGCTGTAGTGTGTCGACGGGCGGCGTCCCGGTGTGGGTTGGGCGCTGGAGTCGGCACGGCACATCGCGAGCCACCCAATCACCGGCGTTCACGAGAGTGGATGTAGACTACAACGCCCGACTTGCCAAAGAAAGACTAGAATCGAGGCGCGGCGCTGAGCCGAACGAGGAGGGTATCGGAGGGGGCATGAAGTGGAATGGCTCCGTGGACTTGGCGGCACGACGGGGGTTTTTGTGGAAGCTCTTAGTAGCAAAGTCCAAAGGGCGATTCCACTTGAAGCCCCTCCTCCATCCCGTCGATGTCACCGCAAACGGCCGTAAAGAAAACCGGCGCTCGATGTGAGCGGCAATAATGCAAAAGCGTAGCCGATGTAGGGAGACATGGTGATTTTAAAAGTGAGGCGACCCGGTGGTGAGGTGGAGCCGAAGGAAACGGAGGCGACGCAGCGCTATCCAAGTGCGAATGCAGTAAGATAAATGTTTTCAAACTATTAGTACATTTGTTTTCCATGACAAGATGATCTCAAATCCCAAACCAAAAAGATGTACGTAAACTAGAAAAGTTTCATGGATATTTGAGAACGACAATCGTTAATTATATTGGTGGTTTGTGCATCCTTGGTCAATTAAAACATTTAAATTTCAATTTTTCATTTTTTTAAATTGAGACCTAGTTTTCCTTTACAAGATGGAGTAATGTCAAAACAAAAAGTTTGAAACCGAGAGTTTCATAACTTAGCATGATCTACAATTCTTATTTTTGGTTGTTTCCCCATCCGACATAGTGCTAGTGACATTGGTCACAAATCTTAGATATCTCTCTCCTAGTTTCATCAAGTATATATGAGAATGTGTAAATCATGTGAACAATGTTACCGCGACATCATCGGATGAAGAAATGGCCAATATATATAAAAGGTGTACTAAATCCGTTCCAAATTGTAGTTTGTTTGACTTTTTCAACCCCAACTTTGACCACTCGTCTTATTCAAACATTTATGCAAAATATCTCTTATTTTGTTATAGCTTGGTTTATTAACAAATGGTATTTAAGAATGACTTAAATTTGACTGTTTTTTTGTGCAAATTTTTTTGAATAAGACGATTGGTCAAACTTAGGGTCAAAAAGTCAAACGAACTATAATTTCGAATGGAGGGTACATCTTAAGAAGTTATACAACTTTTATGTGCTTGACTTCTTCTCGCTGAAATCATTAGATGCTCCAAAAATGTTGTCTGCGAAGTGGTGGTAATTTTTGAAATTCAAATTTCAAATGTTTCCAATAAAATATGACAAAAGTAATAGCAATAAGAATACAATATCCTGGTACAACATTTTTTAAAAAAAAATAGAAAGAAAAACCATCACATTTGGAGTTACTACGAGGGAGAAAGACTAGTCACAAGTTTTGGCCACAGTTAAAAAAAGAAAATCGAGTTCTTGAGTGGGAAGGCCTTGCGGAAGGACCATGGCGGGGGCGGGCGGTGCACTCGGCCTTGATCGCGACACGACCACGTCGCATCGAAAAATTAGGGCGGCGCCTTTTTTCTTGCGACGCGTGACTAGGTGTACACCTACGCTGCGCCTCTATAACCGCGGACACGTCTTTGATCATATCCACACCCTTGCATGTGAATCCTTCGTAGAATAGGGCCCACGTGTGTAGGCGGCATAGTGCTCGCATCCGCACTTTTGCACCATGATGGATGCCCGTCTCGAATGACGAGGCATCGACCGGGAAGACGAGAACGAGCGACGGACGCCTACGGCCTAGTACTACTTCAGATTCTTACGGATATAGACTCCTTTTTCCCAAAGACGAAGTGCAGCAAATTAGCACTCCATACAAAGACGGAGTACTTACGGGGTGTTGTACTACTATAGTATATTTTTTTTTTTCAATCCAAACGGCATAAATTTGGAAACGAGTGGGCGAGAATACTACTGTACTCGTTTTTTTATTCTATAAATGGTGTGGCGGGAGGTTTTCGTATGCTTCCGGGCGAGTGAAGAACAGGTTTTGATGATTTTTTAATTGCCAACGGGTCCCGCATACCGCTTGTACACAAACCTGCCGAGTCGGCGCCGCCGCCCGGTTCGCTGGTGGTCGCCGATCTCCCGCAAACACCGGTGTTGGCCCTACTGGATGAAAACGGACGGAAAAACCTCATTTGTATGCGGGCGGGACCGAGTTCGAAAAAATGCGGGCGGAAACGAGAATCGGAATATGCGTAAAATACGGAAAACGAACCAATACGGAAGTTGAGCGGAAGAATAACGCGATCAAATATTCTCGAGTATACATGGACAAAGTCATAAAATAATGTACACATACGAAGTTATTAGTCTAATATTCAATGGTACGCCTTGTGTTAGCATGTTAACGTGCATAATCGGTGATTATAATGTTTTTGAACATATAAATTTTTAGACATACTAACTTATGGAGATTAAAAACGTCTTGAAAAAGCGGATTAAATACGGGTCAATTTCGGGTGGAAACGGGCTTACTCGAAACGGACGGAAAACCCCTGTTTCTACTAACGTCTTTAAAACCGGATTCGACAAATATGGACAAAAATAGTGTAAATCTTGTGAATGTGAACTCCAGTAAAAAAAAAGTGTAAATCTTGTGAACAATGTCACACGCCGATCCTCCACGAGCGCCCCGCGGCGCTGAAGCTTGAGCTCCTCTCCGCCGCCTCCGCCACACCACACCCTTGCCTTGCATGCGAATCCTCTGCGTATCCTCGCACCTCGTTCTAGAATAGGGCCCACGTCTACCACTTTCGTTCCCGTCCCGGCTTGTTCTTTGGCCGTTCAATAGTGCTTTTCTCTCACAACATCTATCCGCACTCATGTCGAGCATGGGCCCACGGCGGTCCCTGCGCCAAGCATGCGTGAGTGAGGAGGGAAAAGGTTGAGAGAGAGCGCCCGGCGATGGGCTCCATGATTTTAAGTATTGCCTGTAATTTTTAGTCTCATTTAAGTCCCTAAATTACCAAACATGAGGACTAGGGACTAATTTTTTTGTCTCAATTAGTCCCAATTTCAAAAGACTCTTGGGAGAGACTAGGGACTAATCTCTAGTCCCTAGTCCCATGAACCAAACTTAAAAACGTTATAACTCATAAACCAAAAATCCAAATTAAATTTGTTTGAATAAATCCTTCAAAACAGGATCACACATGAATATATTTAGATAAAATTATAAGTGGACCTTGCAATTATTGGTATAGAGATATAGAAGAGATGGGTGCGGGAGAAAGTCTTTGTAAAGGAGAGAATCTTACCACACCGGGATGTATAGAGGTTCCCTATTCTGAGTCTAATTGCCCGTTTGCCCCTGTTTTTAAACTTTGCTCGTTTGCCCCCGTTTTTGGTTTTCCAATTGCGCAAAAAGCCCCAAATAGGGGCAAGCGAGCAATTAGACTCGAGAAAAGGCGGTTGCACAATTGTTCCAAGTAAATAAAGGAACATATGAGTCTTGATATATCTCTACTCTACTATATCAACTACCATCGGTGGGGTCCACTTATAATTTTATCTAAATATATCCATGTGAGATCTTATTTGAAGGATTTATTCAAATTCAATGGTGTAATCAAAATTTAATTTTGCTTTTGGTTTGGAGTATAACATTTTGTAGGTAGTTGAAATCATGGGGCCCACCACGGTGGTCCCCGCCTCCCGTCTTATACTTGTTCCCTTTGCTTGTCCGGCGTGGGCCCAAATCCCCGCATGCTCCGTACCCACACCACGGATCCGGGTTGGGCGCTGGAACCCTAAGCGACTCTTTTTCTATATAATTCTCACGTAAAACGTCCAGAACCTATCGGGGGATTGCCGGCCAAGCCCAAGATTACTTTTTTTTTCTCTCACAACAAATCGGCACCGACCGGCTAACACCGGCCAAAAGCGTTTTTCCCAAAGACGGGTATGTAAAACTTACTATACGAGAGTTGTATTTTTTCCAAAGACTACGTTTCCCTAATCATTTCAACTGAAATCAAACATCCAAACATCACAAATTTGGAAAAATATGACACAATGTAGGGTTATAACTAATAAAATATCTCGGTTTTCATGCATACTCACCGGATCTTTTCAACTTTCACCATGCATATGATCAAAATCAAATTAAGCTTGTTCAATCGAGATTATCGAGCTACATCATGCGCTATACATCATGCATATGATCTCAAATCAAAAAGTTATAAACTACAAAGTTTCATAGATATTTGAGAACTCCAATCATTATATATCGTGGTTTCTTGTCTATCTGAGGTCACTAAAAACATTTAAATTTCAATTTTCATTTTTTTTTGAAATTGAGACCTAGTTTTCCTTTACAAGATAATACAAATCAAAAGTTTTAAATTAGAGTGTTTCATAACTTAGCAAGATCTACAATTCTTATTTTGGTTGTTTCCCCATCCGACATAGTGCTAGTGACATTGTTCACAAATCTTAGAAATCTCTCTACAAGGTTTGTCAACTCTACGAGACATGTGTAAATCTTGTGAACAATGTTACTTTGGGGATGAAGAAATAACCAATATAAAAGATGTGCAAACTTAAGAATTATTCTTCAACTTTTATGTTCATGACTTCTTATGCTTGAAATCATTAGATGCTCCAAAAATGTTACGTGAAGTTGTAATTTTTGAAATTCAAATTTCAAATGTTATCCACCAAACGTGACAAAGGTAGTAGCGATAAGAATACAAAAGCTTGACACATCATTATTTTACAAAATCGTAGAAAGAAAAATCATCATATTTGGAGTTACGATGAGGGAGAAAGACCGGGTTACAAGTTGTAACCATAGATTATAATAAAAAGAAAAAAGAAAAATTAGGGTTCTTGAGCCACGGAGGTCTCCGACATGGCGGCACCCGGCGTGCACGGATGTCACGGAGATGAGGCCTCTAGCGACGGGAGGACCACCACCGTGATCCCCCCGAGAACCAAGCGTTCCTATCTTTGCTATCGGATGAGCGGGTTTTAGGCGGTACCGAGTTTGGCGCCCATTTGTTGGTATACCTTATAGCATAAAATATAGAGGTTTTTAAAACGAATATAAGGTCTTAAAATGAATATCAACATAGTATAGAGGCTTGACTAACATAATTCCATGAGTTTTGGTGATTTATATTTTTTCAGGGATTAAACAGGAAAACGCCCAAGAGTTTGCAAGCCCTACGACATAAAGACGTATCCGTGACGTAATCCAACGTGGAACCTACACTAGAACATTCCAGAAAAAGACCAGAGAGCACCGGAAGGAAGGTGGGGCCCACTGGCGAGCCGGCGGTGGCGGCCTTAGTAGCGGCGCAGCGGCCACCCTGGTGGGGCCCCCTATCAGCCTCTGCTTCGTTGGTCGGTTCACAACCGCCATTAAGAAGAGATCTACACCGTTGCTCAAGGTCGGTTTGATCCAAGGGCTGTCGTGCATCGCCTAGGGCTATATAACAAGACCCCGACCCCGGGTGAAACCTAATTCATTCTAATTCATTCCAACTCCAAGTCATCAAGTCAAGATCCCAAGCCCTAGTTCCACCATATTAGAGCATTAGCTATCTAGGCAAGTCTCTAGAAGAAGTCAAGTATTGTCTTGAATTCTGATCGTCAAGAAGTAGCGGGGGCCTAAGCTTCACGTGGCTTCTCTTGTATCTCATTTGTAAGTATTTGTTAGAATACAATTGCCATGACTTTATTCTATTTAATGATTATATTCTTAGTTATATGTTTCAATGTCTATTATGATTATATGCTTAGTATAGCCAGATTGTCTTTATATTCAAGCATGGAGTCGTATAGCGCTCACTTAATGGTACCTTGGGTAAGTGGTCAACAATGTGTAAACGTGGTGTTTATACAACGTTTGCTGCGACATCACCCTATATTCGGGGCGTGTGGTAGATCGTGGATGTGATACTCCCATTGAGTCCTTTGGAGTCCACCCCCAATGTAGGGGCTAGTTGAACTTTGTTACTATGGTAGGTTGGTTTTGTTCCTAATCTTCCTTAGTAATATTCACCATGTGTAAATATATTGCTTTCCTGCCATGATTGCTAGGTGTATTGCACTAATCTTAGTATGCATTGACATATAAGTAGGAGTAACATAGGAATATTCTGTCTATGCTACCTATACCATCTATTTGCCCTTCTATGACAGATTCTAGTGGCATACGATGATATTTGACTTGGCACTTATCATTTATCTTTATTATCTTTATATGACTTACCCCTGTTCGAGTAGTTAGATTACATATGGTTATTCTACTTTACCACACTCATGTGACCTCAATCAATCTACCCATAACCTACCCCTTCCCTGTGGAACATATAAATACGATACTGGATAGACTCACGGTGAAGTGCTACAATGGGTTATTCTATCTCGTAAACTTGCGGTACCAAATAGATATTATTATTACAAGAGAATCAACTGTCATATTAAGAATATTCGTCCACGCATTTCTTTAGCGTTGTGAGCTAGGGTGACAGACTAGTTTCATAGGCAATGCTAGAATGTGTGGTATAGCTTTTGTGCCTATCTTGGTGAGATTAACTCCACCATAGATAATGTTCTGAAGTCACACACCATAACTAACACCGTCTAACTTTATTAACTCTCCGCTCTGACTTTTATTGGAATGTGAGATTAACTCCACATCCAAGCTAACTTATTAGATAGATCCCCTTATACATTTCTGGCGCCATCCTAGGGTTGGGTCTTAGATCCATCCTTTTGTGATTGCGTTAAGAAATGTCAACAAGCATTTCTGGCGCCATTGCCGGGGAAGGGTGCTAGCCAAACAAACATACATATTTGGATAGATTGATATCACTTGCATCATGTAAGGTATTGAGGACACCATTAGTCACTACTCGAACAGGATTACCCTTGTTTTGTCTACTTGTGTTTATCTTATGCAGGGTAATGAATGAATTGGAGTGACCGTCCGGATAATTATATTGAAGATCCGTAGTATCGAAGGGCAAGATCCAAGCTTAGAAAAAACAACTCCAACACCTTATACGTCCCGGGCGATCATTAATCAAGGCGAAGCTTAACACCATTTTTGAGGCTATGGCTACAAGATACTATGAGAGTTCTCTGTTTCAGCCACGGTCAATAGGTGGCGGTTGAGATTGGGGACAATGACTTTCAACTCAAGCCTGGGCTCATCAACATGTTACAAGCTAGCCAGTTTTGTGGAAAGGCACACGAAGATGTGAGTGCTCATCTCCAACGTTTTTTAGTGGAGGTCTCTGAAGATTTCTACACCATTAAGAAGAGTACCAAGAGACGCCATCCTACTTCACCTCTTCCCATTTTCACTCTTGGGAAAGGCGAAGTAGTGGTTCTATCTTTGATAAAGAGAAAAATACTACATGGTCACTCTGCTCTCTTTGCCTTCCTAGTCAAGTTCTTTCCTATAGGCAATACAAGTGCCTTACGGAAAAAGTTATCCAATTTCCAAAGAACAACATGATGAATCGTCCCGAAGTGAGGAGCACTTCCAAGATTATATTTATGAAATAACCACATCACGGGATGGAGAATTGGCTACTCATGCAGACCTTCTACTACGAGTTCAACTATGTACTCGTGAGACCATGGATGT
This sequence comes from Hyparrhenia diplandra, assembly GCA_015847255.1. Classification (NCBI taxonomy): domain Eukaryota; kingdom Viridiplantae; phylum Streptophyta; class Magnoliopsida; order Poales; family Poaceae; genus Hyparrhenia; species Hyparrhenia diplandra. The sequence continues at coordinate 261,933 of JADLZK010009115.1, read as the reverse complement.
TGTTGCTAAGGTGCTTTCCTATCATTAAATCTATTGAACTTGTGGAAAAGATACCTTCTAACCAGAGATGGAATGAAGAATGTCAACCCTACAAGAAACCAAGAGGAATGCACCCGGCTAAAGAGAGGGCACAAAATCAACAACGCCCGAAGATTGAAGAGGATGTGGGCTACAACAATAACAACAACTATCATCCTCAACGAAATCAAGGTTGGAACCAACTGAGGCCCAGCTACCAAGGTTTCTACTTCAAAGAGTTTGAAAGAAAGGATGAAAAAGATGACTCCCTACCACCCGATAAAGGAGATCTTGGGAGACCGTCATCCTCGTCAGAATTGGACCCACACAATTGAGGCCACGCTATGTGACTTTGGCTCAAGCATCGAAGATCATGCCTAAGTCAACCAGCTACCCCTAAGGAATACTTGAAGATGTGAAGTATGGTTGGACACTCATGTGTGCTAGTAGACTTTTGCGGTTATTAAAACAAGAAGGAGATGAAAGGGCACCAATCATATTAGGCCGACCGTTCTTGAGCACGGCCAAAGCTATCATCTACACCTTCAGTTCAAAAATCTGCTTCACCATCAAGGGGAGAAAGGAGAGATTCAGCTTCAAGGACAAGACACTTACATCTCCTGCTCACCCACGAACACCATACCTCTATGAGTTGACACCGAACCTATGATCAAAACCATCAACAAAAAAAAAAAAAAAAAAAGAGGAACAAGAATAAGAACAAAAAGGCTCAAATTTACAAAGAAGATCCAGCGTCCCGACCATAGCATGTTCCATTAACCAGTTGACCTTCAACAACACTTATTGACATGGGATCCGGCATCAACCCAATGGCAAAGGTAATATATGAATTATTATTTGGTAAGATGCCTTTGTACCCAACATATGTGCAAAAATTGCGGATGGCGGACAAATCATGCCGATTTCTAGAAGGAATTGCTAGAGACGCACTGTACAAATCAATGAGCACTATGTCATTACCGACTTCTGAGTCATGGACATGGGGGAAGAAAAGGATCCACCACTAGTGCTAGGGAAACCATTCCTCAACACCACGTGCGCCATCATCTACATCCAATTGAGAGAGATCCACTTCCAGGTTTCCTATGGAGAAAGGTACGCTTGTACTTTAATAGTTACACTAATTATGAACATCCAAAGAAGAATAGGTCAGCATGCAAGGAGCAAGCTTGGGGGAGGAAGGCAAATTCATCTACAAGATGATCCATCGTACTCTTCCTCTTCACATACCCTCGTCACTCCACACGCTGGTTTGAAACCTCTCCATTCACTATTGCTCTTTTCCACAAGTTTGAATGATTTTTGTTGCATGAAAATTAAATTTAAGGTTGAATAAAATCATTCCTTTAGAAAAGCAAAGTGAATACCGAAACATGAGATAAATGATCTATGCTAAAATCTTTAGCCAAAACTTTTCGGTAGCATAGAAAGTGACCTTTAGCCCTGTGACAACACTATCCTTGTTACTACTTGTATATTCCTTCGGGTATGTGTTATCAACTAATACTGCAGGAATGAAACCATAAGAGGAGCAAAAGGTCCGATTGCAATTTAAAGGACAAGAAAGAAAGGATGATGTAATAAAGGAGATAAGTTAGGAACAAGATACACAAGAGGCCAAGTAACAAAAGCTTCAAGGTGTTACAAGATACCGTCACATTCCAATAAAAGGTAACATCTTGAGGTAAGTTATCATTAACTAAGCTTTTCCCTAATTTTGGCATATTCATAAATAAAGAATCAAACATGTTGGAGTTATAACCTACCCTTATACGTCCCCGTTTAACTCTACATGTTTAGTTCTTTGTTCCCGACACCACTCTCCCGATCTCGAGTCCTCAACCGTATAAGTCAAAACGTTAAGCATCCCGCTTTGGAAGATAATCATAATCATTGAACCATTGATGCCCAATTTCCCCGATCTTATCACCCCTTGTCATAAAGGAAGAAAAAAGAATAAACATTAACTCTATCTTGTTTAATGTGCCTGAGGTTAGAGAATAATGAATAAAGTTAGGGTTTTGTTGGTGTTTTCCCACCAACAGGGCACATGCACTTGATCTCTACCTTGTCTTTGCAAACAGGACACACTTCGAGCAAAATGTGGAGAAGTCTGCCACTCCCCCAAAATTCTATAAGTATATGTCCTAAACCCACAAAGTATGCACACTAAACAAGATGTTGGCCGCTTCCACTATCAAAGCTTTATTTCAAACCATGGGACCAACAAAGAACAAGGGTGATGCCATCCTCCTCGAAATCACTATCTCAAGAGACGCAACCACCAAGATCCGATAATGCACTTGAGAAGTAAGGTAAGAAGTCTTGTTCGGAGGACTTTTTAATTCACCGAACCCTCGCCGAAAAGGTAACTCGGTAGTTATCCATATTTAATTCCCAAAGATTGCATATTTACTTTCATTAATTGCATAGCATATTTCCCTTTCCCAATTGCATTTGAAAAGACAATAAAATGTTTAATGTTTTACCATGCCTAAAAACCTAAAGCCCCATGTGAATAAATCCGAGGTTTAACACCCCCAGAGATATTTACTGTGGCGGCATAAAAATAAAATAAAAATGCATCTATAAGTTCTTTATCTTCTTTTGCATACAAAATAAGAAAATCCAAAAATATATTTCATCTTTAAGGGTCCCAGGCGACAAAAGTAAAGTGGCTAAACTCTAACGCCTAATCAAGTTCCACTAGCTTTGTTGTCTATTTGAGTTTAGCAGGATTTCGAAGGAAGAGAGACATGATGAGCCGACACCACTGTCACCATCTACCTCAACTTCCATATCATCAACCCGACATTCCAATCTAGCTTGGTGGAGAGCACCCCCAGTTATCCCGATAAGTATCTCTACTACTACTATTATTATTAGCTAGATATTTGGTTTGCTTAGTTTGCTTAAGTTGCTTAGAGTGAGTCTATATAATCTTAAAGAGTCTTTATTATAGTATGAACAAAATGATCAAGAGAGAGTGTACACCTTTTATGCTTTTGCTCAAATAAAAAGAACTTAAGATAATAAAGGAGATGATGAATAGTTACTCTGTCATAATGTCTTTCAAGTACCTAGCTTTCAAGCTTAATTTCTCTCGAAGCTTAAATGTAAAACTGCTTTGACTTGAGGTTTACCCTAAACCTGAAATCGGGATTGTAAATGCTTGCTCTAGAGTCTAGGTAATTGACGAATATCATATATGAAAGTTTTGAGCTGCTATTTCTCTTACTCCCTGTGACACTAGATTTCTGGAGATTTATCTTTTGAAAATTATACAAATACACATGATAAGTTCCGTATGACAGAGCGTTGAAACTCCTACCACAGCCATATATACATGCTCCATAGATTAGGAAAACCTTTTTGATATATATATATAGGCTTTGCTTTGCATTGAGTTTGGTCAATCTTTGTCGACCCTTAGAAACTTGTCATGCTGATGTACACTCCATCCACCCACCACATCTATATTCATTCCACTAGACTCCACTCATATATGTATGCCGCTTCTATCCTGGAAGTGCGCATCCACCATATACATCCATTATATATCTGCCAAATATGTTCCACTCCTATCCTAGGAGAAGAGCAACCAAAAATATTCCATCCATTCCAAATAACAATCTTATAAAGCTCTAGTACTCTTGTTTATCTCTCAAAAGTTTATTGCAAAAAGAGACTTGGGTTGTATTAGTTAATAAAAAGAGAGAGAAAAGGGGAGATGAAAAATGGACAAGTGTCCTACGGGCGAGTAGAGCCTACCTCCCAAAGAAAAAAAAAGAAAGAAAGAAAGAATAAAGGAGAGTTAAAAAAAATGGACAAGTGTCCGATATGAAAACAATGGGTACTTAGATGCCCGCCTCTCCATAAAAAGAAAAATAAAGAAAAAGAAAGAAATACAACCTAGGTTCTCTCAAGTGTTTCAAGTTTTAAAAGAGAGATGACTTTTCAAAGAGCTAGAAAAGAATTAGACATTTTCTCATCGTTTCACACCTACCATCATATTCATTCCATTCCATCATATGCATGCATCAGTGTGACTTGTAACTTTGGATCCATTGCTTGAACTTACAATATATGCTTAGTAAGTAGATTTAGTTTTTTCCCCACCTATGAACTCCACATATAAACTTTAGATATAGGGTGAGAGAGAAGAAGGCATAGTGTCTTACTGCCTTAGTACAAAAATACCACATATTATGAGAGAAAGGCAAAACAACCTTATTGCCTTAGTGAGGATCCACCAGTACCACATATGAGAGACTTGAAAGGGTCATACTGGAAGGAACTTTGAGTTTTATTTCAAAAATTAGCAAAAACTCGAAATGATGGTTGAACAAAGAGTTTGAGACCTAGTGCTTGACTTGATTGTTCTATCTTTCAATTGCCCAAGATCACAAGAAAAAGCTACAAGCTCCATGATTAAAGGTAATATGGGTAAGTTGAAGGTTGAAATAGTTTATCCGGAGATGAAATTTTGTTTGAAAGCATGTGTACTTATGAGGTGTGAAAGCGCTGCAAAAGAACTCCTGATCCAACGAACATGGTCTTGCTAGGGACTAGCAAGAGGTAAGCTTGGGGGAGCTTGTTGGTATACCTTATAGCATAAAATATAGAGGTTTTTAAAATGAAAATAAGGGCTTAAAATGAATATCAACATAATATAGGGGCTTGACTAACATAATTCCACGAGTTTTGGTGATTTATATATTTTTAGGGATTAAACAAAAAAAACGCCAAGAGTTTGCAAGCCCTACGACATAAAGACGTATTCGTGACATAATCCAACGTGGAACCTACACTAGAACATTCCGTAAGAGACCGGAGAGCACCGAAAGGAAGGTGGGGCCTGTTGGTAAAAGTTATCCTATAGAATTATTTATAAATTGTATAGTCCGCAGTTTAACAGAAACGATGAGCACTTCACCGAGAGGGTTTTAAATATCGAATCCACAGAGAGAATGGTGTGATGGTAATGAGACAAAACTAATCCCCTCGAGATAATAGGAAGGAACCGGAGTTCGTGATAAAAGGTGAGAAGATTTCTATGGTTGTCTAGTTTATATCCTTGTAAGGCTTAGAGATATTTCTTAATGGGGACGTACTCAAAGGAAAGTAAGGGTGAAACTTACTATTCCCTCAAAGAACTATGTCCCCACGTGTCCTATCCTACGGAAGTGGAATCCAAAGGAATCAATGGTACTTGTCACTACCACGATCTACCACGCCCGCAAGTAGGGTGTATTTATGAGTTATCTAGTCTAAAACACCACGTTTACACTAGGGGTAACAACTTCAATTCAAGAGCGACAAGAATCAAAGTACTCTAATGAGTCATAAACCGAAAGAAATATAAATAAGTGAACTTACTCAAATATAAGGTTGATCCACCAAAAGAAGTCTCAAGATCAAGTGCAATGAAGCCTTTGATCTCAGAGGTACAAGCGTAGAAGAGTCACCGATGCATCCGGTACTTCTCCTTTCTTCTCCTCAACTCTACTTTCTATCTCTCAAGAACAGTATCTAGAACTCTAATTAAGTTCTTTGATCTATCTCAACTTTCTACTAATCTCTCTCAACTTGATCTAAGCTCTTCTAATTAGAGAGGTATGGCTCTAGCTATGATCGTTTATGATCGTATGATGAATAATGATTTTCATGCCTGAGGCCGAGGTAGGACCATCCTTATATAGCCGCGGGTCGATGAATGTTGACCCTTGGATCAAACCGACCTTCAAAAACGGTGTAGATACAACCTCAAAGTCGGTTTGAAACCGACCTAGGAAGATGACACCGACAGTGGGACTCCACCCCGGCGGCCGACCTATTCCTTGTCGGCGGCCGCCAGCCATGGTGGGCCTAGGCTATCGCCCTCTCCGGTGTCTTCTGGTGTCTTCTAGAATGTTTTAGTTCACTTTTTGGATCGAAATTCACCAAAGGTAAATCTTCTTATTGTTTGGGGGATTTTCTCTAAGTTTTCCCAAGATTTAATTGCTAAGTCCCCTAAAAAGATATAAATCACCAAAACTCGTGGAACTATGTCAAGATAATACCTATTCTATGATTTATTCTTTTTATAACCTTATTATATGTTTAGTTGACATATAAAAACATAGCTTAAGAGGTGTCAACAAGCTCCCCACACTTAGGCTTTTACTGCCTCATAATAGGATGGTTGTAACAAAGATAGCAAACATGAAACAATTTCATGGTCATACTTATTATTTTTTTTTTCACTAAACTTACCAAGAACTTTAAGTAGTTGAGAAACAAGATAGTTGAAAATAGAGTACCTTATTCCTTCAATCAATTCAAATTTGAGTTTTGCAACAATTTTTGAAAAAAGAAACATAGCTTACTTCTTTCTTCTCGTGGTACTCTCAAATCACTAATGATTATATATATATATATATATATATATTTTTGTAGTACTTTTGGATCCTCACAGAGCACACGTAATCAACATCCTACTTCTAGTAAAGTCAGATCTGAGTTTCGTGTTTTGTCAAGGATGTAGCATACTTACCTTGCATGTATTTGCAATGTCAAAAATGGATCCAAGGAAAAACATCCTCTTAGATCAAGATGTGCATGTGTGTGCTAATTCTACTATGCTCTTATTTACTTCTCTCTTTGAAATAAATATTTTTGCAAACAAGATCATGGGCTATCTTTATTTTCTTTTGGAGAGGTGGGCTCTCGCTTCGCCCGAGACTTTTGTCTTTTATTTCCTCTCTTTAAAGATGTGGGTTCTACTCACCCTCTGATGCTTGTCCATTTTTCATCTTTATTTTTATTTTTAGGGAGGTAGGCTCTTCTCCTCGTAGGGACACTTGTCCATTTTTCATCTCCCTTTTTCTTTCTTTTTTTTTTTTCTTTTTTTTTACATATTACTTTTGCATAGCCCATGCCTTGCTGTACAAAAATTATTTATTGAATTTTGAGAGATCAACAACTGAGCATAAAAATAAATAAAAACAAGTGTACGTGATCTTGATCTTTAGAGTATGACAAGTCTCTCAACATGGGTCACAAAACTTGACAAAGCTCAACACAAAGTAAATAGCCTTTTGTTGGTTTTAATTCATAATAAACATGGCCGTGATAGGATGATAACATTTACCACAAAGATGAAGTGAAGCTATCATTTTAATATTTTCTAAATAAATTCTCCAAATAAAAAGATATGAAGAATTAAGCTCTCATCAATCTTCTATCTCAAATTTCACAACAACTTAAGCAACTTGAGTTTTTAACAAATTATTCTCTTCAACAGAAATTAATCTAACCATGAAAAAAGTATTATGTAAGCTTAACTTTGAACAAGCATATCAAACTATTTTTATTCTCTTTTATTATTTAGCATATCAAAGAAAAGGTTCAAAACCGATGCAACAGAAGCCAAAATATGAACTAAAGCAAAGTTCGAGATCAAACCGGTCGAGAAGAAATCTGAAGGCGAGAGGGAGGAGGTAGCCCGGCGGCCGGCATGGATCACTGGCGCGGCCGCCCGAGCCCTCTTGCTCCTTGGCCTAAGCTTCGTGTATGGGTTATCGCTCAGATTTATTGTTTTGCTTCACTTTTCGTGTTCGGGCCTGTTGTTCTTGACGCTCGTATCGCTCTCCCACACTATCCTTTATTATCTTTTATCCAAAAACATGGTGGAGACAAGAAAACAAATATACAAGAATATATAGAAAATAAAAAAAACGAGAAATGGATCAATAATTTATAAGCAAGAGCACTCTTTATTTATTCAACCAAACTTATTATAGACTCACAAAAACTTGACTCGACGAACGACTCGAAACTCTAATTTAACAAATTGACTCGATAATCGACTCGACAACCGACTCGACGAGTGCTCTTATAATCTCGAGCGTTTTACATATCCTTAGTACACCTATTCAAGATGCGCCGAAGTACTCCCATCTTCTCGACCATCATTGCATTTTTCTTCTCCGTAGCATCTAAACGCCTAGATATGTAGCTAATCTCACGACATGCAGCCATCAAGTTACGCGGCAAAAACCTTCGGGTTTGAAGGTGGTGGATTGACAATAACTAAAGGCTTTGGCTCATAGGGGACTATAGCCATGCAAGTGGATGAAGTGGATGAGTTAGTCGCTGCCTTTAGCCGGGTCATAGACCACCATGCGTGTCTCGGTGTTCTTCATGTTGAAAATATGTGGTGTCGGGTCGTCGGTCTTAATGGAGGATGAATAAGATGAGATTAAATGATCGATGAGGCTTGTTTATATAGGCAGAGGTGCATGGAATAGGATGGAAAGGCTCGCAATATCTTTCCCTACGTAAATGACTCTGCATGTTCGTCATTACAATGGGCAAGTTCTAGAGTATTCCCGGACAAAAATGGAAAAGAGGGGAGGTGACAGTCATGTGGCCGCCGGTGCCCTCGCTGTAATCGTGCTACATCCTTTTCCTACGGCCTAATATCCCTATTCTAGTTGTAATGCTTATACTTTTGGCCCACAAAAATAAATTTCAATTTAAAATTAATTCCCTTGGGTTGGATAAATCATAAAGCCTATTTCATCTAATTCATTTAATTTATTTAATTCATCGTGTTTATCGGGCTCATAGAAAATTTTAAGACGCTGGCCATTTACCTTGAATAACTTACCTTCTGAGTCTTGAAGAGTGATCGCCCATGTGATGATGAATTTACTACCTTGAAAGGTCCTTCCCACTTGCTCCGAACTTTTCCATGCCCGAATAATTTTTACTGAATTAAAGAGTAATACCCGATCTCCCCGAGTGAAAGTCTTTATCTTAATCTTCTTGTCATGCCATCTCTTGGTTCTTTCTTTGTAAATCTTGGCATTATGATAAGCTTTCTCTCCATTCCTCCAATTCGGATAATTGCATCTTCCTCTGAACTCCTGCAGCATCAAGATCCATATTCCATCTCTTTGATTGCCCAAAGGAGCCTTTAAACTCAAGCTCTGAGGCAAAGTGATGTTTTTTCCATAAACAAGTTGATAAGGTGTCATTCCAATTGGTGTTTTTATATGTCTGTCCTCGTATGCCCATAGTGCTTCCTCGAAGTCTATCCTTCCATTTAGTTCCCATTTCTTCAACTGCTTTTCTCGTAAGATGTTCTTGATCCGCTTTATTTGAAGTCTCGCTTGTCCACTCGCTTTGAGGATGGTAAGTCAGTAGCAATGTTGTGATGAACTCCATGTTTCAATAAATATTGTCGGAATCTTCTATCAATGAAGTGGCTCCGTCACTAATTACCATTCGAGGTACTCCAAATCTTGGGAATATAGTTTCTTCAAACATCTTGATTGAACTTCTACCATCTCTGGCCGTTTTGCATGGCAAAAGCTTCTACCCATTTTGAAACATAATCCACTTGCTACTAGGATATGTTCATAGTTTCTAGATTTTGGGAATGGTCCCATATAATCAATTCCCGACATCAAAGAGCTCTATCTCAAGATTGGTTGTTAGAGGCATAGCATCTCTTGCATTTATATTTCCGTGTCTCGACAAGCTCCACATCTTCGGATGAAATCTTTTGTGTCTTGATACATGGTTGGCCGAAAAAAAATCCTCGCTTGCCAAATCTTTGCATGTGTTACGAATGCCCCATAATGACCTCCATATGGTGATGAGTGACATCTTTCAATAATTTAAAGTCCTTCTTCTCATTTGGCACACATCTTACGAGTAGTCCATCGAGCACACTCAAGAGATAGGGCTCATCCCATAAGTGGTGACGACTTTCATATATAAGCTTCTTCATATATTCCCTTGGTGCTACATATCCCTCGCAACCATAAAATTAACAAGATCTGCATACCAGGGGATCGGTATGGGTTATCCGATAAAACATATCATCCCCGAAAGTGAGTCATTAATAGGCAATTCATTTGGTTTTTCAAAATGCATTCTAGATAAATGATCGAAAAATGTAATTTTTACTCCTTTCTTATCTTTAATTTCTAAATCAAACTCTTGGAGTAACAAAATCCATCTTATCAAACGTGGTTTTAGCATCTTTTTTGGCGAAAATATTTCAAAGCGGCATGATCGGTGTAAACAATCACTTTAGCTCCTACCAAATAAGATCTCAACTTATCTATAGCATAGACAAATCGCTAGCAACTCTTTTTCGGAGTGGTAGCATAATTAAGTTATGGTCCGGTTAAAGTTTTACTAGCATAAGCAATAGCATGATGTTTCTTGTCTTTAGTTTGCCCTAACACTGCCCCACAAAGATAATCAACGGCATCACACATAATTTCAAAAGGCAAAGACCAAGCGGGGGGGTTGAATAATTGGTGCGTAAACAAGAGCCTTTTTCAAACTTTCAAAAGCTTTAAGACAAGCATCATCAAAAACAAAGGGAGCATCCTTGGCTAACAAGCCTGGTAAGTGGTCTAGCAATATGTGAAAAATCTTTTTTTAAATCTACGATAGAAACCAAGATGGCCTAGAAAACTTCGTATCCCTTTTATATTCATAGGGCGTAATTGTTCTATAACTTCTATTTTTGCCTTATCTACCTCTATTCCCCTTTCTCGAAATAAGATGACCAAGCACTATTCCTTCTCTAACCATAAAATGACATTTTTCCCAATTAAGGACTAAGTGTTTTCCTCACATCTTTGCAAAACCCTCGCCTAAGTTTTTTTTAGACAATCATCAAAAGTTTTTCCATATACGAAAAAAATCATCCATGAAAACTTCCATAATCTCTTCAATCATTTCAGAAAATATAGACATCATATACATCTTTGAAAAAGAAGCAGGTGCATTACACAACCCAAAAAGACATTCTTCTATAAGCATAAGTTCCATATGTGCATGTAAAAGTGGTTTTGCTTTAATCATTAGGATAGATTGGGATTTGGTGATACCCGGAATATCCATCAAGGAAACAAAAGTAAGAATGTTTTGTCAATCGTTCTAACATTTCATCAATGAAAGGCAATGGAAAATGATCTTTCCTTGTGGCTTTGTTTAGTTTTCTATAATCTATGCACATTCTCCATCCTGTAACAGTTCTTCGAGGAATCAATTCATTTTTATCATTTTTAACAACCGGTCATGCCTCCTTTCTTAGGCACAACTTGCACGGGACTTACCCACTCGCTATGTGGCACGAGGATATATAATCCCGGCGCAACAAATCTTAAGAACTTCCTTCTTAACTACATCTCTCATCGCATTATTGAGTCTTCTTTGAGGTTCTATAGATCACTATGTAAAAAAGGCTAATAACCGCCCCGGTGAGCCCGTGAGACGTCGCTAATAACGAGCGTCAGGTGTTGTGACATTACCGACGCGGCTGGGGGGCGGCGTCGATAATAGGCGTCGGATGGTCCCACAAGACCAATGCGCGTTAGTAATAGGGGTCATTACAGCACGCGTGTTCACGTAACGCCGTGTTTTCTTAATCCGCACGCGTTTTTGTTGGTCGGGCACGCCGCGGCTACGGCGCCGACGCTTTTGAAACCGAGTGTCTGCAGAATTCAACGTATCTCGAACACGTGTTTCATCACGCAGGCATTTTTGAGACCGATCGACCGTGGATGCAACCCCTAATTCGTGACGTTTTTTTGCTTTACGACACCTTTTCGGGCGCCGCCCATCTATGCAGATTACGGTATTACAGGCGGCGTGTGGATTCCACGGACTTCGCGTGGTCGATACCGTCGGGTGTTGCGACACGATGCAGGGCATGCCGCGGATCTGGCGCGGCAAGAGCGATTGCAAAGTGCATGCGCGACCATGTAAATTAAAGGTCGGCGCGTTTATTTTGCGGACGAGTTGTGTTAGGAGGTGTACGTACATGTCGCAACCACTACCGGCAGCGTTTATTTTTCGGGCGAGTTGTGTTAGCGGGGGTGCGTACATAATCGCGGACTACTGCAAGCCAGCGTTTATTTTTCGAACAAGTTGTGTTAGCGAGGGGGTACGTACATGTCGCGACTACCGGCGCGCGTATAGTTTCGGGCGAGTTGCGTTATCGGGTGTCGTACATGTCTCGGCCACTACCGACGCCCAAGCCGCGCTATAGTTTCAGCCGAGATGTGTTAGCGGTGTATGCGTACATGCTCCGCAGCTACCGACAGCGCGGTCATTTGAGCGTGTGTTGTCGCCCGGTATGGCATCTTTGTTTCTTTGGTATTGCGGACACGTATCGCTGAACAGAGACGCCTTCGGCGGTGCACGCACCTATATTTGTCTCGAGTCTTATAGTCGCCCGTCCCCGTAGAGACGATGGATGTTGACACGCGTCTGTACCCGCCAGGCCCAATTTGGCCGGGCCTGCATCCGGTTTGAGCGGGCCTCCGCTCGCTCCAGCCAGACCGGGCCTTCCTTTGGGCCTGAATTTGGACTGTATGTTAGGCCCGTTCTCTTGTGGTACAACGGCGGGGCCGTTTTCGGCCGCTGCGTAGGTTATAACGCTGCGGATATATTATTATATATATAATGCGTTGCCACACACTTGAATGGTGGTGGCGGCACACCGCAGGGGGGCGGGAGGAGCGCGACGCCACGGGGCGGCGGCTATATCGCTGATGATTGATTTGCTACGCCTGTTGCTATATTTGGATCGCCTCCTTGGTGTCGGTGTCTGCCGGAACTGCGGCAGACGCGACGAGGCTCCAAATGGAAGTTGTTCTTCTGTTGGATGTAGCGCCGGAGGATCTTACGCTCGGCGGGTCCTCCGGCAAATTTACCTGAAGAAGCACGTCGTCACGGCATCTAGAGGTGGCATAGTTTCTCGGTTGAATGGAGGCTAGGGTTTTTCTTACCCCATACTCCCTCCGTCTCAAAATAATTGCACGTCTCACTTATGGATAAGTCAAACCTTCTAACTTTGACCACATGTATAGAAAAAAAATAATCATGTTTACCATGTATAACAAGTATCATTAGATTGATATTGGAACATACTTTCGTAATAGATTTATTTGGATATCTAAGTATAGATATTATTTTCTATATATTTGGTCAAAATTAAAAGAGCTTGACTTCTCAAAAAGTCGATGTGCAATTATTTTGAGACGGAGGGCATGCTTCCCAAGAAGCAATCTCAACCGTTGAATCCAACCGAGATCAACGGTGCACAAGCACTACGGATGTGTACACAAAGAAATCGAGTTCGAAACCACAAGCGGTCATCTTGACAAAGCAAAGTTTCAATAAACCATAAAACTGCACTATCAACCGCGGCGGCGAGTGCCACAGAGTAAACAAACAAGTTACGTCATTAGTCTTATGAAGTCGGCATCTCAATTTTTAAAAATATGACAAAAGAAAAAGATGACAAGCTAGACGTTCATGAGTAGAAGTTCCATCCATTGTAAACTCGGACAATGTACAAAATACGACACAAATTTTACAAGCCATGTGGGTCGTAATGCTCGGTCACACACAATGCATGCTCATAAAGATCAACAATACTCCTATCATGCATATCCCGATGTGCACAAAGTCAAGGAAGAGACCGGCACAAGGCAAAAATGTTACTTTTATGTCCTTGGAAGCGCTCAACATTAGCTTCGGTTTCGCTAGTTTGTCCATCCACATATTCACAATCGCATTTGGCACGCCCTCGTCCAAATTCTATTTTCTCGAGAACTTTGGCGTTTTCAATAAAGAAGTTGACAAATTCCACATCTCTCTTCCCGCCCTTGTAATCTAACAAAGATTACAGGTTTCTTAAGGTGGCTTTGAAGACAATCAAGAGGATCAAGGGCATAATGGTACTTCACCCTTTTTGACCTGGCCTTCAAAGAGACACGCAAATGAAACAAACAAAAAAAAAGTGTCCGAAAACACCGCAAAAAACGTAGTGACAACGATTGCACAATTTGACTAAATGAACTTTTATTCGGACATAATTCGGATTACACATAAACAAATTCAATTCATAAATATCAAGAAATATCAGCTACATTTGAGCGTGTAAAAAATCTCATGAAGCAATATGAGCTAGAAACTAAATGTGGAATGTAAGGTACATATAAATTTTTAGGGCCAATTATTTCTATGGCCCCGAGAAAGTTACCATGTATCTCTATGGTCTTTTTTTTTTTTTTTAAAGTTAGCTCTATGGCCCCTGAAAAATTCTCATGTGTTAGCTCTATGGCCTTCCGTTACCTTTTGGGACTTAACGGTGTTAACTCTTGGCGGAAAAGACCATTATACCCCCTGACGAAAAAAAATGCAAGGTTTTGTTTGTTTCATTGTATATCCGGACACATATATTGCACACGGGACACATATTTTGACATAATTGAGGTAGCAAATTTCATTGTCACATAAATAAGGCCACAGAACCGGGCCGACGAGGGACGGTTGGATCGGATGTTAGCATCGTGGCGGGCCGAACTGCCGAAGAAGAACACACCGAACCCGGCCGTGCGATGCATCTCGATCCTAGTCATTTTTATGTTTTGTTTCACCAAGCTGAAAGAATCATTGTTGAACCAATTCCTACTTTCCCCCAGAAATAAAACGTTAGATGCGGCGGCTATTCATGCCGAAAGAAATGCACCATTTGCTCGTTTACTTTTGTCCCCGAAATATTCCCTGCTGGCGATCTCATCGATCGTTCACGCGGCTTTTTGATCGATGACACCACTCGACAGAGTGTCTTTGTGGTGAGCAACGGGGAGCTCAAGGCCGAGCCTTGGTAGATCCTAACCTGCACTCATTCATTCATCTAGAAATAATACCACTTTGCACTCACGGCTAAACGAGAACTAGATTGATCTAGGAAGGTAATCGAAGTTGGTTGTTTTTTTTAAAAAAAATCTTACCAAAAGAATTAGGTCCTGGGATTATCCAAAAGTTGTGATAGCAAAAGCATTTACTTGTCAAGAAGTGAACAACTGCTTGAGAGAAATCTTGTCCTACCTAGTACTAGTATGTTAGTAAGTTGAGTATCCCTCCTCAAGCCTCGGTGAATGGAAAACAAATAAAAATAAAACCGCTATCCTTGTTCAAAGATATAACTTGTAGCATCACAGATCCGGCATGCAAGCGCGAGCAAGTAACACCACCACGTCGCGTCTACGCCAGCGGTCACCATGCGATCCATGTGGAGACTTCGTGCGGCGTCCTCCCCGGTGCTCAGCGTCGTGGTCACCACGGCGTCGACAGGGCCGCTTCACCACCGGCCGGCGGGCTGAACGCCGGCTGCGGCGCGCGCTGCCCTCCATGGCGGCGGCGGCGTCGGGGGTTTTGTTTTTCGTGAGTACACGCTTGGTGGGGAGCGGGCACGGCGCTCCGCTTTGGGGAGCCGCTTCGGTTAGACTCAAGGAGGTAGGGGTATTTCGGTCCTTCACCCACTCCTACAGTCTAACCCTAACAGAGTTGAGGCCCAACACTAACAGAAGGCCATATAGCTAACACCAAACTTTTCAAGGGCCATAAAGGTAACTTTAAAAAAAAAAGGGCCATAGAGATACTTATCTAGTTTCAGAGGGCCATATGTTAGTTACCTTCACATAGAGCTTTTGTAGGCAGGGCAAACAATTCAGAAGACTAACAATATCATTAATGTCAGGAGATGACATGCACACAACCAAAACTTTAATAGTTCCCATCAGACATGGAGGTATAGACATCTGCAAAACAAAACTTTGGTTATACGTATCTTGACATAATGTATAAATAATAAAGTAAATCAAGTAACAGCATGGTGAACTTACAAACTACACACCTTACAAATACCAAACTCGAATATCGTAGGGCCGACCCGAGGGGCCCCAAGAACTGAAGATTTGGAGCCATTTGGATGCGAACGTTCAGCCGAGACGGGGGCACAATATTAGAATGGGGGCGGAGTAATGGTGGCGTTCAATGAATAGCTTTTCTAAAAAGAGGAGCATCCTCAATCACCACTTCTTTCGGGATTTTGCTCGGACTCGAGATAAATCTTCGTCGAAAAGACCAAACGACCTAAGTGTACAATTAGTTATGCGGATGCAAGAAAGTCGACATTTACGGACCCGTACCAAACTCTCGTAGTATAGGGCATTTGGAGAGAAGCGTATGGAGCATTTTGTCCCCGATAGCCATCTTGGCGGATGGTAAAGCTCTTTCATATTGGCGAAATGTAAACTATCTAAATCAGCACCGGGAAACTTGGCGAACTCATGGTGTAGTCTAGGTCCAGGTCTATCATCTGCGATGGTGAGAGCGCAAAGGGAGGAGGATAACAGAAATTGGGCCGGCGGCTCCGGCGCAAATATGTGAATGCGTTCCAAAGCTCGAGATGCTCAAGGCTATTAGATTTAGGGGATTGAAGCCAGACACAGTAGATCCGGATAGATGTCGTCTATTCTTTGCCAACCAAGGGACGGTGGCGGAAAGGACCGAATGATCGGAGATGATCCGAGATACGATCCGTACGGCGTCAAATATAGGTTTGTGCTTGCGCTTGCGGCGATGAGCTTGATGTCGCCGTCGCGAGAGGTTGAGCGGAGAGTTCCGCCATAGGGGCGCCATCGGGTAGATAATACTTGCGTCCCCCGCGCCGTCGATTGGTAGGAGGGAGATGATGGTGGTGAGAATGGCGTCCGGGAGGTTGCGATAAGATTGGAGCTAGCGGGCGGGGTTTGAAGCCGGTTTTGATGGATCTGGCCGGATGACTCGCCATTTCCCGGCGAACCTAGGTTTCTTCATCTTGGATCTATCTATTTGCGGAAACTGCGTTGCGCGTTTCTTTCTTGGCTTGACTAAAGTAGTACGGTTACTAGGTTTTACGGGTAGAAGCCGGCGGTGGCGGCGATATTTTGCAACATCGGCGAACCGTGGCCGTCCGATTTGATCGGACCGCTAAGGTCATCGATTCTTAAGCGGCCCTTGAGCCTCGGGCTAAGAATTCACGCGCCAAGTTGGCCCAGGCACTGAATTGTTCTACAACAGGCCGTCGGTATTGTTCGTCCACTCCCCACGTAGGCGGAGTGGAGTTGGGATGCGATACAGACAAGATGGTCCCACGGGCAACAAGTTTAATATAATAATATATACGTATTTTACGATCGCTTTGCATCCGGCCACGGCACGAAGCATATGTATGTGTGGTCAACAATTTATACGAACCGACTACTAGCATCATATATTTTATCAAATTGAGCAAGCGGTTATCGAGTTTGCATCGATCATCACATAGTTTTAATACTAGCTTAGCTAGATAGTACATCATCACCAAAAGTAAGTCAAGACAGCATAAGATCGATCACCAAAAAAAAAACCTTCTGAATGACCCTTCCATTCCAGTCTTGCTTCATTGCCATGATAAAGCTCAATCCAGACACGCAGAATGCATTGACAACACTAGCCTTCACACAACCAAAGTAATCACTACGGATGTGTACACAAAGAAATCAGTTCGAAACCACAAGCAGTCATCTTGACAGCAAGGTTTCAATAAACCATAAAACTGCACTATCAACCGCGTGCGGCCAGTGCCACAAAATTGTCATTAGTCTTATGGAGTCAGCATCTCAATTTTTTAAATATGACAAAAGAAAAATATGACAAGCTAGACGTTCACACAATCAAATTTGACACATGAGTAGAAGTTCCATCCATTGTAAACTCTCCACAATGTACAGTATATGACACAGAGTTTACAAGCAACATAGGTCGTAATATGCTTGGTCACACACAATGGATGCTCATAAAGATCAACAATACTCATATCATGGGATGCATATCCCTAATGTGCACGCCAAGGTAGAGATCGCTACTATTCACTTGGAGCGCACCACACCATGGGCCTAGAACGCAAGATTTATTATCTTCAAATTACTCCAAAGCCGCGTAGATGAGTAGGAGGGCGCGGCTAAGGCCCAAAGATGAAGTCGACATTATGATCAAAAAGCGAGCAATTACGGCGGCCAAGGCGCAACATGACGGCGGTTGTGCAACTCAAGCAAAGAGCCACAGCTAAATGATGAGCCCAAAAAGGCAAAATGCAGGCCCGAGGCCAGCCGGAGGAGCCGCAGATGGCAAAGGCGGGTGGTTGCAAATATCAAAAAGAGCACGCCGGTGGTTGCCAATCTCGAACAGGAGCACACCAACCAGGATGTGCTTTTCACGCCCCCATCCTTTTATAATCTCCGCGTGGGTCTTTGGGTTTGTACCTAGGATCAATCGGAAAAAAAGTATTTAAGACAACAAAATTATTGAGCAATGTTGTACAAGCTATAGCATGAGACACACGATATGCAAGACAAAACAAAACCTTTTTAGAGCCATTCAAAAAAACCTTCAAAAAAAGGAAGGATAATGCACTTTACAATCTAGATTTCGGTGCTCACCCAAGAAGATATGCATCTCTTGCGACATTTTTCGGCCTCCGCAAAAAACACCCACAGATCGAGCGGCCAAAGGCGCAACATGAGGACGAAGTTGTGCAACTCAAGCGGTAGCCCTGCTAAATGAACCAGGATGTGCTTTTCACGCCTCCCATCCTTTTATAATCTCCCGCGTGGGTCTTTGGATTTGTACCTAGGATCAATCGGAAAAAAGTATTTAAGACAATAAAATTATTGAGCAATGCTTTGTACAAGCTATAGCATGAGACACACATATATGCAAGATAAAACAAAACCTTTTAGAGCCATTCAAAAAACCTTCAAAAAAAAGGAAGGATAATGCACTTTAGAATCTAGATTTCGGTGCTCACCCAAGAAGATAGTACATAGTTGTTTACATGCATGAAGAAGTGCACCATTGAGTAGATATCAACGTCTTGCATACCTTCAATATCTGTACAACATTCAGATATTGCTTTGTTTGTCATCTGCGCTGAGAAAGGCATTTCAGATATTGCTTTGTTTGTGATCTGCGCTGAGAAAGGCAATCTAGATCTTGCCTCCTCCCCATCCTTTTATAATCTCCCGCGTAGGTCTTTGTGTTTGTACCTCGGTGTCCTAGGATGAATCGGGAAAAGGTATAAGGCAACAAAATTATTGAGCAATGTTGTACAAGCTTATAGATAGCACGAGTCACACAGATATGCAGGACAAAACAAAACCTTTTTAGAGCCATTCAAAAAAACCTTCAAAAAAAGGAAGGATAATGCACTTTACAATCTAGATTTCGGTGCTTACCCAAGAAGATGTGCTTCCGCGACGGACCCCAGATCTGCAACCACCAAAAAAGAAAAGAAGATGTGCTTCCGCGACGGACCCCAGATCTGCAACCACCAAAAAAAAAAAAAAAAACTTCTGTATTTGCTGTTTCTAGAACCACATGAAAAAACATATCCAGCTGCATGGATGTGATAAAGAGGTGCACCTGCCCAGGATGGAGACGAAGGCGAGGCAGTCCCCTGTGTCGGACCGCTCTGTACTCTTGTTTGCTTGAGATGAGTTTGGAAAGTCGGGGACGGAGAAAGAGGTGAGAAGAGTACTACTAGTACAGTAGGTGTAGTATGGGAGAAGGAACCCGGGAAGAGACGAGAGAGAGTGAGAGACTGCGAGAGAAAACTGCCCATAGTAGCACTATAAAGGAATCCGAGGTGGCAACTGTAGAGACTGCTCGATCGCAGACACCATGGTCCCACGGTTAATGTAAAAGGGCGACTCTAACTTGTGTCTATTTCAAATTTTCAAACATTGTTTGGAGGTACTAGGACTATGGGAGAATTAGGAATTTGGCCCTGCAAGTGTTAAATCTTTCAGAAAATACCTGCATTACTAAGCTTCGGAGTAGGATTTCTAACTTCAATAAGCTGCATTATTTGGACCTGCATGGCTGTTCAAATCTTAGAGAGCTCCCAGACTCCATTGGTGAACTCAAAGAGCTGTTACACCTGGACCTATCAAAATGTGCTAGCCTACGAGAATTGCCCATGTCACTTGGAGATTTGCAAAAGCTTTTATCCCTGAACCTGTCATTTTGTTGCCAACTTAAGACAGTACCAGAAACTTTCAGTCAACTTACAAACTTGGAGGAGCTAAATATCAGGCTGCAGCTTTAACCAACTACTACCTACTAGGCTATTCCAGAAGATGGTAAATCTTATTTTTCTAGACCTATCTAATTGTAATGAGCTTGAGCTCCCCTCGGATCTTCCGAGGGACTTCGTAAGCTCCAAAGATTTGAATCTGTCGGTTGCTCTAAACTTCAAAACATTCTTGGCCCAATGGCGACCTCCCAAACACCGAGGCAAACTTTAAAATAGAAATTACAGTACTATCTTCGCCTCCTCCCCATCCTTTTATAATCTCCCGCGTAGGTCTTTGTGTTTGTACCTAGGATGAATCGGGAAAAGGTATAAGACAACAAAATAATTGAGCAATGTTGTACAAGCTAGTAGATAGCATGAGTCACACGAGATATGTAAGACAAACACTAAAACTTTTTAGATCCATTCAGAAATCACTTCAAGAAAGGAAGGATAATGCACTATACAATCTAGATTTCGGTGCTTACCCAAGAAGATGTGCTTCCGCGACGGACCCAGATCTGCAACCACCAAAAAAAAAAAAGAAGATGTGCTTCCGCCGACGGACCGCTCTCTCCGTTGAGATGAGTTTGGAAAGTCGGGACGGAGAAGAGGTGAGAAGAGTACTACTAGTACGGTATGAGAAGAGGTGTAGTATGGGAGAAGGAAGTGACGAGAGCGTGAGAGAAAAAAAACCCATAGTAGCACTATAAAGGAATCCGAGGTGGCAAGCGTAGAGTGTTCGATCACGCATACACCATGGTCCCACGGTTAATGTAAAAGGGCGATCAGAAACTTGTGTCTTTGTTTCGAAATTTCAAACATTGTTTATGGAGAATTAGAATTTGGCCCCGAAAAAAAAGTTTGTCCTCTACTCTATCCCAACTACCATCGTGTGGGCCCACTTGTAATTTTATCTAAATACGCACGTATATCCATGTGATATCTTGTTTTGAAGAATTAATTGAAACAAATTTAATGGTGTAGCAATCGAATTTAATTTAGATTTTTGTTTTTTCTCGGTTGGTGTAAAACATTTTTTAGGTATTTCAAATTGTGGGGGCCAGCCGGTGGCCATTTTTCTCTCTCTCCTATAATTAATCGGCGCTTCTGCGACAAGGAACGAGAAGCGTTCACGTTGCCACGGCCGTCTCCCGTCTACGCCTCTGCCGGCCAGGCGAGTCCCCCGTAGTATTGTTGGAAAAGGTTTCGGTCAAAACTTTTTTTTGGGAAATATAAAAAAACTTGTCGTTTCGTCCATCCTCGCGGTGTCATACGCACCATCCTACGAGACTTGTTTTTTTTTTCAAGCACGTGCAATAGAATCATAATCATGATGACATGCCTACGATAGGTGTACTTGTACATCGAGGAGTCACGTATGGAGTCATTTCACATGCCCGTTCGATCGATCGAGAGAGAGAGAGAAGGAGGTGAGTGTTCGATGCCAAATTTGTTTCAACACAAGGCCAAAATTTGCCTCTTTACGGAACAAATCAAAATTTCAATTCGTTTGTTGAGCCACAATGCACAAACCGGCAATACGAGGGTTCGATCTGATTCTTGGAGAGCCGAGCATTCCAAATTTGAACAATTTTTTGATAATATAACAACATTACGGAGAAAAACGGAGGTTATTTTGCTAGCGCCGATTTTGGCTGATTTAATAGTATTCCGTGAGACATAACAAAAATTTAAAACAAGATGAAGCAAGAGCACACGAACATTGTCAAAGAGAGGAAGCAAGACCTAAGCTACGAAGACATTATATGGACGTCCCTCGGGTCCGGACTCGAGTAGGGGACGACGACACCCCTCGAGGAGCTTGGCGGATTATAATCTCCAGCGCAGGTCTTAAAAAGCGCTAGCCATGGCCATGACCGGGGCTCAAGACCTACACGGGAGATTATAGTCCTACGGCCGTGAGCCTCACTCATCGAAGTCCACCGAAAGGGTCTCGCAGCAAGTTGTAGTGAAACAAGCGTAACTCGAAGTCAGTAGGAGAACCGCGACTTTAAAAAAATACTCAACTCGGGCGAGGAGAGGGAGCGGCCCGCCGGCGACCTCAGCTAGACTTCACAAGCACAAAGAAAATGTGCTTTCCTTGCCACATTTTCTTCGACCTCCTCCCCATCATTTATAATCTCCCGCGTAGGTCTTTGTGGCTAGCATGAATCACAAAAATATAAAGACAAAACAAAACCTTTTTAGAGCCATTAAAAAAATTCAAAAAAGGAAATGCATTTTAGAGATCTCAGCGGTGTTTACCCAAGAAGACGCGTTTTTTGCGACATTTTCTTCGGCCTCCTTCCCAACCCAACACTACACTAGAGATCGAGCGGCCGGGACTTCATAGACCACTAGAGATCCGAACGGCGGGACTCGATCCGGATCGGCATCATCGGTGCGGCCGATCCACCCAATCCCGAGCCAGACCCGCAAGCAAAGATAGAAAATAGAGGCCATCCTTTTATAATCTCCCGCGTAGGTCTTTGTGTTTGTACCTAGGATGAATCGGAAAAAGGTAAGACAACAAAATAATTGAGCAATGTTGTACAAGCTAGTAGATAGCATGAGTCACAATGTGATATGCAAGACAAAACAAAAAGCTTTTTATAGCCATTCAAAAAACCTTCAAAAAAGGAAGGATAATGCACTTTACAATCTAGATTTCGGTGCTTACCCAAGATGTGCTTCATGACGGAGCCCGATCTGCAACCACCAATAAAAGAAAAGAAGATGTGCTTCCGCGACGGACCCCCTGATCTGCAACCACCAAAAAAAAAAAAAAACTTTTGTATTTGCCGCTTCAAAAACCACACGAAGAAGTGTACCCAAGAAGACGTGCTTCTTTTGCAACATTTTCTTCGCCTCCTTCCCAGCCCAACACTAGCTAAAACACTAGAGATCGAGAGCGGCCGGGACTTGAGACCACATGAAGTCGAGATCCCGAACGGCCGGGACTCAATCCGGATCTGCAACCACCAAAAAAGAAAAAACTTTTGTATTTGCTGCTTCAAAACCACATGAAAAACCATATCTAGCTGCATGGATGTGATAAAGAGCACCACCTGCCCGGGGCGGAGAGAAGGCATGGCGGGCGACCACTGTGTCGGATCGCTGTACTCAGGGTTTGGTTGAGAATCTTGAGATGAGTTTGGAAAGTCGGGACGGAGAAGAGGTGAGAAGAGTACTAGTACTAACTAGTACAGTGAGAAGAAGAGGTGTAGTGTGGGAGAAGGAAGTGACGAGAGACTAGCGAGAGAAAAATCGCCCATAGTTGCACTATAAAGGAATCCGAGGTGGCTCTTGTAGAGTGTTCGATGCGCATACCATGGTCCCACGGTTAATGTAAAAGGGCGACAGCTTGTGTGCTAGTATTTCAAAATTTCAAACATTATTTAGAGAATTAGAATTTGGCCCCCGAAAAAGTTTGTCCTACTCTATCCCAACTACCATCGTGTGGGCCCACTTGTAATTTTATCTAAATAAATCCATGTGATATCTTGTTTTGAATAATTAATTGAAACAAATTTAGTAGTGTAATCGAATTTAATTTAGATTTTTGGTTTCTCGCTTAAAACATTTTTAGGTATTTTAAATTGTGGGGCCCGCCGGTGGCCATTTTCTCTCTCTCGTCTATAATTAATCCGACACTTCTACGACAAGGAACCTGAAGCGTTCACGTTGCCACGGCCGGCCGGGCTCTGCCTCTGCCCGCCGGCTACGAGTCCCCTAGTGCGAGTCCCAAAAGATAAATGTTTTCAAACTGTTACGGCCCCCTTTGGATTACAAGATAGGTAAAGGATAGGAAAAGGAAAAATTTAGGAATTGAGATGGCATGCTTCTCTAATCCTATGGAATTTGAAACCAAAAAAAAAGTTGCACCTAAATGGCCTTTGGCTAGAGCTTGGGAGAAACATAGGAATTAGAAGAGAGAGATAGACACAAAGGAAAGTTTCCAAGAGGTTGGACCTCATGTTAGATTTCCTCCAAAATTCCTATGGATTGAGCCATTCCATAGGAATTTTATAGGATTTGATAGGAAACATTCCTTTGATCCAAAGGGCATCATAGGATTCTTTCCTATAGGATTTGGATCCTTCAAAACTCCTATGTTTCACCTACAATCCAAAGGAGCCCTACATGTTTTCCCATGACAAGATGATCTCAAATCAAAATGTTGTAAGCTACGGAGTACAAAGTTTCATGGATATTTAAAAAAACCAGGACCTGAGCGGGGACGATGTCCCCACCCGTATTTCTTTAAGAAGAAAGAAGATCTTCCCACCAGATCCTGGAAAACCCCCGAACCCCAACCCCCGCCCTGACATGGGAGCCCACAGACCCGTGAGAAGAGTCAGGCTTCACACCATGCTTTGGCACACGGGGACCGGCGAGGGGATTTTTTTTGTGGGAAATCATGCGTCCGAGAGGACTCGAACCCTTGACCGGTGGCCTCCCAACTGGGAGAACATCACTTAAAACAATTTAAATTTCAATTTCCAATTTTTTGAAATTGAGACCTATATAGTTTATCTTTATACAAAGGTAATGTTTAGTGTTTAGCGTTCAGGGTTAGGTTTAGGGTTTATAATTAGAGATTAGGGTATACGTGTTGCCACACATAGTTGTGAGAAGTAGGTGTTGCCCGCAACCTCAACCAGTCAACCTCCTGGCCGCGTCCTACTCCGTTGCGGAAAGCGCCCACCGCCGCCACGAGCGAGTTCACCGTCGTAGTCGTTGTCCGTTCCTTGTTCTTCTTTGTTTTGTACGCGTTCCAAGTTCCTCTCGTCGGACGGATGTTTTGGCCTTTTGGGTAGGATAGATCGGGCAATGGTGGCTCGTGACCCAAACGGCGACCGCCGACGGCGTGCTCGACACCGCCGTTGTGCCGCCATGGTCGCCGGGCGAGCTCTCGCCTAAATTTCTAATAATAATTATATTACAATTCAACACAAGGAAATAAACACATGTTGCAAATTAAAGCGAGAACCAATGTTTACACAACCATATGACAACGAAAACCATATAAAGCTAGTTTAGGGACACCTTGCACATCCTCATGAAAGCGTATCTCGCTAAGCGGTCCAATTTCCGTGGAAAGAAGAAGAACTCAAGACGGATCACGGCACCGAGCGGCCGCAATACCGGATGAAGGCGCTTCCCTCGCGCCCCGCGCGCATGCATCCTTTCGACCATACCATAGACGTGGGGGTCGTCGGCGATCTGCGCGAGCTCTATGGTCGTTGCATGTAAGGACATGAATCAAGGTTGGGTTGCGGCTAATAGCCTCGTTGAGGCTCCGCCCAGGCTCAAAACACGCGCTGGCAGCGATGGTTCGCCCACCGGCCGTCAGGCGTGGGCGCCGCTGATTTTATCGGCGGCGCCCGCTTCTTGGTCCGTGGGGTTCCGGCCGTCTGGCGGCCATCGCCAAGAAGTAAGCCGCGCCGGAGTCCCCAAAGCATCGGGCTTTCTCGAGGAGCTCCGGCCCCTTGGGATCCGACGGCGCCGTAGTCATCTTCACGATCCCCTCGTAGCATATGGCCTCGGATGATCGGCATGAGGAAGCGCCGCCGCCAGAGCTCCGAGCCCTGGGGAACAACTCTTATCGCCCGCCAATTTGAAGAAGCCGACGGAGCGACATTTGGCCGGATCGCCTCCTCGTGTCGATGTCTTACCCCGAACTTGCGGCGCAGACGAGTCGAAGACGCGTAGGTGCGTTGCTTCCTCGAAGTTTCTCGTCCTCTGCTTGATGCAGCGGAGGATCTGGCGCCCCGGCAGTTCCTCCGGCACCGCAAAAGCACGCCGACGGCATTTGCCGCCATCACGTCCGGGCGGTGTTGCCGCCTCTTGCCCTTTCTCGCTCCCCTCCTTGCCCTCGATGCTCGAGTAGCCGCCCTCTTGCCCTTCCGCAGCAGGGGAAGCCGAGAACGCGGGCGGCTATTAAACCGACGCTTCTTCAAGGGTCGGCCGCCGCGAGTCTCGTAAAAAGGTGTACAAAAGAGTAGGTTTTGGTCAAACAGTTTGGGGAGTACTACTAGTACAAGATAAAATCATCAATACACTTGCATGCAAATCCTTCACACCTGGCCAGAATAGGGCCCACGTCTGCCACCGTCGTTCGGCCCAATCCTTTGGTGCGAGCCAGTCCACGTTGGTCATCTGCACCAAAGACGGTGATGGATGGCCGTCGACCGGAAGAGGTGAACGAAGGACGGACGGACGCCGACTACTCCTACAAACTCCTTTTTTTGCAATGCGGGTCTCAGAAAACTTATTACTACAAAGTGTACGATAGTATAGTATTTTTTTCCCCAAAGAATTGCTCACTATAATCATTTCGGGGTCCTTTGGTTCAACATCGGGTGAAGTAAAGGAATTTCATACTAGGATAGGATTTTCACAGGATTCGCTTATGCCAACTCGTTTCTTATGTTTTTCCTTTTCCTATCATTTTGCTCTTCTTCTATCCAAAGGGGCCCCTCAACTGCAATCAAACATCCAAACAACACAAATTCGGAAAAATATAACACAATGCATGTTTACAACTAATAAAACCTCTCAGTTTTCATGCATAGGCCAGTCTCAATGGGGTTTCAATAGGGTGCCACATTAACTTTTTTCATGAAACTGGGAGGAGAGAGAGGGGAAAAGTTTCATCATGGTGAAACTCTCTAGCGTTGTTTCCAACACCTATGAAACCGTATGAAACTCGCAATGAGAACCTCCATTGTGTTGCTCCATGCGGGGAAGAGAGAAAAGGGAGGGAGAGGTCGTGGGACCCACAAGTCTACATGCTAAGAGAAGGAAGAGGCCGGTCCCAACTACAAAGATCGACCCGCGCATCAGCCGCTAGGTAAATGCTACGTGCACCCAGAAATCGTACATGGAGGAACGAAAACTACATTTTTCAAGCTTCAGAAAATTCCCAAAAAAATATAAATAAACTATTACGGCAGCAGCGAATCGTTGTGCAACAGTTCCAGTGCCTGCATGAAGTGCTTGCGGCAGTTCACGTTCGTCCAGCGTTGAGGCAGCGTCGCCGCCGAAGTCGCGCCGATCTCCCCGCAACACCTCTCGAAATCACCGCCGCCATCGGATCGGGATGGGCGGCGTTCGCCTCTAGACTGTAAGCGTGAACGTCATCGGGCCAGCGCTTGCCCGAGTCGGCGGCGTGTTTCAGCTTTTGTCGAGAGGTGGGGCGGTGTCGGCCTTCCACGAACATGTAGACATGCACGCTCAAGCACGCCCTCGGGTTGCCGACCCTGGCAAGCTTGCTGATGAGACTCGCCGCAGTGGTACAGCGGCCCCGGCCCAGGTCGTGAACCGCCGAGACACCACGGTCTAGCCGGATGCTCCGTCCTACCGGGGTCACGGCACGCCGCTTTCATCCGCAAACAGGTGGTGGCTGCAGATTGAAGAGGTCCTCCATAGGATGCTTTGCGTGCATGGCGACGTGCATCGCAAGCTCCACAAGCAAGTGCTCGAAAATGTTCTCCATGGCGCGAAGCGGCGGCCGCGGTGGGGGCTTTTTGCTAGAAGCTAGTAGCTGGCTGCGGCGGGGGAGGTGGGAGGTGAACAGCCAGCCTGTGTGGCGCCTCGGTTGGAGAGTAGTAATAACTAGAGGTATTCCCCGCCGTTGCGTAGAAAGGGGTATTATATTGTTAAAGGATTGAATTGTGTAATCACTAATATTATCTCAAAAAAGATTATTTAATCTTATATTTAAACTCTAAGCTAAACCAATATTGAATAGAAATATTTAGATATGTTGGACAGGTGACAACTTCGGTAATGTAATAAAACATATATATAATAATTTATTTGAGGAAATCCTTGGTATGTTTTAATCCCGTTTAACTTTGTTCTTCACGCGTCATATCCCCGCGTGTTGACACGGTATGAACGAGAAATCTAGTACGTATAAGTTAGAATATTACTATCACACCCTCCTATTCTCTCTCTTTTTTTCTTTTTTCCCGTTCTCTCTCTCTCTCTCTCTCTCACCGTCACCCTCTCTTCCCCTCACCCCTCTCGCTTCGCTCTTCACTTTTCTCTCTCCCTTTCTTTTCTCTCCGGTTACACTACACGGCGGGGCGAGTGTGGACCGACGGTTGAAGGCATCCAAGGCCACGTCTTTGTGGGCCTCGGGCAAATGGTGCACGCCATATTTCCTCAAGGGCCCACCAATATTGAAAACCTCTCACTTCTCCTTGCTAGCATGGACATGGTCCAAGAGAATACGAGAGACGGAGAAGAGACCATGAGATCGGTTCACGGCCGACAGGCCGGCCGGTCCCAAGCTGCAAAGACACTAGACCCGCGTCGGCCCGCTAGGTAAATGCCGTGTGCATGCAACCCGAGAACGTACACGGAGGAGGGAAAACTACATTTTCCAAGCTACAGAAAATTCCCGAAAAATTAATAAACAAACTATGTACACCCAATACCCTACACATACGGTTACACCCTCCTATTCTTCATTATATTTTTTTACTTAACTCTATACCAACTATCATCAGTGGGACCCACCTATAATTTATCGAAATATAACCATATGACTTCTAGTTTTGAAAGATTTATTGAAAGGAATTCAATGGTGTAATCGAATTTAAATTGGTTTTTTGGTTTGTGAGTTATAACATTTTTAGTTAGTTCAAACAGTGGGGGGCTGCCACAAGATCTCATAGAATCCGAGGTGGCAACTGTAGAGTGTTCGATGCGCACACCATGGTCCCACGGTTAATGTGTGTTTAGTTGGTGAAATATTTTGGGTTCGCTCTTTGTAGCACTTTTTGTTTGTATTTGGTAATTGTTATCCTATTATAGAGTAACTAGGCTCAAAAGATTCGTCTCGCACTTTTTTTGGGGCGAATCGTAACGTGTGCTAGTATTTCAAAATTTCAAACATTGTTTGGAGTAGTTGGGAGAAGTAGGATTTGGCCCAAAAAAGTTTGTCCTACTCTATCCCAACTTCCATCGTGTGGGCCCACTTGTAATTTTATCTAAATATATCCATGTGATATCTTGTTTTGAAGAATTAATTGAAACAAATTTAATGGTGTAATCAAAATTTAATTTAGATTTTTGGTTTGTTAGTTAAAACATTTTTTTAGGTATTTTAAATTGTGGGGCCCGCCGGTGGCCATTTTCTCTCTCTCGTCCATCCTCGCGGTGTCATCCGCACCCGGCAGACGTCCGTAGAATCGTAGTAATCATGATGACATGCCTGAGGTGTACTACTGTCCATCAGGGGTCACGTATGGAGTCATTTCACATTCCAGTTCGATCGATCGAGAGAAAGAATGAGGTAGTGTTCGATGCCAAATTTGTTTCAACACAAGGCCAAAATTTGCCTCTTTACGGACCAAATCAATCTGATTTCGTTTGTTGAGCCACAATGCACAAACTAGCACAAACTAGCAATACAGGTTCGACACGATTCGAGTAGGGAGCATCTGTTTAGAAGGCAACCTCCTCCTGTCTAGACTCGAGTAGAGATAACAGCACCGGCGAGACGATTGCGGCCCTTGGCAGGATTATAATCTCCAGGGCAGGTCTTTAGCTCTAGCCATGCGCATGATTAAGGCTCGAGACCTATCTAACCGCTACTGCTTCTATTCATGCCACTGCAGTAGTAGAGAGAAGTGCCTCGGAGAGAGACATCCATTTCAGAGGACACTTGACTGCAAGGAGGCATTGGCAAAACAACACAAAGAAAATGTGTTTTTCTTGCCACATTTTCTTCGACCTCCTCCCCATCCTTTTATAATCTCCCCCCGCGTAGGTCTTTGTGGCTAGCATGAATCACACAAATATAAAGACAAAACAAAACCTTTTTAGAGCCACTAAAAAACTTCAAAAAAAAATATGCATTTTAGAGATCTCAGCGGTGTTTACCCAAGAAGACGTGCTTCTTTTGCAACATTTTCTTCGGCCTCCTTCCCAACCCAACACTAGCTAAAACACTAGAGATCAGAGCGGCCGGGACTTCAGAGACCACATGAAGTCGAGATCTGAACGGCCGGGACTCAATCCAGATCTGCAACCACCAAAAAAAGAAAAAACTTTTGTATTTGCTGCTTCAAAAACCACATGAAAAACCATATCTAGCTGTATGGATGTGATAAAGAGCACCACCGCCTGTGATGGAGACGAAGGCGAAGGCGAGGCGCCGCTGTGTCGGACACTCTCCGTACTCAGGTTTGGTTGAGATGAGTTTGGAAAGTCGGGACGGAGAAGAGGTGAGAATGTACAGTATGAGAAGAGGTGTAGTATGGGAGAAGGAAGAGACAAGAGATCTGCGAGAGAAAAACGCCCATAGTAGCACTATAAAGGAATCCGAGGTGGCTAACAGTAGAGTGTTCGATGCGCACACCATGGTCCCACGCTTAATGTAAAAGGGCAAAATCAGACTTGTGTGCTATATTTCGAAATTTCAAACATTATTTGGAGTAGTAATAGGACTATGGGAGAATTAGGAATTTGGCCCTGAAAAAAGTTTGTCCTACTCTATCCCAACTTCCATCGTGTGGGCCCACTTGTAATTTTATCTAAATATATCCATGTGATATCTTGTTTTGAAGAATTAATTGAAACAAATTTAATGATGTAATCGGAATCTAATTTAGATTTTTGGTTTCTCGCCTAAAACATTTTTTAGGTATTTTAAATTGTGGGGCCGGCCGGTGGCCATTTTCTCTCTCTCGTCTATAATTAATCCGACGCTTCTGCGACAAGGAAATCACCGTCGCTGCTCTCTTCCCCTCTGCTCTGCTTCGCTCTTCACTTTTCTCTCTCCCTTTCTTTTCTCTCTGGCTACACTACACGGCAGGACGAGCGTGGACCGACGGTTGAAGGCATCCAAGGCCACGTCTTTGTGGGCACGTGGCAAATGGTCGCACACCATATTTCCCCAAGGGCCCACGTCATTGAAACCTCTCACTTCTCCTTGCTAGCATGGACATGGTCCAAGAGGAATACTGAGACGGGAGAAGAGACCATGAGATCGGTTCACAGATGCAGGCGGCCGGTCCCAACTGCAGCACTAGACCCGTGCGTCAGTCGATAGGTAAATGCTACTCACGTGCAGCCCGAGATCGTACACGGAGGAGCGAAAACTACATTTTCCAAGCTTCAGAAAATTCCCAGAAAATTAATAAACAAACTCCCTACACATACACCCTCCTATTCTCTTTTTTTTTCTTTTCCCCCTTTTTTCGTTCTTTTTTTTACTTTACTCTATAATACCAACTACCATCAGGACCCACCTATAATTTATCGAAATATAACCATATCATTTCTTGTTTTGAAAGATTTATTGAAAGGAAATCAATGGTGCAATCGAATTTAAATTGGTATTTCGGTTTGTGAGTTATAACATTTTTAGTTAATTCAAACAAGTGGGGCCTGCCTTTGGCAAATATTTTGCCATCTACTACAAATATAAACGAGGCGGTCTACTAGTGCAGCTCTAGTCCGCCTCGATTCTCCCTGCATGCTTGGTGAGGCAGGCCATAGTGACAAGTGTAGCCCGTCGGGACTCTTCCTTTTTAAAAAAAAATTATTTCTTTTTCTCAAGTTAGAAAATAAAAGGAAAACACCCTCGAATGGAATAGCTAGAGATGCCTATTTTTATTTGTTGATTGTCCTAATTATAGTATATATCACAACTAAGAACACACATGTCCCAAATCAAAAAGTTGTAAACTACAAAGTTTCATGGATATTTGAGAACTACAATCACTATATTGGTAGTTTGTTGTCTATAAGAGGTCAATTAAAACACTTAAATTTCAATTTTCATTTTTTAATTTGAGGCCTAGTTTTCCTTTACAAGATAATTTCAAAGCAAAAAGTTTTGAAATTCTTTTAGGCTCCACATGTCATAGAGTAGAAAAATGTGGCAAGATTCCTTTAGGCAAAACAAAGTTAAGCAAGATTCTTAGGTCGTGTTTAAATCACCCGAATTTGGCTCGACATCTCAAAATTCCAATCACATCAAATCATTAAATGTACCAAAAGACGCATGCATTGAGTATGAAATGTAGGTAATAAACAAAATAGCTAATTGCACAATTTAGATGAGTACATTGCGAGTGACAAATCTTTTGAGCCTAGTTACCCCATGCAACCCGAGAACGCATTAACGGAGGAGCGAAAACTACATTTTCAAGCTACAAAAAAAAATCCCAGAAAAATTAATAAACAAACTATGTACACCCAATACCCTACACATACAGTTACACCCTCCTATTCTTCATTATGTTTTTTTACTTTACTCTATACCAACTACCATCGAGTGGGACCCACCTATAATTTATCAAAAATATAACCATATGATTTCTTGTTTTGAAAGATTTATTGAAAGGAATTCAATGGTGCACTCGAATTTTAATTGGTATTTCGATTTGTGAGTTATAACATTTTTTAGTTAATTAATTCAAACAGTGGGGCCTGCCTTTGGCAAATATTTTGCCATCTATAAAATCCAGGCGGTCTACTAGTGCAGCTCTAGTCCGCCTCGATTCTCCCATAGCGATCGGTGACAAAGTGTAGCCCGTCAGGGACTCTTCCTTTTTTAAAAAAATATTTATTTTTCTCAATAGAAAATAAAAGGAAAACACCCTCAAATGGAGTAGCTAGAGATGCCTATTTTTTTTTGCTGATTGTCCTAATTATAGTATATATCACAACTAAGAACACACATGTCCCAAATCAAAAAGTTGTAAACTACAAAGTTTCATGGATATTTGAGAACTACAATCACTATATTGGTAGTTTGTCTATCGAGGTCAATTAAAACACTAAAATTTCAATTTTCAATTTTTAATTTGAGGCCTAGTTTTCCTTTACAAGATAATTTCAAAGCAAAAAAAGTTTAGAACTGTAGAGAGTTTCATAATAACTTAGCAAAATCAATAATTCTTTTTTTTTTTGGTTGTTTCCCCATCCGGCATAGTGCTAGATAGTGACATTGTTCTTCACAAATCTTGTGAACAAATGTTACCATGACGTCGTCGATGAAGAAATAACCAATATAAAAAGATGTACATCTTTTGAAGTTATACAAATTTTATGTCCATGACTTCTTACGAAATCAATAGAGATGCTCCAAAAATGTTGTATGAAGTTGTAATTTTTGAAATTCAAATTTGAAATTCTTTTGGGCTCCACATGGCATAGAGTAGAAAAAAATGTGGCAAGATTCCTTTAGGCAAAAACAAAGTTAAGCAAGATTCTTAGGCTATGTTTAAATCACCCGAATTTGGCTTGACGTCTCAAAATTCAATCACATCAAATCATTAAATGTACCAAAAGACGCATGCATTGAGTATGAAACGTAGGTAATAAACAAAATAGCTAATTGCACAATTTAGATGAGTACATTGCGAGAGACTAATCTTTTGAGCCTAGTTACCCCATGCGATGGTAGGATAATATTTACCACAAACAAATGAAAAAGCACTACGGTGCCTTTCGGTTCGGTACGCTGGCGGCGTGAACCGGCGGTGGACACAGCGGCGTTCCTAAGGCGGCGTCAACGACACGCATAACCGCTCAAGCCGACGAGTCTCGAGGTGCCGGGGTAAGAGAGAAGGGAGAGTTCAGCGGCGGCCCACGCCGAGGTGCTCATGGCGACCATGGCGGCTGCATGACCGCCGGTGAGAATCGCAAATAAATTTTACCTCTCACAAACATGATTATACCAACGCCGCGGCAAGGAAGAATATACGACACTTCCGCGGATCCTACACCCGCTGCGCAGAACACCCACCGCAGCGGCCATACTAATCTGGCCCCCCTATTGGCCAGGGTGCTGCAATTGTCTCCACCGCGGCGGCGCGGCGTCCTGGCGAGGCACCGGGTGGGCGAGCGCGGACGATGCTGCCACCTTTGGATCACGACAGCGGCAAATCGTTGTGTAACACTTCGATGCCTGCGATCAAGTCGCCGCGGCAGTTCACGTTTGTCGGCGTCGAGCGTCGTCGCCGCCGAGTCGCGCTGATCTCCCGCAACACCTCTTGGGCACTGTCGTCATCGGCGGCAGCGGCGGCGTTCCGCTGTAAAAAGCGAGAAGAGCGTGAAGCGTGCATCGGCGCATGCCCCGAGTCGGGCTTGTTTAGCTTGTCGAGAGGCGGGGAGACGGTGTTGCGGCCTTCCACGAACACCACGGCGGACATGCCTGCTCTGGAAGCACGCCTCGGGTTGCCGACCTTGGCAAGCTTGGTGATGAGACTCGCGCGATACTCGCCGGTAATACGCTGCCCCGACCATAGACCACGCCGAGACGGTACCGGTCTAGTCGGATGCTCCGTCCCACCGGGGGTTCGCGGCACGCCACTTTCATCTGCAAACAGGTGGCCCGCAGATTGAAGAGGTCCTCCATAGGATGCTCTGCGTGCATGGCGGAGCGCGCATCGCAAGCTCCACAAGCAAGTGCTCGGGAAGGTTCTCCATGGCGCGAAAACGGCGCGCGCGGTGGGGGCTTTTTGTTGGAAGCTCTGGCCGCGGCGGGAGGTGGGAGGTGAACAGCAGCTTGTGTGGCGCTCGATTGCAGAGTAGCAATAATCGGTGGCCGGGCAAGTTCCCCGTGCGGTGGGACATGGGATTTTCCCTTTTTAGGAGCGGACCCACGTTTACGACGACATGACCAGCGCCAATTACCGATGACATTTGATAGGCGCATCTGTACACCTTGCGTGCGTGTCTCCTCTGGCGTATCTAGGCCGGTCTCGGTTGAGATCTGCCCGCCTCTCTCGATCGGTAGCGGCTGCAATTAGGGCGGACGAGGACTGTATCTGACGTATATACTTTACGTTACCCGAATACTTGCCTGATTTGCCTTGTCGGTATCGAATACGTATATCTGATAGTACGCAGATACGCCCGCCAAGGACAGGGGAGAGTTAAATTCTGCAGGCGCCCTCCGCTGGTTGGAAATTTGGAAATGAAGGATCGACTAACTAGAGACTTTCCGGATCCTCTCGATTCTCCCGTGCATGGCCATAGTGGCAATCTAGCCCGTTAGAGCAACTCAGTGGAGGACCCTAAATTGAGTCCTCAAATTGTCATTTGCATGCCAAACTAAAAATAATAGGGGCCTAAATTAACATGCAACTCCGGTGGACAAACATGTCGGGACCCTAAATACAGTGGGACCCTTTGTCAAGAAAAGAAAAAAAACCCTGCCTGCTTCTCCGCGGCGCGCGAGCGCGGCCAAGGATGCAGAGGAGAAGGAGGCGGCTGTGGTAAGGCGGCCGGGATCTCCTCCTCGGACTCGGCGGGGAGCGCGATGGCGGAGCCGACCGGTCTTGAGAATCGCCGGCGGGGGCGAGGACGAGGAAGAAGTCTGTCGTGGAAGGTCTTGACGTCCATGTCGGCCTTGTCGGGACTCGACGACGGCACGGGTCGCCCATGTTGAGGGGGTCGCCCTCGGCGGCGGTCCAGAGACGATCTTGCCCTCGGTCATGGTAGAGCGAGCGCCGGCATGAAGATCTCCGGATCTTGGCCTCGACACGGCACATCGGCGGCGGGACCTTCCACGAGCGTGAGCGCCGCCGTCCAGCGAAAAGCATATGCCGAGCCCAGCCGGGCGAGATCGGCGATGCCGACCCGGCTCCCGCTTCCCGCTGCTGTCCGCATCGCCGGCGGCGAAGCCCGCCGTGCGCGACCCGTGGCCCTCACGTGGGCACCCTCCGCCCCGATCCGCCGGGCTGTGGCGTGCCAAAGGCTGACCGGCTGTGGCGGGCTCGACCAGCATCGCGGGTTAACGGCCCTCGCGTGGCACGGGAGGCGTGGAACTTCTGCAAGAGGTCGACTAGGAGGCCCCCGGCATGCGCTCAATCTCGGTCCGTCCGTCCCTCGCAGTTTGATTGATTCGCCGCCATACCACCAATCAAGATTTGTTCGATTCTATTTTGTGACGACGCCGGATTGCATTGCATGCGCGCCGCGGGACGCAGCCCCGACATGCATGGCGGCTGGTGTCCTCGGTGGCGCACCGGTGACCTTCGGACGCACAGGCGAAGCGCCGAGCTCTGGCATGGACCCGGGACGGCATGGTGCGCGCGCCCAGATCCGGGCGGATTGAGGAGCCGGCGCGCGGACGGACTTGCATCGAGCCCATTGCTGGTGTGCGCCTGCGGCCAAGGGCCCATGTGGTACGTGGAGCTCGCCGTGGGGCGGCACCGCGCCCGGCCGCAACGGGCACCACACGCCGTGGGCTGGGCGTGCACGCCGCCAAGGGCCCCGTCCGCCCGCCCGGCTCGTGCCGCAACGGAGGACTTACAGCGAGGTCGGAGGGCCTCCCCGCGGCGGAGGTCGAGGGGCGCCTCCCGGCGGCGGAGGTCGAGGGCGGCGGGGCCGACGCAAGCCGGGGCGCGGGGATGCGACAACGACAACGCGGGGTGGTGACGGAATAAAATGGTGGGACCCATGAGACTAGGGGTTTCCGTGTCTGGGGGTTAAAGCTAAAATTTGGGGTTTGATAAAATTTGAGGTCCCTGTTTAGGGTCTCCATTGGAGTTGATTTTTCTCCAAACCCCCTAGAATTTAGGGTAGGGGCTCAAATTGGGGGTGGGTTGGAGTTGCTCTTAGGACTCTTTCCTTTTGTTTTTTAAAAAATATTTCATTTTTCAATTCAATAGAAAATAAAAGGAAAACACCATCGAATAGTATATATATCACAACCCACGAAAAAAATAGCGGCGCTATAGATCACCCGAATTTGGCTTCAAATCCCAAAATTCCTGTCACATTGAATGGTTAAAATGTACCAAAGCATGCATGGATTATGAAATGTCCAGAAACAAAATAACTAATAATTACACGCTTTTAGATGTACATTGCGAGACGGATCTTTTGAAATGTCGATCGGTACAGTGCCAATTTTTAGGATTTAAACACAGCCTTAGGCAAAACAAGTTTGGCAACCAATTTGCCTGGAACATACATTGCATATGTGAGCATCATCGAGCCTGCTTATGCCCACCCTGCAGCAAGGCAGAACATATTACACTCGCCACGGATCCTACAGTCCTCGCTGCAGTACACCCAGTGCGGCGGCAATACTGATCCTGGTTTTCCGGCCTGGGCACCGCAGTAGTACCTGTCTCCCCATCTACACTGATGCCCGTCCTGGCGATGCACCGGTTGGGCAAGAGGAGGACGAAGATGCCGCCTCTCTCCATAGGGGGGCACCACCGAGTCGTCGTGCAGCACTTTCAGTGTTTCTGAGAAGTACTCGTGGTCGTTCGGCGGTCCTCCTCCGAGTGCGACCATCGCCGCCGCCGTGTCGTGCTCAATCTCCCGCAACACCTCTCGGGCAAGGTCGCTTCGGGCGGCGGCGGCGTTCCGCCAGAGCGTAAGGGCATGAACGTGCGGGCCGGCGCATGCCCCGAAGTCGGGCGCTTGTTTTAGCTTGTCGAGGCGGCGAGATGGTGTCGCTGCCTTCCACCGAACACGGACATGCCTCGCTCTGAAGCACGCCTCCGGGTTGCCGACCTTGGCAAGCCTGGTGATGAGACTCTCGCGATACCGCTGCGAGTACAGCGACCCCGGCCGTAGACCCGCCGAGACAGACCCGGCCTACTCGGATGCTCCGTCCCACCGAGTCACGCGCACGCCGCTTTCATCTGCGAACAGTGGCCCGCAGATTGAAGAAGTCCTCCATAGGATGCTCTGCGTGCATGGCGGCGCGCATCGCAAGCTCCACAAGCAAGTGCTCCGGAAGGTTCTCCATGGCGCGACGCTGCGTGCGGGCGGGGGTGGGGGCTTTTTGCTCCGACTCCGGCCGGGGGGTTTTTGCTAGAAACTTTGAGCGCGGCGGGGTTTTTAGGCTGGAATGGGTGAACAAAGAAGAATGCGGGTGCGTAGCCCGGTGCACGGAGACGTGGGATTTTATGAGCGGCGGCCGGTGCTCGGCGGGAGGTCGATCGGACGGACATAAAACCAGCAAGAACGCCGGGCGAAGGAAATGGGCGCACGCCCTATCCTAGTCTTGGCGTCGTAAGTCTAGTCTCATTTGAGTTTCATAATGAAGTTTTTTTTTAAAAAAAACACAAAGCAACTCGGGCGGCTCACAATACGCACGCACACTCACCCCTATGAACGCACGTGCGCCAATCCCTACCCCTATGAGCACCTCCCGAAGGATTGGGCAGCCGACACATCTCGAGATTCTCGAAGTCACCATAGGTGCCTCGTTGTTGACAGAACGCCGCTAAACACCACTAATGCATAATGTCGGTAAATCCCGAAAATCTCAAGGAAAGGTGCGAGCACTAGGATTGTATGAACCCCGGTGGGTAGCAACCCACTAGACCGCCCTACCATTGGACTACAAGGGCATTAATTAGGCTAATGTGGCACCATATTAATATTGAGAGTGATGATATGAGAGTTTAATGGGAGTAGAGAGAGTTTCATCCCCATTAATCTCTTTCTCGCACTGTTTCTAAAATCTGAATGTGTTGGAAATCGTGACATGAAACCCCAGCCCATTGAGACCGACCTAAACATAAATGGTTTCAAACTACACATGTTTTTCCATGACAAGATGGATCTCAAATCAAAAATTTGTAAACTACAAAATGTCATGGATAATTGAGAACTACAATCGGTATCTTTGGTGGTTTGTAACTTTGTATATCCGAGGCCACTTAAAACATTTAAATTTCAGTTTTAGGGTTTTTGAATTTGAGACCTAGTTTTTCCCAAAGATAAGACAAAGTCAATAATCAAAAAGTTTTAAGTTGAGAGTTTAATAACTTAGCAAGATCTACACTTCTTATTTTGGTTTGATTCCCCATACGACATAGTGGACATTATTGTTCACAAATCTTATAAATCTCTTTTTGTAGTTTCATAAACTCGAGAGTTGTGTAAGGGCCTATTTGGCGGGGCTCGCGGCTGGCTCCGGCTCCTCCACTATAGCACGCAGGGCCGGAGGAGCCCAAAATAAGCTTCTCCTCCCTATGAACAAAGGTGGTTGTCGCTAGCGAGAGGGGAGGGAGTGAAAAACAGGCTCATGTGAACAAGTGGTGGTACCTTTATCCCATGGATATCTAGAGTTGTAGATACT
Organism: Hyparrhenia diplandra; assembly: GCA_015847255.1. Lineage (NCBI taxonomy): Eukaryota > Viridiplantae > Streptophyta > Magnoliopsida > Poales > Poaceae > Hyparrhenia > Hyparrhenia diplandra. Next base: position 222,844 of record JADLZK010009115.1, on the reverse strand, counting down.
TGAACAATACACCGACCGCTACTATAACTATAATGTTGTTATCTGTGTGTTTTTTTGTCATAGGAAACCGCAACTACCGCTGCTTATTTTCTTTATAAAAAGTTCCTATTAAATGAATCTGTTGCTAAACTACAGTTTATATTCCTCTCTATTCCTCAACTACATATTTTTGTGATCTCAGCCTCTTTGGTTTGTTTAGTCCTCATAGACGCCTATTACAGAATTGAATCAGTATAATTTTATCCTCGGATAGAAATATCGAGTTGTAGGTACTTGAACTTGACACCGACCAAGCTTCGTAATGTTGTTACCTGTGTGTTTTAGTCATAGGAAACTACAGCCTACTTTGCTGCATATTTTCTTTATAGATGAATATACATGCTCAAGAACAATGACTACTCTGCATCGTAGAGTACTACTACTATCTTGGCTTACAAAAATATGCCTATTTAATGGATCTGTTACTCTCAAGAAACACGAGTGCTCAGAGATTACTACTATCTTGGCTTACAAAAATGTACCTATTAAATGGACTGTTACTCAACTACAGCTTTGTTTATATATTCATGTATTCCCTGAACTACATTTTTTTGCGACCAGCTCCTCTAGTTTGTTTAGTCCTCATAGCCTCGCCTATTACTGATTGTATGCGTATAAAGATGGGGCATTCGACTACTTTAAAATCTTCAAAGTTTTTGGATTGTTAAAATATTAGGCAATTATATTTCTTCCTCATTTAAAAATTAATAAAAATAAAGGTCTGCCACCGTGGGGTTCTCCCCCACAGTTTTTTTTGTAAAAAAAAAAAAAGATATTAGGCAATTTCCCAGCATTAAATCCATAATATAAATCATGACGAACTAAACAACTAGATTAAGCAATAAGCATGTGCGGCAAAACTTGCATGACTCAAAATCATATCACAGCATAGCAAGATTCAACAAAGATATAGCATAGCATGATCATAGCAACAGGTGTAAGCACAACTAGCACACCGGATGGATTGAAACAGTTGGACATGACTAACACCGAGATTAGATCTCGAGGTAATACCCGCTAGACGTAGATGACAGCGGCGTGATGGAGAGGTGTTCCCGAAAAGCGAAGCCGAGGTCTTCCAGTCGCCGCCACTGCCGTCGATCAACAACGGCGGCAGGAGCTCGACGAAGCCGACGTTGAAGACACCAAGATGTAGCGCCTCGGGCCTAGAAGGTAGACGAGCCGTGATGAAGATCGGGAGCAAATCGCCGGAACGCTTCCCAAAACCTTATTCACCTAGTATAATTTTATCCTCAGAGGGATATATCGAGTTGTAGATACTAAACTTGACACCTGACTGCTACAATGTTGATATCTGTGTGTTTTTGTCGTACGAAACTGCACTACTGCTGCTTTTTTTCTTTATAGATGAATATATATGCGTGCTCAAGAATCACGAGTGCTTTGTAGAGTACTACTATCTTGGCTTACAAAAATGTGCCTATTAAATGGACAGTTACTGAACTACAGTTTGTTTATATTCATCTATTCCTCAACTACATTTTTTTATTCTCTGCCTCGCCGGTTTGTATAGTCCTCATAAACTACCTATTACAGAATTGACTGTATAATTTTATCCTCACATGGATATTTTGAGTTGTGGATACTTTGCTAAACTTGAACCCGATCGCTACTATAATGTTGTTACCGTACCCGTGTGTTTTTGTCATAGGAAACTACAACTACTGTTTCATATTTTCTTTACAGATGAATTACATGCTGATGAAGATGAATGACTGCTTTGTAGAGTACTACAACTATCTTGTCTTAAAAAATGTGCATATTAAATGAACTGTTGCTAAACAACGCTTTGTTTATGTTCCTCCGTTCTTGAACTACATTTTTTTGTGATATCTTGCCCCTCGAGATATATGAACCCTACTTATTGTTAGATTTTTTGAGTGCTAGCTGTTGACTTCTCTCGTGTAACTTATTTTTTTGATATAGGTGTCGGACGATTGGGCAGCTTTTTGTTGCATAGAAGGGAACTACAATCGACGCGCCGACATGACGGACCGGATCTTTGCGGCTTGAGATGGAATCACGAGGACATCGTTCACCGCCTGCCAACACGCCTAGCCCTGTAGGTGGTGAGAATGCAGAGAGTGGCTCGCCCCATTTCACCAGAGTGGCTTCGAATGCCCTTCAGTTCGCATAGGCCAACCCTAAGTACCAGCATGGATCTCCAATACTATCACCCGAAGAGCTTCATAAGGCGGGGGCCTTCTTGTGCCGCTCTTCAAGAGTGGTACATGCAAGCAACTGCAAAACAGGCAATCGGTGGCGTTTATTGCATCGCCCGGGAAAGAGGCCTTTTGGCGTGACAATGCACGAAGAGGCTATGATCAATGTGGGTTTCGACGACTTGTTTGACCTCATGGCACTGGATGTATTGGATATGGCCATCCTTCGCTGCATGACACTGTGAGTACAATTTCTTCTATTCTGGACTCATTCGGGATGCCTCTTCATCTATTTGCTTGCTAAATTCGGGAAGGCTTATTTGGTTGACTCTACGCTCCGCTTAAAGTCAAATATCGGTCCGGTGAAAAGTGCAATAGACCGCTGAGTGTTTCCTAACGTACCACCGTGTTTCATATGTTTACAGTGCTGTCGCAAAACCGATGAAAAGACATGTGGGTTCTCTACACGGCCCACCACATGATGGCTGATGAAAACAAGTTCATTTGGATTGTCCCGAGGTAACTCGGTGCGGCTCCATCTTGTGCCTACCTTTGTTTGGCAATAAAGACCATGTGTACAACAAACACTTATGCCTACCTTATTTTGTATTAGGAATTTAACTTGTCCGGAAATTCGATCAATTTGGAGGATATTAGAGAGAAGATCGCCAAGTTTCTTATGGAACAGATCATCAGCCCTGAAGGCAAGTATTTTGTTTAGTAAACCGTGAGTTTCTTCTGTTTCCCTTGCTGCATGATGACCAGCTGGATACATGCATGTGAACTGTGTTACTGTTAACGGAGAGTGCAATTTTTTGTAATCTGTGCCTCTGTGGATTGTGTAGTCCTCATAGACTTCCTAGTTCCTATTACAGAATTGTATATTAAGGCCTTCCTAATATCCAGGTGACTGAAATTTTCAAATACAAAGCGACGGGTTAAGCTACTTCAGTGATTTCCATCCAATAGCAGGCATCAACGCGTCATCCAGTGTCGCCAGAATTTTTCAGTTGCCAGGAAGTGAGGAAAGGTGATAATTCTGCTGCTTATTTTCTTCATAGATGAATACACAAGCTCAAGAACACCGACCGCTTCCTGCCGAAAGTACTACGCTATCTTGTCTTACAAAAAATTTCCTACTAAACGAACTGTTGCTAAACTACAGTTTGTTTATATTCCTCTATTCCTGAACTACTTCCTCCGTTTCAATTTGCTTGCTAAATTTCCTTGCATGCCTCTATTCCTAGATGCCTGCTCAGGGAAGCTAGGGCCACGTCTTCGTCAGTTGGCTTTCTTGATCCTGAACCATTGACCTTCGAAGGGCTGACCGGCGGGCCTCGCAGCATGGGCATTACATATCTAGAAGGGCACATCATCATTGTTTTTCTTCTTCTCGGTGGTAGTTGTTAATTTGGCATTGGAAGATTTATTCCTTCCTTTGGTCTTGCCATGTGGGTTTTCCTGCACCAAATTCGTGCCAGAATGGATCTGGTTCCCCTTCTCAATAGTGTTCTTTGCCCGAATCTTTTCCTCAACATCAAGAGATGCTATCAGGTTTTCAACTGATATTTTCTAGCTCTTCTATGAAGAAGGCAACTTAGCATTAATGCATATGGCTACAAACTCGTCGGGTATGACACACTTAAGGAGTTCAAGTTCTTTTGCCATGTGCTGAACCTCATGAGCTTGCTTGACTATAGATCGGTTAGCAACCATCTTGTAGTCATGAAAGCTCTCCATAATCTACAACTTAGAATATATATCTCGATGGTTGCATTCGGGTTGATAGTGTTGCCCCCTGGAATCTTCTCTCCGTAGATATTTCCCTCGTGGCAAGCCAACAATAATCCAAAACATTTTAGCTTGTAGCCGAGCATGGCCTTAACTCGCCGCCTCTTAAAATTTGCACTACAAATTTTTTCTAGCCTTAGCACGTCAATGAAAAAAACCATAGTTAAATCAAGAAAAAAGGCTATAATAAGGTTTTTGGATTGTTGAGATATTAGGCAATTTCATTAATTTCATAAAAATAAATCATGACGAACTCGAAAGCGACTAGATTAATTAAACATGTGAAGTATACTAGCATAACACAAAAGCATATCAAGATCATAGCATGATTAACATGATCATAACAACTTGTGTAAACATGCGTATCATACTAGCATGACTTAGCATTGTATAACAAAGCATATCATGATCTAAAAGCATATAGCGAAGCATGACATGATCCAATAGTATATAAGAAAGCATGATCATGGCAACCGATGTAAACATAGCGGTTCATACACGGGCCAGATTGAACATGATGAACAATAAGATTAGAACACGATGTAATACCTACCGATGTAGAAGTTGGTGGTGTTGATGCGGGCGGCGATCGGCGTAAGCTTAGTCGATGAGTGTTCCTTGTTGATGATCCCGCGCAAGCCTTATGATGATGGGATGACACACCGATGAAGAGAAATCGCCGTGGAAGATTTGGGAGCGGTCACGTGAAGAGCGCTTCCCAAAAACCTTATTCGACATACGGGATGGAGAGACTATGCGGCGTAGTAGAGGAAAAAGGAAAATATTATTTTTACTACTTTAGGATTTTCTAATTGGAAGGGCTGGCCTGGTGCAAGTGGTGTACCGCCTGTAATCGGAAGGTCCCGGGTTCAAGCAATAGCCTCCGCATATTGCACATGGTGCGGGTAAGGCTAGGCGCTAAATTACCCTTCCCCCAGACCTCGCGGAGTCGCGGGAGCCTCTGCGGCTGGTAATGTCCTTTAGGTTTTCTAATTGAAACTCCCAATTATAGTTGTGGTGGTGTCTAACTCTAATCCCAAATGGGCTTGGTACAAATATATAGGAGGAAAACTCCCTACCTCCACATCAACCAAAGAATATGATAGTAATTGATATCGCACCTCGCACCTTTACTCATGGGTTTTGAAACAATAAAGCCCATTAGGGAACACATATTGGGCCTTTGAGATTTATCGAAATTTTTTCATATGAATGCCTCATCTTTAGTTTTCAGCAAGTAAATATAGCAAAATCTAGATGCATCATCAATTAATGTCGTGAAATATCTCTTTCCACACACCATTCATCTCACATAGATCGAATGTATGAGTTCTAGAGGTGCCAAGTGTCTTTCCTCCACTACCTTGTGAGGCTTTCAAGGTTGCTTAGATTGCACACAATTATGACACTTAGAACCTTTGGTAATGGTGAAATCTAGAAGGGGCTATTGTGTTTGTACCCTTCTTTGAGATAGCCAATTGTGATTCTACCCTCGCTCATCATCTTGCATTTTTACCCTTGTTTTGTAAAAACGAAGCTCAAGTTTACCCTTACTCGTTATCGAAAAAGCTAACGGTGTTAATCGAGCCTTTTAGGACAACTTTGCCCTTGCAAAAATACCCTTACTTTTCTTGTGTGCATTGTGATTTTACCCCTATTTTTTTAAAAAAAAATGGCAGCAACATCACACAACTTATTACATATAATTCCACACAACATGCAAATATAGATACATATCGGTGATTTCTCTACCACCGCTGACAAGGCTGGGTAGCTCGAGGGCGATAAGGAAGAAACTCCGCTCGACTCCCTAATGTATTGGACATTGCACCCATCAATTGGAGGATCTTCCCCGCATGTGCTTAGTCCTACGCCTTCTTGGGTTGACCATTGGGCATTCTGTGAACATATCCCGGACAATGTCACCGAGGAGGCCCTCACCGGGGCACACACAAACCTACGTACAAAGACATCAAAAGGAAATCACTTAGTTCCTCCATTTATAACTCTCAAGTCCCATTGAGTTTTCGTTGTCATTAACATTTGGAAGCTAATTCTCGAGAATCACCTAATGCACAATGTAGCAAATGTAATCATTTTTCGCTCAAGTTAAGCCAAGACACTTAAATAGTAAAATTCATCTAAAAAATCTAGATGGTTTCTGATTTACATTCCATTGCACCATTTTATAGGACAGTTTTGAACTTCAATCATGGAGGTCGTCGATTCTCAATTTCTCTCACAAGTATTCTCGGTTAGTACACTGGCGTTTTCTGAACCACCGGGAGGAGCCTCCATGGCACCTACGGCTGTTTTTAGCTTTCTTTGGGCTGGATTGTCATGGCCTTTTTCATGCATGGGAAGCCGGCGGCCGCCGGCGAAGCCGCGCCGCCGCTTTCGCCTGACGCCGCCTTGCGGCTCGCCCTCGACCCTACGGCTGGAGCCGCGCGCCGCTGCGTGCCAGCGCCGGGGGCGCCGCCTGCCCGCGCGCGTCAGCTGGAAGTCCTCCCCGACCACAGCGCGCGGCGTGAAGGAGTCGTGCGGCGCGGCAGCGTCCGCGTGGGTGGCGGATCGGGTTGAATCGAACCAAGCGGCGTTTACGTTGCATGCAGTGGCCAAGGGCATTTGTGTCCATTGGGTTTTTTACTAGGGTTCCCATATTTTTCGATTTTTTAAATCAAAATAACTAACGGAATACAAAGGAGGGGTAAACCGATGCTTCCTTCTAACGAGTAAGGGTAAAATGCAAGATGACCAAAGCGAGGGTAGAATCACAATTGGCCTTCTCGGGAAGGGTAGAAATGCAATACCCCCAATCTAGAATTAGCAAGCTAGATAGATGTGACACCAAAATTCACATGACATAAAACGAGAATGCCAAACACTTTCGAATTATCATTAATTGTGCCACATATCGATTCAACGACTTATTACAAAAATCTCGCCAAACTTAGAAGCGAAACAAACCTCCGCAACCATAGCCCGGCTTGAAGTCGATATCGCTTCCGTTGAAAACCGCAATAAAATAGTGAGTGTTTCCTAACCTACAACCCGACCCATGCATTTTTTTCTTATCAAGATCATAGCATGATTTTTTGGAAAGATAATTGGTGCAGTGGCATCTTGGAAGACCTCTTCCCCGATATTGCAAGCTTTGCTAAAGATAAATTCATTTCCATCGGTGAGGTGTCCGATGCTTCTAGTCCGGAGGATCGTTTTGACTCCTATTAATCAAAATAGCCCACGACTAGCTTCAACGACACCGCTTGATCTTCGTCGCAGAACTTCTCTCTATGTGATAATGTTGATCAAAGATCTTTTAGCCGGGCAGGTCGGTTCAAAGCTTCCAAGCTCTACAAATTAGCGTTCTCCAATTGTCGTCTGCCGCGGTTTTTGGTTGGGTTTGGAAATGCAAAGTCACTCCTAGAGTGAAGTTTTTTTTTCCGGCTTATTCTTGTCGATAGGCTTAACACCGAGAGATATGCTCTCGGGAGAAATTTCAATGTGCGACCAAATAATCTCTGTGTTCTCTCGTAGTGATAATTGTATTGAAACCATTGATCACTTGTTCTTCGATTGCACCTTTGCTAGCGGTGTTGGGATAAGCTTGGTATTATTTGGGTACAAGGCAATAATCTTTTGCAACGGGATTCGAGAAGTAAAGAGAGGGGGGCCGGCGGGCCGTTTTTCATGGAGACTTTTGCTCGCTTACTATGGGAGCTCGAAGGTTCGTAATAGATTCATTTTTGATGGCGTCCAGGCTAGCTTTGCTCGTTGGCTTCACAACTTCAAGGAGGAAGCCACTCTCGATCTTGTAGAATCAAGGAATCGATAGAGCGAGCGGTGTTCTTTGTGGCTTGATGCCTTGTAGTTTTCTTTTGTATCTCTTTTCTTTCTAGCTCCTGCTCTCCCTCCTCCTCTTGCATTTGTAAGTTCTCTTGTAACTCAAAGTGCGGCTCCATCTTGTGCCTACCTTTGTTTGGCAATCTTCTACATACGATCTCTCGCACCAAAAAGCGGGCTAACGAATCGCCACGCCGCCCAATTACTCACTAGCCGTTGGATCGAGCCATCATACGACCTGTCCGTCCTGCGTTTTTTTACCGACCGGTCCTATCAAACCGCCCGGCCTCCGACTAAAACCGGTCCTCTTTACCGAAACCGGATGGTTAATATAGGTTTGAAATTTGAATTCATCAATTCAAACGGCCCGGGCGAATATCGGTAAAAATCCGTAAATCTCACATAGGCGGTTTGAATTTATATACCGCCGGGTTTGAGCGGTTTACCGGCGGTTTGAGCAGTTTGAACGGTTTTTCAAAATTCAAAATGTAATTTTTTTTTTAAAATGCTAAAAAATTCCTAAAAATACTTCATGATTTGTAGAATCAATGATGTCAAAATTACTTAAATTTGAGTGTGTTTAGTATGTTTTTCGACCTTCATGATTTAATGGGCCTTAATGGGCGGTTTGTGTATTTTCTTTTTTTTTTTTTCAAACTTAGATTTGAAATTTTTATACCAAACCAACTCCAATTTGACAAATTTTATACCATTGGCTTCTATAAATCACGAACTATTTTACGAAATTTTTTTTCAACGATTTTTTCAAATTTTAAATTTTGAATTTGCCTTCTTTTATCACCGGTCCGTTCTGGGACCCATCACTCAGCCGCGGTTTACCGCGGTTTACCGTCGATAGAAAAAACGAGGGTCCGGCCCAATGCGGATTGGTTCGGTCTCATACCGCTTCATCGTCGTCCCGAGCCATTCACGGGCCGATCATTTCACCGCTCCCCTCGGCCTTCACCCTCGACTCCTCCACTTCCCTCATCCCGGCGCGAGTGGGGGTCCCGGGGCAGTTCCGGCGACCCGGCGGGCGGGGAGTGCGGTAGCGGCGACCTCGGCGACCTCGGCGCGGCCCGAGCGGGTGTGGCTGCTCCGGCCACCCCGGCGGGCTAGGGGCGCAAGCACGGCGGCCCGCGACCACCCCGGCGTAGGGCTCGGCGCGCCCGGTACCCCTTCGGCGGGCCTCCCTCCCCACGGCGACCACGGCATGGCATCCCTAGGCGGCGCTGACTACCAACGGCGCAAGCGGCGGGTCGAGCAAATGCAAGGCGAGATTTGAAAAACTCCTAGGAAAGTAATTGTAGATCCAAGTAATGTAAAATTAATTTTGTTAGATTCATAACTTAATCCTCTACACGTGGAAAATATGTTTGCATAATATGCTACTCTAGCTAAAATTTCTTTATTTATTATAATGAGCATAAATTCCCCAAGGTTCTACAAATAGCAACACAATTTTATTGGATCTGTTTGTGATGTGTCCTTACACGGAGAAATGTATATACACAACAATCTTTGCATTATAATTTTTTTATGCTTTTGTTGCCTTATGTTGCAAAAAAAAAAAATTGTGTAAATATTAGCTTTGCATTGTGTCATGTTAAATAGTTTGACAATAGCGAGACAAACTTGAAGAGGTACGTGTGATGCTAAACAACCAGCCTTGTGTTAGTGGATCTCGAATCAAGAGCTTGCTTCACAGTGGGCAATGTCTGTTCTATTTGAAGTTGTATCTTGAGTTAAAAACAACAACGCTTGAGTAGATCAAGATCAACCCATTCATGTTTTGTAATTTTCCATATTGCTATAGCTTTGATTTGATTAGGACAAAGACGGATCTCATGATGGACGCATCCCGATCCAACCTGCTTTTATAAAATGCAAACAAGTTTTAGTGCTTAGCTTTTTATCCTTTCTAACCAAGCTTCTCGTCGGTAGATGGGGTCTGTTTAGCAAAACCAAAGAACATAAGCATGGTGCAGTACAACCATTTCCAGAGCTACCATTTCTTGAAAAAAGTTTGTGTTCGAAAACAAAGTTTGGTTCACTTTTTCAAGAGACTACATATACTATTATTTTCCAACAAAAAATTCATGGAATTAACTTGTCAATCAGCTGTGTAATTCAAAAGAAATTCTAGCTAAATGCAAATTCCAAAGCATCAATCTCATATGGCCATTTGAATTGGCTTTAGCGAATGGACTGTGCAATTGGAAATAGTCACCAATTATAACAACTTTCGTCATTATATGTTGCTCACTTTGTCATCTTACCTTTTATTCACTTACAAATGCACTCAGGGACATTTGGTTTGCAATTGCTATTGAAGTTGTTGTCCTCCACCTATGGAAATATCATCAACAAGCATTTCAATGTCTGCTTTAGCTGCATGGAGATCTTACAAGTTACAATGCACCCTCTACCGTGTGTTGCATCCTATTAATTCAATGAAGCTAGAGTACCATGCTTCCTTACACTACTTTTCTTCAAAAATGTGATTCATGAACCTCAGGATATTTAATTAGGAGCTTCCTATGTATAGTATCCCACTTTGAAATTTTCATTTATAAAAAAAGGCATAATTACCGATCATGAATCAACGTCAATAATGACTTTTTAAGTTAGCCCAACTTTTACAAGAATAGATGGGTACTTAAGATAAACAACAAGATCGATATTCATTGTTAGCAATTCCTATGAATTCAGGGATTGCCAAAGACACTATAAATATATCAATAAATTTGTGTTAGAGCTGGAATTATCAATGCATAGTTGTATTTGTTTATGTAAAACAAAAAGATTGAACCTTAGATTTAAACTGTAGTCACCTGATTTTGTTGTGATCAATTGAATGCATAGTATTCACCATCATATGCATTGATGATACAAGTCAAATGCACTTTTAAAATATCTTATCCTCACATGGATACCTCAACGATATATGATTTCCAGTTCTAAGCTTTAGTATCCGACTAATCATCAATTTTTTTAATAAATCTAGCTTTGTACTTTCTTTTTGTTGAGCTCTGAGCTTTTTCTAACAACTGAAACTAATACAAAATACATACAGATTATTACCTAAAAATTATAGTTTCTCAAGTAATAATCCTATAACTACCAATTTTACTTGTTGCTACCTTTTAAATTTGAAAGTGTTGCAAGATGCCCTATGAGTAAAATCAACTTAAAGGTTTCTTCCACCTATTGGTACCGAGGTATCTGTCCATATTAAATAGATTAATGTAACTTATGCATAAAGTTGTCGTTACTTGGTGGGTTTTTCATAGTAAGTGTACAAAGTGGATGTTGAACATTTGAATTCTTGCAGGGTTGCATTGATTTCTACTGAAGATTGTCATGATGACCAGGAAACAATATCATTTCGAAAATGTGCAATTTATGGTAGGGTAATCGGGGATGATAAATTAGAACTCGTATAAAACTGATCTATGTTATATATCTGCGTAATATGTTCCAGTGTTTCAAGCTTTGTATTGAGCATTCTAACACGCATTGAGAACTGCATATCCATCACAAGGTTTTAGCTAAGAATTAATAAGTGAAGAATACGTTTGCACATTCCATCACGTGGTGGCCAAATCTTGGCCCAAAATCATTTTAGAGCGCGGCAAAGCCGCTATTTTCTAGTATAGACCATGTGTAAAACAAACACTTACGCCTACCTTTCTTTGTATTAGGATTTTGACTTGACGGGAGATTCGATCAATTTGGAGGATATTAGAGAAAGATGGCCAAGTTTCTTATGGAACATGTCATCAGCCCCTGAAGTCAAGCATTTCGTTTAAAACCGTGAGTTGATTTTGTTTCCCTTTGCCGCATGACGATCGGTGGATACATGCATGTGAACTGTGTATTCTTGTTTCCCTTCTTGCATGACGATCAAAGCCGGATACATGCATGTGAACTGTGTTATTTGTGTTGTGAACAATCGTGGCGTGCCCTGAAGAACCGGGGTACATCTGTGTGAACAATCTGAGTTTCATATGTTTGCAGTGCCTGTTGCAAACTGATAAGTGACAACAAGACATGTTGGTTAATTTTTCTTTCTTTCTAGTTAATTTTCAACTTCAGCCTTAAAGATTTTAAAGTAGTCTAATAATGCCTCATCTTTAGTTTTCAGCAAGTAAATATAGCAAAATCTAGAAGCATCATCAATTAATGACATGAAATATCTCTTTGCACATACCATTCATCTCACATAGATCAGAATGTATGAGTTCTAGAGGTGCCAAGAGCCTCTCCTCCACTGCCTTGTGAGGCTTTCGAGGTTGCTTAGATTGCACACAATTATGACACTTAGAACCTTTGGTAATGGTGAAATCTAGAATTAACTGCAAGCTCACCAAAATTCACATCTAGAATTAACCGCAAGCTAGATAGATGTGACACCCAACTTCACATGACACAAACGAGAATGCCAAACACTCGAATTATCATTAATTATGTCACAAATCTGATTCACTGATTTATTACAAAAATCTACCAAACTTAGGGGAAACAAACCTCCGCAACCATAGCCTTCACCAATAAATTGTCCATGCTTAGACATAACTACTTTATTGGACTCCAACACTACGTTAAACCCATCTCATAAAAAGAAGGTAAACTTCAGATCTCTTGTATGTTTGCGATATTTTTTTTTTGAGAATATATGTTTGCATATTGGGAACACAGATATTGGGCCTTTGAGATTTATCAGAATTTCTTTGTATGATTGCAAAGGTTCACATTAAAAGCGATAACAAAACATGTGGGTTCTACACGGTGCACCACTTGATGACTGCGATGAAACAAGTTTATTTGGATCGTCACGAGGTAACTCGAAGGGCAGCTCCATCTTGTGCCTACCTTTGTTTGGCAATATAGACCATGTGTACACAAACACTTACGCCTACCTTTCTTTGTATAAGGATTTTGACTTGATGGGAGATTCCATCAATTTGGAGGATATTAGAGAGAAGATGGCCAAGTTTCTTATGGAACATGTCATCAGCCCTGAAGGCGAGCATTTCGTTTCATAAACCGTGAGTTGATTCTGTTTCCCTTTGCTTTGTATGACGATCGGTGGATACATGTATGTGAATTGTGTTCTTGTTTCCCTTGCTGCATGACGATCAAAGCTGGATACATGCATGTGAACTGTGTTATTTGTGTTGTGAACAATCTGTGGCGTGCCCTAAAGAACCGGACACATCTGTGTGAACAATCTGAGATACACCTGAATTTGCAATGCTGCTGCCTTCTGCCATTTGTTTGTGATCGGACCTGTCTATCTGTATTATTTGTGTTTGCCGTGTCTACCATTTTCAATTTCTGCCGCATAGTTGAAACGGCTCTGTTATCTATGTACGGACCACAGCTGCTGATGCGTGCTTGTAGGTTTCGTACTAAATGTCTGTCACGTAACCGAAGAAACGTCTGAAACACCGAACGAGCGTCTGAAAATACGTAACGTTCTGGTCGAAAGCGTAATCAAAACGGCCATCTATAAAAGCGACTAAAATCCCACGTAACAAAAAGAACGCCTGTAATAGCCGGAAAGGAACGCAGATGAGCTTACTAAAACGCGGCGTCGTAGCTCGTGTGTTACTTCCCGACACGTGTTGCGAACAACCGTCGTAACACGGAACACATTGCGGACGATCGTTTTAAACATCGCAACCGTAGCTGCAATACGAGTTGATCGACTCGACGAAAGTGCCTCCGGTGCATTAAGTTTCACGAGACGGTAGTACAAAACAAGCGCCTGCGAAATGGAGTGTAGTTACGGTCGAGCGATCTAATCGATCGTCTGTAGCGTAGAGGCGACTACCGGTACACCGTGTACCATAGGCGCCTCGTAAGTACGAAGATATCACGATGCGGGCTTCACACCACGGTGCGTATTTGAATAACGGTTTCTGCACCCTTATAGTGATCGGGTGTCCGTGAATGGATACCGCTTAGAGGCGCGCGATGCATACAAGCGTCTCGTCGGTGTGCGTTAGTGGCACGTACGCCATCTTGTGTACGCCGCGTCTACACATTCGAATCTGAGATACGCATACGATACCGGCCGTCGTCACTACTTTTGTACGCGATACGGTCGATTCATCGATGCCGGTCCGTGAGGTTTGCCGAGGTACGGTCACATCTTAGACAATTATGTCTCAGAGATACTGTAGACCACAGTCGAGCAAAACCCCGGGACACGACGTTCCACGGCGCGCGTGTGTAACAAGGGCTCACTACGGGCGGGAAGTTTGAGACGCACGAAATCCCGTCAGATTAAAGCCCTGTTCGCGACGCCGTTACGACAGTGCAGAAGTCGACATTTAGAGACCCTAATGGGCGTACGCACGCCTGGATCAGAGAAGCCCTCAACGCGTGATGTAGAGGCCTTTTTTTTACATAGTGGGTTAAGCTTGGGGATTTGTTGGCGGTCATTATCGAGTAATTAATACCGCCAACTTATATCCAATCCATGAGAAATGCATGCAGACTTATGTCACATATACCTTTACTTCTAACCTAGTTCCACTTGTATTCGAAGAAATATGTTTTGCAGAATAAACGTGGAAACAGTGAAAGTACGCCGAATAAAGGAGGAAAGCGCACGTCAGAATTGTGTTTTGGACAAGGGGAATGCCACCAGGCCAAAACCGTCGCGAACCGAGCCATAGCACCGTCGGGGACGCAACTCATAGTGGGCCACAAGCCCACCTGTGAAAGGCGCTGCACCAGGCGGGCCAAACCTGGGCCTGGCTCCGTTCCCGCCGCGCCTTTGCCTTGACCCGCGTCCGGAGGAGAGAAGGCGGTTGCATGCGGTGCTTTTCGAGATGGCGCCAAAGTTCCCACCAAATTATTTCACATTGATGGTTGCATGGATAGAAGATGGTGGCATGCGTGGAAGATGTCGTTCCGCCAAGAATCTGTGGTTGCATGCGATGGGAATTGCCATACCGACTTGACAATGCGTTGCATGCGGAGGAAAGCCATCGTCTCCCGCCAAACATAGCCTCCAAAACCGACCTCTCTCTATTATAAATAGACACGCACACCACCTCTCTCAAGACACACAACACACAAGCACCTTTCTCCCTCCACTTGTTCTCTTTTCCCTTTTTTAATTAGGAGTTAGGCACAATGCGGAAGATCAAGATCTTCTTGGAGATACTTGGTATGATCAATATAGTTTTACTTATGTTGATCAATACTTTGCTCTCCAGTTTATTCTTGTTCTTATTATCAATAGCTAAATAGAGCACAGTTCATGCGATATGATCTTAACATATGAACTAGTATATAGTTTGCATGTCATGATCTTGTCAAATAGAACTTTATGTGTAAATGTATTATACATACATGATTAGACCATAATGAGTTCTCCCTTGAGTTAATTCTTGGTTGCTTGTCGGTTTGCGGGTTCGTCGTCCATCCTTGTGGCGGATGCTCGTAGTAGAGGGCCTCGCACAAAGGGTAACCCCGATCAACGCTAGAGTAGTAGTCATAGCGTAAACGTGGTGTTTATGCTAGAGGCTGCCTTCGTTTGCCTCGAACTCGCACGATTGACGTGGTAGGCGGCAGGTGGTGACAGCCCTGTCCGGCCCTTATAATCCCCCACGTCAGTGTTCGGCGTAGAGCTATTGGCCGGCATCACTTGGCAGACCAGGTGTTATCCGGTGCCTGAAGTAAACCAATAGAAATTAAGATTATCTTGAGTTAGAATCTCTGACGGTATAAGGCATGCATGTATATATGCTATCTTAATAAAGCTATATAGGATATCCTTCTCCTAGCATGTTTTCTTTTTATCCTTTGAGATTGGTTCGAGTGTGTGTGTCAAGTTATCATACCATTTGATTTATCCCTATTATGGATTGAGGTCTATTGCATAGTCGTGTTATCTTGTCCATGTTCATATTAGAGACTTTTACACCAAGCCTTCCCCGTGGAAACACGATACCCTGAATACTTCCGGGTGAAAGCTACAACAACATTTCCGTGCACTTGCGGAACTCTTTCTGTTTGCGTTAAGAAACGCCAACAACCCTCCATGCTTCTGAGTCTCCTTCAGGCCACTCTGATGGTGTAGGCATCATAGGTGGAGGTTCCCACCTTGGATCATACCCGGGTATAACCCCTGGGGTCCCCAAAGGATAGAATCCTCCTGCCTGGGACGTCTGCGCAGGCTGTGGTTGTGGCGTGAAGTATGCTGCATGAGAGCTTGAGCCAGCCTCTGTCCTCCTGACACTGCGTGTGGAACTGCTTGGGGCCTCTCTCCTGCGTACACTATCAGCAGTCTCGAGCTCAAAAGTCAAAGACTGGCTTTTATACAACTGTAGATCCGGGTTAGGTAACCGAATCACAGTTGTATAGCCAGAAAAAAACATGTGCAGCTCTCCCGCTGTCGGTAGTGTCTTCGCTAGGTGCCCTAATACTAGCTGTGAAG
Organism: Hyparrhenia diplandra; assembly: GCA_015847255.1. Lineage (NCBI taxonomy): Eukaryota > Viridiplantae > Streptophyta > Magnoliopsida > Poales > Poaceae > Hyparrhenia > Hyparrhenia diplandra. The sequence continues at coordinate 206,530 of JADLZK010009115.1, read as the reverse complement.
CAGTCCAGTACTCACGGGATGTGGAAATGTACTCTATTTGCACATTGTCTAATGCCCCAATCGCAGAAGCGATGCATGTGATAATCGATGTGCAGGTGACTGGAACAGCAACTTCAGTGATAACATGATAAAGGTTCCTGCACATCTCTACCACTGGGGCTACCTTCACCTTATGGACAATGGCATATGTTGACGGTCACTAACGATATATTTTTCCGTTAACTTACTACCATAAAGGGAGTAAAACTATACCTTTTATACTCATATACATTTATCACTAATAAAATTCCACTTGTGTAGTGTCTAGTATTTTATTTTGCAGGTTTATAATAAAAGCAAGTGGAAAATCGGCCAAAGTACGCCATCCCCGAAAGCGCATTCTTGCAAAACACAAGCCCGAGGAGCAAATCGACCCAAAACATCAAAATTGGGCCGAGCCAAGCCCGGCCCACAACTTTTCAAGACGAAGGAAGCCAACCCACCGAGGCCCGGCCAGGCCGAGCCCAGGGGTGTGCGGCGCACCACCAGGTGCGGCCGCACCCTCCCTGAGGCGGTTTCGGCCCAGCCTCGGGGAGGCGGTTCATTTACCCTCGCCTTCGGGGGTTACCGACGTGGGATGGTTGGTTTGGTCCGATTAGGAAGGTGTACCAGGTCGGTTTTGTTGTAAATTAGCACTTAGGCCCCTCCTCCAACCGTATAAGTAGTCCCCCTCTCTTCCTCTCTCAACACACACCACTTGGAGTCCAGCAACCAGCATTCTTCCTCTCTCTACCACCTCTACCTCTCTCTCTCTTCTTCTACTTCTTCTTCTTCTTAGTTCCGGCCGGACCCACGGTGCCGCCTCTCGAGCCGACCTTTCACAAAGGCGGTATTGCTATGTGCTTCCATTTTTACCTGCACGAAACCGACCATGTTAGATATAAATAGAAGGGGAGAGCTCTCACCTCAATACACACCACACAAGAGCTCTCTCCCTCCACACTTGTATCTTTTACTTTTTGGTTAGTACTAGGAGCTTGGCAAGATGTAATACAAGATCAAGATCAACTATGGAGGTATCCGTATGATCCATTTATTGTTCTTCATATCATGTTGTTCATCTTGTTCTTGTTCTTATTATCAATATAGCTATGCTATGAACTAGAGTATAGTTCCTATGATATGATCTTAGCATATGAACTAGTATATAGTTTTCATGTTATGATCTTGTCATATAGAACTTTATGCTTAATATATTATACATACATGTTTAGACCAAATCCAAGTCGAGATGTAGAGTTCTACTTTGAGTTAGTCTTGGTCATTGTTGGGTTATGGGATCGTCGCCGTCCTTGTGACGGATGCTCTAGTAGGACCCCGGGGATGGGTAAGCCTTGTTACACGCTAGAGTAGTAGCCAATAGCTTGGACGTGGTGTCTAGGCTAGAGGCTACCTTCGTTTGGCCCGTCCACGTACGGTTGAGGTGGTAGTCGGCAAGTGGTGACAGCCCTGTCCGTCCCTCATAATCCCCCACGTCGTGTTCGGCGTAGAGCTTGTGCCGGAGGTACCGCCGCGGCCCGGTATAAGCCGGTGCCCGAAGTAAGTCAACAGTGATCATGGCTATCTTAACTTAGAATCTCTAATGGTACAAGCATGTAGTATACCTACTCTCTAACATAGCTATTAAGGATACGCCTTGCTCTAGTTTAGGGTTTTCTTTATCCTTGAAATTGCTCGAATGTGTGTGTCAAGTTATCCTACGTATCCTGTTCTATCCTTGTTATGAACTTTGGTCTATTGCATAGTCATGTTATTGTGTCCATGTTCATATTAGAGACTTTTACACCATGCCTTCCCTGTGGAAATACGATACCCTGAATACTTCCGGGTGAAAGCTACAATGGCATTTCCGTGCGCTTGCGGAACCCTTTCTGTTTGCGTTAAGAAACGCCAACAAGCTTTCTGGCGCCGTTGCCGGGGAAGGCGTTGGTTAAAGGAATGATCTATTTGAACATGTTCATGATAATATGCATGTGTAGTGATCATTGCTCATAATAGGTTTATCATAAAAACAAAAAAAATATATATGATGAAAATGAAACGTCCTCCTTTGAGAGCTTCACTAAATTTTTTTAAAAAATAATAACAACTAGCTCAAATTGTGCTCCTGCATATGTTTTCCATTGAGGTAATTACAGGGGATGGTAAGTCCCTTGTGATCTACCATATCGTAACCATGCAGGAAAAATCAGAAAGCATGGGGGGTACAACCCCGATCCGATGGGCGTTGAGCTAGCTTGGGGGAGGACCACAACAAGGTAATGAGAAAACTACACTCTCATCCTTTGTCCATTACCTTGCCAAAAAACAAAAAAAAATATTTTTGTTCACCTTGCAATGCCTTTATCTCCATTGGATGAATCTTGTTATCAATTAGTGCTTCCTCTTTCTATATTGGCATGTTATGGTTTGGAAGTTTTAGTTATTCGAATGATCATGCTTCCATAGGCTTTTTGAATTAAGCATGGTGCTTAGGTCAAAATGTCTACCTTAATCAGATTAGTCAAGGTGTCAAGTTTGATTATTGAACCAGAGCTAGTAGTATAAAATTTGGTCAACCATATGGACTAACCCCTGCAGGAATTTATTAACTTGAAGAGGGTGTGTCCTGGAGATGACAATGGAGATCAGATCTTGTTTGGTGAACCAAAAAAAATATTTTTATAATAATATGAATAATAATAATAAAATAAAATAATAATTAAAAAAACCTTTCAAACCCCAAGTATGGTTGTCATGTTCTTCCAATTTCATCACAAGACAAGCTTGGGGGAGTCTCCAACTACGCCAACAATCACGACATCAACTCATGGCATGCACAAGCTAGCAACGTTCTTAACCGAAGGTAAGTCGGAAGCTAGCTTGGGGAGGACTCCACAAAGGTAAATCTCACATTTATTTTATCATTTCTATCTATTAAATGATGAGATATGATGAAAATATAAAAATAATAATATATATTCCACTCTCATATGTGCTAAGGAATGCTAGTTTCTCCATGTTGAAATGATGATTAGTTGCTCTGTCTATAATTCACTAGTGCCTAGTTTATAACTTTGTATTCCCCAATGTTTAGGTCTGTTGGCTAATAATGTCTCACCATGAAATGCTTGAACAAATGTGGGTTTGCAAAAACATGATCCTTTTCTAAGTTGTTGCCGGATATGATATGGTGCAAAGAGATTCTATAATTTCGTTCCAAGAGAAACTTGACATCCGAGAATTTATTTTCAAAGAAAAAGAGAGAGAGATATGGGCTATACTAAAAAATTAAAAAAAGAGGAGAAAAAAAAAAAAAAAAAAAAAGAAGATGAAGAATGGACATGTGTCCAAGGGCGAGTAGAGCCCACATCTCCAAAAAAAAAAAAAAAAAAGAAAGAGAAAAGAGAGAGGGAAATAATAGACACAAGTCCAAGGGTGAGTAGAACCCACCTCTCAACAAAAAAAGAGAGCCCATACTTTCTCAAAAGCATTTAAAAAAAAATCCTGGATAGAAGGTTTATCGGAAGAATGAATGAATAGTGTTTCTATAGCAACCGTTCTATCTTGCAACCACCCAAGAACTTGGAGAAAGTTCAAAGCCCCACACGTTGAGTAATAAAGGGTGGATAAAAGTGCCGACTCATTTAAACAACGGAAGAATACTTTGTTATAAACATGGTACTTTTTGAATTATATTGTCATTATAGCAACTCCCGATCAACAACCAAGTATCTAACTATTTGCTCGGAGCGAGCAAAGGTTAAGCTTGGGGACTTGTTGGCGGTCGTTATCGACCATTTTATACCATCAATTTTTGTCCAAATCCGGGAAACAAGCATACTTATGACACATATACATATGCTATGACCCCATTCCACTTATTTCTCGAGATAACATGTTTTGCAGGACAAACGCCGGAAACAAGTGGAAATGCACGAAGTAATGAACAAAGCGCAAAGCAGAACACACATTCCAGGAATGCGCAATCAAAGGAGAATAGAGAAAGCCCACTTCGAAGAACAAGTGGACCAAAGAACCTGGCAACTACGGATCCAGGCCGGCCCAGGAGCCCACAGACGAAAGGCGGTCGCGAGACGGGCCACCCCCAGTCCGGCCGGACTGGAAGTGGGTCCGGCCGGACCCACGGTGCCGCCTCTCGAGCCGACCTTTCACAGGCGGTTGCATGCCGCCATGCATAGGCGGTATTGCTAGGTGCTTCCATTTTTACCTGCACGAAACCGACCATGTTAGATGTAAATAGAAGGGGAGAGATCTCACCTCAATACACACCACACAAGAGCTCTCTCCCTCCACACTTGTATCTTTTACTTTTTGGTTAGTACTAGGAGCTTGGCAAGATGTAATACAAGATCAAGATCAACTATGGAGGTATTTGGTATGATCCATTTATTGTTCTTCATATCATGTTCTTCATCTTGTTCTTGTTCTTATTATCAATATAGCTATGCTATGAACTAGAGTATAGTTCCTATGATATGATCTTAGCATATGAACTAGTATATAGTTTTCATGTTATGATCTTGTCATATAGAACTTTATGCTTAATATATTATACATACATGTTTAGACCAAATCCAAGTCGAGATGTAGAGTTCTACTTTGAGTTAGTCTTGGTCGTTGTTGGGTTATGGGATCGTCGCCGTCCTTGTGACGGATGCTCTAGTAGAAGGACCCCGAGGACGGGTAAGCCTTGTTACACGCTAGAGTAGTAGCCAATAGCTTGGACGTGGTGTCTAGGCTAGCCGCTACCTTCGTTTGCCCCGTCCACGTACGGTTGAGGTGGTAGTCGGCAGGTGGTGACAGCCCTGTCCGTCCCTCGTAATCCCCCACGTCGTGTTCGGCGTAGAGCTTGTGCCGGAGGTACCTGGCAGACCAGGTATAAGCCGGTGCCCGAAGTAAGTCAACAGTGACCATGGCTATCTTAACTTAGAATCTCTAATGGTACAAGCATGTAGTATACCTACTCTCTAACATAGCTATTAAGGATACGCCTTGCTCCAGTTTAGGGTTTTTTTTTATCCTTGATATTGCTCGAATGTGTGTGTCAAGTTATCCCTACGTATCTGTTCTATCCTTGTTATGAACTTTGGTCTATTGCATAGTCATGTTATTGTGTCCATGTTCATATTAGAGACTTTCACACCATGCCTTCCCCCGTGGAAATACGATACCCCGAATACTTCCGGGTGAAAGCTACAATGGCATTTCCGTGCGCTTGCGGAACCCTTTCTTCGTTTGCGTTAAGAAACGCATAACAGTGTCTATACATATGAGCTATAAAAATGTTTAGTCTTAGTCCCTTGTTGAAATGATGAATAGTTGCTCTGTCTTATGTTTCTCCCGCCCTAGTTTATAATTCGAATTTATCTAAAGTTTAGGTTTAGTGGCTAAGTCTAAAAACTCATCCTGAAAAACCTGATTCATGTGGGTTGCATAGGCTCTGTCTAGTCTAAGTTGTTGCCAAGTATGATATGGTACAAATAGATTTGCTATGATTTCGTCCGAAAAAGAGAAACTTGACATCCGGGAATCTACTTTAAAAGAAAAGAGAAAAGATATGGGCTATGCTTAAAAAATGAGATGAATAATGGACATGTGTCCGAGGGCGAGTAGAGCCGACACCTCTAAAAAAAGAATAAAAAGAGAGGAAATAATGGACAAAAAGTCTAGGGGCGAGAAGAGCCCACCTCTCCAAAAAAAAAATACATATATATTAGCAATAAAGCCCATACTTTCTCAGAAAAACAAATTTTATCTAAATAAATCCCGGATAAAAAGTTGATCAAAAGGATGAATGATAAGTATTTCTATTATAACCGTTCTATCCGCAACCGCCCAAGACTTTGAGAAAAGCTAACAAGCCCCGCTACGATGAAAGGTAATAAAGGGTGAGAAAAAGATGTGCCATTTTATTCAAACTCTAGTAGAAAATCTTAGTATAACCCTGGCACTTGTGAAATGTAATCGGCATAGTAGCAACTCCCGATCAACAACCAAGTATTTATCTTTTGCTCGAGGACGCGCAAAGGGGTAAGCTTGGGGAGTTTGTTGACGGTCACTAATGACATATTTTTCCCGTCAACTTACTACCATAAAGGGAGTAAAACTATACCTTTTATACTCATATACATTTATCACTAATAAAATTCTACTTGTAGTGTCTAGTATTTTATTTTGCAGGTTTATAATAAAAAGCAAGTGGAAAACTGGCCAAAGTACGCCATCCTGAAAGCGCATTCTTGCAAAAACACAAGCCCGTGAGCAAATCGACCCAAAACATCAAAATTGGGCCGAGCCAAGCCTGGCCCACAACTTTTCAAGACGAAGGAAGCCAACCCACCGAGTCCCGGCCAGGCCGAGCCTGGGGGTGCGCTGCGCAAGACCACTGGTGCAGCCAAGACCCTCCCCAGAGGCGGTTTTCGGCCCAGCCTCGGGGAGGCGGTTCATTTACCCGTTTCGGGGGTTACCGACGTGGGATGGTCGGTTTGGTCCGATTAGGAAGGTGTACCATGTCGGTTTTGGTGTAAATTAGCACTTAGGCCCCTCCTCCAAGTGTATAAGTAGTCTCCCTCTCTTCCTCTCTCAACACACACCACTTGGAGTCCAAAGAACCAAAGATTCTTCCTCTCTCTACCACCTCTACCTCTCTTTCTCTTCTTCTACTTCTTCTTCTTCTTCTTCTTAGTTCTTGGTTAGTACTTGGAGTAGAAGAGCTACAAGGAGGGCTTGTCTCCTAGAAGAAAGTCCCTTGGTAATATATCTTCTCAGTGGAGCATTCTTCTATTTGCAAGTCTTATATCTTTGTTCTTGGCCTAACTTATGAACTAGAGTATAGTTTTGTTCATGTTCTTGTGTTGGTATATGAACTAGCATATAGTTTACATATCATAATCTTGACATATTCATATCAGTTCATCATCAATCATCATATGCCTAACTTGATTAGAGGTGGGGTATCGGTTCGTTGTTCCTTCAGGTTTGCTCTTGTTCTAGTCCGTCCATTCGACGAGTGGGGATCCTGGGGGGGACAAGAGTAGTGCTCTGATATGCGGGCATGGTGCCCGGGTATTATGACACGTGCGAATATGTGAGCATGCCACGGTTGAGGGTGTAGGCGGCTGGGTCGTGACAAGCCTTGACCGTCCCTTGAAATCCCCCACGTTCGTATGTGTTGTAGGAGTTCGTAAATGCCTCGGTGGGAAGCAGACTTCCTGGTGGGGTCTCCCCGGTATCCTAGACCTAACCATGCTTAAATCATGTTTGCATATGATCCTAACTATTCATTTGTATGGCCATGACTAGATACATTAGAATTACTCCATTAGGTTATTCATTCATTCTTTATCCATTTTCTTTATCCTTTGTTGGTGGGTTCTTAAGTGTGTGTCACACTATCCATAAACCGTTATTGCTTACCCCTGTTATGAACAAATTGGTCTAAGCAAACACATGTTCCTCTATTCAAATGCCATGCTAGCTTATTAATCACATGCCTTCCTTTGGGAAAATATAAATAACGATACCCTGAATACTTCCGGGTGAAATGCTACAATGATAGATCCGTGCGCTTGCGGATGAAATATCTAAGATGGCAAGATCTATCCCGTTGACGTTCCTGCTCGGATCACCAACATGGTGGTTTCACTTGGGAATGTCAACGGCGCATTTCGTGCCGTTATTGGGGATGGGTTTCAAACCTGTTTCCTTTGATTGCGCTAAGAAATGTCAACAAAGATAGAGAAGTTTAAGCTCAGTCTCATTCACCCATCTAACCCCGTGCCTAGGAAACAATGCCAAAGACATCCAGCGATGAATGAATCTAAGTGATGGGTGCTGGATTTGTGAGTGGCGAGGCTTGAAGACACCGGTCTCGTGAGCACCGGTAATCTCTTCCCAAAAATCGGGGTCAAACGAAGCCGGTAAAGCAAAGATCCAAATCTAATACACATCTGTAACTAAAGCCCAAGTGACTAGCTAGTTCCGCCCACTTGATATGATAAGAACGACCGAAAAGGCGGAAAGAAATTCCTAGCTTGTCCTCTACCAAAGTGCATAGAAACTGGATTGTTAGGTGGCGAGAACCTTCCTCCTCGAGAGGGGGATAATCCCCGCCACCCGACCGCTTTCCAAATATTACGGAGTTCATCATCCATACTTGTTTGCTCGAGAAGGTCGTGGTCGATCCCGGGCGTGTGTTGGAACACGCGATCCTTGAGTAGGAGATATGCTTGCATCTCCCGGGTTCCCCGATGTCGAGGTATGGAGCATCGGCTTCCGTCGAGGGCCGGGGAGCTTGAACTTCTTCTTCCCGACTGGTGCAACATCTTCTTGCATGGGGGAGCTTTCTTGCTCGTCGAGGTTGAAGGAGCTCGTGCTTGTGTGCCGCAAGCTACGCCTTGATGATCGCCTCAACTTGCCGAAAAATTCCCGCTTTTCTTCATGGCTCTTTGCAAAAAAAACGATTGAGCGAGACCTCCTGATGTGCAAGGGTTAGATGAAAGTATGAACTTTCACACCCGTGATCTTGCTTCGGCACAATATTTTTGGTGGAGAAAATGGAGTGTAGGACAAAGTGGGAGAGAGTGTGAGAGTGAGAAAGAGTGAGAATGGAAGGTGGGTGCTCTCACACCGGTGCCCAAGCTATTTATAGCCGAGCAAACGACCGAGGGGGACGCGCCGGGCAACGGGTTGGAGCCGTTGGTGCGGGGGGGGCCGCGCGACGCCAGCGGCGGGGGTGCCGGCGCACACCCCGCCCGAGGCGGCCGCAGCTGCAGCTTTGGTCGGAGGCGTGCACAACGGTCACGAAAAGTTTGTGACCGTTGTTTGTTCGCGCTGGTTTGGCCGTTTTCTCCCTTCTTGATTTTCTCCAAAAAAATTTCAAAATTTTGTTTTTTATACTAAAAATTTGTTTAGGAAATATTTTTCTTTATTTTTTTTAGGAAATACTTTTCTTAATTTTTCATAGAAAAATTTATTTTATTTATAAAGATCTTTATTTTAGTTTTTTTATTTAAAATATTTACTTATAGATTTTATGTAATAAATATTTTTGTTTCATTTTGATAATAAAATATATTATATAAATATTATTATTTTTTATATACCCCATTTTTTTTTTTTAGAGAGGGCAGGTTGTTTATAGTCACTGTCTGACTCTCCCCTCGCTTATCATGGCGGAGAGTACCTGCTCGGGGTCTCTCGAGTCGATCCTCCAACACACCACACCGGTTTTGATGATGATATCCGGGTGTGTTGTTGCTTGTACCCAATGAATGGGCACTTCACCGCCTTTTCTCGACATGGAAGATGATGAAGCTCTTCCCCAAGATACGCCTTTTCTCTCGACGTATATACGCACGTTACCCCGAATACTTGCCTGATTTGCCTTGTCGGTATCGAATACGTATATCTGATAGTACGCAGATACGCCCGCCTGGGACAGGGGAGAGTTAAATTCTGCCGCACAGGCGCCAAGCGCCCTCCGCTCATTGATCCTAGTCCTCGATTCTCCCGTGCATGGCCATAGTGGCAATCTAGCCCGTTAGGACTCTTTCCTTTTGTTTTTTTAAAAAATATTTTATTTTTTCAATTCAATAGAAAATAAAAAAGGAAAACACCATCGAATAGTATATATATCACAACCCACGAAAAAAATAGCGGCGCTATAGATCACCCGAATTTGGCTTCAAATCCCAAAATTCCCGTCACATTTGAATGGTTAAAATGTACCAACGCATGCATGGATTATGAAATGTCGGTAAACAAAATAACTAATAATTACACAGTTTAGATGTACATTACGAGACGGATCTTTTTGAAATGTCGATCAGTACAGTGCCAATTTTCAGGATTTAAACACAGCCTAAGGCAAAACAAGTTTGGCAACCAATTTGCCTAGAACATACATTACATGTGAGCATCATCGAGCCTGCTTATGCCCACCCTGCAGCAAGGCAGAACATATTACACTCGCCGCGGATCCTATACTCCTCGCTGCAGTACACACCCAGTGTGGCGCGGCAATACTGATCCTAGTTTTCCGGCCTGGGCGCCGCAGTAGAACCTGTCTCCCCATCTACACCGATGCCCGCCCCGGCGATGCACCGGTTGGGCAAGACGAGGGGCGAAGATGCTGCCTCCCTCCATAGGGGGGCACCATCGAAGTCGTCGTCGCAGCACTTTCGGTGTATCCGAGAAGTACTTGTGGCTGTTTGCGGTCCTCCTCCCGAGGTGCGGCCATCGTCGCCGCTGTGTCGTGCTCAATCTTCCGCAACACCTCTCGGGCAAGGTCGTCATCGGCGGCGGCGGCGTTCCGCCTGTAGAGCAGAAGGGCATGAACGTACCGGGCCAGCGCATGCCCCGAGTTGGCGGCTTGTTTCAGCTTGTCGAGAGGCGGCGAGACGGTGCCGCGGCCTTCCACGAACACGGCCAGACATGCTCGCTCCAAGCACGCCTCCCAAGTTGTCGGCCTTGGCTAGCTTGGCGATGAGACTCGCGCGTGTTGGTATAAATTAACGCACACAAAAAAATCCGTAAGCACACGGATACCAATGTAGCTTTCACCCGGGAGTATTCCAAGGTATCGATTTCCACGGGGAACGTGAAGTGCACTAATCAAGGTAATAAGTCGTCCCAAGGATAACTATGGGTTTGTGGGGAGAGAGAAAAGTTTCTAAGGCTTCTCTAATAGATCTATGGATCAAAGATACTTCAAGATTTATTTATTATGGGACATCGTAACACTAGCCACGAAAAGGGATGAGAAGGGGGGCTAGGAAGCTCGACTACGGTCCTACAAACACCAATCCGAACGTGGTGGAATACGCCGGCCGTCCGTGGCTCGCCACCACCTAGGGCTACCACAAACTATCCGTGGGAGGGGTGCAATTCCGTGTAACCACTAGACTAAGCACCACACCTAATCTAATAATTACTACTCTAGCGTTATAAAGACTAGAGCACTTGATGCAAGCAGGAATCTAATAAATAAAGTAGAAGTAAATGTTGAATGAAAGTAAATAGAGAGCTTAGAATTAATAAATGAAGAACCCGGAGATTCGTTGAAGACGAACTAGTTGCTTGCAAGATTACAATGTTGATGAAGATCCGACAAGTCCGGCTCTTCAACTCTCTCCTCTCTCTCTCTCCTTGATCTAATTACAACTAGATGAACTAGTTGAACTAGATGAACTAGACAACTAGACAACTAGACAACTAGAGGGATCTCTCTTCTAATTGAAACCCTAACTTTTGCTCAGAGATAACTAATGAAAGATAATGAGAGAGATAAGCCTTGGGGGTCGACCCAGGGGCTGCTTATATAGTCTAAGGTGGAGCAGTCCTTTTGTATTGCGTTTACAACTCTAATCTCCACCATTGGATCAAACCGACCTTGAACAACGGTGTAGAAACAACCTCAATGTCGGGTAGTGAACCGCCATAGGAAGATGAGGCTTACAGGTGGGACCCACCGGCGGCCGCCTAGTTGGCACCGGGGCGGCCGCCGTGGCAAGCCACCTTGGCTTCCCGTCTCTTCTCGGTGTCTTCTGGTATCTTCTAGAGTGTTTTTAGTCCACATTTTGGGTCGAGTTACTTCACGGTTAAGTCTTGTCATCATATGTGAGATATATTCTAACTTTCTCCATTCTTCTATGCATTTATCTGTTAAGACCCTGAAAATATATAAATCACCAAAGCTCATGGAATTATGTTAGTAAAGCCCCTAGACTTATGTTGATACTCATTTTATGCCCTTATTTCATATTAGTTGACTAGTAATATTATGCTATAACAGGTGTCAACAAGCTCCCTCAAGCTTACCCTTTGCTAGTCCCTAGCAAAGCCAATCTTAACAATGGATCAGAGTTGCTACAATGCTTTCATGCCTCACAAGTACACATTCTTTCAAACAAGAATTCTCCTCAGAATAATATATTTTCTAACTTAAACTTTTCTATCATGGGGCTTATAGCCTTCACTTGGGTTTTAAGCAATTGAAAGATAGAACAATCAAGTCAAGCACTATGTCTCAAGCTCTTAGATCAACTATTATCCTGGAGTTTTTGCAAGATTTTCAAAATATGAGAGTTTCATGAAAGTCATAAATGAAGCCCCATTTTTCTTTTTGCTCCTTGAAACTATCTCTCCTTTGGATATGTTGGGAGGACCTGGGTTGTATACTCTCTCTTTTTCTTTTTTTTCTTCTCTTCATTCTTTTTTTTTCAGAGAGGTGGGCTCTACTCACCCTCGGACTTGTGTCCCTTTTTCTCTCTCTTATTATTTTTAGAGATGTGGGCTCTACTCGCCCTCGAACACTTGTTCATTTTTCATCTCTTCTCTTTAGGGAGGTAGGCTCTTCTCGCCCGTAGGACACTTGTCCATTTTTCATCTCCCTATTATTTTTTATGAATACAACCCAAGCCTCAATTTTTTTTTCTTTCTTTTGGAGAGACAAGTAACAAGAACTATGAGCATTATAGGAATGATGGGCTTTTTGTGGAATATGATGGATGCGTACTTCCAGGATAGGAGTAGCATATATGAGTGGAGTGTAAGTTGTAAGAGGTATATATAAGAACACTTTATCATACATGTACTCATCATGTAGCAATTTAAATTTTATAGAAAAATCTCCAGGACTCTAGTATCACTAGGAACAAAATAAATAGTAGCTCAACTTTTCATATATCATATCCGTCCAGTTACCTAGACTTAGATCAAGCATTTGCTACCCACAAGTTTTCAAATTCAAAGCAAGTCATGTATCAAAACATTTTTTTTTTTCTGAAACTTGGGAAAATTCAAGGTTGAAAACTAGGTACGTGTAAGGAATTACGGCAGAGCAACTATTCATCATTTCCAAACTTAAGGTTCATTTTATTTGAGCAAAAGCAAACTGGTGAATACTCCCTCTAGATCATTTATTCCCAAACTCTAACAAAGACTCTTTTAAACACTAGACTCTTATTAAACAAAGCAAAAGATATATAGACTAATAATATATAGTAAAGAGATACTTATCGTGATAACTGGGGGTGCTCTCCCCCAAGCTAGATTGACATGTCGGGATGTTGATGATGTGGAAGTTGAGGTAGACAGCGATGAGGGTGTCATCCTATCATGTCTTTCTCCCATGAATCCTGCAAAACTCAAATAGACAACAAAGCTTGTGGAACTGATTAAAGGTTAGGCTTTTAAGCATTAGTTGTCTAGAGTGTTCTAATATAATAATTATATAAACTCAATTACATCTAGCTCCTCAACCATGTTGATCTCGTGGCTCTAAGTAAACTTTCAAGCGTTGTCCATTTACCTTGAACGCGTGTTACCTGTATCATCTTGGATGGTGATGGCTCCATGTGTTGACGTGTCGACAACATTATACGGTCCATCCCACTTACTTCCAGAACTTACCATGTCCAAAGAGCTTTACTCTTGAATTGAATAGTAGAACTTTGTCTCCAGGCTTGAACTCCTTGTGTTTGATTCTCTTATCATGCCATCTTTTGTTCTCTCTTTGTAGATCTTGGAGTTGTGATAAGCCTTTTCTCTCCATTCTTCTAGCTCGGATAGTTGCATCGACGCTTCGCCCCGGCTAGGTGGAGATCCATGTTTCATTTCTTGATTGCCCAATGAGCCTTGAACTCCAATTCAACAGGCAAATGGCATGTTTTCCCATATACAAGTTGATAAGGTGACATGCCTATAGGTGTCTTGTATGCAGTTCGGTAAGCCCACAATGCATCCGGAAGTTGGTCCTTCCATGTCTTCCCCATTTCATCCACGATCTTTTGCAGAATATTCTTGATTTGTTTGTTAGATGTTTCGCTGACCGCTAGTTTGAGGATGGTATGGTGTTGCAACGTTATGACGAATCCCATGATCTGCTAAATACTTTCGGAAGACTTTATCGATAAAATGGGATCCTCCATCGCTTATGACCACCGGGGGTGTACCAAAACGAGGGAATATGATTTCATGGAACATTTTCTTTGCATGTTTTGAATCACTCGTTCGACATGGCATTGCTTCTACCCATTTGGATACATAGTCTACGGCCACCAAGATGTACTCAAAATTTCCGTTTAGGAAATGGCCCCATATAATCAATCCCCCAAACATCAAATAGTTCAATTTGGAGATTGTTTATGAGAAGCATTGCATTTCGTGTATTTATGTTTCCATGTTTTTGGCATCTGTGGCATCTTCTGACAAATTCCTTTGTATCTGCATACATCGTTGGCGGTGAAAAACCACTTTGCGGATCTTGGCATGTGTCCGAAATGCTCCATAATGTCCTCCATATGGCGAGGCATGACATCTTTCCATAATTTGAGTAGCCTCGACCATAGGAACACATCTTCTCAATAACCCATCGGCGCAAACTTCGGAAAAGATAAGGCTCATCCCATAGGTGATGACGACTCTCATAGACTAATTTTCTTTTGTCTTCACCAGGGTGAGACATAGCCTTGTTACTATAAAGTTCACGATGTTTGCATACCATGGATCGGGGTGTGTTATCATGAGCAAGATGTCATCCCTTAGATAATCATTGATGGGTAGCTCATGTGTCTCCTTGTATGGAATCCTAGATAAGTGATCAGCTACCGAATTCTCTACTCCCTTTTTATCTTGGATTTCTATGTCAAACTCTTGGAGTTGAAGAATCCATCGAAGTAGCCGAGGCTTAGCATCTTTCTTAGTGAGGAGGTACTTAAGAGCAGCATGGTCTCTGTGTAAACTATTACCTTTGCCCCCACTAAATAAGATCTAAACTTGTCTATAGCAAAGACAACAGCCAACAACTCTTTTTTTGGTATAATAATTAAGCCGTGCTCCGCACAAGGTTTTGCTAGCATAGGATATGGCATAATGCTTCTTATCTTTTGGTTTGGCCTAAAACGGCACCAACCGCAAAAAGTCGCTAGCATCACACATGATCTCAAAAGAAAGATTAAAATCAGGTGGTTGAATAATTGGAGCTGAAGTGAGTGCTCTTTTAAGGATTTAGAAAGATTCATGGCACTCATTACTAAAGATGAAAGGTGCATCTTTAGCTAAGAGACTAGTCGTGGGTCTAGCGATTTGAGAAAAATCTTTGATAAAGCGCCTATAGAACCCCCGCATGTCCCAAGAAGCTTCTGATTCCTTTCACATTTGTGGGAGGTGGAAGTTGTTCAATAACTTCAATCTTTGCTCTATCCACCTCTACCCCACGTTCAGACACCTTGTGTCCAAGTACTATTCCTTCCCCGAACCATAAAATGGCATTTCTCCCGAGTTCAGGACTAAAAGAATTTTCTTCACACCTTTGTAAGACTTTATCTAAATTCTCCAAACAATCATCGAAAGTTTTGCCATAGACAGTGAAATCGTCCATGAACACTTCCATGATTATCTCAATCATATCAGAGAAAATAGACATCATGCACCGTTGGAAAGAAGCTGGAGCATTGCATAATCCGAACGACATTCGTCGGTATGCGTAAGTTCCATACGGGCATGTAAAAGTGGTCTTACTTTGGTCAGCAGGGTGGATTGGAATTTGATGATAACCAGAATAACCATCAAGGAAACAATAGAAAGAATGATTTGCAAGCTGTTCCAACATTTCATCAATGAAAGGTAATGGAAAGTGATCTTTCTTTTGTAGCCTTGTTGAGTTTTAGGTAATCAATGCACATGCGCCACCCTGTGATGGTTCGTTGAGGAATAAGTTCATTCTTCTCATTCCTAACGACCGTCATTCCCTCTTCTTTGGCACAACTTGGACAGGGCTAACCCACTCGCTATGTGGCACGGGATAAATAATCCCAGCGTGTAGGAGCTTAAGGACTTCTTTATTAACAACTTCTCGCATAGCTCTGTTAAGTCTACGTTGTGGTTCCCTAGAGGGTGATGCATCTGGATCAATAGGGATACGATGCATGCAGAGTTTGGGGCTAATCCCTATGAGGTCTCCAAGTGAGTAGCCTATGGCTTTTTTATGTCTTTCTAGGACAATGACAAGTTTATCTGTCTCTTCTTGGGAAAGCTTATCGCTGATAATGGCAGGAGTTTCTCGATTATTATGAAGGAAGACATATTTTAAGCCAGGAGGAAGTGGTTTTAGTTCTATTGGAGGAGGTGGAGATTGTTCAGTTTCGTCTAGCTCAAGGGGTTCTACCAACTCTTCTTCTTCTTCTTGAATGAAGTGTTCAACGTCGAAGGATGGTTGGGCCATCTCTTATAGAGATGCCATTAATACCTCCCTCAATAGGGTCTTGTTCGGTCCGGATTCCACTAACGTATTAATAGATCGATCAAGAAGAATAGTCATGGTGGAATTCCCAACCTTGAAGTCTAAGTGACCTCGCAATGGTTCTTCCCTCAAAAAGTCTCATGATTGGTCTCACCAATCAAGAGATCAACTTCTAAGATGTCATAAATATGAAAATCTAAACATAACTCAGAGTTGTTGATTCTAACAGGAATAGCCCTTAAAACTCCATGGCTTTCAAGAATAAATCCTAATGGGCCTTGTAGAAGTTTTTGTGATGGAGTTAAGGACGTGTCGATAAAGAATATCAGCCAACTCTTTTGAAATAATGTTTATCCCTACGTAAGAATTATAGTGGACTTTTCTAGCGGACCCTCTAATTTGGCATAGAAGAATGGTTGAAGGGGAGGTGACTCGAGCAATCTCGGGTGATAACTCCGCTTCGGTTAGCCATTCATAACTCATAATTGCTGAAAGGCTTTTGAGGTGTTCTATGCTAACAGATTCTTCTATTGGATCATGTGGAGTGGTCTTTACTAGAGGTCTCGCTTGGATAGGAAAGTTCGAGGTGTTTCCATAATCTTCAAAGATATCTTCCTCGAATTCAAAGGGAAGCTCTAAAGGTGATGGTTCATCATCCTCTAATTGGCTTTGTGTTCCCTTATCGGGAAGTGTTTCAACAACCAAAATATTAGAAGTGTCAACTGGAAGTTCCAATTGGTTGCATGTTTCTCCTCTATTGGTTCGGGGCTTAACTCGACTTCTTCTTCGGGAATTCATCATAGATGCCAGTGTATGGGGTATTTTCAAGGATTCGTAACATCCCTAAAATTTCAAAACCCGAAAATCGCAACCAACAAAAAAATTTTTCCAAATCATACCCATGATTGGTGAGTGACATTTAGGAAAACCTCACTTAGGTTGCACAAGTAGCACCTATTGCTTTATTTTATTGTTGAGCATTTGCATTTTAATTTCTATATTTGATTTGGATTTTATTTGGTTTTATGTGCTGCTAATAAAAAGTCAAGTAATATATATTAAATTATAAATTTAATGTTATCAACCTTTGGATTAGATTCTAACAACCATCAATTGGTAATTTAGATACTTAATTATTTATCCATATAATATGACCATTGGATAGTTTAGTATGGGAATTAGAAAGGATTTAAGCCAAAGGAGAAAATACAAAAAGCCAATTCGGCTTGGTGACCCAAACCGGCTTCACCCTGTCCACACGCAGACGGCCAAGCAGCAATAGCCGGCCTCCAGTACTCGGCCCAAGATGGCAACCAGCACCACAGCCCAGTCCGGCCCCCACTGGTCAGCACCACCTTCCTCAACCTCACGACCGAACACCTGTTTCACGATCCGGTGACACCGGCAGCTCGAAGACCGATCCGAACTCCGAACTCACCGCTCCACCCCTTGCCTACTTCAGTGGCCCAGACGCCTACGCGTCCACCTGAACCACCCGCACTCCACCACTCCACGCACTCGCCCTCCTAGCAGCGGCCGCCGCCATAGCCAGTAGCGCCGCCGCCGGAGCCGCCGACGCCGTAGAGCGACGGAGCGGAGGACGAACAACGGACGACGTCGACTGAGTCGCTGCTCGCCCTCTGCGCCGAGAAACCTCCAAGTTCGACACCCACGGTGAGCACCATGCCAAACTCTCTGCCTGTCATCGTAGTCACGCCATGACCTTGTTGTCGCCGCGTTCCCGCACCTTGGGGCGCCATGGCGAAGCCCCGATGCCGCAGAGCCGCGACACGCACTCCTGCACACCTAGGAACGCCACCGATCTGCCTTGCCGAGCCCTAGCTGCACGGGAACATGCACGCCTCGCCACGCGGCCGTCGCGCCGACATGGCCTGAGCACGGCCATGGCGCGGCCGTTTCGCCCTCACCCGGCCACCCCGATTGTCGAGGGTGCGCCGTAGATGTCCGACGTGACGCCGAACATCTAGCCATGATGATAGACGGGAGAAAAGGGCCATATTTGGTTAGACACAACCGCATCTGCAGCGGAGCACCGCCGCCGCCATTGCTCCGCGCCGCCGCGTCACCCGCGCCTTGACCCTCGCTGCAGCAACCTGACGCGCTCCACGCTCAAAGACATGTGCGCGACTCGCGCACGCACCCTCGCCTTGACCAGATCACACCGCAGCGACGTCACTGCCTCACCGGCGAGAGCGCCGCCCGCCGGCAATTCGCCACACCAAAACCAAAATGGCCATCCCTAAGCCCAGAAATGAGTTCGCACATCCGCGCGCTAAGCACTGGTGTCTTCCGCATGGACAAACTCAGCCCAGAGCGCCGCACCGCTTGACTCCGGCGAGTCCGCCGCGCTGGCGAGTCCGCCGCCGTGAGTGGAAAATTCACCACCAACACCTGTAGTCTACTGCGCGAGCACTTGCAGTGGCACTACGGCACGCACGCACGCACACGAACATGCGACGCCGGCGAGCAGCGGAGCATGCAGTCTCGCCGTGCACCTATTTTTGATTCGTGATGACGGAAAAGCTAGCCTGATCAACGCCAGCATGATGTCACTTTGTTTTATGGCCATTTTCCTTTACTAAATTAAATGAACAAATACAATGAAAATACGCTACCATAACCCACCGAACCAGTGAAGTCATCGATGACATCAGCACGACCAACAGCAGCCTGCCATGTGTCGGTCCAATAATAAACCAGTCTTTTCCTTTTTTCCAGAAATCAATTTAATCTTTGGAAATTTATAGAATATTCATACAATGTCACAAAATTATAAACTTGGTGTCCAAATTTTTCTAAATTCGAGAGCTACGTCATAGGCTTATGCATGTGTGCTTTTGGTTCTTTTGGATTTCCATTTGCTTCTTTCTGAGCTCTATAGGAGTCGCTAATCGCGACTATACGTCACGTTCCGCAGACCCGGAGGAGGAGCAGATCGACACTGAGGACCCGGAGTATCTTGAGGAGCTCGGGGACGACTATTCAGGTGCCATGTCCCACCCACCATCGTAGATCCTATTAGACATGCAACATAATAGTCTGCTAGTGCTTTATTTATATTTATTATCTGCTATATATGCTAGGGATGCATGAGTAGAATATTGTGAATCCTTTACCTTGACAAAACTTTCCCCCGCATACCCGCTGGTAGGATTAGACACTCGCTACTATATTATTATCGCTACTCCCGCTTCACCGCTTATAATTATATAACTGTTTGTTGAAACTATAATTGGATGAACCGGTGAAGTGGGGAGTGTTCTTGGCGTGTGTCTTGGGTGTGTGGAGGTGAGGGTTGTGTCGACCAGACAGGAATACACGACGAGTCACGAGGACAAGTCTTGCCGAGTGGGTGCATCCCGGGCACCCCCGTTTGAGAGATACCCGGGCGGTACATGGTGATTTTCCCCCTGAGGAGGTTCTCAAGGTGGAGTGCCTTTGTGGGATAAAGCCCCGCAACGTAGGTGTCGTGAGGCACGGGGTATTGAGTACCCCTATGTGAAGATGTCTTGTCTCGTCCAACCTAAGGACTGTTATCTCTTGAGAACCGGAATCTTGGGACCCCGTGCACACCGCTCGTCCCTGGTCGGGCAGGGTGCGGATTGCCCCTTTTAGCTAGGCGGTGCCATTACTACTAGGTTGATAGCAGATAGTGTAGGGAGGTACGGGCGCCGAGGCTCACACCCTCCTAAGATGGGCGTAGTAGCCATCGGGGGCCCGGTATTACGTCTCACGCCTCTCGCGTGCCGGTGGTACTCCGGGCTTCCTGTGGCTGAGTGGTAGGATGGCATCGTTCTAGTTGGAAGGTCTCCGTTATCGCCGAGGTGTTCTAGAGCACCGATGATGGTGATCCGTGGGTACTGTGCACACGCTCTCGCAGAGTTGATGAATCAATACGTATTGTCCTCGCTTCTTCGGGCATGGTCATATCTAGGGCCTGGACTACCTTCGTGTGCGCCCGGCTTTTGATATGTTCTTCCCTCGACCCACGCTTCACTTGAGTAGAGAGAGGAGTGTGCTTTTCTTCCCCGGTTGGTGTTGGTTTCCGGCTTTGGCCGTTGAGGCAAGGACGAGTGGGAGTTGTCCTTGCCGCCTAGTGAGAGTGAGTATTGTGAGATGGTGATGGTGGTGGTGATGGATATGGGAGATGGTGTGGTTGAGTTGGGTTAAAACTTGATTATTATTATTATTATTATAAAATTTGATACTACTTGCATAGGAAACCATAGCCAAGATAGGCCTCTTTTCAAATTAATATTGCATCCACCTTCCACAAAAACAAACGCTCATAGGGTGGGGAACCCGGCCGTATAAATCGTCTTCGATAGATTTGGTTTCAGGCGAGGAGGATTATGACTTTGATGATGACGATTGGGAGGATTAGAGGTGGTCTCGCCCCTATGCTCAAGGATGGAGATGGATTCGCTTCCCGCACTCGATCGACGCAGCTTCATGTTTGCTTGATTGATAGTTTGTTTCCGCCATGTGGCGATGTAATAAAATAAACCCTACTATTTGCTTTCTTTTATTTTGAAGTATGTACTCGTTATCAACTGTTAAGTGGTTATTGTGATGGAATGATCCTTGGGGACTATCACTCTATAATGCGTATCTGTGTATTTCCTGTCGTGGAAATCGAGATTGTTACAGATTCTCTCAAGAATGGCTTTTCCCTCACTAGCAATTTTATGCGAGAATGAACCTCCCCGAAGCGATGTCTAAATGCGCAGCGCCTTCCTTATCAAGGCCAAGGTAAAAATGATAGTACAGACATGGTCCGCAAGGAAAGGTTTGGGCGAATTGGTAGGGCTTGTGAATCTAGCCCAGCTGCTCCTAGAGTCTCCTTCTCTTTTGTTTAAATGTAAGCACTTCAAGTCTAAGGTCTGCAATTTTATAAAGTGGGAAGAAAGCACGACAAAAATTTTCTAGAAGTTCATCCCAATTTCCATTTACGCTTCTTACGTAATGAGCATACCACTTTTTCGCTCTTCCCTTAAGGGAGAACGGAAATAACTTCCATTTAATGGTCTCTTGTGTCATGCCGTGAATACCCCGACAAGAACACAACTGCTCGAATTCTTTAAGGTGTGCGTATGGATCTTCATCATCTGCTAAACCGAGAGAAGGATTGCTCTTGCACTTTGGCTATAAGAGCGGGCGAAGCTCGTAGCCATCTGTAAGAATGGGGTGTGATGATGGTGGAGGCTCCAACAAGTCGCCCTTTGGAGCAAAGAATTTATAGATTGGAGTGAAATCCATGTGGAAAGAGTAGTGGTAAAAAGAAAAGATAAAAGGATCTAACTTGGTTCGAGATTAGCACAGCCTACCGTTCCCGGGCAACGGCGCCCGAAAGCTTGTTGGTATAAATTAACGCATCACGTAAAAATCTGCAAGCGCCACGGATACCGATGTAGCTTTCACCCGGAGTATTCCAAGGTATCGATTTCCACGGGGAACGTGAAGTGCACTAATCAAGGTAATAAGTCGTCCAAGGATAACTATGGGTTTGTGGGGAGAGAGAGAGAGTTTCTAAAGCTTCTCTAATAGATCTATGGATCAAAGATACTTCAAGATTTATTTATTATGGGACCTCGTAACACTAGCTACGGAAAGGGATGAGAAGGGGGCTAGGAAGCTCCGACTACGTCCTACAAACACCAATTCAAACGTGGTGGAATACGCCGGCCGCCGTCACCACACCGAGCTACCACAAACTATCCGTGGGATTGGGTGCAATTCGTGGTAACCACTAGACTAAGCACCACGCCTAATCTAATAATTACTACTCTAGCGTTATAAAGACTAGAGCACTTGATGCAAGCGGAATCTAATAAATAAAGTAGAAGTAAATGTTGAATGAAAGTAAATAGAGAGCTTAGAATTAATAAATGAAGAACCTGGAGATTCGTTGAAGACGAACTAGTTGCTTTTGCAGATTACAATGTTCTCTCTCCTCTTCTCTCTCCTTGATCTAATTACAACTAGATGAACTAGTTGAACTAGATGAACTAGATGAACTAGACAACTAGACAACTAGAGGGATCTCTCTTCTAATTGAAACCCTAACTTTTGCTCAGTAGATAACTAATGAAAGATAATGAGAGAGATAAGCCTTGGGGTCGACCACAGGGGCTGCTTATATAGTCTAAGGTGGAGCAGTCCTTTTTGTATTATAAGCACAACTCTAATCTCCACCATTGGATCAAACCGACCTTGAACAACGGTGTAGAAACAACCTCAATGTCGGTAGTGAACCGCCATAGGAAGATGAGGCTTACTGAGTGGGACCCACCGGCGGCCCGCCTAGTTAACAATCGGGCGCCCGGGGGTGGCAAGCCACCTTGGCTTCCCGCCTCTTCTTTCCGGTGTCTTCTCGGTATCTTCTAGAGTGTTTTTAGTCCACATTTTGGGTCGAAGTTACTTCACGGTTAAGTCTTGTCATCATATGTGAGATATATTCCTAACTTTCTCCATTCTTCTATGCATTTATCCGTTAAGACCCCGAAAATATATAAATCACCAAAGCTCATGGAATTATGTTAGTAAAGCCCCTAGACTTATGTTGATACTCATTTTATGCCCTTATTTCATATTAGTTGACTAGTAATATTATGCTATAACAGTGTCAACAAGCTCCCTCAAGCTTACCCCCTTTGCTAGTCCCTAGCAAAGCCAATCTTAACAATGGATCGGGAGTTGCTACAATGCTTTCATGCCTCACAAGTACACATTCTTTCAAACAAGAATTCTCCTCAGAATAATATATTTTCTAACTTAAACTTTTCTATCATGGGGCTTATAGCCTTCACTTGGGTTTTAAGCAATTGAAAGATAGAACAATCAAGTCAAGCACTATGTCTCAAGCTCTTAGATCAACTATTATCCTCGAGTTTTTGCAAGATTTTCAAAATATGAGAGTTTCATGAAAGTCATAAATGAAGCCCCATTTTTCTTTTGCTCCTTGAAACTATCTCTCCTTTGGATATGTTGGGAGGACCTGGGTTGTATACTCTCTCTTTTTCTTTTTTTTTTCTCTTCATTCATTTTTTTTTTTTTTTTGGGCTCTACTCACCCTCGGACTTGTGTCCCTTTTCTCTCTTATTATTATTTTTAGAGATGTGGGCTCTACTCGCCCTCGAACACTTGTTCATTTTTCATCTCTTCTCTTTAGGGAGGTAGGCTCTTCTCGCCAGTAGGACACTTGTCCATTTTTCATCTCCCTATTATTTTTTTTATGAATACAACCCAAGCCTCAATTTTTTTTCTTTCTTTTGGAGAGACAAGTAACAAGAACTATGAGCATTATAGGAATGATGGGCTTTTGTGGAATATGATGGATGCGTACTTCGGGATAGGAGTAGCATATATGAGTGGAGTGTAAGTTGTAAGAGGTATATATAAGAACACTTTATCATACATGTACTCATCATGTAGCAATTTAAATTTTATAGAAAATCTCCAGGACTCTAGTATCACTAGGAACAAAATAAATAGTAGCTCAACTTTTCATATATCATATCCGTCGATTACCTAGACTTAGATCAAGCATTTGCTACCCACAAGTTTTCAAATTCAAAGCAAGTCATGTATCAAAACATTTTTTTTTCTGAAAACTTGGGAAAATTCAAGGTTGAAAACTAGGTACGTGTAAGGAATTACTACAGAAAACTATTCATCATTTCCAAACTTAAGGTTCATTTTATTTGAGCAAAAAGCAAACGGTGAATACTCCCTCTAGATCATTTATTCCCAAACACGCTAGAGTAGTAGTCAACAGGTGTGTCATATTATGCGGTGTCAGGTCAATGTCAACAAAGGCGATACTGCTGGCGTGTAGTTGACTAGTAATATTATGCTATAACAAGGTGTCAACGGTAGCGATACTCTCGCTGTAGTACTGACCCACGCGTGCGTCGACCCGCGGTGCAAAGACCCGGTCTAGTGGGATGCTCCGTCCCCACAATCTTCTTGCGGCACACCTTTTGACATCTTGAGTACGGGTTGCCCGTAGATTCATGAGGTCCTCCATAGGATTCTCTCCGGCCATGGCGCTAGCACACGCAATCTCCTCAAGCAACACCTCGGGAAGGTTTTCCATGTACGGCCCGCGGCGCGGCGGGGGGGGGCTTTGCTGGAAACTACGAGTGCGGCGGGTTTTTTTGCTGGAAACTCGGCCGGCGCGGCGGGGTTTTCTTTGCTGGAATGGGTGAACAGGCGGCAATGCGGGTGCGTAGCCGGCAGTAACGGAGACGTGGGATTTTATGAGCGCTGGGCGGTGCTCGGCGGGGAGGTCGGCGATCGGACATAAAACCCGCAAACGGAACGCGGCCCGAAGGAAATGGGCGACGCCCTATCCTAGTGCTTGGCGTCTGTAAGTCTTGTCTCATTTGAGTTTCATACGAGTTTTATTTTTGAAAAAATTACACGCGATTACCTTCGGACGCTCACAATACGCACGCACACTCACCCCTATGAACGCCAGCGTGCGCAATCCCTACCCCTATGAGCACCTCCAAAGGATTGGGCAAATGACAGATCTAGAGATTCTCGAAGTCACCATAGGCGCCTCGTTGTCAATGTGAACGCCGCTACCACTTAATGCATAATGTCGGTAAATCCCGGGAAAATCTCAAGAAAGGTGCGAAAGCACCGTGATTATTTGAACCCTGGTGGGTAGCAACCCACTAGACCCTCCTACCATTGGACTACAAGGGTATTAATTAGGCTAATGTGGCACCATATTAATATTGAGAGTGATGAT
The DNA here is from genome assembly GCA_015847255.1 of Hyparrhenia diplandra. Lineage (NCBI taxonomy): Eukaryota > Viridiplantae > Streptophyta > Magnoliopsida > Poales > Poaceae > Hyparrhenia > Hyparrhenia diplandra. Next base: position 181,463 of record JADLZK010009115.1, on the reverse strand, counting down.
AAGAGTTTCATAGGAGTAGAGAGAGTTTCATCCCCATTAATCTCCTCCCTCTCAGACTTTCTAAAATTTGAATGTGTTGGAAACTGTGACATGAAACCCCGTGCCCATTGAGACCCGACCTAAACATAAATGGTTTCAAACTACACATGTTTTTCCATGACAAGATGGATCTCAAATCAAAAATTTGTAAACTATAAAGTGTCATGGATAATTGAGAACTACAATCCTATGTCGGTGGTGGTTTGTAACTTTGTATATCCGAGGCCACTTAAAACATTTAAATTTCAGTTTTCGGGGTTTTGAATTTGAGACCTAGTTTTTCCCAAAGATAAGACAAAGTCAATAATCAAAGAGTTTTAAACTCGAGAGTTTAATAACTTAGCAAGATCCACAATTCTTATTTTGGTTTGCTTCCCCATACGACATAGTGCTAGTGACATTATTGTTCACAAATCTTATAAATCTCTTTTTGTAGTTTCATAAACTCGAGAGTTGTGTAAGGGCCTGCTTTTTGGCGGGGCTCAAGGCTGCTCCCCTCCTCCATCAGCACGCTAGGAGCCGAGGAGCCCAAAATCAAGCTTCTCCGGCTCCCCGTGAACGGTGGTGGTTGTCGGTGAGAGAGGGAGGGAGAGAGAAACCGGCTCTCGTGAGAATGTGCCGCTACGATTTAGCGCCACTAGCGACCGAGCCACCGCTCTCCTTTTGTTAAACAGACGTTGGCGTTTTTTAACGCAAATGAGAAAGGGTTCAAAAGCGCACTTGAAAATGCCATTGTAGCTTTCACCCTAAGTATTCGGGTATCGTATTTCCACAGGGGAAGGCATGGTGTAAATGTCTCTAATAGGAACATGGACACAATAACAAGACTATGCAATAGACCAAAGTTCATAACAGGAGTGATGTACGGTAGATAAAGGATAACTTGACACACACACTTGAACCGATCTCAAGGATAAAGATAAAAGAAAGAATAAAAGAATGAACCTAACATGGAGCGTGGGCATATCCTAAATAGCTATGTTAAGGAGTAGATATACATACATGCTTCTATAGTGTTAAAGATTCTAAGTTAAGTTAGCCATTGTCACCGTTGACTTACTTTCGGGCACCGGGCACTGGGTCCGCCGTGAAACCCGCATACAGCTCTACCTCATACGAGACGTGGGGATTACAAGGGACGGATGACAGGGTCAAGCCACCACCGCCGCCACCTACCACCTCGTCCGCGTGCAGTGTGAGGCAAACGAAGGCAGCCTCTAGCATAGACACCATGTCTAAGCTATGACTACTACTCTAACGTGTCGACAAGGCTTGCCCGTCCCCGGGTCCTTCTACTAGAGCATCCGCCATGAGGACGGATGACGAACCCAAGAAACCAACAACAACCAAGACTAGCTCAAAGTAGAACTTAACATCTCAACTTAGCTCTTGGTCTAAACATGTATGCATGATAGATTAAGCATAAAGTTCTATATGACAAGATCATAGCATAAAAACTATATGCTAGTTCATATCCTAAGATCATATCATAAGAACTATACTCTAGTTCATAAGCATAGCTATATTGATAAATAAAGAACAAGAACAATATGAAGAACATGATGAACAATGAATTGATCATACCAAATATCTCCAAGTTGATCTTGATCTTCTATTACAACCTTGCCAAGCTCCTAATACTAACCAAAAAGTAAAATGATACAAGTAGAGGGAGAGAGGCTCTTGTGTGGTGTGTGTCTAATGAAGGGGAGAGCACCTCCTTTTTATAGGTAGAGGAGAGGGTTCTCCATGGAAAATGTCTCTCCCCCACTTGGAAGGTACCAAAACCGACCTTCTACAAAGCGATTTGAATAAAGTATTCACCAAAGCACCCCCGGATCGCCATAGCAACGCGTCGGTAGGGAGGCTTCCCCCGCCAAATTTGGGGCTTAACCGCCGGTGCGGTCCGCCGGGACCGGGTGGGGCCTCTCGCGACCGCCTTTTCGCAGGGGCTCCTCGGGCCGCCTTGATCCGTAGTTGCCGTGTGCTTTGGTCCACTTGTTCTTTGAAGTGGGCTTTCTCTATTCCCCTTTGATTGCGCATTCCCGGAATCTGTGGTTCTCGCTTTGGCGCTTTGTTCATTACTTCATGCATTTCCACTTGTTTCCGGCATTTGTCCTGCAAAACATGTTATCTCGAGAAACAAGTGGAATGGGGTCATAGCATATGTATGTGTGTCATAAGTCTGCTTGTTTTTCCGGATTTGGACAAAAATTGGCGGTATAAAATGGTCGATAACGACCGCCAACAAGTCCCCTGCTTAACCTTTGCTCGCCCCGAGCAAATAGCTAAGTGCTTGGTTGTTGATCCGAGTTGCTTCTATGACAATAATTCGAAAAGTACCATGCTTATAACAAAGTATTCTTCCGTTTTAAAATGAGTCGGCACTTTTATCCACCCTTTATTACTCAATGTATGTGGGGCTTTGAACTTTCTCCAAGTTCTTGGGTGGTTGCAAGATAGAACGATTGCTATAGAAACACTAATCATTCATTCTTCTAATAAACCCTCTATCCGGGATTTTTTTAAAATGCTTTTGAGAAAGTATGGGCTATCTCTTTTTTTTTTGTGGAGAGGTGGGTTCTACTCACCCTTGGACTTGTGTCCATTATTTCCTCTCTCTCTCTTTTCTCTTTCTTTTTGGAGATGTGGGCTCTACTGGCCCTTGGACACATGTCCATTCTTCATCTCTTCTTTTCTTTTTTTTTTTCTCTCTCTTTTTTAAATTTTTTTTTTAGTATAGCCCATATCTCTCTCTCTTTTCTTTGAAAATAAATTCCCGGATGTCAAGTTTCTCTTGAATGAAATTTTAGTAGAATCTCTTTTGCACCATATCATATCCTAAGAACAACTTAGAAAAAGGATCATGTATTTGCAAACCCACAATTTATCAAGTTTTTAGGATGAGACATTTTAGCTAACAGGACCTAAACATTGGGGAAAACAAAGTTATAAACTAGGCACTAGTGAATTATAGACAGAGCAACTATTCATCATTTCAACATGGAGAAACTAGCATTCCATAACACATATGAGAGTGGAATAAATATTTGTTATTATTTTTTCATTATATCTCATCATTTATAAGATAGAAATGATTAAATAAATGTGAGATTTACCTTTGTGGGAGTCCTCCCCAAGCTAGCTTCCGACTTACCTTGGTTAAGAACGTTGCTATTTGTGCACGCCATGCGCTGATGTCGTGATTGTTGGCGTGGTTGGAGACTCCCCAAGCTTGTCTTGTGATGAAATTGGAAGAACAGACAACCATACTTGGGGTTTGAAAGTTTTTTTTTTATTATTATTCATATTATTATAAAAATATATATATTTTTTAGGTTCACCAAACAAGATCTGATCTCCATTGTCATCTCTAGGACACACCCTCTTGAAGTTGAAAAATGCCTCAGGGGGTTAGTCCATATGGTCGACCAAATTCTATACTAGCAGACTCCGTTCAATAATTAAACTCGACTCCTTGTCTAATCTGATTAAGGTAGACATTTTGACCTAAGCACCATGCTTAATTCAAAAAAGCCTATGGAAGCATGATCATTCGAATAACCAAAACTTCCAAACCACAACATGCCAATATAGAAAGAGGAAGAACTAATTGATAACAAGATTCATCCAATGGAGATAAAGGCATTGCAAGGCTTAACAAAATAATTAGTTCTTTTTGGCAAGGTAATGGACAAAGGATGAGAGTGTAGGTTTCTCATTACCTTGTTGTGGTCCTCCCCAAGCTAGCTCAACACCATTGGATCGGGGTTGTACCCCCATGCTTTTCTCGATTTTTCCGCATGGTTACGATATGGTAGTTCACAAGGGACTTACCATCCCTTGTAATTACCTCAATGGAAAACATATGCAGGAGCAACAATTTGAGCTAGTTGTTATTTTTTTTTCAAAATTTTATTGAAGCTCTCAAAGGAGGACGTTTCATTTTCATCATATAGTTTTTTTTTTTTTTATGATAAACCCCTCGTTATAAATAAAGGCTACTACACATCCATATTATCATGAACATGGTCTAGTAGATCATTCCTTTAACTAACGCCTTTCCCCGCAACGGCGCCGAGGAAAGCTTGTTGGCGTTTCTTAACGCAAATGTAAAGGGTTCCGCAAAGCGCACGGAAATGCCATTGTAGCTTTCACCCGTAAGTATTCGAGGTATCGTGATTTCCACAGGGGAAGGCATGGTGTAAATGTCTCTAATAGGAACATGGACACAATAACAAGACTATGCAATAGACCAAAGTTCATAACGTGAGTGATCTACGGTAGATAAAGGATAACTTGACACACACACTTGAACCGATCTCAAGGATAAAGATAAAAGAAAGAATAAAAGAATGAACCTAACACGGAGCGTATATCCTAAATAGCTATGTTAAGGAGTAGATATACATACATGCTTCTATAGTGTTAAAGATTCTAAGTTAAGTTAGCCATTGTCACCGTTGACTTACTTCGGCACCGACGCACCTGTCCGCTGGTGAAACCGCATACGACTCTACCTCATACGAGACGGGGGGATTTCAAGGGATGGGGAGGTGGTCACCACGCCCGCCTACCACCTCGTCCCCGTCCTGCGTGTTAGGCAAACGAAGGCAGCCTCTAGCATAGACACCATGTCTAAGCTATGACTACTACTCTAGCGTGTCGACAAGGCTTACCCGCCCCTGTCCTTCTACTAGTGCATCCGCCCCACGAGGACGGACGACGAACCTCAAAAGCAACAACAACCAAGACTAGCTCAAAGTAGAACTTAACATCTCAACTTAGCTCTTGGTCTAAACATGTATGCATGATAGATTAAGCATAAAGTTCTATATGACAAGATCATAGCATAAAAACTATATGCTAGTTCATATCCTAAGATCATATCATAAGAACTATACTCTAGTTCATAAGCATAGCTATATTGATAAATAAAGAACAAGAACAATATGAAGAACATGATGAACAATGAATTGATCATACCAAATATCTCCAAGTTGATCTTGATCTTCTATTACAACCTTGCCAAGCTCCTAATACTAACCAAAAAGTAAAATGATACAAGTAGAGGGAGAGAGGCTCTTGTGTGGTGTGTGTCTAATGAAGGGGAGAGCACCTCCTTTTTATAGGTAGAGGAGAGGGTTCTCCATGGAAAATGTCTCTCCCCACTTGGAAGGTACCAAACCGACCTTCTACAGCGTGTTTGAATAAAGTATTCACCAAAGCACCCCCCCGGACCATAGCAACGCTTCGGTAGGAGGCTTCCTCGCCAAATTTGGGGCTTAACCGCCTTTGGCCCCGCCGGACCGGGTGGGGCCTCTCGCGACCGCTTTTCGCAGGGGCTCCTAGGCCGCCTTGATCCGTAGTTGCCGTGCTTTGGTCCACTTGTTCTTTGAAGTGGGCTTTCTATTCCCCTTTGATTGCGCATTCCCGAATCACGTTCTCGCTTTGCACTTTGTTCATTACTGTGCATTTCCACTTGTTTCTCGCATTTGTCCCGCAAAAACATGTTATCTCCGTAAAACAAGTGGAATGGGGTCATAGCATATGTATGTGTGTCATAAGTATGCTTGTTTTTCCGTATTTGGACAAAAATTGGCGGTATAAAATGGTCGATAAATCGACCGCCAACACGTAACCCCGAATAATCTTGTGAACAATGTTAGCGCCAGCAACGCTCACATGAAGAAATGATCAATATAAAAGATGTACATCTTAAGAAGTTATACTACAAGTTTTATGTTCAAACAATATTGTTATACAAGCTTCATAGACATGATTTATAGAATTTTAGAAAGAAAAACCATCAATTTTATAATTACTATGAGACGCCTTTGTAGCTTGTATGTTTTCCAAACCGCGACGGTCCCACCACGTGCCTTCTAGCCGCAGCGCTTTCCTTGTTCCCACCGAAAATTTTACCAAAATTGCGCTACCCGAAAGCATTCATAAAACGCAAAAACCTCTCATCCCCGAAGTTTTCCATGCCGACAGTGGTCCCACCACGCGCCTTCTCCTGTGTCCCACCGCAAATGGTGGCGCTCTTTTTCCTTGTGCACGCCAAAAATTTTCAAGAAATTTGCGCGACGACGCGAGCATTCGCAAAAGCGCAAAAATCCCACATCCGCCTCCTCACCAGCCATTCTAGGGTATACACCCGCCACCACCGCCGCCCCCCGCCGTTGACAACCACCATTCTAGGTTTCAAACCGACGGGCGATCCGCCAACGCGACCACCGGGCCCAACCCATCTCCGATCCATCTCCGACGCTGCGACCGGCCGTGTTAATTCACATCGCTCTACGACGAGGCCGCCCTCCCTCACTTGTCTCCAACTCAGTCCACTAGGGCACGAGGCACCATCTCTCGTAGGGAGAGATGCGAGTCCGCCCACCTACGGCGGCTTCATCCTCCACCCGAAGCGGCGCGGCGCCGCCGTCATCTCCGACGGCGGTTTGTGTAGTCCTCATAAACTGCCTATTATAGAATTGAATCAGATAGTATTAGGCCCCCGCTAATTTTCAAGTGACTGAAATTTTGAAATCTATTCAGCGACGAAGGTGGTAGTGCTCTACCGCACAGAACGAAAGGTCGCGGGTTCAAGCCCTAGCCTCCGCATATTGCACATGGTGCGGGTAAGGCTTAGTGCTAAAATACCCTACCCCAGATCCCGCGCAGTGCGGGAGCCTATGGCACTAGGTACGCCCTTTTTCAGGCGACGATGGTGCTTCAATGATTTCCATCCAACAGCAGCCATCAATGCATCATCAGGCAGGAAGAGATAGCGAGCACACAGTGTCACCTGAATTTTTCAGTCGCCTCTAAGGAAAGGTGATAATTTTGTGCTCAGATTGATACATAGAGCTGTAGATACTGAACTTGATGCCCGACCGCTACTATAATGTTGTTATCTCGGTGTTTTTGTCATAGGAAGCCGCAACTATCAGCCGCTTATTTTCTTCACGGACCATCAAAGAAGAGATAGAGAGAGCACGCAGTTGTCGCCTCGATTTTTTTCCGCTCAGAATCGAAAGTGAAGGTGATAACTTTATCCTAAGATGGATATATCGAGTTGTTAGATACTCGAACGACACCGATCGCTACAATGTAAGTGAGGGAAGGTGGTACCTTTATCCCAGATGGATACCTAGAGTTGTAGATACTTGAACAATACACCTCGACCGCTACTATAACTATAATGTTGTTATCTCAGGTGTTTTTTGTCATAGGAAACTGCAACTATCTTGTTTCATATTTTCTTTTTCTGATGAATTACATGTCGATGAAGATGAATGACTCGCTCAGAGAGTACTACAACTATCTTGTCTTAAAAAATGTGCATATTAAATGAATCATATAAACAATAGTTTATTTATGTTCCTCCGTTCCCGAACTATATTTTTTTGTGATATCTGTGCCTCCGAGATATATGAACCCTACTTATTGTTAGATTTTTGAGTGCTAGCCGTTGACTTCTCTCGTGTAACTTATTTTTTTTTTTTTTTGATATAGGTGTCTGACGATTGGGCAGCTTTTGTTGCATAGAAGGGAAAGGAAAGGTATGAGCGCAATGCACAAGGGCTCGGTCTTCGCAGAGAAGGTTTTAGAGAAGGCAGCCCATCCTTCCTCAACTACTGCTTTGTTTATATTCCTCTATTCCTAACTACTTCCTCCGCTTTCAATTTGCTTGCTAAATTTGCTACTAAACGAATCATGCTAAATTTGCTACTAAACTACAGCCCATCTTGTCTTTACAAAAATTCCTACTAAACGAACTGTTGTTAAACTACGGTTTTGTTTATATTCCTCTATTCCCTAACTACTTCCTCCGCTTTCAATTTGCTTGCTAAATTTGCTTTGCATGCCTCTATTCCTAGATGCCTACTCGGGGAAGCTAGGGCCATGTCTTTGTCGGGCTTGGCTTTTGTTTTTCTTTTTCTCGGTGGTAGTTGTTAATTTGGCATTGGAAAATTTATTCCTACCTCCGTTCTTGCCATGTGGGTTTTCCTCGCACAAATTCGCGCGAATGGCTCTGTTCCCCTTCTCAATAGTGTTCTTTGCCCAATCTTTTCCTCAACATCAAGAGTTGCTATCGTTTTCAACTCGATATTTTCTAGCTCTTCTATGAAGAAGGCAACTTAGCATTAATGTATACGGCTACAAACTTGTCGGGTATGACACACTTAAGGAGTTCAAGTTCTTTTGCCGTGTGCTGAACCTCATGAGCTTGTTTGACTATAGATCGGTTAGCAACCATCTTGTAGTCATGAAAGCTCTCCATAATCTACAACTTAGAATATATATCCGATGTTGCATTCGGTTGATAGTGTTGCCCCTCGAATCTTCTCTCCGTAGATATTTCCCTCGTGCAAGCCAACAATAATCCAAAACATTTTAGCTTGTAGCTAGAGCATGGCCTTAACTCGCCGCCTCTTAAAATTTGCACTACAATTTTTTTTCTAGCCTCAAAGACGTCAATGAAAAAACCATAGTTAAATCAAGAAAAAGGCTATAACAAGGTTTTTGGATTGTTGAGATATTAGGCAATTTCCAGATTAATTTCATAAAAATAAATCATGATGAACTCGAGCAAATTAGATTGGAAGGGCTGGCCTGGTGCAAGTGGTCTACCGCCAGAATCGAAGGTCCCGGGTTCAAGCAACAAAGCTCAAGATATTGCACTTGGGGCGGGTAAGGCTTGGCGCTAAATTACCCTTCCCTGCACCTCGCGCAGTCTATGGGAGCCTACAACACTGGTACGCCCTTTAGGATTTTCTAATTGAAACTCCCAATTATAGTTGTGGTGTTGTGTCTAACTCTAATCCCAAAGAAGCTTGGTACAAATATATAGGGCGGAAAACTCCCCCCGCCTCCACATCAACCAAAGAATATGATAGTAGTTGATATCGCACCTCGCACCTTTTACTCATGGGTCAAACAATAAAGCTCATTAGGGAACACGATATTGGGCCTTTTGAGATTTATCGAATTTCTTCATATGAATGTTAGGGGAACTATTCATATATAAATTCTAACATGTGTTTCGTATGTTTGCAAAGTGCTGTTGCAAAACCGATAAGTGATAACAAGACATGTTGGTTAATTTTTCTTTTTCTTTCTAGTTAATTTTTAACTTCAGCATTAAAGATTTTAAAGTAGTCTAATAATGCCTCATCTTTAGTTTTCAACAAGTAAATATAGCAAAATCTAGAAGCATCATCAATTAATATCGTGAAATATCTCTTTCCACACACCATTCATCTCACATAGATCAGAATGTATGAGTTCTAAAGGTGCCAAGTGTCTTTCCTCCACGCTTTGTGAGGCTTTCGAGGTTGCTTAGATTGCACACAATTATGACACTTAGAACCTTTGGTAATGGTCAAATCTAGAATTAGTCGTTAAGCTAGATAGATGTGACACCAAAATTCACATGACATAAACGAGAATGCCAAACACTCGAATTATCATTCATTGTGCCACATATCCGATTCATCGACTTATTACAAAAATCTACCAAACTTAGGCTTAAACAAACCTCCACAACCATAGCCCAAATTGAAGTCGACACGCTTCCGTTGAAAAACGTAATAAAACAAAGGAGTGTTTCCTAACCTACAACCTGACCCATGCATTTTTTTTCTTATCAAGATCATAGCATGATTCAACATCATATAGCATAACATGATCATAACAACTAGTCCAAACATGTGTATCGTACTAGCATGACTTAGCATCATATAACAAAAAGCATAGTCAGATCCAAAGCAAGAAGTTCTCGCCTCTACGGTTGATTTAGTCAAAATAGTTTCTTTACTAGACCTCCATGACACCGCACCACCCCCAAGAGTAAAAACATACCCACTAGTGGCGCAGATTTGATCAATATCGAAATCCAGTTCGATCACTATATCCCTCTAGCACAAAATTGGTGCCTCGGTCCGTTGCACTAGCTAGATACATGAGTGAACCAACAATTTCGTAGTACGAACTTCAATTGATCTCTCGGTACACTTCTTATTCTTTTGCAATGTCACACTAGGATCATAAGGTGCCGGAGAAGACTTTCTATCCATATAGCCAAATCGCTCAGACCTTCTCAACATAGTGAGATTGTGATAAAGTAATCCCACTCTCTTCCACACCTTTTGCTCTTCACCTTTTACTACAAAACCCATCAGCCGATCCATGTAAATCTCCTCATCCAACTCTCCATTAAGAAAAGTTGTCTTCACATCCATTTGATGAATGATCGTACCATTGTTGGTATTTCTAACGTCACTAACTAGAAATGATATAAACCTATCACTAGCAATGGCATCAAAAATAAATATCGATGTTGCTTCAGATAAAACTAAAAGAAATAATTCATTGCGCTTCATAGCATATCCGAAAAGGTTGTCATCCCTATAGTTAAACTACTAATATGCAAAGAATAAAATATTTCGTACTATGCCTTGATAAACTTCTCAATAAGTGAATAAATAAACGGATATCCGCAGTTTACATATATATGAATATACCATTGTAGCATTTTAACCAGAGTAAGAACCGTGTATTGAATTTATATTCTACCACAGGAAAGAAGTCTACTATCATGAATTAACTATGCATGTGTGTACTAAACATCTTAATCATCTCTCGTATGCAAAGCTTAAGTATTAAATCTATCAATTACATAAACAGGGATCAAAGTTCACAATAAAGATAATGATAAAAGTTCGATAAATAGATTCAACCAAGTCATATCCAGTGTGCAAGTAGAAAGTGTCAAACAAAGGACGATAGCAATTCATAGGCTAGCTAGCATTAGAAACTTCAATATGTAACTCTAAACTATAAGTTAGGATCTACTTGATTAGTGCAATACATCTAACAATCATTGAAGAAAGACTAATTAAATCCACACATGAGGACGTAATCCGCGGAAGACTAAGGCCAAACTTAGAACAACTCGAATAATATCATCCGCTAGTCCTACATACGGGGGATGGATTGCAAAGGACTCAATGGTGCTTTGCCACCACCACGATCTACCACACGACCCTAATATAGGGTGCAAACGCAGTAAATAAGATCTAATCACCACGACATTACATCGCTCTCTACCACTCACCCATAATATTAATAGATGAGCGCTATACCTAATCCATGCATGAACATAATAGTAATTCAACTATGCTAAACGTGTAATCAAAGTAAACACTAGAACAAATAATCTCAATATAAACATGATCAAGATATTCATATTAAGAACGGTTCGAACTTGAAGACTACTTACAATGAAGAACTTACAAGAACGAGGCCCCGATCTTGAGCCGCCTCCCCTCGGCCGTGAGCGGATTTCTCCCTTCCTACTAGATCTAATCTTGATTGCTACTCTTCCTAAAGCGGTGTTTCTAGAGCGTGGGATTGATGACTTGGATCTTGAAGCGTGAGTTGATGAACTTGAGAACTTGATGATCTGAAAGGGGGTCTAGGGTCTCCTTTATATAGTCCGGAGGAGGTGCCGGGTTTGACCTAGATACAACTTCGTACTCCAATCGCCCCTGGATCAAACCGACATTAAACGAGCGGATTAGATTGCGCCTTTAGAGGTGGTTGGAGAAGCTTCTGGAGGCGTGGCCGACATGGCGGGGGGGAGGCCGACCGCCTAGTATTTGGGCGGCCGGCCCGCAGTGTGGCCCACTCACGGGTCCCGCGGCGCCGCGTGGCTTCCTCGGAGTCTTCTAGATGATGTTTTCTTGGGTGCTAAGTCTCGATCACGCCGATTAGTCCGAGCCTTCTAGAGTCTTTCTGAGTTGGATTGCATTACGCCGCGTAGTCGCACGGGCTCGCGAATTCGTGTTTTTCCTCGCTTTAGTCCCCTCGCAATTCTCAACTTTACCAAAACCGTGGAAATATGTTAGTGACACCCTATTCTAGGTTGTTATTATGATTTATACCCCTTTCTCATGTTTATCTAATTAATAAATTTATATGATAACAAGTATCAACAAACTCCCCTTGCTTACCCCTTTGCTAGTCCCTAGCAAAGCTACATGCTATAGTAGGATCGAGTTGCTACTACGCTTTCATACCTCGTAAGCAATCGTGTTTATCGAAATAAATTCTCCTCTTAACCAGATTGCTCTCTCATACCTTTTTACCATGGGGTGTAGCCTTTTCACCTAATCATAAGCAATTAAAAGATAGAACAATCAAGTTAAGTACCATGTCTCAAGCTCTTTGATCAACTATCATCCCGGGGTTTTGCAATATTTTTCAAAAAAAACTCGTAGATCCTATGTATGACCCTCTTAAGTAGATGGTGGTAGTGGAGTTACACATGTGGTAGGACATACATAGTGGGATGATAGTGGCGAAGTGGATGAGGATGAAAGGTAGTAAATAGCCTTTTTCTAGTATTTTTCTTTTCTAGCATCTTGGATTATATCTCTCTTTCTAAAAAATTGCTAAGGCCCCGGCCGCCCATTCTTGGAGAGGTGGGCTTTGCCCCTGACTTGTGTCCATTTTTCTCTCTCCTTAGAGATGTGGGCCCTACTCACCCTCTGACACGTGTCCATTATTCATCTCTAAATATATTTTTTTATTATTAGGGAGGTAGGCCCTTCTCGCCTAGTATGACTTTTGTCCGTTACTCTCTCCCTCTCTCGCCTCACTTTTCTTAGATATTTATTTTTCTTTTTTCTCTTTTCTTTTTTTTTTTTTTTTCGAATGTAGCCCAAATTCTATTTGGCATAAAAACACCGAGAGAGACATATCCAAAGATTGCAAGAGTTTATTTTTATAATTATGGCTAGCGGCCGATGGAGTATGGGGATGCGTACTTCCGGGTTAGAAGCAAAGATATTTAGTGGAGTGAGATGATCTTGATGCGAATGATAAACTCTTAAGGGTCATAGCTAAGGAACTCATCGTGTAATATTTTATAATTTTCAAAGATAAAACCAGGAATCAAGTATTTCTAGGAATATGATAAAATGAGCAGCTCAACTTTTCATGTATCTTTATGCTAAGACTCGATTAAGCATGTGCTTCCCACAGGTATTGGGTTTAGAGCAAAATTAAGCATTTAAAGTTTCGGGAGAATCTAAGTCCAAAGTGTAAGTACTTTTAAGAGGAATTAAGGCGGAGCAACTATTCATCATTTCCTTAGCATGTATCATCAAGATCATAATTAAAAGGAAGAAAGCAATCTAGCAAAGATCTAGCATTTATTTGACTCTTTAACACTAAGACTTTTATTTAAGACTCATTAACTCTAAGCAAATATATAACTAGCTAATATTTAAGACATAAGATAGTGATACTTATCGTGGTAAACGGGGTGCTCTCCCCAAGCTTGATCTTGAAGTAGTCCTTTGTTCATCCTTGGAGCTTGCTCCTCTTTCGGGTCTCCTTTAATGTTCTCCCCAAGTAATATTAATTTCACACATACCCTAAGGAACAAATTTAGGATGTTATTGTGAGCCTTCATGTGCTCACTTTTTTGGATTTTTATAAAAAAGGTGTGGACCTTCATGTGCCCACATATTTTTTTGCGAAATTTTTCTATGCAATAGGGATGCTAATGCAAAAACATATGAGTGCAATATTTTTGTATTTTTATTTTTATGCCACCACAAAGAAGGAGTGCTTGCATGGGGCTTTAGGAGATCGATGCAAATGCAAAGAAACATATTTTTATGATTTTCTCAAATGCAGATTTAGAAAGAGTAATTATGCTAAAGGAAATATGCTAATTGAAATATGCTTTGCAGAAAATTAAATATGCGTATAAATACCGAAGTTACCTCTACGAGTTTAGAGCACTTACTCCCATGGCGTGGTGTCGCCTATGGGCCCCTCGTGTAAATGTTGTACCCGGTAAGGGTCCTTCAAGGATTTCAATGGGTGGCGAGACGGCGTAGCCATGGAAGTCGATTGTTCGCTTGGTGATGCCTACATGGTTGGGTCTCCGAAGATGTACTCTTGTTGTTCTTCTTGGTGGGCGCAGCCTTCTTTCTTCTTCCAGATTGCTTCTTTGGTGGAGACCTCTCGGTGTAGCCTGCAAGTAGTTTCAAGATGGGTAGGAGCCGAGTATACTTTTCCTTGATGTCTTTCTCTATTCTCTTAATGTCCTCCATCTTTGAGTCCAAATTTTCTTTGTAGTCTCGTGAGACGCCGCCCTTTGGTCTTTCTTGGGGCTGTTCATTGTTAGTGTAAGTATTGAAGAAACAAAATGTATCTTTTACCTTGAAATCGAAGTGGATCTCGCCCGCCCCGATGTAGATGATGGCTCTTGTAGTGTTCGTGAACGGCCTTCCAAGTACTATGGGAGGATCTTGTTCTTCTTCTCCCATATCCATGACTAGAAAGTCGCGAGGACATAGCAGTCTTTAATCTTGACGGGACGTTTTCGTGCAATACCTTCCGAATCGGTGATTGGTCCGCCATCTCGCAGCATTACATAGGTGGAGCACAAAGGCGATTACCATATATCAATTGATACGCTACCTTTGACATTAAGTTGATGCCCGATCCCGTGATCGCGGCACAACTTGCCGGAAGTTCCATTGATTGATGGAGCGGTGAATTGATGGAACTCCGTGGTCGCCTAGCTTCTCTAGTTGTGGTGGAGTGCGCCGAAGTCTTGCGCTCTGTTGTAACTTGATTGATCATCAAGACTTGCTCCACGCGTGGTCGAGGTTGACGGCTCTTCTTGTTCTTGCTTCTTCTTCTTGTCCTCTCCTCGGCGGTGGTGCGTGTATCTCGTGGTACGGGTAGTGGCACGCAGGTGGAAACAGGGGGGAGCTAGGGTCTTGTGTTTGCGGTTGAATCTCTCCTCTCGTTTGTTGACGGTGAAGACGATCTTCGCGTGTCGGCGTAGATGATGGCCTTGGTGGTGGCAAGGAAAGGGCGCCCCGCAATGATCGGGCGCTTCTTACCTTTGCCCGTATCCGACCACGGCCTCGGTCGGTGGCCACATAGAGCTTACCGATGTTCGGACAAACGCCTTTCGGATCCCCTGCAGCATAGCGACCGACCGCAAGTTGTAGGCACATGGTTGTGTATAATAAATTTGAACTCGCTCAAGGCTTACCTTAGGCATAATGTTGACACTTGAGCCAAAGTCGCAGAGTGCGTCGAGGGTGCGGGCGCCGATCCTAATGGTGATGACTGGTCTCCCCGGATCTCCTTTCTTGGCGGCATGCCCCGCCACCCACTTAGGTCCTTCTTGTGCATCCTTGGTCTGAATACCTACATAGTAGACATCGACAAGATTTGCAGATTCTAATTCTTCCGGCCGCCCTAATCTTACCTCGGTTAGCGTGATAAAGCCACCGAGATAACCGAGATTCTATCATTTTATTAAAGCTATGCTGGTTCTTTATTGCGTAAGAAAAGCTTTCCATTTTAGCACTAATGGTTTCTAGCATTTTATCGTTGGAAGCTAACTTCTTAGACAGATTATCCATGAGTCTACCTTGGTTTTGTACTAACTCTCTAAAGGTGGGAAATTATTGAAAGAGTTATTACCTTGATAGTTACCCGAGTAGTTACCTTGGTAGTTGGGTCTCTGCGATTCCATCCTTGATTCGGGGGACATCGGTTGTTGTTGTTGTTGTTGATGTAGTTCACGCCGTCTTCCGGCCGGGACATTGGAATGCCCGAAAGTGTCCAAATGTTGCCGTATTCTTCACATGTCATGGAATCGAAGAGTTGCATGACTTCCTTCTTCTCGAGCTTTGTCTTCAAGCTTCTTCATGATTAGGTCCATTTTGGCGCATAAAGATGTCTACCTCTTCACCGGTGTATTCCCTCTCTCTCTTGCGGGGTTGACGGTCCTCATTCCAAGCTTGGTTTGACGCCATCTTCTCACAAGGTCGGTAGTTTGATTCAAAGTAAGGGACGGAAAGCACCTCCGCAGCAGCTAGGCGTCCATGGTTTCACGGGTGTTGTTGTTGAGCCCGTGATAGAAGGTCCGCATGAGTAGCCGTTCTCCATTCCATGGTGTGGGCATTCGCTGATGTAGTCTTGAAGCTCCCACGCCTCCGAACGGATTCGTCGTGTTGCCGCTGAAAACTTGAGATTTTCCCCGTAAGGCGTTGGTTTTGCCTATAGGGAAGAACTTTGCCGGAAGGCAAGAGAACAAAGTGTCCAAGTAGTGAGTTTGTCTTTGTTGGCGTGAACCATCGCTTTCGCCGGCCCCAAGAGTGAGAATGGGGAATGACGGGCAGGATTGCATCACTTGAGACATCTTTGATGGTGAAGGTGCCACGTGATCTCTAGGAAGTGTTGTAGGTGAGCATTGGCATCTTCATGGGCTTTTCCACGTAATTGGCTAGCTTGTACCATGTTGATGAGTGTAGGCTTGAGCTCAAAAGCTTTGTCTCCCACATCGACCGGCCCGAAGGCGGATGTTGGCCGTAGTCGGTCTGTACTCGCGAGGGTCCTGCTTGCCATTACTCAACACGGGTGTTAAGCTTCAAGCGCGATGGAGGAGTCTTCCGAGGCGGCGATCTTGGGTCGAGACTTCAACTTGGATCTTGCCCGCTTCAAGAGTTTTTCTCGATCGAAACGAAGTTTTTCGTGAAGATTCCTATTCATACATTACCTCAAATAGATAGAAAGAATAATAACAAGGGTAAACCTGTTTAAGCAATTAGTGATAAATTTAATACTTTACAATGCGTGAGAGAGATGCATGCAAGTTATTCCTATATTTGTATTTTATTTGGCTAAAGACTTTCTTTCCCTTAAAACGCCAAAAATGCTTGTTGGTATTTCTAACGTCACTAACTAGAAACAGATATAAACCTATCACTAGCAATGGCATCAAAAATAAATATCGATGTTGCTTCAGATAAAACTAAAAGAAATAATTCATTGCGGTTCATAGCATATCCGAAAAGGTTGTCATCCCTATAGTTAAACTACTAATATGCAAAGAATAAAATATTCGTACTATGCCTTGATAAACTTCTCAATAAGTGAATAAATAAATCGGGTATCCAAGTAGCGCACGCATATGAATATACCATTGTAGCATTTTAACCAGGAGTAAGAACCGTGTATTGAATTTATATTCTACCACGGGAAAGAAGTCTACTATCATGAATTAACTATGCATGTGTGTACTAAACATCTTAATCATCTCTCGTATGCAAAGCTTAAGTATTAAATCTATCAATTACATAAAACAGGGGATCAAAGTTCACAATAAAGATAATGATAAAAGTTCTCGATAAATAGATTCAACCAAGTCATATCCGGTGTGTGCAAGTAGAAAGTGTCAAACAAAGGACGATAGCAATTCATAGGCTAGCTAGCATTAGAAACTCCAATATGTAACTCTAAACTATAAGTTAGGATCTACTTGATTAGTGCAATACATCTAACAATCATCGAAGAAAGACTAATTAAATCCACACATGAGGACAAAATCCGTGAAGACTAAGGCCTAAACTTAGAACAACTCGAATAATATCATCCGCTAGTCCTACATACGGGGATGGATTGCAAAGGACTCAATGGTGCCGTCACCACCACGATCTACCACACCTACCCTAAGCATATAGGGTGCAAACGCAGCAAATAAGATATAATCACCACGATAACATCGTCTCTACCACTCACCCATAATATTAATAGATGAGCGCTATACCTAATCCATGCATGAACATAATAGTAATTCAACTATGCTAAACGTGTAATCAAAGTAAACACTAGAACAAATAATCTCAAATATAAACATGATCAAGATATTCATATTAAGAACGTGTCCGAACTTGAAGACTACTTACAATGAAGAACTTACAAGAACGAGGCCCCCGATCTTGAGCGGCCTCCTACGGTCGAGAGCGGATTTCTCCCTTCCTACTAGATCTAATCTTGATTGCTACTCTTCCTAAAGCGGTGTTTCTAGAGCGTGGGATTGATGACTTGGATCTTGAAGCGTTGATGAACTTGAGAACTTGATGATCCGAAAGGGGTCTAGGGGTCTCCTTATATAGTCCTGAGGAGGTGCCGGGTTTGACCTAGATACAACTCGCATACTCCACCGCCGCCCTCGGATCAAACCGACATTAAACGAGCGGATTAGATTGCGTCTTAGAGGCGGTTGGAGAAGCTTCGAGGCAGGGCTGACATGGTGGAGGGGCCGACCGCCTAGTATTTGGGCGGCCGCCCGCAGTGTGGCCCACTGGGTCCAGCGCGTCGTGGGGCTTCCGGAGTCTTCTAGATGATGTTTTCTTGGGTGCTAAGTCTCGATCACGCCTCGGTATTAGTCCCGGAGCCTTCTAGAGTCTTTCTCGGAGTTGGATTGCATTACGTCGCGTAGTCGCATGCGGCTCGCATGAATTACGGTGTTTTTTCGCTTAGTCCCCGCAATTCTCAACTTTACCAAAACTGGTGGAAATATGTTAGTGACACCCTATTCTAGGTTGTTATTATGATTTATACCCCTTTCTCATGTTTATCTAATTAATAAATTTATATGATAACAAATGTCAACAACCATTTGAGGCGAGCAAGGATAGTAGTGTTCGAATAGTGATCATTCTAGCAACAGGGTGAATCAAGATCAAAGAAACACTCCTTTTGAGTATAACCCTTAGCCACAAGCCGAGCCTTGTACTTGTCAATAGCACCATCGGTCTAAGCTTCTTCTTGAATATGCACTTACATCCAAATGGTTTTACAACCACGATCCGACCTTAGATGTTTAATCTTTCTTTCTAGTTAATTTTCAACTTCAAATTAAAGATTTTAAAGTAGTCTAATGCTAATGCCTCATCTTTAGTTTTCCAGAAGTAAATATAGCAAAATCTAGAAGCATCATGAATCAACGTCATCAAATATCTCTTTGCACACACCATTCATCTCACATAGATCGAATGTATGAGTTCTAGAGGTGCCAAGAGTCTTTCCTCCACTACCTTGTGAGGCTTTCGAGGGTTGCTTAGATTGCACATAATTATGACACTTAGAACCTTTGGTAATGGTGAAATCTAGAATTAATGCAAGACATGTGGGTTCTACATATGATTGTGCCTACCTTTGAGATTTATCGAATTTCTTCATATGATTGCGATTACACATTTGCAAACGATAACAACACATGTGGGTTCTACATGGCGCACCACTTGATGGCTGCGATGAAACAAGTTCATTTGGATCGTCACGGGTAACTCTAAGTGCAGCTCCATCTTGTGCCTACCTTTGTTTGGCAATCTTCTACATACGATCTACGCACCAAAAGCGGGCAAGCGGATGGGGCCATGTCGCTACTCACTAACCGTTGGATCGAGCCATCATACAATCCGGTCCGTCCAATGCGGATTGGTTCGTGTCTCGTACCCGCTTCATCTTCGTCCCGAGCCATTCATGGGCCGATCATTTCACTGCTCCCCTCGGCCTTCATCCTCGACTTCTCCACTTCCCTCATCCCGGCGGCGGTGGGGTCCCGGCCGACTCCGGCGACCCCGAGGCGGGGGTGCGGCGCGGCGGCCTCGACGATGACCTCGGCACGGCGGGGTGCGGTGTGGTTGCTGGAGCCACCCCGGGCGGGCTAGGGGATCTAGCACGGCAGCCGCGACCACCCCAAATGGTAGGGCTCGGGCGCGCCATCCCGGCCTCGGCGGGCCTCCCCCTCCCCCACGGCGACCCGTCATGGCGTCCCCTAGGCGGCGCTCTGGACTACCAACGGCGCAAGCGTGGGTCAAGAAGATGCAAGGCAAGCTAAATACAAGGCGCTATGAGTTCTCTAGAAGGTGAACAAGACATGCTAATAAGAACTATACATTGTACTAATGCGTGCGAGATTTGAAAAACTCCTAGGAAAGTAATTATAGATCCAAGTAATGTAAAATTAATTTTGTTAGATTCATAACTTAATCCTCTACCCGTGGAAAATATGTTTGCATAATATGCTACTCTAGCTAAATTTTTTTTATTTATTATAATGAGCATAAATTGATAAATGCAAAATAAATTCCCCAAGGTTCTACAAATAGCAACACAATTTTATTGGATCTGTTGTGATGTGGCCTTACCCGAGAAATGTATATACACAACAATCTTTGCATTATAATTTTTTATGCTTTAGTTGCCTTATGTTGCAAAAAAAAAAAAAATTGTGTAAATATTAGCTTTGTATTGTGTCATGTTAAATAGTTTGACAATAGCGCACAAACTTGAAGAGGTAATGCGTGTGATGCTAAACAACCAAACCTTGTGTTAGTGGATCCGGGCAAGAGCTTGCTTCACAGTCGGGGCAATGTCCGCTCGCTTGAAGTCAGTATCGTCGAAGTTAAAAACAACAACGCTTGAGTAGATCAAGATCAACCCATTCATGTTTTGTAATTTTCCATATTGCTATAGCTTTGATTTGATTAGGACAAAGACGGATCTCATGATGGACGATCCCCGATCCAACCGCTTTTATAAAATGCAAACAAGTTTTAGTGCTTAGCTTTTTATCCTTTCTAACCAAGCTTCGTCGTAGATGGGGTCTGCTTTAGCAAAACCAGCAACATAAGCATGGTACAAGTACAACCATTTCTAGAGCTACCATTTCTTGAAAAAGTTTGTGTTCGAAAACAAAGTTTGGTTCACTTTTTCAAGAGACTACATATACTATTATTTTCCAACAAAAAATTCAAGGAATTAACTTGTCAATCACCGTAGTCCAAAAGAAATTCTAGCTAAATGCAAATTCCAAAGCATCAATCTCATATGACCATTTGAATTGGCTTTTTAGCGAATGGATCGTGTAATTGGAAATAGTCACCAATTATAACTACTTTCGTCATTATATGTTGCTCACTTTGTCATCTTACCTTTTATTCACTTACAAATGCACTCGAGGGACATTTGGTTTGCAATTGCTATTGAAGTTGTTGTCCCCACCTATGGAAATAAAATCAACAAGCATTTCGATGTCTGCTTTAGTTGCATGGAGATCTTATAAGTTACAATGCACCCTCTACCGTGTGTTGCATCCTATTAATTCAATGAAGCTAGAGTACCATGCTTCCTTACACTATTTTTTTCTTCAAAAATGTGATTCATGAACCTCGTGGATATTTAATTAGGAGCTTCCTATGTATAGTATCCCACTTTGAAATTTTTATTTATAAAAACGGCATAATTACAGATCATGAATCAACATCAATAATGACTTTTAAGTTAGCCCAACTTTTACAAGAATAGATGGGTACTTAAGATAAACAACAAGATCTGATATTCATTGTTAGCAATTCCTATGAATTCAGGGGATTGCCAAAGACACTATAATATATCAATAAATTTGTGTTAGAGCTGGAATTATCAATGCATAGTTGTATTTGTTTATGTAAAACAAAAGATTGAACCTTAGATTTGAACTGTAGTCACCGATTTTGTTGTGATCAATTGAATGCATAGTATTCACCATCATATGCATTGATGATACAAGTCAAATGCACTTTTTAAAATATCTTATCCTCACATGGATACCTCAATCGATATATGATTTCCAGTTCTAAGCTTTAGTATCCGACTAATCATCAATTTTTTTAATAAATCTAGCTTTGTACTTTGCTACCCGTTGAGTCTGCTTGAGCTTTTTCTAACAACTGGAAACTAATACAGGTAACACATACTGATTATTACCTAAAAATAATAGTTTCTCAAGTAATAATCCTACAACTACCAATTTTACTTGTTGCTACCTTTTAAATTTGAAAGTGTTGCAAGATGCCCTATGAGTAAAATCAACTTAAAGGTTTCTTCCACCTATTGGCATGCTGAGGTATCTCGTCCATATTAAATAGATTAATGTAACTTATGCATAAAGTTGTCGTTACTTGGTGGGTTTTCATAGTAAGTGTACAAAGTGGATGTTGAACATTTGAATTCTTGCGAGGTTGCATTGATTTCTCTTGAAGATTGTCATGATGACTAGGAAACAATATCATTTCGAAAATGTGCAATTTATGGTAGGGTAATCGGGGATGATAAATTAGAACTGTATAAAACTGATCTATGTTATATATCTACGTAATATGTTCCGTGTTTCAAGCTTTGTATTGAGCACTCTAACACGCATTGAGAACTGCATATCCATCACAAGGTTTCAGCTAAAATTAATAAGTGAAGAATACGTTTGCACATTCCATCACGTGGTGGCCAAATCTTGGCCCAAAATCATTTTAGGCCCACGCGGCAAAGCCGCTATTTTCTAGTATAGACCATGTGTACAACAAACACTTACGCCTACCTTTCTTTGTATTAGGATTTTGACTTGACGGAGATTCCATCAATTTGGAGGATATTAGAGAGAAGATGACCAAGTTTCTTATGGAACATGTCATCACCACCTAAGGCTGAGCATTTCGTTTAAAACCGTGAGTTGATTCTTTTCCCTTGCCGCATGATGACGATCGGTGGATACATGCATGTGAACTGTATTCTTGTTTCCCTTCTTTGCATGACGATCATCAAAGCGGGATACATGCACGTGAACTATGTTATTTTTGTTGTGAACAATATGTGGCGTGCCACTGAAGAACCGAACACATCGCGTGTGAAACAATCGAGATACACCTGAATTTGCAATCTTTGGCCGGCGTCTACCATTTGTTTGTGATCGGACACATGCATCAGTATTATTTCGTTTTGCCGTTGTCTACCATTTTCAATTTAAATGGCGTGGCGAAAGCGGTGCATTATCTATGTACGGACCACGGTACGGCCGATGCGTGCACAGTAGGTTTCGTACTAAATGTCTCATCGTAGAAGAAGAAATGTCTCGAAACACCAACAAGCGTTTGAAAATATGAAATGTTTACGGATCGTCGAGAATCAAAACGGTTTGTGCGTAAAGCGACTAAATCGCACGCGACGAGCCTACAAAAGAACGTCTGTAAAGCCGGGGAAGCAACGCAGACGGCGTACTAAAAGCGTCGTAGCTCGTGCGTTACTTCCTAACACGTGTTGCAAACAACCGTCTATAACATGGAATACATTGCGGACGATCGTTTTAAACATGTGATCAGTAGTTCTATACGGTTACGGTCGAGCGACCTACGTAAGCGTGCGAAAGTGCATTAAGTTTCACGGGCGGTAGTACAAAACAAGCGTCGTGAGCTGGAGTGTAGTTACGGTCGAGCAATCTAGCTGCGTCAGCGCTGCGGGTGACCGCGGTTTCGTGTACCACGGGCGTGCGTAAAAGTGCGAAGATATCCGCGGTCGGCTCCTTTCGACCGCAGTGCAGTATTGGAATAAGCGGTTTCGAGACCCTTATAGTGATCGGGTGTCGCCAAATGGATATGATTAGGGCGGCGCGATGCATGGCGTCACGTCGTGTGCGTTAGTGGCGCGACGCGCTTCTTGTGCTCGCGTGCACATTCGAACTGATTCGATCGCATCTTTTGGCCGTCGCGTCACTACTTTTGGGCCCAGCGATACGATCGATTCGCGATGCGGAGTGCGTGAGGGTTTCTTGAAGTGCGGTCGCATCTTAGACAATTATGTTTGTAGATGCGTAGACCCGCGGTCGAGCAAAACCCGGACCACGGGGCGTTCCACGGGAGTGTGTAACAAGGACTCACTACGAGGCGGGAAGTTTGAGACGCACTAAATCCGCCTATATTAAAAGCCCTTGGGACGCCGCTACGAGACAACAGTCCGTAAAGTCGACATTTAGAGACCCTAATGGGTAGACGCGTCGTGATTTGTAGAAGCCCTCAACGCTAGCATTTGAGGCCTTTTTTACATAGTGCGGGGTGGTTCTCCGAGGGTGAGCCGCGTCTCAGATATCTCCATGTTGACGATTAGCTTAACCACATCTCTACCGCCAACTTAATATGAATAAAACATGATAAATATTCTCTACAAACTCTAGAATAGGGCTTTGGACTAACACTTCCACAAGTTTTGTTAGAATATATGTTTTGCGAGACAAATCTGAAAATGACCAAAATACGCTTTTCAAAGGCACAAACAAGCAAAACCAAGCCCAACACTTGAACACAATTGGACCAAAGCACCCATCAACTACGGACATCGGCGGCCCCAGAACCCACCACGAAAGGTGGTTGAAAGCGGCACTGTGCCCCCGGTGCGGCGGGATGAAAGTGGGTCCTGGGACCTACAAACCGCCATTTTGAACCGCCCTTTTTTTCGGCGGTATCATTAATCTGCGAGGAGGCGTTGCATGGGGTGCTTTCCTAATATTAGCCACCAAACCGACCATGCTCTACTACTTAAGGATGGCTCCACCCACTCCATTCATGCATTCAACAATACACAAGAGGGAAGAGAAGAATAGCAAGCCACATTTCTCATTAGCTTCTAGCTAGATTAGTTTAGGGAGTGAGTGAGGAAGAGTTGGACGGAATCTCGGAGGGTCGGCTTCCTCTACTTCTTGTACGAGGCGAGCATCGTACACCAGGTGGACGGAGGGCCGGACTTGTCGGCTCCCTCTACACTTGTACCTCTACGATAGTTCCTCTACTTGGAGTAAGAACTATCGTTGTTTATCTTTCGGTATTAAGTTCTTAAGCAAGTTATCTTTGTTCAATATATACTTGCGGGATCGTCGTTCGTCCTTGTGACGAGTGCTCTAGTAGAAGGGCCTCGCTAGTCGGGTCACCCTTGAGCTCATGCTAGAGTAGTAGGAGATAGCATAGGCGTGGTGTCTAGGCTATTGACTACCTTCGTTTGCATCCTTCTCGTACGGTTGAGGTGGTAGGCGGCAGGTGGTGACAGCCCATTTTGTCCCTTGTAATCCCCCACGTCTGGGTTCGGAGTAGAGCCGTAGGCCGGCAACGCTTGGCAGACCAAGTGTTATCCGGTGCCCGAAGTAAGTCTATAGTGACAAGGCTATCGTTGCTTAGGATCTCTACCGTTAGGAAACCTCACTACCCAAGCTACTCTTCGTCTCATCTTTCGGGGAGAACTAGTTCAGAGACTTCTTACACCCGTTCCCTGTGGAAAATACGATACCCTGAATACTTCCGGGTGAAGTGCTACAACGGTACTTTCCATGCACTTGCGGACTTTTCTGCTAACGCTAAGAAATACCAACAAGCATTTCTGGCGCCGTTGCCGGGGAACGGTTGTCGTAATTATCTCCTGAGCCTAGTTCGCCCGTGTATCCTTTCTTTTCATTTTCTTTTATAAAAAATATCTTTTTCCAATGGAGCAAAAGTCTATCCAACATCTTGCCGCTCAAAAGGGCGAGTTCTTAGCGCCACCACAATCATCAAAGCCAATCATAGCTTCTAGCTATGAACTCTGCCCTAGCTTTATAGCCATGGTTCGGGAGAAATCCTTCTTTGGGTATGATGATGAAAACCCATATGAACACTTACGGGAGTTTGAGCAACTCTGTGCATGTCTGTCAATCGCAGGCATGACACATGATACACTTCGGTGGAAATTATTCCCCTTTTCACTTAATGAGAGGGCGAAACAATGATACGCCCATAACATAGGGAAGGTAAACATAGATTGGGAAGAATTGAGGAACAATTTTTGTCTGGCATTCTTCCCTATATCTCGAATTGCTTCCCTACGTAACAAAATTCTTAACTTTCGTCAAAAAGAGAAGGAAACAATAGGTGCGACACCGGATAGATTTTCAATCCTATCATGTAATGGCCCGGACTTGTCTATACCAAACCATGTGTTGTTACAACATTTTTGGTTAGGTCTTAGCAAGGAATCGCCCCTACGACTTGATCGGCGCGGGAGGTTCGTTCAACCATAAAACCATAGCGGAAGGAGAAGCTCTTTTAGATCATTTTCTTGAGAACACTCCTCCACTAGAACCCCTCTGTGTAGAGCCCGAGCCGACCCATAAGGAAGTCTCTTCGGCCAAGGCCGAAACAAAACCGCCCATCCGGAGACCCTCACCTGAACCAGAGGTCCTGGAGGAAGGTTTCCAACCTTCAGGATTTCAATACTTCGAGGACATGTTCCATGAAAATTTTGGGAATACCTTGAAGTATTCACGTCAGAAGAGACCACCGGTTCTTGTCACTCCTAGTGATCCTCTAGACAAAGCATTTCTTAAAGAATCCATTAAGGAGTTGACATCTATCCTAAGTAGCGAATGGGTGGAAGAATGGAGCTTTCTTCTAAAGAAATTCAAATTCACGCCCCTTCTTCAACCATCCAATGCCAACTCTTTAGAACCATGGTGGGTGTGCTATACAATCCCACTATCGGAGCAAACCTCATGTCGCTATCTTTTGCGCTCACCAATTTGGGTGATAAACTCGTTGTTCCGACAAACAAGTCTCTTAGAATTGCCCCCACGGTCCAGTTTGAAAGCATGTGGGATTTTTACACAACATAACGATTGCATCATCACAATATCGAAATGGCCCTTGATTTCCATATTTTTGACATCAATGATTTCGACATCATGATAGGGCATCCCCTAGAAAAACTTTTTTCTTGACCCACCACAAACAGGGGATCTAGAAGTAAAGTTAGGGAGGGAATATTTCTCCATCCAAATCACATGAGCCAAAAACTCGATTGTAGAACCTCTCCCTTACCATAACACGCCCACGGAAGTCATGTCAATCTTCCCCTTTGACTCACCTGAGTCGTCCTTAGAAATAGATGCCAATTTCTTCATAGAAGAAAAGGATGATTTAGGTGAGACCTTTGACCTTCCCAAGGAGGAAGTAGAGACCACGACCTCCGGTGAGTTGAAACCCTTACCCATCATCGCCAACGCTATGCATTTCTAAATGTCAACACATAAACTCCTCGTAATCATTAGCGATAAGCTTTCTAATGAGGAGACGACCAAACTCATTGCCATCCTAGAAAAGCATAGGTCGGTTTTGGATATTCTCTGCACGATCTCAAGGGGATAAGCCCAACACTTTGTACCCATCGCATCCCCTGTTGATCCTTTGAGTACGCCAACTCGGGAACCTCAACGAAAAGCTCAACAATGCGATCGCGGGAAGTCGTGAAAGAAGGAAGTCCTCAAACTTCTTCACGTCGGGATAATCTATCTCGTTCCACATAGTGATTGGATAAGTCCCGTCCATGTGGTACCCAAGAAAGGAGGGATGACAGTCGTTGAAAATAGTAAAAATGAGTTAATCCTACAACGAATATCCCACGGGTGGAGAATGTGCATTGATTACAAACTCAATGCGGCAACAAAGAAAGATCACTTTTCGATCCCCTTCATTGATGAAATGTTGGAGCGGTTAGCGAAACATTCTTTCTTCTGTTTCCTCGATGGTTATTCGAGATATCATCAAATTCCCATCCACCCCGATGATCGAGCAAGACGACTTTCACTTGCACCTGCGGGAACGTATGCATTTCGACGAATGTCGATTGGGTTGTGCAATGCACCCACTTCGTTCCAACGGTGCATGATGCCTATTTTCTTAGACATGATTGAAGAAATCATGGAAGTTTTCATGGATGACTTCTCGGTCTATGGAAAAACTTTCGATCATTGTCTTGAGAATTTAGACAAAGTCTTGCAACGATGCCAAGAAAAGGACTGGTACTTAATTGAGAAAAGTGCCATTCCATGGGCCATGAGGGCATCGTCCTTGGGCACCTTGTGTCCGGAAGGGGGATAGAGGTAGACAATGCCAAGATTCAAGTTATTGAGCAACTACCACCCCCTGTGAACATAAAAGGGATTCGTAGCTTCCTAAGTCATGCGGGGTTATATAGAAGGTTCATCAAAGATTTTTCACAAATCTCTAGACCCCTCACGAACCTGTTAGCTAAGGATACACCTTTCAAGTTCACGGATGAGTGCTTGAGTGCTTTCCACACACTCAAGAAAGCACTCATCTCAGCACCGATCATCCAACCTCCGGATTGGTCGTTGCCTTTCGAGATCATATGTGATGCTAGTGACTATGCTGTTGGTGCGGTCCTTGGCCAAACCAAAGATAAGAAGCATCATGTGATCGCTCATGCTAGCAAAACACTAACATGAGCTCAGCTTAACTATGCTACCATAGAAAAAGAGTTCTTGGCAGTCGTTTTTGCTATCAAGAAGTTTAGATCTTACTTAGTGAGAGCAAAAGTAATTGTTTACACTAATCATGCTGCACTTAAAATCTTGCTCACTAAGAAAGATGCTAAACCTAGATTAATAAGATGGATCCTTCTACTCCAAGAATTTGACCTTGAAATAAAAGATAGAAAAGGAGTATAAAACAATGTTTCAAATCATTTGTCGCATATGCAAGTCGCTAACCTGCAGGAGTTACCAAAAAATGACTTGCTACGGCGAAGACATGCTACTGAAAGTGACAGATTCCAACCCGTGGTACGCGAACATCATGAATTTCATGGTCACGGGTACGTACCACCTGGGAAGAATAAGAAGAAGCTGCAAGTTGAAAGCAGATGTCACTTTTGGGAGGACCCATATCTGTACAGGGTATCCTCTGATAGTCTGTTGAGGAGATGCGTACCAACGACAGAAGGGAAGCAAATCATTGAGAAATGTCATGCAGCACCATACGGAGGCCACTATGGAGTATTCCGCACACAAGCCAAAATTTGGCAGTGTGGGTTCTTCTGGCCGACTATGTATGAAGACACCAAGGAGTTCATAAAAAGGTGTCGGAAATGTCACCGCAAAGGCAACATCACCGCTTCATAACGCAATGCCCCTACACTACAACCTTCAAATCGAGATATTTGATGTTTGGGGCATCGACTTCATGGGGCCATTCCCGAAGTCACACGACAAATGAAAGTACATCCTAGTCACTGTTGACTATGTGTCCAAATGGGTGGAAGCCTTACCATGTAGATGTCATACCCGTTTTTAAGAACAAAAACGAATATAATAATACATATGTGCCCTGAGATCAATCACACATATGCAAGACAAATCTCTGTAGTATCATCATCCGAGACTCATTACATAGCGTATAAAAATTTATTACATAGATAAAATCAAATAGCTAACAAGCGGAAGACTAAAAGATAACACTCCAATGTTGCTCCAACTCCACGGGATAGCCAACTGGTTGACGACAAGCCAAATACTCATCACGGTAATCATCGTTGTAGTCATCACACCAACCTTGATCTGTTTAATGTAATACAGCAAGGGTGAGTCCATGTCGAACTCCGCAAGCATAGCTAGGGGTTTATGAGGCTCAAAAAGCTGACACTGGCTTGACTGCATTTAGCTTTTAATGTTTGTCACAAATTTTAGGCAATTAGCATCAAGGTTCCCATTCTCCCATGTTCACATGATTAAACAAGTATAAATAACAGGTTAAGCATAAACAAATATAATAAACCATGTGATTCTATTCATAGATGTCTCCAAGGCCGTTCATGACCGTGAACACGGCTGTTATAACAGTTTTTAAACTCTGCGCAGAGGTGTACACTTTCACTACGGGTTATGGTTTCCACCAGAGTAGGTTCATGACTCCCTAAACAAATGAAAACCATATAAAGCCTTTCAAAGGGGTTATCTAAGTATGCCAATAGCGATAGGGCTACAACCCATTCTCTTCCGTTTTGGTAACCATTGACACAAATAAACACTATCCCTTGAACGACTAGAGTCAGAGCCATGTGACCCCCATAGTTGTACTGTATATCCCGGATGATCACAAATGAATAAGTCCTTATGGAGAGCTAAGAGCATCATAAACACAAACATAAGCTCTTTCGCCCTATGTACCATGGCATCAACAACTACTTATATCATGATTTAATCCATAATAAAGCAATAATAAAGTGTGTTGGTTGAGCGCTAGCAAATTACTACCCAATGCATATACCCATAGGTGTCAAGGAACAAGTAATCAAAGGCTAGGATAATCCTTAAGGGCAATCAAGGAGGACTCATGCATTCATGATATGATAATTAAGGTGAATAGGACATCAAGGTTGATCCCAAGCTATACTTGCCTTGATTATCGAACTCCTGTTGCTGCTGGTCTTGCTCAAAGAAACCTTCTTGATTGTCCACGAATTGCTCACCGGCTAAACTCGACCATCAAGCACCAACACACATTCATCCGAGCAATCATCCACGAAGCAAACAAAGAGCTATAGATAGAACAGTACACCAACATCAAGAAAACAAGATAAAATTTATAAAAGAAAACTACGCGTCGCTACGATCACGCAGATGCGAAGATCAACAAATCGGGGCTAAAACGTGAAAGATATGGATTTTACAAGTTTCTTTTAGCAAATAAAAAGACTAATATAAGTACTTAATTTCACAGTATGAAAACATGGATAAAAGCTTTATAAACACCTAGATTATGCTTCCACGATCCTAACGCAATTTGAACTGTTCGATTTGGAATTAAAATGGAGATCTTATGAGTAAAACAAAGTTAGTGGAAAAATTAGTAAATAAATAGAATTGATTTTGTTCACCGATTAAAAAGATATGTAGGATGCTGCCAAGGATTAAAAGATGTATTTAGAGTAGTATTTCTGGAATTATTTTTACAAAGGAAAACGGCCATAAATCGTAACCATGTCATCATGATGTCATCAGGCTAATATACGCGAGAGGAAAATCCATCGTCAATAGCTTTACGGACACGGCCGAGCTCTTGGGCAGACACCAGGCGGCGATTCTGGCCACGCTGATCGAACTGATGGTACCGGCGTGATGTGGGTGACATCACGAACAGGAAAAGGCACAATCCAAGGCCGGGGATGCGACGAGACGAAGGCCCCACGGCGGCACCATGAACAGCAAGCTGCCGAGCTCGCCAATCGGCGATTCCGAGCAGGAATTCGAAATTAAAGTGTACAGGAAGGATGCGGAGTATACCACAAAGACAATTTGGTGGTTTTTGGTGTCCGGGAAGGCACGACGACGATGGTCGACGAGCGGCGGCGGACTGCAAAGGAACAACACCATCGGTGAACTCGTACACATGAAATTCAAGGTCAAATAGGAAGGGAAATGGCACCCACAGCTGCGGTGAAGCTGCACGATGCTCCTGGACGTGTTTTCGACGGAGATTGGATGCTCCAATCAGTGAATCGTGGTGGCGGGTGGTGGTGTATCACGGTGGTGAAAGAGGAGCAAGGGGAGGATCGACAGCGAGCTTTATAGGCAGATGAAGGTGAGGGAAACGGGCGCAGGCGCGTTGCTGCTCGGCACTAAGGCAGACTTCAAGGCGGGGCATCGGTTACAGATGATGGAGTAACGACGGCGGCGCTTGTCCCTTCGGCTGGTTGCTGGAGTTAGGAGAAGCAGTGACTGGAGCACTTTTTTTTTTTTTAAATACGCACCTGTATTACTTAGTTAAGACAAGTACAAAGCGACATACGGTATATATACAGGAACGAGAGACAGCTGTCCCGACACACGTCGTCGACGCCACCATCTTACCTCGCCCGGCCGAACGCCGGCCGCCACCCGCATCCGGGAGGTCCACCGTCGCTTGAAAGCTTTATCGGGCGCAAGATTTGCTCGACCAAGATCGAGACAACATCATCTCTTAACGAACATCGGCCGGGGACCTGCCCGGTACCTCCGAACTTCGAACCGAACTGCACCATCGACGAGCGCCGACAAACGGAGCTCGACCCGCTCTCCGCCAACCACGGCCCAAGAGCCACCTCTGCACTGTGTGACACTCCTAATAAGGTCTCCGATACCTCTCGCTTGACACGGAAAGCGGGCGTCGCGGGCGGAGGAAGAGGCGGAAGATTTTATTCCTATCTTCGCCGCCGCCGCCTCCAGCCACACGGCCCACCCGGGACAACGAGGCCGGGCGGATTGACATCCCCCGGAAACCATTGCTCCACCGACGGAAACGACGGTGAGCCAAAACTTGGCATGCCACCGGCACCGAGGGCAGGGAAACCGCCGGAGAAGCTTCCGTCGTCGCCCAGCGGAGCCGCCGGGATGTCGACAAACCGTGGAGGAAACAACTGCCTCCCCGGCGCACCCGAAGGTCTTCAATCGCCCGCATACACGGGGCGAGGAAACCAGCCAGAGATGGTGAAGGTCGCATCACCGCCATCGCCACCGGCCGTCGTCGTTGACGCCGCCGCCTGACGGGTAAACAGGCGGGACGGCCGCGGATCGCCGCGGGACAGTGGCTCTGCGCCAAAGCACCGTCACCCCTTGCCCGCCTCCGCCACCTCGCCCAAGGGCCACCAGCGAGCACCCGGCAACAGCCAGCGCCGACCAAAACAGGGGCGCGCCGCCAACGACGCCGCCATCCTCGCACGAAAGCACGCTCCATGGCCAGTGACTGGAGCACTGCCAACAGCTGATGAGCCGCCCAACAAAGAGTGGCGCATGGGCCTGAGGAAAAGAAAAGGATATTTTCTCTTTTATTTTTTTGTTTTAACAATTTTGCAAAGGAAATTTTCAAGTGATTTTTAATTATCTTTTTTCCAATTTGGCCAAAACCACACATCACATAAAATTAAATGTAGCAGCATGAGTGCAAAACATGTATCTAGATCTTATAGTTGATTTTATTTTCACAAAAATTATTATTTTTCTAAATTTGCATGACCACATAATTGCATAAATAAATCATCTTAAACTATTTCAAAAATTATGCAAAAATTTGGGTGTTACAATTCTACCCCCTTAAAGAAATCTCGTCCTGAGATTTGGTTGCGCTTTACTCAAACAACTGTGGGTAAGTCTTTCTCAGTTCATCTTCCCTTTCCCATGTTGCCTCTGCCTCTCGAATATCGATTCCACCGCACTTTACACATTCGATAGCTCGACTTCTTGTGACTCTTTCTGCGGTCTCCAAAATCCTGACTGGAAATTCCTCATAGGTAAGATCCTCTTTGACAGTAAGCTCTTCCAAAGGTAATTGTTCCTCAGGTACACGCAAACACTTCTTAAGTTGAGACACATGGAACACATTATGCACACCCGACAGACTAGCAGGCAATTCTAACTCATAAGCCACTTCACCACGTCTAGCAACTATCCTGAACGGACCAACATACCTTAGTGCTAACTTTCCTTTCATGTTAAACCTCTTGACATTCCGCATAGGTGATACTTTCAAGTAAACGTAATCACCCACATTAAAACTCAAATCCTTTCTTCTAGTGTCTGCATAACTCTTCTGACGGGTTTGAGCTACTCTCAAATTCTCTCTGATCTTCCTTACTTGTTCTTCAGCAATTCTTAACACATCAGTTCCAAACACCTGACTCTCTCCGGCTTGGTTCCCAGAACAATGGTGTTCTACACTTCCGTCCATACAAAGCCTCGAACGGTGCCATCTTGAGACTCTGCTGATAACTGTTGTTATAAGAGAATTCAGCATATGGCAAACTCTTATCCCAACTAGTACCATACTGCAATGCACATGCTCTCAACATATCCTCCAGAATCTGATTAACCCTTTACGTACGTCCATCGATCCGTGGATGAAAGGCTGTACTAAAGTTTAACTGAGTACCCAAGGCCTCCTGTACCTTCTGCCAAAAGTGAGAAGTGAACTGTGTACCTCTATCAGACACAATCTTCCTTGGAACCCCATGCAAACATACAATCCTTTTCATGTACAATTCTGCTAGTTGTGGTCCGGTATACTTGGTCTTGACAGGCAAGAAGTGAGCAACCTTTGTCAATCGATCCACTATTACCCAAATAGAGTCATAACCTTTCTGTGTACGTGGCAAGCCCACTATGAAATCCATACCAATTTCATCCCACTTCCATTCAGGAATCCTCATTGGTTGCAGCAATCCAGCTGGTCTCTGATGCTCTGCCTTCACACGTTGGCAAGTATCACATAAGGCCACATACTCTGCTACATCCCTCTTCAAGCCATACCACCAATACCTCTCTTTAAGATCAAGATACATCTTAGTACTACCAGGATGAATAGAATAGGCTGACTCATGAGCTTCTCTCAAGATTGCATCACGAATAGACTTTATCTCAGGCACACAAATTCTCTTCCCAAACCACAAAGTACCATTATCATCAATATGAAAGCCAGGTGCCTTACCAATGACTACATTATCAGCTATTTCCTTCAACTTCTCATCCTCTAACTGACCTTTACGTATCTCTTGTTCTAAGGTAGGGGTTACTTCAATTTCCATAGCATTAAAGACAACACCCAGATTCAATTGTTCAAATTCTACACATAATTCGTCAGACTCAGCTATCATTTGAAGCCCATTAACATACCTCTTTCTGCTGAGTGCATCTGCAACAACATTGGCCTTACCAGGATGATAGTGCACCTCTAGATCATAATCCTTGATCAATTCCAACCATCGACGTTGTCTCAAGTTTAGATCAGACTGAGTAAAGATGTACTTCAGACTCTTGTGATCAGTGTATATGTCGCTCTGGTGGCCTATCAGATAGTGTCTCCAAATCTTCAAAGCATGAACAACTGCTGCTAACTCCAGATCATGTGTAGGATAGTTCAACTCATGCTTCCTCAGCTGCCTAGATGCATAAGCAACAACTCTGCCTTCTTGCATAAGAACACAACCCAAACCAAGATGAGAAGCATCACAATAAATAGCAAACTTCTTACTCAGATCTGGCAATACCAACATAGGAGCAGTGGTCAACCTCTTCTTCAATTCTTCAAAACTAGCTTGACACTTATCAGACCACACAAACTTAGCATCTTTCTCTAATAGAGCAGTCATAGGCTTAGCAAGTTTAGAGAAACCTTCAATGAACCTCCTATAGTAACCCGCCAAACCAAGAAAACTGCGAATCTCACTTACATCTGTAGGTGGCTTCCAATTCAACACATCCTTCACCTTGCCTGGATCCACTGATATCCCACCATTAGAGACAACATGACCCAGAAAAGATACCTCCTTCAACCAGAACTCTCATTTACTCCGCTTAGCATACAACTTATGCTCTCTAAGTTTCTGCAAGACTAACCTGAGATGTTCAACATGTTCTTCCTCTGTCTTGGAGAATATCAGAATATCATCGATGAACACCACCACAAACTTATCAAGATACTCCATAAACACCTTGTTCATCATGTACATAAAGTAGGCAGGAGCGTTGGTCAAGCCAAAGGACATAACAGTGTACTCATACAATCCATACCTTGTAGTGAAGGCCGTCTTAGGCACATCTGAACTTTGAATCTTCAGTTGATGATAACCAGAACGAAGATCAATCTTGGAAAACACACATGCACCTCTCAATTGATCAAACAAGTCATCAATTCTTGGTAGAGGATACTTGTTCTTGATGGTAACTTCATTTAGAGAGCGATAATCCACACACATCCGTTGAGTACCATCCTTCTTATCAACAAAAATCACAGGTGCTCCCCAAGGTGATGCACTAGGACATATAAAACCTTTCTCCTGCAACTCTTTCAGTTGTTTCTTAAGTTTCTCTAATTCATTACCCCCCATTCTATATGGACGCTTAGCAATAGGGGCAGTACCAAGTAATAACTCAATAATAAACTCAATATCGCGGTCAGGTGGCATACCTGGCAAGTCATCAGGGAAGACATCCGGGAACTCATCCACAACTCGATCTTGTTGATTAATACCCTCACTGTGCTGGTTCACTGTGGCTGTGGGTGGTGGTTGCATTGCTACATTAACACTAATTTGCTCTCCAGTAGGTGACATGAGCTCAACCAATCTATCTTTGCATTTAATATTCACCTTGTGCTTATCCATCTAGTTCATCCCAATAATCATATCAATACCAGAGGTCCTCAACACAATAGGCTCAACTAGAAACTCTACCCCCCTAAAAGTAAGACTAACAGAGGGGCAACAACAAGTAGCTTGCATGGTTCCACCCGGTGAGTTTACTTGCATGTTATATTTCAAGGCTACCATGGGAATGCTATGGTTTCTAACAAACATCTGAGATATGAATGTATGCGATGCTCCAAAATCAAAAAGGACTGTAGCAGAGATAGAGTTGATGGTGAACGTACCCATCATGATTCCAGGCGCTTCCTGCACAGTCTCAGCAGACACGTTGTTTGCATGTCCATAGCGGGGCTTCTGATTGTTGTTGTTGGGCTTCTGAGGTGTCTGCTAGTTCATATTCTTGGGACACTTACTAGCATAATGTCCCTCCTCACCGCAACGATAGCATATCAAAGGAGTGTTGGGAGCACCAGTCTTTACAGGGGTAGCATTAGAACCGGATAGTGGTGCCCCGCCGATTTCCCCACGATAGTGCAGGCGTTCGTTGCGATACCGATTTCCTTGAGAGCCCCGAGGTCGCCGCTGATTAGAGTTGCGGTTCCACCGATTCCTCTGTTGAGAACCATGCTGCGAATTGAATCGAGCATGCTTGTTGCTTCCTGAAGCCTCTCCCTTCATCTTCCTCTTCTTGTCCTGCTCCAAACGCATATTGTCTAGCTTTATGGCATGATTCACTAGTTCTTCAAAATTAGCATACTTGTTGCCGCATAAAGCGCAGCCTGAGCTCATAGTAAATGCCCTTGAGGAAAAGACGTTGCTTATTTTTATCCTCCCTCACTTCATCTGGAGCATATCGAGACAACTGAGAGAATGCATCATGATACTCACTCACAATCATGCGCCCCATCCTGAGATTCCTGAATTCGTCCGCCTTCAGATCCATCACACCTTCAGGAATATGGCGTGCCTTGAAGTCCTTGACAAAGTCTTGCCATGTGATAGCAGGAGCATTGTTAGGACGAGCTGACTGGTATGACTCCCACCAAATCTGAACGGCACCCTGAAGCTGCCCAGATGCATACAACACCTTCTGTTGATCATCACATTGTGCAATGTTGAGTTGCTTCTCCACTGCACGAAGCCAGTCATCTGCTTCCATCAGATCAGCGGCATGGGAGAACACCGGAGGACGACCACGTAGGAACTCTCTACGCTTGTCCTTCGGTGGTTGAGCATTTTGCGCGCCTCCGGCTTTGCATTGCCTCGCATGAACCGGGTCATAGTGCGCATCATCTGCATCTGGCGCTCCATCAACTGCTCAGTGGTTATAGGATTAGCAGCACCACGACCTCTGCCACGGCCTCGACCTCTTCCTCCACGAGCAGCCATCTGTAATCCAATGCAAATCAATGAGATCCAAAGATTTCCAATAAAGCCTTCACAAACTCTCCAGATTTTAACAACATGCAAAAGCATGATAACTAACCCCAAACTATTTATACATTAAACCTTATACCTTAGACCTATGAACTAAATGAAATTGTGGAAAACCAACAAGATCATTGCATTCAATACAAAAATCCAAATCAAGCATATGCATAATGACAAAGCAACATACAATAATTATTCACTCTTCAAACAATAGCTTAATCTTACGATACTATCGTGCTTTTCATGTTGCGGGCAAAGATTCCTAAAACTATTATTTAAGCAACGTGAGACTATGATAGAAGAGCATATCAAAGCAAGGACTGAAGATGTGAACAAGGGTTTTGAAATAATCATCAAGGAGAAGGTGAAAAATCAAGAGTAGAGACACACTAGAGAGAAAATACCAAGGCTTGTTGAACAAGGGTGTTCAAGGAATTTCAAAACCTTAATACGATTCAAGGAATTTCAAAACCTTAATACGACCAATTTCTATCTAAGGCTTTGCGTCCCTACAAATCGCCACGGAGCTGATACCAACTTGTCATACCCGTTTTTAAGAACAAAAAACGCATATATAATAATACATATGTGCCCCGAGATCAATCACACATATGCAAGACAAATCTCTCGTAGTATCATCATCCGAGACTCATTACATAGCGTATAAAAATTTATTACATAGATAAAATCAAATAGCTAACAAGCGGAAGACTAAAAGATAACACTCCAATGTTGCTCCAACTCCACAGGGATAGCCAACTGGTTGACGACAAGCCTAATACTCATCACGGTAATCGTCGTTGTAGTCATCACACCAACCTTGATCTGTTTAATGTAATACAGCAAGGGTGAGTCCATGTCGAACTCCGCAAGCATAGCTAGGGGTTTATGAGGCTCAAAAAGTCGACAATCGGCTTGACCATTTTAGCTTTTAATGTTTGTCACAAATTTTAGGCAATTAGCATCAAGGTTCCCATTCTCCCATGTTCACATGATTAAACAAGTATAAATAACAGGTTAAGCATAAACAAATATAATAAACCATGTGATTCTATTCATAGATGTCTCCAAGGCCGTTTATGACCGTGAACACGGTACAAGTATATAATTTTTTAAACTCGCTTGCAGAGGTGTACACTTTCACTACGGGTTATGGTTTCCACCAGAGTAGGTTCATGACTCCCTAAACAAATAAAAACCATATAAAGCCTTTCAAAGGGGTTATCTAAGTATGCCAATAGCGATAGGGCTACAACCCATTCTCTTCCGTTTTGGTAACCATTGACACAAATAAACACTATCCCTTGAACGACTAGAGTCGAGCCATGTG
Organism: Hyparrhenia diplandra; assembly: GCA_015847255.1. Classification (NCBI taxonomy): domain Eukaryota; kingdom Viridiplantae; phylum Streptophyta; class Magnoliopsida; order Poales; family Poaceae; genus Hyparrhenia; species Hyparrhenia diplandra. The sequence goes on along the minus strand of JADLZK010009115.1, from coordinate 143,029 downwards.
ACCCCCATAGCAGCACTGTATATCCCGGATGATCACAAATGAATAAGTCCTTATGGAGAGCTAAGAGCATCATAAACACAAACATAAGCTCTTTCGCCCTATGTACCATGGCATCAACAACTACTTATATCATGATTTAATCCATAATAAAGCAATAATAAAGTGTGTTGGTTGAGCGCTAGCAAATTACTACCCAATGCATATACCCATAGGTGTCAAGGAACAAGTAATCAAAGGCTAGGATAATCCTTAAGGGCAATCAAGGAGGACTCATGCATTCATGATATGATAATTAAGGTGAATAGGACATCAAGGTTGATCCCAAGCTATACTTGCCTTGATTATCGAACTCCCATTTGCTTTCTGGTCTTGCTCAAAGAAACCTTCTTGATTGTCCACGAATTGCTCACCGGCTAAACTTCGACCATCAAGCACCAACACACATTCATCCGAGCAATCATCCACGAAGCAAACAAAGAGCTATAGTTAGAACAGTACACCAACATCAAGAAAACAAGATAAAATTTATAAAAGAAAACTACGCATCGCTACGATCACGCAGATGCGAAGATCACTGAAATCGGGGCTAAAACGTGAAAGATATGGATTTTACAAGTTTCTTTTAGCAAATAAAAAGACTAATATAAGTACTTAATTTCACAGTATGAAAACATGGATAAAAGCTTTATAAACACCTAGATTATGCTTCCACGATCCTAACGCAATTTGAACTGTTCGATTTGGAATTAAAATGGAGATCTTATGAGTAAAACAAAGTTAGTGGAAAAATTAGTAAATAAATAGAATTGATTTTGTTCACCGATTAAAAGATATGTAGGATGCTGCCAAGGATTAAAAGATGTATTTAGAGTAGTATTTCTGGAATTGTTTTTACAAAGGAAAACGGCCATAAATCGTAACCATGTCATCATGATGTCATCAGGCTAATATACGCGAGAGGAAAATCCATCGTCAATAGCTTTACGGACACGGCCGAGCTCTTGGGCAGACACCAGGCGGCGATTCCGGCCACGCTGATCGAACTGATGGTACCGGCGTGATGTGGGTGACATCACGAACAGGAAAAAGGCACAATCCAAGGCCGGGGATGCGACGAGACGAAGGCCCCACGGCGGCACCATGAACAGCAAGCTGCCGAGCTCGCCAATCGGCGATTCCGAGCAGGAATTCGAAATTAAAGTGTACAGGAAGGATGCGGAGTATACCACAAAGACAATTTGGTGGTTTTGGTGTCCGGGAAGGCACGACGACGATGGTCGACGAGCGGCGGCGGACTGCAAAGGAACAACACCATCGGTGAACTCGTACACATGAAATTCAAGGTCAAATAGGAAGGGAAATGGCACCCACAGCTGCGGTGAAGCTGCACGATGCTCCTGGACGTGTTTTCGACGGAGATTGGATGCTCCAATCAGTGAATCGTGGTGGCGGGTGGTGGTGTATCACGGTGGTGAAAGAGGAGCAAGGGGAGGATCGACAGCGAGCTTTATAGGCAGATGAAGGTGAGGGAAACGGGCGCAGGCGCGTTGCTGCTCGGCACTAAGGCAGACTTCAAGGCGGGGCATCGGTTACAGATGATGGAGTAACGACGGCGGCGCTTGGCCCTTCGGCTGGTTGCTGGAGTTAGGAGAAGCAGTGACTGGAGCACTGCCAACAGCTGATGAGCCGGCCCAACAAAGAGTGGCGCACGGGCCTGAGGAAAAGAAAAGGATATTTTCTCTTTTATTTTTTTTTTTTTAACAATTTTGCAAAGGAAATTTTCAAGTGATTTTTAATTATCTTTTTTTTTTCCAATTTGGCCAAAACCACACATCACATAAAATTAAATGCAGCAGCATGAGTGCAAAACATGTATCTAGATCTTATAGTTGATTTTATTTTCACAAAAATTATTATTTTTCTAAATTTGCATGACCACATAATTGCATAAATAAATCATCTTAAACTATTTCAAAAATCATGCAAAAATTTGGGTGTTACAGTAGAGCTGCCAATGCCAAGCATGCCAAAAGGATGTTCTATGAAGTGATTTTTCCTTGCTTTGGAACACCAAAGATGGTCATAAGAGACGGAGGGTCTTACTTCAATGACAGGACCTTCCGGAACTTTTTGATGGAGCTTGGAGCAAGGCACAACATAGCCACACCCTACCATCCTTAAACAAGCGGTCAAGCGAGACCTCAAATAAACAAATCAAAAATATCCTGCGAGAAGGCGGTCAACAAGATGGGCAAAGGATGGAAAGACAAGCTACCCGATGCACTATGGGCATACAGAGGACGGCTTACAAAACTCCCATCGGCATGTCACCATACCAGGCTTCGTTTATGGAAAAAGTTTCCATTTACCAGTTGGGCTAGAGCATAGAGCTCATTGGGCAATAAAGATCTAGAACATGGATGCAATACTAGCTGGCGGGGAATAGGCAAAAGCAAATTTCGAGCTTGAAGAATGGAGAGAAAGGCATACCATAGTGCCATACTTTATAAAGAAACAACCAAAAGATGGCACGATCATCGAATCAAGCTAAAAGAGTTCAAGGAAGGAGACAAAGTTCTTTTATTCAACTCCAAGGTCAAGCTTTTTGGTGAAGGAAAAGTTTGAAGTAAATGGAAGGGACCGTATAATCGTCGTCAACACATCATCACATGGCGCAATCACGATTCAAGACGTCAAGGTAAGGCATTCAAGGTAAACAAATCCACGATTAAAAGTTTTCCTAGAGCCTTCACATAATTCTAAAGAAGAAATAGATGTAATAAAATTAATTGAATTCAATAAAATTTGCTAAACAAAAGTAATTACAAATCAAAAAAAAATAGCCATATTACTAGGTTTTTTACTGTCTACACTTGTTTTTGTATTCTTTCTCTTTGTGCAAAATAAAAGACAGTACAATAACAAGTGTGGGGGAGGCGCCACACTCACCTCCAGAAAAAAGATGCGCAACTATTCAAAAATCTGATCAAACTTGGTTTGTGCACTTTTTCTCACTCCCTATCTAGCTAGTAGAATATGAATAAAATAAATCCAAAATAATTTTGTGGCACTCCTTCATGTCTTCCTATGATCATAAGTTTGCATACTTTTCATTCCTCGCACACATTCCTGCAAGCTTGTGAACACTTGAATAGGGACCCTAGTCTATCTAAGTCATTGATAAATGTGATATAGTAGGATGACATGACTCTTTCTTTCTCTTACAAAAGTACTTGGGATTTCTTTTATAAAATAAAATAAATAGCATGTTCCGCGAATTGCTTTGAAATTCTTACCAAGGCCACAACATATATGTTCAAACCAAAAGCATTTGCCTCTTACTTTGTGTTGAGTTCCATCAAACATCTGTGACTTAATGTTGAAGATTCTTGGGATGCACCCATGATCGAGAAACACGTACACCCACAAAATAAAAACGCCGACTCTTACACCGAGAAGTCGCGCACAACATGCATCCGTCCACCAAATATTCATACTCCATACCATTGTTACAATATCTCTCAAAGACAAGTTATGCTAGAAAGAAAGAATATGGGCTATTGAAAAAAAAAAAAAAAATGCCAAAGAGCATGAGGAATAATGGACAAAGTGTCCAAGAGAAAGATAACAGAACCCCGGCCCGTTAAAAAAATGAAGAAAGAATAAGAATGATAGCCCATATTTTCCTAAGGCATTTGTTTTATTAAGAGGTATTCATTACAAGGAGTACAAAAATATTCATTCCACACACTTGTGCACAATCTCGATCAAAGTTCATGCCTTGCATCTCCATATAGTCCGGTTTTTGATCCAACGATATACACAAAGTGAGCTCCACTTATGATCATTCCTACCCAGGAACTCCACATATAAGCCTATAGAAATAGGATGATCAACATAAAGGCATGCTACAAAAGCCTTGGTGAGGACAAATATTTGAGTGATTCGAGAGAAGCATTCAAGGAACACATGCTATTTTCTTTTACAAAATAATAAAAACCCAAGTATCAATGTTCGAGAAGGGTAAGAAGAATTGAGTCCAAGCTATTGTTGACGGTCACCAACGACATATTTTTTTTCCGTCAACTTACTACCATAAAGGGAGTAAAACTATACCTTTTATACTCATATACATTTATCACTAATAAAATTCCACTTGTAGTGTATAGTATTTTATTTTGATTTATAATAAAAGCAAGTGGAAAATCGACCAAAGTACGCCATCCGGAAAGCGCATTATTGCAAAACACAAGCCCAGGAGCAAATCGACCCAAAACATCAAAATTGGGCGAGCCAAGCCCGGCCCACAACTTTTCAAGATGAAGGACGACACCCCACCGAGATCCGGCCAGGCGAGCCTGGGGGGGTGCGCCGCAAGCGCCACTGTGCGGCCGCACCCTTCCCGAGGCGGTTTCGCCCGACCGGGGAGGCGGTTCATGCACCTGCCAAATGGGGGTTACCGCCGTGGGATGGTCGGTTTGCTCGATTATGAAGGTTTACCAGGTCGGTTTTGGTGTAAATTAGCACTTAGGCCCCTCCTCCAAGTGTATAAGTAGTCCCCCCCTCTCTTCCTCTCTCAACACACACCACTTGGAGTCCAAAGAAACCAAAGAATCTTCCTCTCTCTACCACCTCTACCTCTCTCTCTTCTTCTACTTCTTCTTTCTTCTTCTTCTTAGTTCTTGGTTAGCACTTGGAGTAGAAGAGCTACAAGGAGGGCTTGTCTCCTAGAAGAAAGTGCCTTGGTAATATATCTTCTCAATGGAGCATTCTTCTATTTACAAGTCTTATATCTATGTTCTTGGCCTAACTTATGAACTAGAGTATAGTCTAGTTCATGTTCTTGTGTTGGTATATGAACTAGCATATAGTTTACATATCATAATCTTGACATGTTCATCTCAGTTCTTCATCGATCATTATATGCCTAACTTGATTAGAGGTGGGATATCGGTTCGTTGTTCCTTCGGGTTTGCTCTTGTTCTAGTCCGTCCATTCGACGAGTGGGGATCCTGGGGGGACAAGAGTAGTGCTCTGATATGCAGGCATGGTGCCCGGGTATTACGACACCTGCGAATATGAGAGCATGCCACGGTTGAGGGGGTAGGCGGCTAGGTCGTGACAAGCCTTGACCGTCCCTTGAAATCCCCCCACGTTCGTATGTGTTGTAGGAGTTCGTAAATGCCTCGGTAGGAAGCAGACTTCCAGATGGGGTCTTCCCGGTATCCTAGACCTAACCATGATTAAATCATGTTTGCATATGATCCTAACTATTCATTTGTATGGTCATGACTAGATACATTAGAATTACTCCATTAGGTTATTCATTTATTCTTTATCTATTTTCTTTATCCTTTTGCTGGTGGATTCTTAAGTGTGTGTCACACTATCCATAAACCGTTCTTGTCTACCCCTGTTATGAACAAATTGGTCTAAGCAAACACATGTTCCTCTATTCAAATGCCATGCTAGCTTAATACTCACATGCCTTCCTTTGGGAAAATATAAATAACGATACCCCTGAATACTTCCGGGTGAAATGCTACAATGATAGATCCGCGGCGCTTGCGGATGAAATATCTAAGATGGCAAGATCTATCCCGTTGACAATCCCGCTCGGATCACCAACATGGTGGTTTCACTTGGGAATGTCGGCCGCGCATTTCCGGGCGCCAAGTATTGGGGATGGGTTCTATACTTGTTTCCTTTAATTGCGCTAAGAAATGTCAACAAGCATTTCGGCGCCGTTGCTAGGGAAGGCATTGTGAAAAAAAAAAACTAAACTAGCTGGCTATGAATATGAACTGTGTCGCGTGGCTACCATTTGCTCATACAAAGGCTAATCTTTTATGTTTTCTCCGTTGTGGGTGAAAACAGGATAGTGTATGTCGGGTTTCCTACTTTTGGAAAACTTCATCTCTCGATCTAGAGGCACTCCTAAGGAAGAACAGTCTCGTGCCGCTTCTTCTTCGGCCGGAACCCCGACGGTCCGAGACCGATATCCCTGCACCAACCGCATCTCAAGCCATGGCCCAACGTGCCCCACCGGGCCGGTGGTGAATGTGGCGGATAAAACTTTGAGCCGCGCGAGACTGGCCGATCACCATGGTGCAGGCCACCCATTCTCGTGGATCGCCTAGCGAGGACGGCAACGCTTCATCTTCAACACTTCCTTGAGCTGCGGCGACACCATCGCCATCAAGGACGCCGAACCCGACGTTATCGCTCCTCTTGTTTCCTTTCTCCCTCGTGGGGAAGGCGAAACAAAGGGTTCTACAAGGACAAGAAAGTTGTCGGCCACGTGGGCCAAGTGCTCCGCGGGCGTTCTCGGCTAAATTCTTCCCCATGGGCAAAACCAATGCCCCGAGGGGAAGGATCGCCAATTTCCGGCCAGACATCGATGGAACCCATTCCGAGGCGTGGGAGAGGCCGCAGAATACATTCTAGCATGCCCGCACCACGGATGGAAAACTGGGCCGGTGCTCCAGAACTTCTACAATGGTCTCACGGCCATATCAAAGGGGCACCTCGACGCCCGGCCGAGGCGCATTTCTATCGCCACCATAGATCGGGCAACAACCCCGATCGACAAAATGGTGGCAAATCGAGCTGGGGAGATAGAACCCGGACAAAACATAAAAAGGCATGCATACCGTGAAGGAGGCGGATATGCTTGCCGCAAAAATAGATCTTCTATCAAGAAGCCGGAGGAGCGCAAAGACGGACTCTACTACCCAAATGGCGCCCGGTTTACGCCCCCGGATGCTCACATGACCTGTGAGACATGTGGTGGAGTTGGCCACTCAGGGGATAACTGCCCTGAGACCCGCGAAGAAGCTGCCTTCATCAACAACAGCAACGGGTATCGCCAACCTCTCGGGGCTGGAGTAACCAAATTCGTGCCACCATTCCAAGGCAACCAGGGGTACAACTCCAACTATAACCCCGGGCAGCCATCACTCAAGGACCTGGTACTGGGTCAAGCCAAAATTAATGAAAATCTCACCAAAAAGATGAGTCATCAAGACAAGATCCTTGAAGGAGTAAATAATAAGCTCGAAGGATTGACATCAGCTGTGAAGAACCAACTCAGCTTCAATAAGATGATAGAGACACAAATTGCCCGCATCGCCGCCCAAGTGCCTGTTAATCCACTCGGGCAGGATCCCGTGGCAACCTGAGGTCCCACATGAGTTGGTTAACATGATATCTCTGAGGCTCACCAACCCAATGAGCTAAAGAAGATCCCTGTGAGCTCGCCATTCATTGCCAAGAAGGGCGACCCTGGACGTCCCGCTTATCGGGCAAGGCTGTTGGCCCCCACACCTTTGTCAATGCATTCCGTGACTGGGGCCGGTATCAATGTGATCTCCAAGGCCACCTTCAATGTAATCCATGGAGGGACACTTACTCCCCGCCAACTTCGTCCTCCAAATGGCGTATCAATCAACAAGGCGGCCGGGAGGGAATACTCGAAGACGTGCTAGTCAAAATACGCACGGAGTACATCCCCGCATTTTGTGATCCCGGATATGGGCCCATCGTAGGATACGCCTCTCCTCCCGGGGAGACCGTTTCTCTACGGCCAAAGCCGATATCCGCATGGGGAAAGGCTTCATAGTCTTCCACGTCGAGAGTAAGGCGGTAAAGTGCCCATTCATCGGGTACAAACAACAACGCACCCGGATATCATCATCATCAAAACCGGTGTGGAGTGTTGAAGGATCGACTACGAGACCCCCGAAAGCAGTGTGCTTCCCGCCGATAAGTGGGAGAGTCGATAGGCTAACTATAAATAACCCGCCCCTTTAAAAAAAATGGGGGTATATTCAAAAAGAAAAAATATGGGGTATATTAAAAAAAAAGGGTATATTTAAAAAAATGTGTTTTATAAAATATTTTATTATCAAAATAAACATAAAATCCATAAGTAAATATTTTCAAAAACTAAAATAAAAAGTCTTTATAAATAAAATGAATTCTTTCATGAAAAATAAAGAAAAATATTTCCTACATAAAAAGTTTATACAAAAATCTTTTAAAATAATTTTTCTATTCAAAAATAAATTTATATTTGAAAATTTTTAGAGAAAATCAAAAAAGGGGAGAAAACGGCCAAACCAAATAGCGAGGAGCCAACAACGGTCACGAACTTTTCGTGACCGTTGTGCACGCCATGCCAAAGACGCAGCAGCTGCCCGCTGTGGCGCGCTACACCACCGATCGATGCCCCGCACCGCCGGCGCCGCGGCGGGCCCTCGCTTCGCCAACGGCTCCTAGCCGTTGTGTGGAGCGGCCCTTGGCCGTTGGCTCGCCTATAAATAGCCCGAGCACCGGTGTGAGAGCACCCACCTCTCATTTTCACTCTTTCTCACTCTCACACTCTCTCCCACTTGCTCTACACTCCATTTTCTCCACCAAAAACATTATGTCAAGCAAGATTACGGGTGTGGAAGTTCATACTTTCATCTAACCCTTGCACACCCGAGGTCTTGCTCAATCGCTTTTGCAAAGAGCCATGAAGAAAAGCCGGGAAGATCTTCACCGGTTGAGGCGATCATCAAGACATAGCTCGCGGCATACAAGCACAAGCTTCGCCTCAACTTCGACGATCTTGAAGGCTCCCCATGCAAGAAGACGCCGCACCCGTCGGGGAGGAAGAAACTCAAGCTCCCCGACAATCGACGCCGACGCGCCGTACCTGACATCCGTAGAAATCGGGAGATTCAAGCATATCTCCTACTCAAGGACCGCGTGTTCCAAAGACACGCCCGAATCGACTCCGAGCTCCTCGAACAAACAGTATGGATGATGAATTCCCTATCCTTTGGAGAGCAAATGGGTGGCGTGGATATTCCCCTCTTGAGGAGGAAGGTTCTCGCCCCGACAATCCAGTTCTTATGAAAACTAGTAGAGGACCAACTAGGAATTTCTTTTTCGCCTTTTTGGTACACCTTATCATGTTACGTGGGCGGACCTAGCTCGTCCACCGGGTTTTCAAATATAGATGTGCACTAGACATAGATGCCGCTCTTCCCGGCTTTGTCGGGAATCACTTTTGGGAGGAGATATCCCAAGTGCTCATGAGGCCGGTACTTTCAAACCTCGCCACTCACGTATCCAAAGATCCATCACTTCGATTTATCCATCGCTGGATCTCGCCGACTTTGTTTCCTAGACACGGGGTTAGATGGGTGAATGAAATTGAATTGAAATTACTCTATGCTATTGTCCACAAGGAGAAAGTAGCTCCAAAGGTGGTAGAGATGTGCGTGAACTTTTACATATTATCACAAAAAGTTGCCGTTCCTGTCACCCGCACATCCCTTATCACGCGCCTCGCTTCTACGATTGGAGCTTTGGATAATCGCAGATAGAGTACATTTCCACACCCGTGGATTTTTGGACTTTATTCTATGCAGCTTGTGCGGGCATTTAGTTAAGATTTTACCATCCGGGCGAGCTTGGTCATCTTTTTTCCCGGCTATGCAACTATAGTTCGGTTACCTAACCCGGACTTACAGCTTGTATAAAAGCCGTACTAACATTTGAGCTCGAGATCGCCGATAGCTTGCGCAGAAAGACACCCCCATCGCCTTCCTCACGCAAAGGTCGAGACCGGCTCGGATCCTCTTCCCATGGCCCTACTTCACGCCACACGCCCACGCCCGCAGCCTTACACCGGGTGTTTCAGCAAAGATGGCCTCATCCTATGGGGACCCCAGGGGGTAATACCCGGTATGATCCTAGGTGGGAGCCGCCGCCGTTAACCGCACCATCGAGTGGCCCGAAGGAGATACAAAGAAAGATGGAGGGCCAACAGATTTGACTTTGACGACAACCGCGACGATATGCCCCCACCACCCAAAGACAAAAGGCACCACCACAAGGGGTGGAGGCTATCGGTATCCAAACCTGCAAAGACCCTCGACGTCCGCATTAGGAACATTGAGCACACGCTCAATACCCATGTGCAAAACACCGCACAATGGTAGCGTAACCGGGAGCAAAGAGAGTCGCCAGAGATGGGCCCAATTGGAGTCCAACATGGCTACTCGAACGCAACCACGCGAGGAAGCATTCCTCGAGGTACCAAGGCTTCGATCCCGATCAAGAGGCCTCCAGAGAGCTTGGGGAGGACCCCTCGCAGTATCATTGCATTGCATATTTACTTTCATCAAATTTTATTTTATTTTAGCATGTTTAAATTTCAAAGAATCCTCGCATTGAAAAAAAAGAAGATAACTAAAAAAAAACCAAAATTAGAATAAGTAGCTCTTCTATGTGCCTCAATGCTTATATATATGAGCTATGAAAATGTTTAGTCTTAGTCCCTTGTTGAAATGATGAATAGTTGCTCTGTCTTATGTTTCACCTTGTTACCTAGTTTATAATTCGAATTTCTAAAGTATGGATTTAGTGGCTAATTCTAAAAACTCATCCCGAAAAAACCCGATTCATGTGGGTTGCATAGGCTCTATCTAGTCTAAGTTGTTGCCAAGTATGATATGGTACAAATAGATTTGCTATGATTTTATCCAAAAGAGAAGCTCAACATCCGGAATCTACTTTAAAAGAAAAGAGAAATGATATGGGCTATGCTAAAAAAAAGAAGAAAATGAGATGAATAATGGACACGTGTCCGAGGGCAAGTAGAGCCCACATCTCTAAAAAAAGAGAGAGAAAAGAAAAGAGAGGAAATAAAAGACAAAAGTCCGGGCGAGTAGAGCCCACCTCTCCAAAAAATAATAATATATAGCAATAAAGCTCATGCTTTCGAAAAAAATAAATATTATCTAAATAAATAAATCTCGATAAAAAAGTTGATCAAAAGGATGAATGATAAGCATTTCATATAAGCGTTCTATCCGCAACCGCCAAGACTTTGAGAAAAGCTAAAAAGCCCCGCTACGATGAAAGGTAATAAAGGGTGGGAAAAAGATGTGCCAATTTATTCAAACTCTAGTAGAAAATCTTATTATAACTCGACACTTGTGAAATGTAATCGGCATAGTAGCAACTCCTGATCAACAACCAAGTACTTATCTCTTTTTGCTCGAGGACGCGCAAAGGGGTAAGCTTGGGGGAGTTTGTTGACGGTCACCAACGACATATTTTTTTCCGTCAACTTACTACCATAAAGGAGTAAAACTATACCTTTTATACTCATATACATTTATCACTAATAAAATTCCACTTGTAGTGTCTAGTATTTTTTTTTTTGCAGATTTATAATAAAAGCAAGTGGAAAATCGACCAAAAAGTACGCCATCCGGAAAGCGCATTATTGCAAAACACAAGCCCGAGAGCAAATCGACCCAAAACATCAAAATTGGGCGAGCCAAGCCCGACCCACAACTTTTCAAGACGAAGGACGACACCCCACCGAGACCCGGGCCAAGCCGAGCCTGTGGGTGCGCTACAAGACACTGCGCGCGCCGCACCCTCCCCGAGGCGGTTTCGCCCGGCCTGGGAGGTGGTTCATGCACCTGCCAAATGGGGGTTACCGCCGTGGGATGGTCGGTTTGCTCGATTAGGAAGGTTTACCGGTGTAACACCCAAGAATATCGTAAATAAAATGGACTTTTCTTATGGATTAAGTAATTGATTTAATGTAGATCAATTGGAGTTAAAGAGAGGCCGTAAATTTGAAATTTTGATTTTTGTCACCGATGGATAAAATGAGACTAGCGGTTGTTAGAGCTTTATAATATATTGTTCTTGGTTTGACTACACATTTGTTATTTAAATTTGGATCACATATAGGATGTGGGTGCATGTTTTCGAATGGGAAAAATCCTACCATACAACAAGTGCTTTTAATCTGCTACAATAATAGCGCCCATTTGTCCATCTATATTTGGTTTATTTGCCGTGTTCAATTTTCCCATGCCCGAGTCCTATTCTATAGCCATGCACATGCAAGACCAATTACCTATTAGTGGCCATGACCCATTCAAGTTTTCATTCTTTCCATCGTGATGCCATTATTGGCCACATATTCCCTCTCCCGTCGCCAGCTCCAGTGCACGCATGGGAAAAAATAGGAGAAGGGAGAAGGGAGAAGAGAGGAGAAGGAGAGGAGGCGAGAAGAGCAGGGGAGGAGAAGAAGAGAGGATTTGTAGTCTAGGCATTGTGATTGCAATAGTCCTTGTTTCCGTTCTTCCCAAATCGGTTAGGGTTCTTCTCCTCTCATTTTTCCCTCAATCCCATGGTTCCCCTAGCTGTTTTTGATGGTTAGTTCATGCATGGAGTAGATCAATTCCATGGGTGTAACGGTGTGGATCGTCACAAGAAAGAAGGGGGAAACAAGAGGTTAATTGTTGTGGATCCTCACGTACATGTTGTTTGGGGTAAGATCTTGTGTTCCTCGTTGTTATGATGTGAAATTCATGTTAGGGTTGACCAAATTTGATGGATTAGTGAACGGGGCTAGGATCTCGTAATTAAGTCTCGATGGGTTTTCAGATTCTGTAGTCGTTGGTTATGTGCTGTTTTGGGCTGCTTTTTGTGTGCCCTAAAATCATAGAAAAATTATACTGAGTTAGAAAAACTTCGTTATCTTTCTTTTGGCATAGATATTACGTTTATAGCCCTTATAGTTTGGGAGTTATTGCTGTTGTTTGATGAAACATTTGTGCTGTCAGAATTCTGTACGGTTTCAGATCTACCCAGATTTTGGTCCCCATAATAGAGGAATTTGAACTTGTAATATAAATATGAATTGTAGAGTTTTTCTTAAGCTTTCCAGATTGTTAGAGAACACATTTTTTTTGACATATATATCTTTAGTTTTTAATTTTACAAGATTGCTGTCCTGTTTTGACTGACAGAAAGTTCAGTTAAGATAACAAGATGTTTATGCTATTTTCGAGACTTGTTATGCCAAATTTCATAATACCAAAATTGTAGATAATGTAATTTAATTTCATATAGAGAAATTGTAATTTTTTTGTACATATGGATTTGGAGTTATCAAATTATAATGCTTGCTGCCCTGATTTCTGGGCAGATTCAGTGCTCTGGTTTCAACTACAGTTTAGGCCATCTTAGAGGCATGATAAAAATAATGTTTCTACATGACAATTTTAGGCCTTTCTCTGTAGTTTCCAGAAATGTATTTATTTGCTATCACATCTTTTGTGGATTAAAAGATACGAAAAAGTGAAGCAGCAGTGTTGCAGTTTGCTTGTTGTCTTTTTCGCTATTGGGTTGGTTGGTGGATTGGGAAAGGACGTAGTAGCGATTTACTAGTGTAACCTTGTTGGTGTGAATTATTATCTGATCTTGCATTGTAAAAACAGGTGGTAGTGCCTCCGATCACGCTTTTAAGCGGTCATCCCGTCATTTGAGGCAAGTAAACGTAGCCGTGGTTTGCTACAGCTTGACTTGTTGTTTATTCTACCTACACCCTATCATAAAATTTATTGAACCAAGATGATAAACCAAATTATGAATTCACTTATTCTTTAAACCAATGTATGCATGACATAATAGTGGAATATCATTTGACTTCATCGAAAGGTAAGAGCTATGTTTTTATGATTGTGGAGGCATATAATATATGTGGTAAGAATTTTGTCTATCATCGGAAGGTAGGTGATATGTTTTATGATTGTGGATGTATATGGAAGATGGGGTAATTATATTTGCAGTTGCATCATATCATTGCATCATGAGCATGCATTGAGCAGTCGGTGAGAAAGTCATATAACTATTTCGAGTGCTCTTGAGCCGGTCGGTGAGAAAGTTATATGACTATTCCGAGTGCTCTTGTGAATTATGTCGTTGACCTATGGTCACGCATCACACGCAGACAAAGATCGTCACGTTGCCCGAGGAGGGGTATGCGATCGCGGCTCCATACCTTGTTGGGTATGCGGTAGAGACATGCATATGCACCGCATTTGCACTCTTTGTGGTTTATATGTATTGAAGTTTTGTTGGCATGAAGCCAATATGAGGAGTATTGTTTTGTTAGGAGGAGCATTGCCTTAATCATTTATGGATGTGGTTTATTTATTGTACATCATGTTCCTTACTTCTTTATGAAATCTTATGGGATATCTTGCATAATGTTAATCACTTCTTTGTGGTAATGTTGTTGGATAAATAAAGTGACTATTGATTATTATTTTCACATGTTGTCAATTCTTATATGATGAAATCAATGCCTAATAAACTTGTAGTTTAAATGACATGATCGTGCAGGTTTTTGCTTGTCGAGATTTATTCTCACCCCTTTATCATTTCCAGGGTGCATGATTGGATGCTTGCTTGGAGGGATGGGATTAGAAGCACATCACCACAGTTTAACCCACATTTAGATATAATAACACCACTCTTGGCTTGTTGTAATAAACTTTAGTTCACCTTCATGGTGGTTCTCAATGGTTTAATAAAAGTAGTTAAGTTGGAGCTTCACTATTATGTTTTTGTCCATGGTAGCTTCTGTGCTTTACTTTGATATTGGGTTTTGTTGTCGAGATTTATACTTTGGCATGAAAGAAGGGAAGTTTAGTGACATCTTAGGCTTTTGTGCGCCCTGGGCTGTTACAACCAGGTCGGTTTTGGTGTAAATTAGCACTTAGGCCCCTCCTCCAAGTGTATAAGTAGTCCCCTCTCTTCCTCTCTCAACACACACCACTTGGAGTCCAAAAAACCAAAGAATCTTCCTCTCTACCACCTCTACCTCTCTCTCTTCTTCTACTTCTTCTTTCTTCTTCTTCTTAGTTCTTGGTTAGCACTTGGAGTAGAAGAGCTACAAGGAGGGCTTGTCTCCTAGAAGAAAGTGCCTTGGTAATATATCTTCTCAATGGAGCATTCTTCTATTTGCAAGTCTTATATCTATGTTCTTGGCCTAACTTATGAACTAGAGTATAGTCTTGTTCATGTTCTTGTGTTGGTATATGAACTAGCATATAGTTTACATATCATAATCTTGACATGTTCATCTCAGTTCTTCATCGATCATTATATGCCTAACTTGATTAGAGGTGGGATATCGGTTCGTTGTTCCTTCGGGTTTGCTCTTGTTCTAGTCCGTCCATTCGACGAGTGGGGATCCTGGGGGGACAAGAGTAGTGCTCTGATATGCGGGCATGGTGCCCGGGTATTATGACACCTGCGAATATGAGAGCATGCCACGGTTGAGGGGGTAGGCGGGCCGGGTTGTGAGAAGCCTTGACCGTCCCCTTGAAATCCCCCACGTTCGTATGTCTTTGTAGGAGTTCGTAAATGCCTCGCAGGGAAGCGGACTTCCGGATGGGGTCTCCCCGGTATCCTAGACCTAACCATGATTAAATCATGTTTGCATATGATCCTAACTATTCATTTATATGGCCATGACTAGATACATTAGAATTACTCCATTAGGTTATTCATTTATTCTTTATCTATTTTCTTTATCCTTTTGTCGGTGGATTCTTAAGTGTGTGTCACACTATCCATAAACCGTTCTTGCCTACCCCCCTCATTATGAACAAATTGGTCTAAGCGGGACACATGTTCCTCTGCTCAAATGCCATGCTAGCTTAATACTCACATGTCTTCCTTTGGGAAAATATAAATAACGATACCCCTCGCGAATACTTACGGGTGAAATGCTACAATGATAGATCCGCGGCGCTTTGCCGGATGAAATATCTAAGATGGCAAGATCTATCCCGTTGACAATCCCGCTCGGATCACCGACATGGTGGTTTCACTTGGGAATGTCGTTGGTAGCATTTCTTTTGTTATTGGGGATGTGTTCTATACATTTTCCTTTGATTGCGCTAAGAAATGTCAACAGCTATTCCATTTCTCAATTTCTCAAGATATGCTAGTAGACACTTTGAAGTTCCGCAGTGCAATGAGGCTTGGAATAACTTTTATGCGTGTCTTAAAATCCTTGGATGAACCCGCTTAGTCTTGCACTTTACTTGAGGATGAGTGAAGACTAAGTGTGGGGAGTTTGTTGACGGTGCTTAACCACATCTCTACCGCCAACTTAATATGAATAAAACATGATAAATATTCTCTACAAACTCTAGAATAGGGCTTTGGACTAACACTTCCACAAGTTTTGTTAGAATATATGTCTTGCGAGGACAAATACTGAAAATGACCGAAATACGTTTTTTTCAAAGGCACAAACAAGCAAAACCAAGCCATGTGGGATAATTGTGGGATAATTGCTTATTTGGCCCCTGGAAACACTTCATCTTGCTTATCTGGCCCTTTTTGTTTCGAAGTTGCCTATTTGGCCTCAAAATGAAAATTTCTTGCCTATTTGGCCTCCCGTTAGAATTTTGAGGCTAACGGTGTGAAGTGGCAGCTAAAAAAAGTCTGTTTTACCCTAGCTAGAAACAAAACCGGTGAGTACATGGTTTTGTTAGAATATCTTGTGGTACTTTCACATTATTATTTGATTCTATGTATTTTTCCTTTGTGGGAAAATCGGGGATGTTACATGCAGCTACATGATTTTTGTTCTATTCAGACTTGTTTTTTGTGTCTTATTTGTGTATGTCTGCAGCTTTCTAAAATTGTGCTTCTGTTTGTTAATCAAATACAATAAAAGATCTACCCTAAATTTGTGTTGTTACTGTTTGGTTGAGATGAAAGAGAGAGTTTCTTTCT
This sequence comes from Hyparrhenia diplandra, assembly GCA_015847255.1. NCBI lineage: Eukaryota > Viridiplantae > Streptophyta > Magnoliopsida > Poales > Poaceae > Hyparrhenia > Hyparrhenia diplandra. The sequence goes on along the minus strand of JADLZK010009115.1, from coordinate 126,406 downwards.
CTTTTTTTTTTGGCACGGTAGAACAGAAAGCCATAAATTATGGTGTAATAGTGTTTTCTTGCATAACTACTTTAAGAATAAAGCCCATGGGGAGGGTGTGAAAAAATTGTTGATGCATAATACAAGAGAAGCATGCAGCAGCAGCTCTATCTCACTCCTAGATAGTCTAGTCTATGATCCAATATTTATTACTGATGCATGCCATTTGGATTATTTCAGGAAGATGAACCTTGAGAGACTCTTGGCAAGATGAGCTGAACTCAACATTCTGCAATGAGAAAGATCCCATGCTGATTAGTGCTAAGTGTCATGTATATTTGTTTAATTCTATAAGTTAGTGATCTATTATATATGCAACTAGGTAAATACCCCGCGCGTTGCTGCGGGAATTGCATGGCTCACCACTATAGGAATGTGCGCAATATATAAGAAAAATACAAAAGATCTTGTCTGCAGGTTGCTGTGGGAATTTGTGGCGTAAATGGGAGGGGATTCATAGAGTTTTAAGAACATATAGGTAGCATCCACTATGATAACTTAAAGAGCAGTGGTGGTTTGAGACGATAATAACTTTGATAATCCCTGGATAATAATTTGAAATAAAATGACACAAAATGACATCATCGTATGGCTTCACTATTTTAAAAACAGTTATACAAAATTCATCATTCATGGTTTAAACAAAAGCATCCAAATACCATCACGTAAGCTTTAATTTAAACAAAGCCGGAAATACAGTATTTCTGGTCGGGTCTCTTTGTGAATCCTCATAAAATTCTCCATGGGATGGTAGTATCTTTTTCCAGACCTTGTCATCATGGCAGAACGCTGTGGCAACTGACTGTGACTCCCTTGCAATGCAGTGGGTTTCTGGGAATTAATGTATTGTAATCCTTAAGTTGCTTGCCCACTGAAGAGAGGAGCATGTCACACTTCCTGCTTTGGTCATCTTTATCTAGCTTTTCTGATTTTATTGCAGCCTTCGTATCGTCGTTTAGAGTGCCAGCACCTGAACACATACGGTGTTCCTCAAAGGCAATGATGTATCCTTGATCAGCCACGTCCATGGTTGCTATATTGGTCTCATCCAGTCCAGCTGCGCTAATATGAAATGCTCTTTTCGATTTCTTCCTTGACTTGTTTACAGAGCTATCAAGAGTTTTTGGTTGAGCATAATTTTGCCTGCCATCATCACTTGCATCATAGTTCAGACTCTCATTGCAGGAAAGCTTTGGGTTTGTATCCCTATCGTTGCTGTCTTCCACATCATGACAGCTCTGTAAAGACTGATGGCCGTTGTAGCTCTCAGTTGCAAGCGTGCTGCAAATGCAATCAGAGTCTGTGATCAGTGGAGTCAACTGAATCATTCGGCTCGCCAAAAGCTCACTGGCTTTGTGCATGGTCTTACTTTCAGATGACATATCTGAGCTGCCATCAAGAACAAAGGTTGAACTGTCAACAGCTCTAACCGTCTGTTTGGTTCGATGGTCGGAGCCAACCCGGACGGAGCCGACCGGATTTGGAGTGTTTGGTTGGGAGCGGGGGACGGAGCCAACCGGGAGGGAATATCGCCCCAGATGCGGGTTGGCTCCATCCGAAATCTCACGAATGAGCCACCCTCGTTTGGCGGTCCTGGTTCCGTTTGACGAGCCGCATCCCGCTTCTCCGCCTTCGCCGCATCCCGTGCCCACGGCGACCTCGGGCGGCGCCGGCTGCCGGCGCCATGCACGGCGGCGCTCCGAGGCTGGGCCGCGGGGAGGACACGCACGCCGCATCCCGCGCCCCACGGCGGCGGCTCCAGCGGCTCCAGTCTGAAGCCGCCGCCGGGCGGCCATGCGCGGCGGGCGCTCAGCTGCGCGGAGCGCCCACGCGCACCACATCCCGCGCTCGACGGGGCGGCTCCAGCCGCTCCGGCAAAGACGCGTCCGCCGGGCGCCATGCGCGGGCGGCGCTCCCAGGCCGGGCCGCGACGCCACGCGCACCACATCCCGTGCCGACGGCGGCTCCAGCGGCTCCAGCCTTGGCGAGCCGCCGGGCGCCACGCGCAAGGCGGCGCTCAGCCGGGTCGCGAGAGGCCACGCCGCATCCCGCGTGCCGCTGCCAAGGCGGCTCCAGTGGCTCCAACGCTGCGTCCGCCGGGCTCCAAACGTCTCCTCCGTGACGACGCCTCCTTGCCCCCTCCTCGATTCCACTCCAGCCGACGGCGTGTTAGGCACGCTGGCTAGCCGGCGAGCGGATCCCGGCCGCTAGAGGAAGAAGAGGGTTAAAACATAATTTTATTTCACCGTTAGGGTTGCTTACGTAAAAGTGCTAGAGACAAAGAATTTTAGATCCAACCCTAGTAGATTTCAATAAACTTCAAGGGTCCCGATGCAAAGTGTCATGAATAACGCCGTTCCGCTTCTTGGTTCCCGCATTCTCCAACCAAACGCGAGATGGAGCCGCCCGTCCCCAAAATCAAGATTACATCCAAACAAAGAACAGAGCGGCTCCGTCCCAAAACGAGGGTTGGAGCCATCCCAACCCAAATGATCCCGCATCCAAACACACGGTAAGAGTTTTATGTTGCTGCAGAAAAGTGATTTTCCTACTGATGAACACAACAGCTACAAACGGGTCCAAAGTCTGCCAACGCTGAAGAAGCGTGAGTGCATTTTGCTGGTTGGCAAGCATCCTATCCACATAGGCCATTGTATTTGTGAGATCCTTCCAAAACGCATCAACGACCACTCCTTTGGATACCTTCCCTTTCTAAACCTGGATCTGATTAAGCTGATAAATCGAACCTGGAAGACGAATCCAGTGAATGACGAGGAACTCGACGGCGGCGTCCCGGTGGCAGGCCGCCTCTCACGGCCGAAGACGAAGACGCGGCCGTGGGAGGCCTCGTACGGCAGCGCGGCTCCTCTATCGAGGCGGCTGACCGGCCCACGCCGATGTCTGGCAGGTCCGAATTGATGGCGAACTGGAGCGGCAGGACTACCACGATCAGCGCTGTGGGGGCACCAGCATCGCGACGCACCTGATGGTCCCAAAGCAGGATGCGGTACGGCGCTCGTATGGCAGCGCGGCCATCGCCGCGGCGTACACGCCCTCCCCGAGCTGTCCGGGCAGACCTCGCGAGCGCGTGGACGGACCTCGCAAGTGACTCCGCCAGCTCCTCCAGCCACCGTGGATCTGCCTCGCCTTGTCGGGTGCCAGTCGGGCGCCGCCGTGGACCCGCCTTGCGAGCGCCGCCGCAGGCGAGGCCACCGAACTGCAAGGACCGGCGAGGCGCGCGCGGCGGCCCTTCAAGCATGCCCGGGGAAAAGCGAGGCCTCGATTTATACGTGAGCAAGGGTAGGGGAAGAGGCCGCCGAATTCAATTTCCAGAAAACCATCGTGGGGAGGCCGGGAGGCCGCAGACGGAGGACGACTATTGCCATTACGGGACTGGATGGGCAGGGGAAGAGGCTGCTACACGGGCGGCCGTCGAGGCAGGGGAAAAGACGGTGGTGGAAGAGAGCGTTACTGTTGACGTGGCTTCACCGGGGAGCAGAGAACTCCGTCTTTGCTACATCTCTATCTCTATCGCATATAATCTTGCGAAAAAACTTTTCTAAAGCCACAACAAAGTGTCCCCTACAGTCATTATCTCATAATTTTCTCTAAGTGCACCCAACAAAATGTACCACAAAGCTAATCAACATTTCAAATGAATGGCCTGGGATATATTCTAATCCCTTCTTTCTCTCACTCACCCACATCCAAGGGCCAAAATTGGCCGGATCAACGCCATCTACCACCATCCCGCCAGCGCGCGACTCTAATCTCGCGGCGACCCTCCGTCTCCGTCATGCACACTTCCCCCCACACGCGCCCACACCCTCCATCGCGCCCAGACACCACGCCGCCACGGGGAGCACCGCCTTTCCACGGGAGAGTGCCACCGCCGGACCACCACCACCCCGTGCCGCCGCTCCGCTGGAGGTCCCGCTGATCCACCCGCTGCCGCCGCCCGTCCACTGGAGGTGCGCCTCGTCCACCCACCCCGCGACCCGGCCCCGCAAGCCGCCGCGGCTGTTGCGCTCCTCCCCCACGGCGGTGGTCCGCAGTCACGCCAGCGCCCTCCCTCCCGGAAGCCGGTTCCGCCGGGCGACGCTCTCCCCGCCCGGGAACGTCCTCCCGCCACCCGTCCTCTCCCCCCGACCAGCAACTGAAACCATCGGTGAGAAGGCACATGAGGTAGGGTTTCAATCATCCATGAGAAGGAGAACGAAAAACGGCGACGGCGTGTAGGGTCGGCCGAGGAGAGACCGACAGGTGCCCAATATGCCTCCTGTATGTTTTTTTGTTGTTGTTGTTAGGAAACATGTGAATGATGTTTTTTTAATATGATTCATGCAGCTAAAGTGGATCTGCACCTGCAGTTGACCGCGTGCTAGATTAGGGGGCAAGCGGTGGCCAGACACTCCTTGCTTCTGCTGAACCCCACAACAATGGCCTCCAGAGGCCAATATGTTTCAGGTTGGGTTCTCTTTTGATCCTCTTCTCGAGTTGTTAGCTTTACCTCTTAACCGTTCCCCTCCTCCACCTTGTTCATGCAGATTCGTGAGCAACTAGACACACTGCTACCTACCAGATATCACTGCGGTTTCTGCCATCTAGCAACTGGCCTGTTCTACCAATTTGACCAATTTTTTTTTGTATGCACTCATACTAGCTTGATTGTTTCTTGGTTTTCACTTTTCATGAGTAGGCATTTTGGCAGCATTTGTGGTTCCATGTAAGTGGAGCAGTGGAGATCTACAATGAATATCGAGCTGCTCTTAATATATTGTACTACTATAGTGTAAAATTGGATCAATTTGACATGGGTTGCCAGTTCAGTGCCCGTTGGAAATACTTTGGTGTTGCCCAATTGAATAGAAAGCACATATTCAGACAGAACTTCACATCATTATTAACATGTTAGCTGTGCATAAAACGTCGAATAGTTATGTTGTTTGTGAATTTGTTGTTCAATGGCCAAATAATATCGATTTTGTCAGATTTTAACCCCTTCACTAAACAAGCATGAAAGAAAAATTTCAGCAAAGTCAGTACTTTAACCCCTTCATGAGCTCATATACTCTGCTCATACTCAAAGTTTCTTCCTTGAACACAGGCCTGAAAGGTGAAGATGGGCAGAGCAATGGAGTTTCATTGGATGACTGGTGTTTGGTGGTCGTGTTGAAGATCACATGAGAATCCTTGTGTTAATTGCATTGCTGATACAGTTCGATTTGGATCACCACCACATGTTGACGTGGTGCGCTGAACTTCATGGACACCTAAATAACTCTTAGGTGAGATGCTCCCCTGCCTCTGTCACCTGTTTAACTTTATTCTAATATTTTTTGGACCAAAGATCTTTATTCTAATATAAATATGACAAATTTTGGCCATGTGATAAGCTCACATATACTGGTAAGCTCACATATATGTGGTGGTTACCTGCCTCTGTACTATACTGGTTTTCGTTCTTACTTGGTACTTTTGCATGTCCGTCAACACTCACTCTCAGTCTCTGATCTCTACATATAATGCACTAAAAATATGCCTAAAGCCACACAGTAAACTATCCTATATATGTGAGCTTACCTGTTTGTATATTCTCCTGTTGGTAAAGAACAAGGTAAAAAAAAGTGTACCCCTATTCACTTTTAGACTACAGATGTTTGCTATTTTTGACGTTGGGTTACCAGTTAGTGAACTGCTATAGTACTCATTGCAGGAAATTGAGAAGGTTGCTGAAAGAGATCTATTCACTGAGATTGCCCATCTTGTTTTTATTTGTGTTTTTGCTGCACCAATAGGACATCTGAGATTCTAAAATGTCCACTCTATTATCTATGAGAGCAGTTTTTCGCCCAAGCTGGTTTCCCCTGCCCACATATGCTCGGTGAAAACTCGGCTAATATTAATAATTAGCTACAAACGGAATGTTGTGAACATTAATACTAAGAATTATTTTTTTGGTATTATGGTATACGCACGTGCTGACTCAGATAATTGTAAGGCATTTTTTTTTTGCTTGATTTGTGTGTTGCTCATCTGCAGTGGGGTAAATATTCTTTCGCTTATATATAGACTTTTGCTTCCAAAGTAGAGTCTGACAGTAAGCTTTGATTCTGCAGACATTCTGAGAATTGCGTAACTGCATAACCTTAACAGGGAGTTCCATTTGGGGGTCACCACAAATTATTTGCAACACGGGTTCAGTCGAAGAACATAGGTTATGCTTCAACAAAGAATAGAAGGTGAGTTCCTAACTTTTTTTTTTCCCTTGAATAACTCCCAGCAATTTGTTGCTATCAAATATTACTGCTATGAATAGAACCATGACTATTGTTTACACAAATTACCACCCAGCAGATATGTAAATAGTGTTCCTACAGGGCTGAAATTTTGTTTGCCCAATTTTGGATGTTTCTGAAAAAATATTATGTGCTATGTATATATATGTTGAACAGCCCTCTAGGCGATGATAGATTATAAATACGATTCATGAACCTATTTAAAGGACCACTTAAGTTATATTGGCCTCACAAAGTTTGGTTATTCTATAAAAAAATAGAACACTTAGGTTACTTTGGATTGGACATTTCTATTTTTGAAAATTGTCTCATAGACCATAAGCATAAAGCTTGTTTAAGTGATTCGCAAGGATGCTGCATGCCATATCTCACTCCAACCTTAAGCTTTGCTAATGCTATCCTTCATCATGCAGTAAGCTGTTAAGCAACGACACTGGATCTGGCAGCATGCACACATGTATGGCGCCCACAAGTGAAGTGATGTTGAGAGCAAAGACTCTTTCTGAATAAACCACTGCCGAAACAGCAAGGTATTGCGGTCAGAGCCGTATCATTTTTCACCAAAGCATATCGTCATGTCCTTAGAAAATACTACAGCTTTTGACTTTCAGTAAACCATCATAATGTTGGCTGACAGTGGTTGTTCAATTCACAGTTATCCTAATCCTTGTTTTTTTTCCTAGGGTGGTTTGGATAAGCTCTGTTTGTCTGAATGAAATGCAATAATAAATTCAGTGCCGGACTATATCCCAGCAACCGAACTTTGTTCTTGCTTTACTCTTGGCACATTTGGAAGTGGCAGAACTCCATCTCCATCGAAACAAGCAAATGAACCTGAACGATACACTAGGTGATGCCTTCTTTTGGGAACTAGGCTAAAGCATGATGACAAACACATACTCTTTGTTTAGTTTACCTCGTTATTATGTTTTTCGGACTACGTTGCTTTGTGTGTTTCGGTCTGAACTAATGTTTCTTAACAATTGAGTGAGACAAGAACTATGGAAAAACCTTATCGTCCGGTCGTTTTTAAGTGCATCCCTTAAATAAAACCGTGGCAACGCACGGGCACTATACTAGTAGGTTTAGTAGATTCCAAATTTGTGATTACTCTTTTGAAATAGGAAGCCCTTTGACTTCAGTATTGTAAAAACTATTGAATGTGGTTGAGCGAAGCTATTAATACCATTGCCCTTTTGTGCCATTGGATTTTATAATTTTGTGAATTTTTGTGCCGTGAATAGATCATGTTGCAATAAACATAATGCCGATGCAATATTTTGCACTGCATGAAACATACTGTTGTTGCAGAAGCTTATGTTGTATCGAATGTCAATGCAATAGGTATTATTGCAACGAACCTAATGTTGATGCAATAGGTTGTATTGCAACGAACCTAATTTTGATGCAATATTATGGTCTATTGCTTCGAACATTAGCCATTGCAATAGAAATTCTTATTGCATTAAATTTATTACATGTATTACCTCTACATTATTTTGATGTAATAGCTTTTTGCATCTCTCTATATTGATGCAAGAGACATCCATGGGTGATGTAATAGTGACCTCATATCAAAATTATTTTGATGCAATAGCGTCTTGCATATCTCTATTTTGATGCAAGAAACATCAGATGGCCGATGCAACAGAGTAGTCTCTGCATCGGTCACAACAAATCGATGCAAAAAGGCTATCACATCAAGAGCACTTGCATCGGCTCGCATCAAACACAAAATTGATGCAATACTAGCCTATCACATCAATTTTGGCCATATAACATCAAAAAAATTACCGGTGTAATAGGGTAAAAAATTAGTAGTGGGGGTGGGGGGTCTCCTGTTAACCTAGACCTAACCATTCTTATATCATGTACTCATGTGACTCTAACTATATTCATTTGTGTTGGCCAATACTAGAATTATTAACCTACTCCAGTAGATTATTCATTTATTAGTTATCTATTTTTTTTCTTTATCCTTTGAAGTAGCTCTCTGAGTGTGTCTCACACTATCTATGAACCAATATGTTTACCTCTGTGTGGTCAAGTCGGTCATCGTATGCGCATATTCTTGTATTCATATACCATGCTAGCTTCTCACATACATGCCTTTCTTTGGGGAAAAAAATATAAATAACGATACCCCGAATATTTCCGTGAAATGCTACAATGATAGATCTGTAAACTTGCGGATGAAAATCTGTTATGGCAAGGTCTATCACCGTTGATGTCCCAAGTGTGATCACCGACACGGTGGTTTCACTTAGGGATGTCGTGAGCATTTCAACGCCGTTATTAGACATGGGTTCTAAACCTGTTTCTAGTGATTACTGTTGAGAAATGCTAACAGTCGAGCCATGCATGACGCACTAAATCTGGACCAAATAAAAATCGATTGTGCCGTTAGCTTGTCAATCGCGAGATGAATCTAATCGCCTAATTAGGTCATGGTTAAACACTAAACCGCTATAGTAACACATACTCTAATGATGGATTAATTAGGCTTAAAAATTCATCTCAACATTTACAGACCGAATCTATTATTTATTTTATAATTAGACCACGTTTGGACCACAAATGTGCCACAATGACTGATGTGACATTTTACATCATGCCAAAATTGCATCTAAACACAAGCAAACATCCATGGCAATTTTTCATTATTCACCCGTCACATCTTCCTTTATGCACGTGGCCAACGCAACAGAATAGAAGGGAGTGGTTACCTAGGAACATTCAGAACAAGTCACCAAGCTTCAGTTGACTAGACATCAATTCCTTTATGCACGGAATATTACCACTTTTGTTATGACTTATTACATCACTAAAGATATTGTAATGACGTTTTGTTTGTTTTATAATTTACATAAAAATTTTGAATAAGACGAGCAGTCAAACACAGTTTATATGAGTCAAAGAATTGCAAGTATTGTGGAACGGAGGGAGTAGAACAAATGAATTTAATTTGCAATGTGTGCTCATACAATTATAGTAAATAAATAAGTTTTATAAAAATAAAATTAATCATATGGCTAGATACATGTATGTTGCACCCATGCTGCTGCATATTTTATTTGTGATGACTGGTTTTCAACAGAAATTTGAATTGAGTTCAAATCAATTTACAAAAGCTTTTGAAATTAGTTTAGTAAAAAAAAAAATGATTTCTTTCATCTTCTTTAATTCTTTCTCGAAGCTGCCCAAAGGCTCAGCCTGCCTGTCTTGTCTCCACATTGTTTTTCTCTTGCTGGACCGAGCCGAGCCTGGAATTCCTCCTGGGCCGGCCTAACTTGCCAACAGGAGCAGCCGCAGCGCTGCATTTCCCTTCCTCCCTTGTGCCGCTGACCGGTGGGCCCCGCTGCTACAGCGTCGTCCCTGTCCAGGGAACCGAGACAGGCTCTGTTCAATGCCGGACGAAATCCCAACAAGCTGCCCCGATTTCCTCGCGGTTCAGCGTTATCTCAACGCGTGGGACTCGTCTATAAGTACCGCCGCCACCATCTTGACCTGTTTTCCATCTGCTCTCGCGCTGCCATCGCCTATAGAGCACGCACGAGCCGCCGCCGCCCAAGTTCGCCGTCGACTCGGGAAGCACTGCCTCGCTGTCGTTCGTCGCCTTTAGTAGCTTCGTTGAGGTTTGATTCGCGGTTACGACGCCGGTACATTCATCCTATTCCTGTTTTCTTCGAGTTGCTCATGCACCGACGACGGGTTTTGGCAGAGCTCCGCCGCCGCCCGCCGTACGTCGTCGTTCGTCGCCGTCCTTCCATCTCCGCTCCGATTCGACGCGTCGGTAAGCCCGCCTTGACCCTTCGTCATTTACCCGCCATCAGTTTGTTCTATTATGGCTTCTAGCGTCGAGTTTATCTGCGCCGGCGAGTTGTTCGCCGTCGGCCATGGCCGAACGCCGTGCTGCAGCGCGTTCCGGCCGCGCGCTCATGTCTGACAAGGTCTCTGCCGCGTCCGCGTCATCCTTGTGTCGTCATATCGCAGTAACGTCGTCCGCATGGCGGATTGGTGCACTCCGGCGACCCACACCGCCGATGAGCGCGGCTGTGCCGCCGCCGGCCATGGCTGTGCTCCGCACTGCAGTGCGTTCTGCTCGCGCTCTTTAGTCAAAAGAGGTCGCAATCGTGTCAGATTCACCGTTGCACCATCAACCATCTCTAACGCGGTCCGAATCGCGGAAACCGTGAACTCCGGCGACTCCGCCGCCGTGGAACGCGCCGCGCCGCCGTCGGCTTACTGTTGTCGGCCGGTGGGGATATTTCCCCCTCGCTGATCTAATCTGCGCCGTCGATTTCCGATCGGACGGCCAAGGGTCGAAGGTACCCTTTCGCCTGGCTATCTTGCAGGAAAAACCCTGTGTGTTTTTAACGAAAGCAGTGCAGTCCTTTGCGCAATCCAGAGATTTAGCTTTGCTCTTTGGAAAGCGTATTTCATTCTGTTCAGTTCCAGTTTGCGCTTTCGTTATTTTCAGAACTGCCATTGTTCTTCATTTAATCATAACTTTCTCATTTTAACTCCGATTTAATCTGTTCAAATTGCGTTAGGATCGTAGTTAAATTTCCTAGAGGACTATGCTACTGTTAGTTCAGTTCTCTACTGTTAATTTTCGTAGTTAGATTTAATTAATTACCTTGCATTAGTAGCCTTGTTTATTTCATAACTCGATCGATTTGGCTCCAATTTGCGCCGATTCTTACGTCCTGTGTGACCGTAGCGAATCGTAGAATGTTTTTATGAAACTTTTACTTTATTTCTTTACTATTGGTGTACTGTTCTAATGATAAGCTTGTTTGCTTTGTATGTATGATTTCGGTTTGTGTGTTTCTTTGTGTGGTGATCGAGTAGGCGGTGAGCGGTTCGTGGAGGATCGGTACTTTGGTGATCGGGACTTCTACGAAGACCAGCAGGAATAGCCACCAACCACTGAAGGCAAGTATATCTTGGGCTTCACCTTGTTGACCTATTCATCTAATCATTATTTCATGTGCATGAGTATAATTAATTTGCCATAAGGATGTCCTAGTTTTGTTATCTCGTTCCTTGATACCTTGGGTTACTTGCATTGGGTAGAATTGCTGGCGCTCAACTTAAATATAAATGAACCCAATGATGAATAATGATGTTATGAGATGAATGGTGAACATGATAATGAAACAAAAGGGCGAGGGAGCTCTTTTGATGCTCCTGGCCCTCCATAAGGACTAATCCGTTGGCAAAAGCTGGGAAAACCGTACAACTGGGAGGGTCACATCGCTCGACTATAATTGATTAGAAAGCTCTTATCTAGCTTGTTGGGGTTACCCTTGTGGTGCAAAAGGGGTTGTCGGTTGGGTATAGTGCGGTCCCCGGTCTCTTTGTGTATAGGCTGCGTGTCATTGTCGCCATTGGGAAGGTTGGTCCTATATCTATCACCAGTTGAAACCTATAGCGGCTCCCAACTTGTTAGATAATCTTTTGAAAGGCTATGTATGATTTTCGTTGTTTAGGCCTAATTAACCTACTCAATTGGAAGTCATAACTCATAGTGAAAGTGTACACCTCTCAAGTAAAAGCTGTAAAAATCAAAGTATAATGTACTGCTCACGGTTATGAGCGCCCTAAAAACTTGACTAATAAGTAACATGATAATGGTGAACTAAAGGTGATAATGTGGTTGAGTTGAGAATGGTGATAACTGAATATGGTGATCTTGTATAATTGTTGGGGAATAATTGGGGCCTAAGCGAGAACTTAGAACAATTAGAATGAATAAAAGTTTGACTTACTAAAAGCTCACCGCGGTATAACCGATTAATCGACTTTGAGCCTCGTCCACCCTAGCTATCTTGTTGAGTACGACATGTACTTACGCTTGTTTCTTTTGCATACATGGACAATATTCTGCGGATGGGTACAAATGGCTATGGCTATAAAGCATATGAAGATGATTACTAGGCTTGAGTGTCAACCCGGTCGATCTTCCCCGTGGAGTTGGAGGCATCATGGTGTTTAGCTAGCTACTTTATTATTGTTAGACTTTCATGATATTTATGTTTGAGAAACAGTTCGTTATGTAATAAGGCACTTGGATGATACTATTCCTTCACTTTTTGTCGTTATATGTGTGTGATTGATTCACGGGCACACATATGATTCGTTATTCAATTTGTTTTATAAATTGAGTATGACAAGAGCCTCACAAATATTATATTAATGTGAATCATCAATCTTAGATTTTAAGAAATCAAGAAACTCCTGGATAGGGCAGGGTATGAGACAATAGGAACAAGACCGGTATGCATTGGGAAGAGTTCTCGGTCCTCAAAGTGATTATTCATTAATTGGAGCGGTGACTAGCTAATATTTGATGGTACACAACAAGGACCAAAACAAACTCTGAATGATTGACATTGTAGCCCAGTAATTGCGTTGTAGATGAGCCTCAAAAGTTGCATCATCTAGATTTTGCCTTGTTAGAATCTATAAAGCTTTTACCTTTACCTCCATTGAGGGATACACGCGAAGATTGCCTTCAATTAGGGAATCAATGTAGCATCTGTCCAACTCAATCATACTCAACATGTTGAGTGAAGATCTTGATGCCTTCTTACTTATCTCGGATGGAAGATAATACCACTGATAACTAGTCTCACCTGGAAGAAAAGGTACATTATCAACATCCTTTGAACTTCAATTCACTTTAAGCACCATATAATTTTTATTTTGAATTGAATCCAAATCAACTCCAACATCGGCAAAAACAACATGGTTCCCCGTTAGGTTGGTGCTAAACATACTCGTCATACGAATTATATGGCTTAACCGTAAAAAAAATAAAAAACCAAATTAAATTGATTGTCTTATAATTGATGAAGATGGTAAATTAACAAAATCAATAGGAAAAAAAAGAAGCAATGTACAAAGTTATATCCTAATTAATTGAATGCAAGATTTTTTAAAACAAACAACAAATATGAGCCACAATGACAATGGATTAACAAAACAAGTAAAGAAATGACAAGCAATACATAATCCTCTATAAGCACACTCGGCATAAATTTTATTGAACAAATGTAAGCGGGAAGAAGATACAAAAGAAATTACCTAGGTTAGGTGGGACTTGAGCCATGGCAATGTAACACCCCAGGTGTTAATTACTAGCTAAGCGGTGGATTTGGACAAAGACAAGTGTATTAGTTCCCGATCGTGAACTCGGGGTTTACCAATTTCGAGCAAAAGTAAGTTTTTATGTTTATATCCGAGCCCGGTTAAGGACATAAGGGATTAGTGGGGAAATTATGATTTCTCATACTCCGCACCTCAATTTAAATGTGCCCTAGTCAGTGGTTAAGTTTCATGAAGATCGGAATCAAAAAGTCACATGAAATGATAAGGCATGCCATTACTTATATAGTGTTTTCGGTGGCTCAATAATGTAACTGGGAGCAGGTGAAGCTAACTAACCCTTGCCACGAAGTACTCAAATGACTCTAAATGAACTCTCTAACAAAAGTCATTAAGGGTTCATGTTGAGCAATTGCCTCGAAAATGCCCCGTCGGCTCAAAACCTTAATTCGTAAGTTTATCAAGTTCTTTTGCTTTGACCACGCGTGGAATTATATTTTCTGAGCTAGATATGAAGTTTGACCTTTAAGCTAAATTGGAAATTTGGAGTACTACAAATGTCATTTTTGGGGCAAGTTGTGATTCATCTCCTAAGTGCCTCAAATACCACCCTCAAGTTGAAAGAAAATGTTAAATTCGAACTTAGAATTTTTCTAAGTTTGGAATCGCGTTCAACGAGGCTCGACATCTCGCGTTCTCGAAATTTTACTAAGCAACTTGAGTTGGACCAAAAATACGGATTTGAGTTTATGCTTTGAGGACCAACATATCAAAAGTTGAGATCGATCGGATTTGATTTGACAAGGTTTTGACAACAGTTTGTGATCATTTTAAAGTCGTTGACAATGCCATCTTTCGAGATAATTATCTCTTAATGCAGGGCGATTAATGACCATGGGCCTTTTATAAAAAATGAAGATTGATCAGTGGAGAACATTTTTGTTTCTTGGCCCATGTCCAGATTCGAGCCCGAAAATGGCCCAAATTCGAGCTTGAATCAGCCCATTTTCTCACTCGCCCGGTGTTCGATGGAATTCCTCAAAAGGGCGACGCGTCCGTCCGTGGCAACTTCGAGCGCCGACCGCCATTGCCACGCCACCCGTCTCGATGTCGCGCTCACAGGGCTCTGGCGCACGTCACGGAGAGGTCAGTGATCTCCTCCTTCTCCTCCTCACTCTTCTCGCGTTTCCCCTCCGGCCTTGCCCTGCCGTGTGCGACGCCCGGCGCCCGCCCGCCATGGGCAACCGGCGGGACTTCGTGGCATACCGTTTTCTCCACCTCGGCCACCACCCCGCCCCGTGTGCGTCCACCTCGCGCCGCTCCGTTTCGCCCCTCGCCGCGCGCAAACGCCCGGCCCGGCGCGCCGTGGCTGCCGCCATGGCCCATGGCGCGTGGGTGGCCAGCCTCGTGGGCTGCCTCCAGCGGCGGGGGCTGGAGCGCGGGTGCGGCTTCAGCGCCGCCTTGGCTCGCCGCCGTTCCCAGTCGTCGGCGTAAACGGCAGCCGCCGTCGTCGCCCCCGCTCCCGCTGCCACAAACGAAGAAGAAAAGAAGAGGAACGGAAGGAAATAGAAGAAGGACCTAATCGCGAAATCAGAAAAATTCAGGGTGCTAGGTGAGAAATCTCATGACTCATATGAATAGTGCTTTGTACCTATTTATAATTTCATGAAAGTTCGGGTCTCTTTTGTAAAAAAATGCCAAGCCGGGCTGGGTAGGCCGTTTGGGCCGGCTTTGCTCCGTTTGGGCCGGCACATTCTTTATTCGTGGGCGGCCTGTTTACACAAAGGCCAAGCACAGATGCGGGCCACTTTGAGCCCTAAAACATTTTCTTTTTCATAAATGTTTTATCAATTTCTTTTTATGTGAATAGTGTCGATTCTTGTTATTTTCATATAAATTAAAATACTTGCTTAAAAATTCTGAAAATTTTTGTATAGCCTTTTCATGATGTCTAGTATTTATGAAAATTTTGAAACTTTGATTTTGAATAATTCTTGCATGATTTAAAAATACCAATTTTAATTGAAAAATGCATCTTCCTTGATTTTTAATAATTATTTTATTTATCCAAAAATCATGAAACTTTATTTGGTGCTGTTTTATGAGATGGCCTACTTGTGGAAAAAAAGTTTGGGGTCCATTGGAGAAAGTTAAATTATTTTCTATTTTATGCTTTATTTATTTAATTAGAAAAAGAGATGATTAGTGACTTCCGACTTAGGTTTTGTGAGAGACTTTCGGGTTGTTTTGTGAACCCTAAGCTACACCACTATCAGATGGTCCTTGAGAACTCCTTAGGCAATGGTGATGATATCTTGTAGAGTATTTCAACAAGTTGGTTTTGTTGGGTGCAACTTTATCGTGAAGGAAAGATGTACTCAAGTTGTTTATCATTTCATGCATACATTAAGCATCATGTTTACCATTCCATCATGCTAAAGCATGCATCATTATCCACGTGTAGAGTATACGAGTAAGTCGGATCGTGTTGATAGAGCCTTGGAGAAGGCGTTGAGATGGCTCGCGATGATCAAGTTTCGGAGAAGATCCGTCCGTCGACAAGGATGCCATCAAGTTTGACTTCGACAACTTTTCTACGGAATCTGACTTTTTCCTGCAACACAGGCAAGCCCCGGTTCATTTAAACATTTCCTTGTGTTTTACAAAATTTTATATCACCTTTGCTTTATGCTTTGCATTAGGTGATAGGAGTTGAGTGACAACCTAATTGATGCATTACCATTCCTTGTTTATTTCGATATCTACCTTGATAACCTGTTTTTGCTAAAATGCTAGAACGCTTAGCCCCGGCTATATTAGTTAGACTTTTGAGTCAAAATGTGTCAAGTCTTTATGATAGCCCGAAGAGGCATTTGATGAGAAAGGATGCTATATGATGAAACCATACCGGGATATGGTGATAAAGTTGAGACCGGGTCGGATAATTTGCACCGAGAATGGAGTCTCGGTGTAGTATTTCGGCTTGTCGATTAAGGACCCGGCGTGTAGGCGGTGTAACCGAGACTATGGAACGCATAATTTGCGCCTGAGGTCGTTGGACCAATGGCACGCGTCTGTCATGGGTGTCGTCCCATCACGGTCGACCCTAGTTCCCAGGACACATACTCCGGTAAGCGATCTTGGGGGTGTCAAATCGAAACGCATAAAACCAAGACCGGGAGTGGAGAGATGGCGGGAGTACGCGTGATACCCTCGTGGGTTAAAGTCCCGATTGGAGGCGTCACGGTACTCTCGGGTGGCGTGGGGCCGGTTCCGTTTTGAGTATCCAAGAAAGGGTTGATATATGCAAGCTTAAGTGCTACATATGTCGTGTGGAAAGAACTCCCCCCGGTTAATCGATTTCGAAATCGCCGTGCTTCTCGGATATGGAGACTTCGGTTTTCCCCACTTACATCGTAGCTTAATTATGGAGCAGTGAAGAGATGAAATAAGTGATGGAACTTCTATAAGTGTTTGCTATAGTATAAGATCACCTAGAATAGGTGAGATACTAAAGTGAGATTAAAACATTGAAAGTAAGGATTCACTATTAGTAAGCTTTTCTGCAAAAAGAGTCCTTGCTTCTTGCTAAAAAGCCTTACCTTGATTCCTATTAGACCAAAGCATTCCCGAGTCTTCTTCTATTTTCTTTTATCGGGTAAGTCTTGTTGAGTACTCCCGTACTCGTGGGTTTGTTAACCCCTCATTGCGGAGTCTTGACTCGTCTTTGTTTAACCAAGGTTATGTCGGTGGGCTCGACATGATCCGTGTCTTCTAGTTCTACCTAGCTTCCGCAAATAAGTTAAGTTTACTCAAATGTAACTTACTCACATTTTGTAAAATTAATGTTATTATTCTTCCGCACTCTGATCTATATTTTTGTAATAAATGTTGTAATGTTGTAGCTACTCCTTTGTTGATCCTGGTATGAGTTATCAACAGGGCTTCTTAAGTTATCGGGTGTATCTGCACAAATTGTCAAAGGTCTTTGGGGACGGTGGACAAAAAGTGTGGCCCGTAATTAGGAGGTTCTCATTACGTGGCAACCTATGAAGGAGTGTAGCAAGCACTCCAAAAAACATTTGCAAATTCATACTACAACAAATGATAAAATGAATCGAAGCCGAGATGTATGAACTTCCATATCCTACCACTAGGGGTGGTAATGGATCATTCCCCTCGTGCATTCTTCATAATCCAACTCTACCCTAATTATTTTAACTCAAAATTGTATAGTATTATTTTCCAGCCCTTATGGAGCTCGATTCTTAAATTTGTTAGGCTAAATTAGAGGACCCTTTACCACCCCTACCTAACAAACACAACATTCGGACTAAGGACACAAATTTTTAGTGATACATCTCTACAATAGCATTATAACCCTATAGATCCGACCAAAGTATCAAATGTTATACTCTTTTCCATTGATGAGTTTTTCCCACTGGGTTTTCTCGTGCAAAGATTTTAACGAGGAAAACAGGTGCAACTTAAGCTGGTGCAAGTGATGTACTCTTTTCTCCTACCCTTTTTGCCCACTGGGTTTTGGGGGAAGTTTTAACGAGGCATATGCATAGCACTTAATTGGCCAAGGGGGTGCTGTAAATATGAGTCAAAAAGAAGTGTGAACATGGACTCAAAATGGTGGCCAATTAAATGAAGATAAAAGTATGAGCTAGCATCTTACATGACATGAGTTGTATCTTGTATGTCGGTTACTGTAGCATGGTCAGTTACTATAGCAAACTGCCCTTACTGCCTATATAATGGCATCCTAGCTCATTTGTAAGAGATGATCACATAGAAAGAAATATGCATAGCTCCCTCTTCCTCCTATTTACTATTGCACTCTTGTGTTCTTGTTGTTATTGTGTGACAAAAAAAAAAGTAGCTAATTTCTAACATAATTCATATTTAATACTTCTAATAAATATTCAAATAGTGTCTCAATGCATTCGCAGCTGAGCCTAAGTGAGATAATTGATTCCTTTTTGCATCTATGCTTACCAATAGAAAGCATTAGGAATTTCTTAATCCAACATAGTACAAACATCATTATTTTCTTAACTAGCATTGTCAAGTGCACTAGGCATAGGAACCATACAACATCACTAGAAACAAATTACAACAATGTAGCGGATCTACGCTAGACAGGCCCTCATCGGACAACACCATCACCAGTCATTAGAAGACCGATAAACAACACTAGAAACAAATTGCAACAATGCAATAGGTCCCTACACCCTACTAGACATGCCTCATCGGACAACTCCATCACCGGTCATCGGAAGAGTAGAACCTACACCGAGCTACACCTAGAACTTCGGGGCTGTTTAGTTCAACTTCTCGCTATTCCCCTGTCACATCCTTACCACTTTTAACCGAACTAAACACCCCCGTCAACTTTTCATTATTCTCCTGTCACATTCCCACCAACTTTTCATTATTCTCCTATCGCATTCCCACTATTCACCTATCACATCTTCTCTCTATGCATGTGGCCCAATGCAAAAACTTTTAACTATTCACCCGTCACATCCTCACCACTTTTCAACCGAACTAGGCCCTATTTAGATCCCAAAATGCAAACTGCAAAAACTTTCATGTTGAACATGTTGGGCCATGCACGAAGCACTAAATCTAGACCAAATAAAAATCAATTGCACCGTTAACTTGTAATCACGAGACGAATCTAATGAGCCTAATTAGGTCGTGATTAGACACTAAACTATTATAGCAACACATACTCTAATGATGGATAAATTAGGCTTAAAAATCATCTCGACATTTACAAACCGAATCTATAATTTATTTTGCAATTCAACCACGTTTGCTACCTCAAATGTGCCACAATGATTGATGTGACATTTTACCGCATGCTAAAATTGCATCTAAACACAAACAAACATCCATGGCAATTTTTCATTATTCACCCGTCACAACCCCACTATTCACCCGTCACATCCCCACTATTCATCTGTCACCTCTTCCACTCTACATGTGGCCCAATGCAAAACTTTCCACTATTCACCCGTCACATCCTCACAACTTTTCACCAAACTAAACATGCCCTCACCACGAAGTTAGAAGACTACCTAGTTTTGCCACATCTTCTAGAACAGTCCTCAAACAAATGCGTAAGGTTAACTTAGCTTGGCATCCCACCTCAACCTACACAAAAAGAATTGTGGCGGAACCACCTAAATTAAACTAATTTAAGTGTGCTAATCATCCTCTTAATAATTAGTCCCGTCAATATGCATTTAAAATGGTGTAATCGACAATATGTCGGGTCACGCCCGATGCAACCGCTAAATATCTCGACCGAAAACAATATGCAACAAGCTAGCCTCGCACGAAGATGAATGCAGATGATACAACATGACATTTCAGTTTAAAAAAATAGAGTTCATGACTTCATTTACAAATGGAGTTTGAAATACATAAATAGATTACAAGCCGAGTTCTTAAATAAAACACAAATGAAGTTTAAACGATAAAACGCAAAAGGAAGATACATGATGACATGAGTAGCCCGACATCATGTCATCTATCATGAGTTTGGAGAACATGCTCAACCAACCACCTTTCGATAAAGGACAACCATCCCAAGGTTGACCGGCAACCAACTCTAAAATTTCATAATCACTAGGATCCGAAAGTAAAGAACAAGGCAAACCTGATTAGAATTCATAGATTAGCATATGCCATAGAAAACAAATAGACCAAAATCACAATAGACTTTAGCAACAGAATAGAGGGGAGTGGTTACCTAGGAACATTCGAACAAGCCACCAAGCTTCAGTTTACTAAGATATCCATTCCCCGCGTGAAGATGGATCTGAATTATTGGTAGGACTAGATCAAACTTCGCTCTAGTTATGATCTCAGTACTCGTTGCAGAGAAATTGTATTTCTCCTTATTATTCCAAGTAACATAAGAAGCTCTTATGGCTTCCATGCGATGTGCCGTCCCGATTTCTCAGGGAATGTCAAAAGTTTGTGACCATCAATCACATTAATCTCGGGCCGATTGAGTCTTCTTTTTATTCGACTAGTCAAATTCACAGCTTGGAGAGCAGCTTTTTGAGGACCTGTGAGATGTTTCTGATTCTTCTTGTTGCGTGGGAGCTCATATTGTCGTCCTTGATTGAAATAGTAGTAAGTGTGACACGTAAGATTGTTTTCATTAACCCTAACTCTCCAATCATCGCCAAGACTAGCAACAACTGCCTCACAAATGTTATGATAATGTGAATCATTAATCTTGGATTCTAAAATATCAAGACACTCCTTGGATAGGGCAGAATATGAGATCATAGGAACAAGGCCAGCATGAATTGGGAAGAGTTCCCGATCCTCAAAGTGATTCTTCATCAATTGGAGTAGGTGACTAATATCTGGTGGTACACAAAGTGTCCCATGCACCAAAAAACAAACTCTCAATGATTGACGCCGCAGCCTTGTAATTGCAACGTAGATGAGCCTCAAAAGTTGCATCATCCGTGATTTTGCCTTGTTAGAATCGTACACCTTTTACCTTTACTTCCATTGAGGGGATACACGCAAAGGATGCCTTCGGTTAGGGCATCTATGTAGCATCCGTCCAACTCAATCATTCTCAACATCTTGAGCAAAGATCTTGATGCCATCGGACTTATCTCGGATGGAAGATAATACCACTGATCACTAGTCTCACCAGAAGATAAGGTACATTATCAACATCCTTTGAACTCCAATTCAGTTTAAACACCATCGATTTTTTTTTTTTTGAATTGAATCCAGGCGAGTCCAACATCATCAAAAACAACATGGTTCCCATTAGGTTGGTGCGAATATACTCATCATATGCAATGTATGACTTAGTCAGAAAAAATAAAAACCATATTAAGTTGATTGTCTTATAATTGATGAAGATGGTAAATTAATAAAATCAATAGGAAAAATAAGAAGCAATGTAAAAGTTATATCCTAAATAATTCAATGCAAGAATTTTAAAAACAAACAACAAATATGATCAACAATGACAATGGATTAACAAAACAAGTAAAGAAATGACAAGCAATACATAAACCTCTATAAGCACTCTCAACATAATTTTTTTGAACAAATGTAAACAGGAAGCAGATACAAAAGAAATTACCTGGATTAGGTGGGACTTGAGCCATGGCAACCTATGAAGGAGTGTAGCAAGCACTGCAAAAAACATTTGCAAATTCATAGTACAACTATCGATAAAAACGAATCGAAGCCAAGATGTAAAAACTTCCATATCCTAACATCATGGCCCTCATGCATTCTTCGTAATTCAACTCTACCCTAATTATTTTAGCTCAAAATTGTATAGTATTATTTTCCAAATTTTATTGAGATCGATTCTTAAATTTGTTGGGCTAAATTAGAGGCCCCTTTACCACCCCTACCTAACAAACACAACATTCAGACTAAGGACACAATTTTCAGTGATACATCTCTACAATAGCATTACAACCCTACAAATCTGAACAAACACAACCAAACCATAGTGTTTTAGCAAAGAAAGTCGATCCGACAGAGAACGTAATAAGAAGATTCAAATCTACGGAGACCAACAACCTTTAACAGAGAGAGATAAACACACCCCAAAGCAAAGTTCTATCATTCTCAACACATACAAAAGCGTATAATGGAACATATCTAAGCATCATAGCCTTGCAGATTAAACAAACAAAAAAGATTTCATCACAACAGAAAGCGTGATCTATCAAAAACCCTAATAAGCATATTCGAAACACAAAAGAGAGCCTACAGATTGAACAAATAAAACCAATCTGATCACAGTAGATCGGGATCATGGAATAAATCTAATACCGAAGAGAAGGCAACATAGTGAAGAAAGATTAGAGTAGACGTACAGATAGCCGACTCGTGGTGCGTGTCGATCAAGACGGGGCGTCTCCTTCAGAGGCGGAAGGCTCTCGAGCCGCCCGCTTCCTCTCCCTCCCCTGCTCTTCTTTCTCCAAAGAACCCAAGGTTGAGCACAGAAAAGAAACCCTAGCCAAAATCTTTATAGTTGGTGAACATGGACTAGGAGCCGTCCCATTTCGAACCGCGGTGTGGATGTTGGTTGTGCTGGAAGCACGACGATTACTTGGGCCTATGGAGGCTGGTCGGGGCCAGATGGGCGAAGGGAGGCCCGTGTACATCTCCACGATGAGCCGGAGGTGGCCCAGGCTTACCTCCCGAATGAGTCGAAGGCGACCCAAGCTTACCTCCCGGATGAGTCCAAGGCGACCCGGACGTCTCCGGGATGAGCCGGAGGTGGCCCAGGAACCCTATCTCCCTTGAGTAAAATCAAGGTAATAAAATAACTATTAGGTCAAAGAAATAAATTGTTAGATGTACATGGAAGAGGAGAAATAAAACGAACATTAGAAATAGAAGATTTACATGGAAGAGGAGGAGACGCGAAGAAGATTAGATCAAATGAAAAGATGAGACAAAGAAAACCATCTTCTCCTTTTTAGGCCATGTTGAGTTAATCTATTTTCCAAGGGGATTGAGGGAGAGATTGAAGGGGACTTTGACTTGTAGGGATTTAATCCCACCTAACCCCCTCAAATCATCTTCAAATGATCTTCAGCCGAACAAGCCCTTAGGCCAAACTCGGTGCATAGTTTTATTGCGTAGTTACCTAGGCTGAAAATAAGGTACTGCACCGAGTCATAGAGATAAAACTTCTCTCATCTGATGAAAATCTCCCTACTAATTACTTTGTCAAATTAGTAAAATTGTTGATATGACATTGAACTTAATGCAATAAAACTCTCTATGAAACTCTACTGAAACTGGCCTAGGGTTAGAAAGGATTGAGTTATTGAGAGGGATTTGACTTACAAAGGACGAAGGCGCGAACTTTTCCAATCCTCTTTTTTCTCCTCCAACTGTACAATGCTTTCAGAAGGCCGGCAAAAACAGACATTTCTTTAGGGCGGGTGCGGCTCCGAGTGGGCTCCGGCACCTCTTATATTTTTACTATTCATGATTCATCACTGTAGCGCGAAGGAACCCGAGAGCAAGGAGTTTACCCAAACCGAGAGAAAAATGAACTAGAAATTGTGGGTCCCCGCTCTGGCTCCTTCGCGCTACAGTAGCACTACGGTTGTGCTGTAGTCGCGGAAGGGGCCAACAAGAGCCGCACCAAACGTACCCTTCTCCAAATGGAATACCGGCCGAAATAGACATCCTCTTCTCCTACAAGATGGCCCAAAGGATCTCTTTACATTAACCACTCCGCCTCCACGTCCGCCACCCTCGGCGCCTTCTCGCAGCTTGCGCTTGTGGTCGCCGATCGCGGAAGAAGGCTCAAGGCTCCCCTTCTTCCGCTCCTTCTGGAGTGCTGCCGCAGTTTGGCAGGTGTTGTGACCGTTGTCTCGTGCAGCCTTGAGCTCGGTGGCGGACAGCAAACTCTGATCCTTCTGGATGGTGTAGGCGAAGTCGAGGACGTAGTCGGGGCGGCTCCGGGACGCTCGTCGTCCCGGTGCTGGCAGCTGCACCTCCTGCGCCGCAGCCTGCTACTCCCGCGTCCTCCTCCACACCTCGAAGTTGAGGCCCAAACCGCATGCGAGGTGCTAGCGGCGTTGGAATGGCAGGCCATGGCCGCGGCCGTGGCTGCAGAGGCCGCCGCTCAACGGCGAGCTGCGCAGGTGGCGAACTTGCGCTTGCAGTCGCCGGCCGCGGAAGAATGCTCCCTCTACTTCCGCTCCTTCTAGAGTTTGGCAGGTGTATGTCTCGTGCCGATTTGCGGTAGCGGCATTGGAGTGGCAGGTGGCTGAGGCTGCGGCGGGACTGGCTGCGGAGGTGTGGAGTGGTTCGGCCGGATTAGGCCTAATCGAATTGGGGTAACTGGAAGTCCCGGATTAGACCTAAATGGAGTTGGTTAAATACTCCGAGTATGTATGAGTTGGGTTGTGGTGGAGAGGGTTGCGAGTCTAATATCGGGAGGGCCGGAGGGGCGGATTAGAAATAAAGCATCAGGTACCCTTTTTTTTCTATAATATAATGCATCGGATACCCCCCTTTTTTATATAATTTATAAATAAAGCATCGGGTGTGCCGTGTGACTCAGCGCGACGATATCGAAAGCCCCATGTAAAACAAACGTCGGACTTGCACAGACTTTTAAAGGAAAGAAATTGCTGCAGCGGTCTACTGGACAACGTTCTGTATAGGTCTGGTTCCGGTATGCATGGCGTGGTACCGTGGCTCCGGTACAGGCAACATGGGACCTGGTGATGGTAGAAGCGTGGTGAGAGAGAGATGCGGGAGAGAGAGAGGAGACAGGTGACAAGGAACGAGATCCTCTGAAGTCGTACGGAGCGACTTCACTCTAAAGTCGCTGATCACAGCCATCCGATTCTGATCCAACCTTGAGCACAAAAAACATGTAACCTTTTTTTAACCAGGCCCATATCAGCCCAGGTAGTGTTTTCCCTTCTCCGTCACACCACATCGCTCGACTCTGCCGCAACACATCGCTCGACTGAGCGCCACCACGACATCAAGGTCCTCGACGGCGCACCCCTCCCCTCCCAGATCCGTCGGCGTGCCTCGGCAGCACAGCTCGATGCCTTCCACCATCCCCCACATCGCCCGTCATCCCTGCTGCGAACAGCTCCACGACTTTCAACTTGGATTCCAGGATCCGTCCGGCGCTGGAGTGCTGACCGTCATCAGCGTTCGAGCGGCGACGGTTGCGCGGCCCTCCAGCTCAGCACGCACAGGCCGCCGCGGCCCTGCTCCGTTGAGCAGCGAAGCTCGCATGGCCCTCCAGCTCAACGCGTGTAGGCAGCTGCGGCCCTGCACCCTCCTAGCTAAAACGACATCATCGAGCACCCTCCTAGCCACAATGACATCATCGAGCACCCTCCTAGCCACAGAGCGGCATCGTCCGCGGCGACGGCGCCGAGCTTTGCGATGGCGGCGGCTTTGATGGATGCCTCGCAGCAGCCTTCAGCTGATGGGCCGGCTCTTGGCCTGATAGAATGGGTAAGATTCAGAGTCACGATTAGATCCAAAATAGATGGTTCATATGATGACTGTAAAGTCGACTAGGCCGACGGTAGAGGATCTCGTTTCGGTGACAACATGTAGTGCGGGCCCCACCGTTTCAAGTATCTAAAAAATGTAATATCTCACAAACAAAAAAAAACTAAATTAAAATCTGATTACACCATTAAATTTATTTCAATAAATCCTTCAAAACAAGATCTCACATTAATATATTTAGATAAAATTATAAGTGGACCCCACTGATAGTAGTCGATATAAAGTAGAGATATAAAGGATGATGAGTGCGGAAGAATTGTATATAAAGGAGAGAATCTTGATGACCAGCATGTATAGAGGAGAGAAATAGAGAAACATAAGTGCGGATAGTCCAGGCGGCTACTTCTTAAAAAAAAAAAGACTGTTCACTCCATACTACAGTATATAGTAGCGTGTCAGTCTCCTACTTTATAAAATTTATTTACTAGGCGGATCTGGCGCGCTTCACCGCGCCCATTCAGAAATGGCTCTCAGAAATGCTGTAGAGTCTGACGCGCGGGATCCACACCAACGGGCTCCGTTATTCTCTCCTACTCGGTCTCTGAGTCTGAAGTCCAATGCCGTGGTCTGCCGCTCCTTCCCCAGTTCCAAGCACGGCAGCGTTTCCCCTCAGTCCCTCCCTCTCTCCACCCTCCGATGATAGTGTCTCCTGTACTCGGCGCGAGGCTTGGATGCTGTGCTCTAGCTCGCCGGATCCAGCTCCTGGGGGCCCGCTTCCTGTACCGAGCTCCATGAGCGACGACCCCGTGCAATATTCTAATCCGTGGGACCGTGGGTGGTTGTCGAGGTTGGCATAGCTAGCCATGGCACTATGGCAACAAAGACAGTGGTTCTGTAACTCAGAATCTGTTCAGCTGATTCCGGCTGATTTAATAGTCTTTGTGTGAGACAAAATAAGTTAAGAGAAGGGCAATTTAACGCATCGTCGCCAGTGGCGGCCCATGCAGCGATGATGCCAACCTTGCCGCGGTACCGGAGGGTGGTGGCGGCTCAATGGCCAGGTGAATCCTGAATCCCGCCGCCCTTTGCCACCGCCCTCCTTAGTCACACCGCTCGATCCGTAGCATGCCACTCTGCACGCCGTGGGTCCTCTCGAACCGTCGAAGCTTGCCAGTCACAACCCTTCGCGCGGCCATCACGCACCGCCGCCCTGCGCCATTCTTGCCATCGCGATCTATCGGTCTGGGCACCCGCGCACCTAGCTGCCGTGGCGGCCCTCCGAGACAGCCAGATCATGCACGCCGCAGACATACATGAGGCCATCGCTGGCTTGTTGCCTCCCTCGTCTGGTACGTTGTTGACACCTGTTATAGCATAATATTACTAGTCAACTAAACATGAATAAGGGCTTAAAATGAATATCAACATAAGTCTAGGGGTCTAACTAACATAATTCCACGAGCTTTGGTGATTTATATTTTTATAGGGACTTAACAGATAATTGCAGACAAGAACGGTAAGAAATCTAAGAGTTTACATCCCATACGATGACAAAACTTGACCGTGAAGTAACTCAACCCAAAATGTGGACTAAAACACTCTAGAAGATACCAGAAGACACCAGGAGAAGGGAGACACGAATTGGCCACAAGACCCTGGCGGCCGCCAGGGCCAATCAAGGCGACCGCCAGGCTATTTCAACCAATCAGGCTCATTTTTTTATGTCGGTTTACCACCGACCTTGAGGTTGTATCTACACCGTTATTGAAGGTCGGTTTGATCCAATGGTCATCGTTCATCGCCAAGGTCTATATAAGAAGACCCCCCGACCCTAGGGCTAAACCCTAATTCATTATCAACTCATTTTACTCATTATCTTTTGACATGTTGGTCAGAGGTGTCCCAATGTGAGGACAACCTCTTCTCTCTAGTTCCAATCTATATTAGAAGATCATGTAGAACTAGAAGTATTAGAGTGAGTTGAAGAGCAAAAGCATAACGAGTTGATAGATTAGATCTATAGTACCTCATGAGAGTGACTAGATCTAGTCTTGAGAGCTAAAGAGTGGGTGGAGGAGAAGAAGGGGAAGCACCGGACCTGTCGGTGACTCCTATACGCTTGTACCTCCGGGATCAAAGGCCTTGTGGCACTTGATCCTGAGACTTCTATGGTGGATCAACTTCTTGTTTGAGTAAGTAATTGTGTTAGTATTGTTCTTATTGTTCATAACTCTTATTTGAGTACTTTAATCTATGGGAATCTATAGATTAGAGGAGTGGACTAGGTTTAAGCGTGGTGCTTAGATCGAGGTTGCTTATGAATGCACCCTACCTTCCGGAGCGTGGTAGTTCGTGGTAGTGACAGTACCATTGATTCCTTTGAAGTCCACTTCCCGTTGGATAGGACAAGCAGGACCATGTTACTGGAGGATTGCATGTTTCGTCCCTGCTTTCCTTTGAGTATGTCCCTATAAGACAATATCAACATAACTTATAAGGAGAACTAGACAACCGTAGGAATCTCCTTATCTCTCTATCCTCTCCTGTTCCTTGATTGCTGCTCAGGGATTAGTTATATGCTTTAGTTATCCTCACACCATCCTCCTTGTGGATTCGATATTAAAACCCTCTCCTGGGTGAAATGCTCACCAATATCCGTTCGCTTGTGGATTATTATAAATATTTACGTAGGCTTATCAAATACCAACATAAGCCGCAGACATACATGAGGCCTTATGATGGTCGCTGCCAGTCTGCCACCGCTGCAATGGACCGCCCACATAGAGCTCCGGGACCGTTACTGTCGTGCCACCGTTGCAATTGATCAATACCTCGAGCTCAACGGCCGCCACGAAGCTGTTGCCATATCGGTGGAGCAGTGCAATGCGTCCAAATAGCACCGGCGACGACAAAGAATTGTGGTCTCCCATCCTTACCGACCGGGCGGCGATGGCATGTCGTGCGTGTGCGGCTGGCTAAGCGGGCAGAACGGACCGGCGGCGCCGCGGAACGAGATCCTCTGAAGTTGACAAATCCAACATGTCTCTACAGTTCTGATCTGAGCCAAAACTCAATTTGATAGGCCTCCTACCGGCCCATGTGAGCCATCACACCATCCCGTAGCATTCTTAGGGCAAGGCCAACAGAGGCAGTACGTGGTGTTTGCCCCAACAAAAAACTCGAGCTCCACGTACTTGTTCATATGTTGGAACCACAACTCTTCCATTGCAGGCCATAATGTGTTGCCTTTTCAGGTCCCATCACCGGCTAAGTCATGCATGGGAAAAGTATTCAGGTTTGGAAAGAGAGGGTGGTGGAATATTGTGGTCCCCTGCTAGCACATCGTTAGTGTCAGACTAATACTCCACCCATCGCGTTGCTCAGCTGCTGCTTCGTTGCTTTTTCAGTTGAAGCCATCGGCGCTCCTACAGGATGCTCTAACATACTACGAAGCCACTTCTGATGTGTATGTTGGGGCAGTACGCCACCTTGGAGCGTTGGGCAAGCCCTTATCCTCTCGTGACTCTGACCTCCGCCGCCGCCGCTCCTGCTCGTTCCCCAGGCACGCAGCTCCTCCATCGTCGCCCCCGCCCACGTGCCACTAGTCCCGTCTTCTTCTAGTGACGCACCAGATTGGGCGCTGCGTCCTCACCAAGCACAGTGCGGGCTCTTCCGGCCGTTGTTCCTCCATGCACGAGTTCGCCGACCAAGGTGCTACGCCGTGAAGCTGCTACCAAGTTATGCCATGCTGTTCTCGCGAGAGAATTCGTCACCATGCCGGCGTTTACCTTCCCACCACCACGATGCGCGTGCAGTGGTGCCACCCGGAGTACAAGAACTGTGTCAAGCTCGCTGCAGGAATTCCTCCCAGCGAAGGCCCTGGCCCTGTCGTCGCCTCCAGCTGCGAGGACATGCTCACAAACTTTTGCCAGCGCCATTGCACGCCGGTGTAGATTGTTGCTGGGAGGTGGGGGTCTTTTGATGGCATCAATGTCATGCATACTGGCAGTACATGCTGCCATAGTACCGCCTCATGGCAAGCCGCTTGAGGTGTTCAAGACTTAGGAAGATGCTTATTACTGTAAAATGTGCTTGGAGGTGTTCTATTCTGTGTAAATGTTAGCAAGTCACTCCACTCATTGTAAGATGACATTTGTCACTGCATTGCACAAAAGTCGTTGCTGATTATCTAGTTCTTGTCATCCAACCTGATACAATATTGCTACAAAAAGCTGCTAGCAAACTGCTAATATTTACATTTGAGCTACGAGAACCAGAAACTGAACGTGATGGCATTGCTTTTTGGTGAGCCATACATTCCATGGATGATCCTTACCGCTAGAATTCACCAATAACAAGATCTGTCGTTACCGTCAATAGTTGAGAGAAGGAACTAATGTCTGCATATTGTTCGAAATTCCTTCCTCCGGCAAAGATGACTTTTGGGCTATGGTGGCATCGTCGTCCATCACTTGTGGTCTTGAAGAGTGTAACTAAGATTATCTGAGCCACCAACTTTGATGCAAGCCAACTCATGAGCAGCTTTGGGCCCAATTTCAGCATCGTTAGCCGTCTCGATTTCATAAACTTGTAACTGTGAAATTTTCCTCTAGGACCCCATTAAGTGTGAGGTTTGTGGCAGGTGAAAGGTGTGATTTTGCTCCAAAAACACATCGGTTAAACTTTATAATTTCCCTTATCCTTGTCCATTATAAGCCCCATACGAACTTTATAGTTGGTTCTAGTTTCAACTCTTGGACACTTTGTTAGAAGATCTCTTTTATCTGGCTTTTTGTGACCCTCATTTGCACAAACATATCTGCAGGAACTAATCTTCCCATTTGACTTTCTTTTGTTTGTGTACATTTTTCTCACCTCAAAACCTTTCTGACCCCCATAGCAAATCCAAGACATCCAAAGCTAATCTATAGTATTGAACTCCATGCCATCTCTACAAGAAAACAAATAAAAATGACATGATATTATGCGGTGAACCGAACAACTACAATCTATCCCCAAATTAGTTGGAGCACAAAAAGTAATCATGGTATTACACACCTTTTTCCTTCCATCTTAAATATGTAGATTTTGTTTTCAGTCAATCAAGCTCAAGTTCTCTTTAGAGCTTCAATATCATATCTGCTTGAATCGATCAATTCCAGCAACATCCTAATGGGGACGTGATGCCCGATCTTCTGTCAAGTTAAGATAACTATCGTTTTGGTGGAACTCGACACACTGACCCGACTTCAGATTGAAAAGACCCAAACCCTACAATCTTAGCACCAATGCTCCTTAGGTTATCAACCGTGTCTCCAACCAGTTGACCTCGCTAGGAATGCTAATCCTTGCTGCGAAATGAAGAACACAAGCAAGAACTTGAAAGAACGCATCTCGTAATTTTGGGACAAATCTGCAGATGAATGATTAAGCACACGAGTTGGGGTTTCACAAACTGATGAATGGCGACTGTCAATGGTTAGAGTAATGTAAGCAAAACCCAAAACCTAATAAGGGTGGTGGCGGCTGATTATAATGGTCTAAGGGTCGTCGTGACCCCTGGACACGCCCCCTAATGGTCTCAACCACGATACACGGCCCAACGGACCAAAAACGGTGACACAGCACCGGAATAGATTCTGGACACTGAATTATTTTGATGTTTCCCGATGACTCAAAAAGGAATTTGGACCTCAACCGACGCCATTGGTTTCCTTATGAAATTATATTTCCAACGATGGATGAATCGTCAAAAATGAAGTCCGGATGCGTCACGGGCATCTGTTATACTCCCCGGGTCCCAGACTCCGAAACAGGCACGCGAGTCGACTTAGTTTGGGCCTCCAACTCGACTTGGTCATCCTTGCCGGTCCTCCATGCCTCCAAGCCATCCCTTATGCATCCTGGTCTTCTCCATGATTCCTAAGCACAATATAATCATTAGGTAGCAATCTATTCTTAAAATCATATAAAAACTTGCTTAGGAACGAGCTCACCTGTAAATTTAATTGTCGTGCGCGAGCTCTTGTGATTGGACCTTGAATGTGCAGCGAAGGATCATCTTACGCATCCGAAGGAGTGATGTCCTCATCACATCCAATCATGGAGGACATATAATCAAATTAGAACTACACACGTTAATACGCAGAATTCCATCGCTTACCGATCGAGAACATCACACCTGTAGAAATTCGATCCCGGTTCCCGGTCTTTCCGATCTCATGCCAAAAAGTTACTCACGGCGCTGCCTGTCCCCGCTAGAACCAAAATGACTCTACGTGCTTTCTTTTACGTGAAGGGTTGTGCTGGTATTGGGCCAAAGCCCCAGCTAGCATAGGGAGGCAATGCATATGATGTTGCTCACCGTTAGATGCAAATGAGCGGCTAGATGTTGTGCAACCCTAGTGAGAAGTTGAGAAGACCACCAAGGGCGAAGCCACGTTATTCTAGCCTGGTGCACAGGCACCAGGACCACGACGATTTTGTGCGTAAATTGATTAATACTCACCATGTATCATATAAAAAAAATCAGAGATTACTTAGGCGGTGCACCACCTTCATCTTCCGGCGCCGCGTGTGAACGGCTGTCAAGTTCTTCCTCTTTTCTCCACCTTCATCTTCCGGCGCCGCGTGTGAACGGCTGTCAAGTTCTTCCTCTTTTTCTTCTTTGGACCCAAAAGAAAAATGCAGGGCCCATAAACAGTACCAACGACCTTGGGAGGGTTCCCAGTTCAGGAATTTAAATATTGTTCACGGGAAAATCGGACGGCTCCACACTTGGAATGATCAGGAGATTTGCTTGCCTCCGATGCAAAGTCTACAACTTGAAATTCGAGGCACGATCCAAAAGATTGCTCGACTGCGGTGCAGGTCTACATCTTGAAATTCGAGGCATGATTCGGAAGATTTGACTCCGGTGTAGGTCTTTAGACAATTTTAGGGTAGTCAATTTGAGGGTGCGTTAGATCACCCGAATTTGGCTAGAAATTCTAGAACTCCCATCACCTGAATCATTAAATATATCAAAAGACGTATACTCCCTTCGTATCACAAACAGGTGGGTATTTAGACATGATTATGCATACCAAGGAGTAATTAATTAGGGATAAGTTTCCCCTATTTTCCCTATTAAATTGGGTGGCGGGTGCAATTTAGCAACAAAACTTCGCTGCAACAAAGACAATTGGTTACACCTTAACTCTCGAGACCGAGGTCCATCATAGAGTCTAAGACTATTTATTTGCTCAAATATCGTAGACTTGTAGTCTAAGAGCAAGTATTATAAGGGGCTGAGAGCTGGCCGGGATTCTACGTGGATGAAAGAGAAAGCAGGAAATAGAAGGAGCAGGCGACGAGCGAGACACCGGCTTGAGCATGCTATTGGCTGGTGCTCCCACCAGTAGAAATATGATCTTCTATGACGCTTTCCTTGTGACGATTTGAAATTTCGACATACAACTGTAGTTTGCAAAGTGATGAATTTTGTAACTTCGTCACGGATCATGAGTGACTCCGAGCCAAGCCGCTAAAAATAATGACGAAAAGCAATAGAGCGTCATAGAACAATAAACATGTTCGTCCGCGGATAATCATTCTGCCTCTAACCCGATGGGGAACTAATGATGAATGTAAACTTTCATCACAAAACAACATACTCATCGTCACAAAACAATAATGTCCATGCTTCGGCACCAATATGGGTCCCACATGTGTGGGTCGAACCTAGGTCCCACATGTGTGGGTCCAACCCTAGGTCCCACATGTAAGTACCATGGTCCCACTACTATCGACATGGCGATGTGGACCCCACCACAGCGGTCCCACGTTGTAAGCTACACGACATTCCAATCAATGCGGGCCCCACCTCCACGGTCGCACCAACATCGACAAGGACCCCACTATAGCGGTCCCACCTTTGCTTGGTCCCATTTGCTACATGGCGTTCCATGTCAATCGGGGCCCACCACTCTTGTCCCCACCACCGCGGTCCCAGCAGATAGAACCACATAACAATGTGGCATCCCAAGTCCACGTGGTGACATGGACCCCACCACCATGGTCCGACGATGTAGTGATCCCATCGTCGTGGCCCTCACGTGATTGTGGGGGCCCCACCAGCTTGGTTCTACTAGATAGAATCGCTGGACCACCATAGTTGGGCACGATCCCACGTCCATGTGCCGTCCACGTTAATGTGGGCCCTACCACCACGATCTCACTAACTGCATAAATGGACACCATAGGTGGGCCCACTACCATGGACCCACGGCGTTGTGGCCCCATGACCGCCCTAGCATTTCCGCGTCGACCTTGGTCCCATAGAGCAGAATCGGTGGGACACCATAGTAGGGACCCCTCACCGTGGTCCCACTGAGGTCTCCCTAAGGGGAGAGCATGTGATATTCTGGCTTAGATCTTAATAATTGATAGAATATTCATGACAACAAGTTCCAACTTCTTTCCAGGAAGCCCCAATCCAAAGAACTCTAAAGTTAAGCGTGCTTGGCTTATAAAAATTTGGGGGATTGGTGGCCAGGCCAGGGAGGTTCTTCCTAGATGCACATGAGTGAGAACAAAGTGTGTTGAAAAAACGTGTGTTGGTGTTTGAGGGCAACCACGTTTATTAGAGAGTTGCTAGTTGAAATTGGGCCCGAGTGCTTGATGTAAGTGGGCCCGGGTGGGACTTTATAGGCGGCGCCACATGGCAGTCAATTCCATGACAAAATTAGTGACGTTTCGTTTTAGTCATAGAAGATGAACTGTTCCATGACGAATGCTTGTTCGTCATGGAAAAAAACGCTTCTATGACACAATTTCATGATTAAGTCACGGTACATCAAATGTGACGCTCGTTCTATGACGATTTCAAATTCGTCACTAATTCATCACAGAAGGTTTTCAATGACGAATTTTGCATCTTCCGTGATGAAAACTTTTTGTCATCGATGTGATGTTTTCTACTAGTGTCCTTGATATGCATTAAATAGCAAAATGGGTCCACCACCACCGCATCTTTGTTGCGGTGACAGCAACAAAAATCTATAATACTTGCTCTAAATAAGAAGTCTTGGTTTTTCTCCCTCTCTCTTCCATAAATATAGTGCCACATCAACGCCACGTTAGCAAAATACAATAAATATGAACGTAATAAATACGGCTTAGACTCTATTTATTAGCTCGAATATCATAGACTTGGAGTCTAAGAGCAAGTATTATAAGGACACTCACAATGCAGACTCTACCATAGAGTCTAAGCTTATCAACGTATTTATTGCACTTTGTTGATGTGGCGCCGATGTGGCGGTATATTTATAGAAGAGAGAGGAAAAAACAAGACTCAAAGTCTTATTTGGACTCCAAGTCCACGTTAACCAAGATAATAAATAGTTTTAGACTCTATGGTAGAGTCTGCATTGTGAGTGCCATAAGGGGTGAGAGCTTTTGGGATCCTACGTGGATGAAAAAGAAAAGGAAATAGAAGGAGCTGAACTTGAGAGATACACGGTTTTCAAATGCTATTGGTTGGTGCTCCTTGATATGCATTAAATAGCAGCTGGGTTCACCACCACCGCATCTTTGTTGCGTAGCCGGCAACCCGAAAATCTATAATACTTGCTCTAAATAAGACTTGGAGTCTTGCTTTTTTTCTCTCTCTTCCATAAATATAGTGCCACATCGGCACCACGTCGGCAAATTACAATAAATATGAATGTAATAAATACGCTTAGACTCTATGGTAGAGTCTGCATTGCGAAAGTGCCCTTAGATGTACATCATGAGACAAATTTTTTTAAGCTTAATTACCCTATAGTATGATAGTATTTACCACAAACAAATAAAAAGTCCTAGTTGCTTTTCAGTTCGGAGCATTACCAATTTTAGGGATCTAAACACACATGACTTGGAAAAGTTTTATTAAATTTCTGAACAAATTTTTGGGATTCCAAAATATTCTTTATCAATATCGGCTATGAGTCCAAAACATTCTTTATCAATATAGGCTATGAGTCCGATAGAGTGTGGTGAACCTGTCGGCTATGGATCCAGAAGATTATGGTATTTCTCGATAGATCTATTGGCTTGATCACCCGATAAGGGGGTTTAAAGTCAAGATTCAAATATACTCCCCTCGATTTGGTATTAGAAGTCGTTTTAGATAAGGTTTTGGTCAAAATTAGGAATATAAACTATCAATAACTTTTAAGTTGTGGAGTTTGTAAATGTGAAAATTATATGAATTGATTTGTCTTCAAAAATATTTTTTGATAAAAGTATACATATATCACATTTTCATAAATATTCCCTGACCTTCATTCCCGAAAAGAAACTCTCCAAGGAGAGCCTAGCCACGTCACACGAAAAAATTTGATTGGTCCGCATTTTTTCCCGCCTAGATCCTTTCCGTTTTATGAAATCACATTTCAATCCACGAGCCCTCTATAAAACAATAAAATGAGTTTGTTTTTTTTTTACTTTTTACCTCTTATATTATCGAATCCTACGCTGAAGAAGAAAATTTGGAAATCGCGATACTTTTTACTGTTACACGTGTTGACACCTGTTATAGCATAATATTATTAGTCAATTAACATGAAATAAGGGCTCAAGTTGGATATCAACATAAGTCTAGCGGTCTAACTAATATATTTCCACGAGTTTTGGTATTCTCGTGACTTTGCGGGGACTAACAGATAAAAAAGCAGAAAGATCGATGAGAATCGAAAAGAGTTTACATCCCATACGATGACAAGACTTATCCGAGAAGTAACTCAACCCAAAATGTGGACTAAAACACTCTAGAAGATACCGAGAAGACACGGAAGAAACGGGAGGCCGAGAGGGGCTTGACACCACCTGGCGGCCGCCCCGAGCCATTTAGGCGGGCGAGGTGGGTCACCCTGTCGGCCTCATCTTTTTATGTCGGTTTACCACCGACCTTGAGGTTGTATCTAAACAATTATTGGAGAGCGGTTTGATCCAAGGGTCCCTATTCATCGCCAAGTGCTATATAAGAAGACCACACGACCCGGGGGTTAAACCTAATTCATTCTCAATTCATACCAAGTCATTATCATCGAGTTCATCTCAACTCAAGTCCAACCAAGTCTAGACTTAAGCCCTAGTTCATCATATTAGAAGTAATTAGCTACCTAGCTAGTTCTAGAGGAAGTCAAGTTCATCTTGATTCCTGATAGTCAAGAAGTAGCGGGATCATCGTTCTCGTGGCTTCTCTCTTGTATTCGATCCGTAAAAAGTATTATTATCGAAATGATATGACTTTGATCTATATCATGATTATATTCTTATTGATATGTATCCATGCATGCTATGATTATATATTTAGTTTAGTAAGTTTGTCTTATATCTTATGCATGGAATTGTATAGCATCCACGTAGATGATCACTATGTGGGTGATAAGCAATGTAAAACGTGGTGTTTATACAATGTTTATCTGCAATTGCACCCTACATTCCGGGACGTGTGGTAGTTCAGCGGGGAGTGACAGTCTGTTGAGTCCACCCTCCAGAATGCTAGGCCAAGTTGAGCTATAATTATGGTGATGATCGGGTTTTAGATCCTTGATTGTCATTGGTAGTTGCTTACCATGTGTAGATGTATTGCAACCTTGCCATGATAGCTAGATGTATTGCACTAATTGTAGTATTCATTGACATATGATTATTTCTTTGTGTAGTGAATGACCACGATGAGGAAGGTGTATGTGAAGGTGTCCTTCCATCGCAATGGAAGCGGTATCGCGGAGGGCAAGCACTACCTATTCCATGAAATCTTCAGGGTTGTTCATTTGGCTAGATAACTCAAAAGATGGTGTGGAGCAGCCCCGTGCCCATGGTATAGTCCTAAATTCATGACCCGATTTTTGCTACATGATTTATTTGTAGATATATAAATTGAACCTGTTTTTCTATCGGCATGTTTATATTTGGTTGATAACAAACTTGTATTGTACAGCCACTTTACATATTTTCTCTACTTGCCTAATTATATGGTTATATTTTTTAGGAAGTGCCAAGCACAAGTCTTTGGCTTGAGTTCCTTGAAAATGGTTCTCAACACATAACTTGATGGATGTGCTCTACATTGTTGGCAACCATTGTTTTTGTTTTTTAGTTTGTAGAAATGATTGTGTGCGCAAACCTTAGTATCTCAAACACAAACTACTAGCCTTTTGAGATGTGCATTCATGTAATCTTTTGGGGCCTGACCTTTGTTGGAGAATAAAACCGTGTGTAAGACAATGTATTGGTATATATGTATATGAGTTGACCTCCATGTGATGTATGTGTGTGTATCTTTATGTGATGGACCTTAACTTTGAAGCCGGGTATCATTTGTGCTTTTCTTTCTAATTGTTTTTTTTTTTATTTTTACATATTTATGTTGTCCATCTGGATAATCGGCGCTATACATGCACGGACTATCGGATCATCGGCGCTATATGTATTTTAATAGACTATCGGCGCTAAAGAATAGCAATGGATGATCCGACGCGAAAGGTATTCAGGACATCGGATTATCGACGCTATAAGTCCGGACTTTGACGCTAAAGATTTTTAAGCGTCGGGACTTCAGCGTCGGTGAAGTCCGGCGCTATATGTTCTTAGGGTTAGATTGTCGGCGCTATATGTGGCTTTCGGCGTCAAACCATCGGCGGTAATTGTGGTGTTGTGGTGTAGTGCCCGTTGGAAAGGAGTGCAGCTAGGGAGCGCTCGACCGTTGGTGGTCTTCTTTGCTGTTGAGGACCTGGCCGGTATAAGCTATCGGTCTCCCCCTCTCTCTTGTGTAGCTCTTGCCTCTAACAAGAAAAAAACACGGTGAGCTTCCCCCTTTGCTCTTTGTGAGCTAGGGTTCATCCTGTCCTCAATCTATTCTATGATTTGAGCTGAAATTTCTTAGAGAGAGTGAGAGCCCTGTGTGGGTGTGAATGAGAGGTTGAAAATTCACCTATTCCCCATTTGATTTCACTCAAGATTAGAGCTAATTTGAGAGGGGATTAGAAAACCTAGTGTGCATGCATTTGTGATTCAATTTGGTGGCACTAGGTGGTGATTGCAATTGTGGATTTCTTATTGCTCTTGGTGATTGCCATCACCTAGACGGTTTGGAGCTTGTGACTCCGTTGGAAGCACACAAGTAGATTGTGCGGTGCTCAAAGGAGGATTTGTGAGAGGTTCGTGCTCACCTGACGGGGATCGTGAAGAGCAACTCTAGTAGAGCATGTCATTGAGTTACCGCACTTGTGTGTGTGGGTTCAATCGTCGTGCCTTGAGGGGCTCACTTGAGAGTGGTGTCTTCTGGTGCCTTGCGGGGCGTGCCTTGAGGGGTAAGTGATTTGAGGATCACACCGAAGAACCATCTAGGTGAAACATCGAAGGAACCACCCAAGGTCTGGTCGACACAACGAGGAGTAGGGGGGAAGTTGGCAAGCTTCTCGATACCTCGAGTAAAAAATCACCGGTGTCAACTTGTCTACTCTTCTCGGTGGTTTGCATTCTCTAAATCACAAGCTTTGTATTTACATTCATTTATACCTTATACTTGTGCTTGTGGAGTTGCTTTTGCAATTACTAGCTTGTGTAGCTTGTTTAGTTGCTTTGCTTAGTTTGTGTAGCTAAGTAATTTGAGCCTTTGGGTTAGGCGTGTGTCGCCTTGTCCATTGTGCATCTAGTAAGCTTAGGTTGGCTTTGTGCTTTTGCTCATTAGAATTGTGTAGGAGCTCACCCTTGTTTGAAGTACTAGTGCTTAGGTTTGCGTGACTTTGCAATAGAAACGGTTAGGAGCTTAAGCTAGACTTATCACCTCATTTGCTTTGTGTAGGATCTTTTGTGAGGTGATTTAGAGTCATAGCTAGAGGGTGAAGTCTTGGCTAAACGAATAGTTTCAATTCCGCATTATATTTGTTTAGCCTGCGCAATTAGTTTTAGAAAGGACTATTCACCCCCTCTAGTCCCCATCTTGACCCTACACTCTTCCCAAAGACCCATCCACGCGGTCTCGGAACGGCACGGCGGCGGCGGCTTCCCATCCTCGCGGCTCTGCCCGGCACCCATCCACGCCCGGTCTGAGCATCGGCGACGGCGGCGGCGGCGGTGGCTTCCGGCTTGGATTCGAGTCTTCACCCTGCATATGGCGGGGCGAGGCTACCTAGGCGGCCTCGGCTACACACATGGCACAACAAATGATGGATTCCTCCATGGGGCTTTGGGAGGATTCGGCCCAATCACGTTTTCACGCGAGGGCGGATGTGGCTCCATCGGTCCAATTTCACCTCCAATTGGGCATCATTCAAGTTGGGATCCAGCATGGTAATTCCGAAATCTCTCTTCTTTCTCGCTTTTGTTTTGTTTTGACCTATGTTTTGTTCTTTTCGAAGATTCTTTGGCGTGCTTTACACGTACAACTTAGAAATATTCATTAAACAAGCCAATACATGAAACCTGCAATGTTGTCAATGAATGTTGTCATTTCACTACAATTTTCAGTTACCTATCTGATTGTCAAACTGAATATTTTTGTAGCTACTGAATCTTTCTTGTCTCCCTGTGTGAATGTCATGATCCAGAATGGACCAGCCCCTGACGGAGTTAATTGAGCCCTAAACGCGGCGGACGCCGGCCCGAGAGGGGCCGGGGCGCGGCGCGCGCAAGGGGGGGGGGCCCCTTGCCGCCGCCGCCTTCCCTCTCCCGTCTGAGTCTGAGTTTGCTTCGTCTTCAAGTTAGGATTATCTCATCTATAAGGGAGACCTTTATTAGAAAATAAATAAATAGGATATGCTTGTAAAAGGTATTCCGATCGTATAATAAAACATTGTAGAGATTGCTTAGATTATAAGTCCCACTAGCCTTGGGCTATATAAGCAAGAGGCATGTAATCTCTAGGGGATAAGCAAGGAATAAAAATATATCTATCGTTTTTTCAGCTCTTTGCCTCCACCGCCACCGCCTCCTCTGCCGCCACGCCGCCCGCCCGCCAGGCGCCCCGTATGCTACTGCCCCGCCCCTCCCTCCCAACGGCTCCTCCTCTCCATCTAGTTGCTCGTCTTCTTTGGCTCGTCGTCGGCGAGAAGTTGCAGCCCCCACGCCATCTCGGGAGCTCCAATCGGTCGACGAACACGTGTCAATTCCGGCCCAATCTAGCGGAATCGACGATGAACCCAATCAAATACTTTCATGCTTTCATGTCTCTATGCACGGTGAACGCCATATTTTTTTCTCTTACAAGTATGTTATATTTGATTGATGAAATGTATTATATATTACATTATTCATATAATATATTATTTACTTTGAAGAATTTGTTTCTCATTAGCAACACAATGGTATATAGAAATATTATTCATCATTGATCATGGTTACATACAAGCATTAAATAGTTTGTAGAACGACCCAAAAAGACAGCAACTTGTCTGTGGTTTATGCGAGTATCTGTTTAGCCGTCTGTGTTGTAAATTCAAAAACTTGCGACAGCCCGCCGTCTCCATTTGTTGTGTACAACCCACGATCGGCGTGTCGTCTGTAGAACCTCGAATTTAGCATACTGAGACAAATATATAGATAGCCTATACAACTCCGCAGACGGAAGGTCCGTCTGTATTTTATTGCTTTGTGTGTAGCTTAAGATCAACTACAAATGCATTCATGTATACCATTGTGTGGTATTTGATTCAATAATATAAACAATAAACATAATTACAATAATTTTTAGAAATCATAAATATAATAATTATATTATATTATATATAGTTACAACGCCACGGTAAATTTGTCTCACAAGAACTAACGCCACGCTAAAAAAAAGAAGAAAAAAACATTTTTCACCGAGGACCCTCCACTTTCCAATAATTAACTGATCTCAAATTAGAAAATTTCTATCTCTAGCGAACTTGCATTAGGAACCCCGAGTAAAATAAAATTATGTTTTTCCCTTATTATATATCTTCCCGTAGGGACCGCGCCGCCGTAGCCGCCGCTGACGCTCGCGCCTGCTCCGCGACACCCAGCGCCACCACGACCTGCCGCACGCGAGCTTTTTGGCGGGGAGGCGGGCGGGCGGTAGCGATGAAGTTTCTCGCCGGGCGCGGACCTTGAGCGCTGGGGATCCAGCCCTGCCGTCGCTACGAGTAGACGGCCTCTACAACCCGGCGAAGTGCATCTGCTCGGCATTGGGGGAACGGGACAAAGTCGTCGACTCCGGAGGCTACGTGCTGCCCGTCTCTACGTGTACGCGGGTTTTTGCAAAATTGTCGGTACACACACGGCTGTTATCGACGGGTTGTACGTGCCCTGATGGACTGACCCAATACAATAGTCCCGAAAACGGGCTGCAGGCGCGCGACACATTTTAGGAGGAGCAGTACGAGTAGGTGTGCAACGCGAGGCGGTGAATGCGCTGTCGCTGACTCACGTGGTCTCCACCCGCACGTCACGCCACGCCATTATTATCATTATGCTCTGTGTCGTGTCATGATCGGCCACTTTCGGTGTGGGACCGTAGGTGCCAACCGGCCGGCCACTACCCGATCGCTTTCTTTTAATTTTTATTTAAATAAACGTACCCAGCCGAACGTAGCTTTTTCTTTTTATTTTTTTATATACAATACCCGGCCGAACGTTACTGCCACCGGTCGGCCACTACCCGGCCGCTTTCTTTTATTTTTTATTATATATGAACGTACCCGGCCGCGCTTTCGGGTGGTGGGGCGGCGGCCATTGCTGCCCACTTTGTCGCATGTAAAGCTGTCTTTAACGATGCACTGACGCATCGTTTAAAGAAAGAGGTGAGGCACCCGCATCGGCCAGCGCTCACACCTCGCACGCGGGCGGCCTTCCCGAGCTCCAGCTGGACAAGCCAACCGAGCATGCTAGCGCGTCTCACTTCTGGCTCGCTCAGTCCGTCCCTAAATAGATGTAGATTCTGGGTTTTAGGTAAGTCAACGTTTACAACCGTCGGTAATTATATATTAAAATATATAAATATTTATGTTAAGTAATTAGTATCATCGGAAAAGATCTTTAAGTCTAGTTTTTTTAATAAATTTATTTAAAGATATAAATGTTACACGTATTTTTCTACAAAACCTAGTCAAAGTTGAGAAAATTTGATCGGCACGCACCCCATAGCGACCTCTAAAAAGGGACGGAGGGAGTACAGTATAGCTCCGGCAAATTCAAAGCTCGATTCTCTCGCAAAAGATTCGTCTCGACTTCTGGCACCGTGCATGCAATACGGAGAAGCAAATAGGAAGGCAACATCGTGGTATCCAAGGAGTCACGCACATGCAAGACAGCCGTAATAGCCTCAGACCACAAAGATTATTGAAAAGAAATTACTAAGGTCATGTACAACCGTGAGACAAATTCTTGTCTGCTTGGTTCTTGAAATTTACAACACGACGGCTAAATAAACAAATTTTATACAACCCGTAGACATACTGTCTATTTTACTCTCTACAAATCATTTAATGCTTATATATAGCCATGATCAATCATGATTAACATTTCTATATACCATCATGTTGCTAATTGGTACAAATAAATCCTTCAAGATAAATCATATATTATATGTAGGTAACTGATGAGTTCACACCCATGAGAATCAAAATTACTGAACACATTTGCTTGTTTACGATTTTTGTATAAATTATTATGAATTAAATTAAACAAGATTCAGCCGATAAATAGGAAAAAAAGAAAACCAAGAAAACTTTTTCATCGGAGACCCGGACTTTCCCCGAAACCAACCGGGG
Source organism: Hyparrhenia diplandra (assembly GCA_015847255.1). NCBI lineage: Eukaryota > Viridiplantae > Streptophyta > Magnoliopsida > Poales > Poaceae > Hyparrhenia > Hyparrhenia diplandra. The sequence goes on along the minus strand of JADLZK010009115.1, from coordinate 83,163 downwards.
CTAGATCTGAAATTCTTTCTCTCGACTCTTTTGCATCGGGCACCCCGAGTGAAATAAAATTACATTTTTACCCATCTCTTCTTCCTCTTCACGTTCACGAGCACGGCCACGGCACGGGCGATGTCGGTCCCGCCGGTGTGGCGGCGAGGAAGGGATGCCGCGCGGCCGCGCTTGGGGCGGTGTCGCGGCGGTGGTCCGCCACACCCTCGTCCACGTTGTGCGACTACGCTCCGCTCCCCTCCATCCCGGCTGCCGCCTCGCCGCCCAGCGACGCCATGGTCTTTGCCGCCGCCTTCTCGCCGCTCGTCGTCGTCCCGCTAGCCGGGTGAGGATGAAGGGAGGAAGAAGATGGCTTCGATTTTTGGTGGGATTCCTTCCCCACGCGCTGATCCGCAAGTCGCCGACTCAAACCGACGCATTCGCATAACGCCAACCCAGCGGTTCAAGTATTCATAATTTGTTTTCCAATTGGTCCAAAGTGGGTAACAAAAAGTATAATACATTGTTATTAACGGCGATTCTTGCGGCTCTTACGTGGGCAATTTGGTTAACAAGGAAAGCGAGGTGGTTTTTGACAAATGTAGACCAAAATCTTTTTTGCGGTGTTGTTTCGAGGAACGCATTGGCTACGCCAATGGGCAAGGCTACAAAGGCATGAAGATCTTCAAGACCAATTAATCTTTGTGGCATCGCACCTAGAAACGTCGGCGTTTGAGTTCTTCGGGTCCAATGGATGACTTTCGCATAGATTTATTGGTCATGTTTAGTCAAGAATTTTTTCATCCCGTTCCGAGTGAGTCCTTTTGTGTTCTTGGCAGAAACTTTATTAGTGTGTGTTTTGTAATAATTGATCGATTCTATCTTTGGATAGATGAAGCCGGATATTATTTATCCTTTATCTAAAAAAAAGCGGTCGAGTCCGCCTGGGAGCACGAGTCGTTCTTTGTCGTCCCCGCGAGACGACGGCTCCGCTCTCTCTCCTCGCGAAAGCGGGGATATTTGCAAAATTTCCATCGTGAGACGCACGGCCGCAACGCCCGTTGTACATGCCGTAAGGCCGGTCTCGATGGAGAGTTTCACCTCCCGCTTTCCAAAATTTAAAACTTTGGCTAAAATAGGCGTCTCCCTCAATGCACGGTTTCATTACACGGTTTCATAGGCTCACACGGGTCACACAACCTCTCTCTCATTGCATGGTTTAATTGTATAATTCAATGATGAAACGCTATTTCTCTCTCAATGGGGTTTCACACCGTTTTCCAACATATGTGAAACAAGTGCCCAAAGGTTTCACCATGGTGAAACTTTTTTCTTCTTTCTCCCCGAGAGTTTTATGTAAAAAGTAAAGTTTTGCTAATGTGGCGCAGTATTTAATACGCATGAAACACTAATGAAACTCCATTGAGACTGGCCTAAAACTATAGAGATTTTTAATGGAGGGAGTAACTAATTACACAATTTAGATGTATTTATGGGATGAATCTTTTGAGCCTACTTAGCTCATGATAGAATAACAATTACAAAAACAAACGAAAAATGTTATAGTACCAAATTTCAGATGAACTAAACACAAGCATATTCCAGCACTATTCATATTTATTCAGTCTTGTTTGGATCTCTATTGGCCGCCACTCAGAGAGCATAGTCGATCTACTCCCTCCGGTTTGGTATTAGAAGTCGTTTAGGACAGTGAGACGGTCTCCAAAATATAACTTTGATATTTTGTTATTATAAAAACTAGTGGAAAGGTGCGCCTTTGCCACAAGACTTGAAATAGGTACTGATTGGTACGTATTAAATAGTAGAAAGTACCGGAGGATAGGAAGTCTAAACACATTAGTTGTGCTTATAGAGTTTGAAAAGTGTAAGCTGAGCGCAAGAGTATGCTATGATTAGCATATATTAATGTATACATTCAGAGGATGTTTATATTACATATGAATTCAGAGATTTTTATATTACATATAAATGTGTATCTACATACTACCTATGAACATAAGCATGGGCATGTAATACATACGGAAGCTCTCATTGATATATATACATTGTCCTTCTGATTAGCAAGAAACAATCTTCCAAAAACAAAATCAACTCGAGTAGACAGACCACTTTGAGGCCTCACATTGATTTTGCGTGGCTCCAAAGGAACTGAGGCAGTTTGAAGTAACCATTGTGAGATACTAACATGAAGCATGGTGTCAATGAACGATTCAACATGAACAAAAGTATCTGAATCAACAATTTGCACAGGATAGGGTTAAGCTATGGGAAGTCTTACAGAGCCATCACTCCTAACTGTTAATTATTTGTAATTTGCATTGCCGGTGCTCGTGGGTGAACGCTATACACATGTATAATTTCCACATTCTCTAGAGGCACCTAGGCAAAGTGGTCGGAAAGGATAATGAGGCTGAACTCTGAAATTTGGAGGAAATTAACAGGAGTGGGGAATGTAACTTACAAAAGTGTGCTGACCAGCTAGGTAACCAAGATGGTGTTGGAGCCCAGTGTAGTTCCATTATTACCTAAAAATAAGCTATCTGGAGGTGACCTGAAAGTTTGAACAAGAGTCATATGTGGTACATTTAATATTATTTAGAATCATAAAGGTATTATAGCACCAGACCGAGCCTACAAAGCATATGGTCCATTAGAAAATAGACTTTTCAAAAAATGTTTCTCTATTATTTGAGGGTTGGTCACCAAATTATATACGGCACATTAGAAAAATAGTCATGAATTAGTTCTTTTTGAAGCCTAACAGCAAGTAGCGCTACATGGAGCTACTGAACACTGGTGGCTTTGATCAGGTAGCATCTTTTGTATAATACATATTCTGTGGGGTCAATGGCAGTCTAGCATGTAGACGTATAAGTTTCAGTGATCATCAGCTATAAATTATCAGACAATAATAATTCAGTTCAAATCACAAACAGCTGTATTTTGGATAATAATAATCAGACCATAATAATTCACTTCAGACTATAAATTACCGGGTTGAGCAGTCTGAGAACTAATCTATATCTATCTATATATTAATAAAGAGAGAAAATTTCAGTCCCACCTCTCTTTTTCACCTTTTTTTCTGCCCACCGCCCGCAAAAAAAATTTCTGCCAACCGTCCGCTCCTTATTCACATCGGAGGAAAACTTTCTTTCCTTCCGTAAAAAACGTTATGCCGGCAGTGCCCCCCTCCCAATGCTATTATTTATTTGCCCTTCCGCCAAATTGTTTTTCTATTAGCCCGTCCGCTCCCCTCCCAATTCCTTTTATTTTTTTTTTTCTATTTCCTATTTCTCTTTTTCCCCCTAACTTTCTTGTTTGATCTTTTTCTCCCACGTTTCTAGAATAATTAAATAATAAATATTGTATATGGGTATTTGAACTCTTTATTCTTCTTCGTCCTTTCCCCAATTCCGTTTTGTTTTTACTCTTTCCCTTTTTAAGTCGTTAGATCCGTGACTTTTGTGTCTTCTTTTTTTTTTTCCCTCTCATTTCTTTTTATAAATATGATAAATAAATAAATAAATAAATAAATAAATAACAAAATATTATTCTATGGTTATTTGAACTCTTTATTGGTATGTTTGCTATTTTTACAACCAAAGAAAACATGTGTGTTGCACCGGATGAAAAATTTATTTATTCTTTTACCTATTTTTATGTCTACCGGTCCAAATCCGTGTGGTAGCCTTAAAGGGGAAAATATATAGTGCAAACTAAAACTACCATGAAAACCCGTGTAAACCATAACAAAAAGTCATCTAAATTCATCAAAAAAATCACACATGTAGATGATATGATGAAACACAACCTTGTAAAATATCTTATCTAAACTTCGACTTCGTTTGTGAGATATAAAAATAACAATTTTTGTGGTTTACACGGGTTTTCATGATAGTTATGATTTGCACTACATATTTTCGCCGCAAAGGGAGTCCATGGGCAAGATGATGTGCGCCTCCTCCTCCTCCCTAACCAAGGCCAAAATACGTCGACGCTGCATATGTCCGTGTCCGGTTCCAATAGAAGATCCCAAAACGACCGCACACCTGAATTTTGAGACAATGAATGCTACACGTTTTCACGGGTGACTCATATGAATTGGATAGCGTCGTCAAACTATGTAGTCCGATTCCAAAGTGCATTTGAACGTTGATGCACGATATAAATCCGGTTCGCGACCCACAATGAGTATGAAGTATGAGTAGTAAGTGTCCAACTATGACATAGAATAGAATATCATGACTCAATGAAAGGCTTGATTTGATCATTATTCTCTATGCTATAAATTATTACGACCATTTCGGGACGTTTGTTCCGGACAATTAATTTTTTGGCTACAACGAATCAATGTATCGACATGCTTTTGACATGAGTACATGATGATAAATTACTAAACTACACATATTTCCCGGTGCAACGCGCCGGGCATATTTTGCTAGTAATTGTATAATGTTTCATTGTTCTGTATACAGTTGTATCTTCTTTCCCACAGTTTCTGTTGTGGATGGCTGCAGAGGTCCTGAAAAGAAGCATTATACGTGGTTTCAGTTTATACAAGAGGAAAAAGAAAGAGGCACCTAACTGAAACATATGGCACGCTCATACTTTCCATTATTTGCACTACTTCGAAGACTCGTAGGTAAAGGCAAGGTTAGAAACACAAAAACACAATAAAAAAGAAATAGCGCATGTATAGACTTTTTTAGCTAAGGATCATCCTCTCAGGCCATACAAAATTGGCGTATACATCCAGATTAAATTTGAGGGGAAATATATAGACATAAATCAGGAGCACAAATAGCATGGAGGCTCAACATAATGATCTGTGGCAAACTGAAACAGAGGCACCCATTGCAACCACTCAAACTATGAGGAGACGGAGGGCAACATAATGAGGGCCACTAATCGTAAGAAACCCAGAGTCATGCATGGGATCATTCACTAAAAGTAAACAACATTAGAGGCAGAACAATGTAATGTGGTTGGAAAGACCACTCAGCACAAAGAAAATAAATATGCATAAATTCAGCAGCATCTGCACTTTTGTCACTCCCTCTTTTGATGTGTCAATATTGCGTGATAAACCAGAAAACAATGTAGCTTAAGACATGGCACTGCAGTTCTATTGCTAAAGCATATGAGTGCATTACATATCATGCCCCACAACCAAATGAAGGACCTGATAACACAAGATACTGCATCTTGACTGAATGAAAAGAATTAAACGATTGTCAATGTTCTATGTAGTACAGCTATCACGTAGGCAAACAATTTTGGTGGCACACCTGTTTGTTCATGTACTGTTTGTTCATGTACTGTAGGAGGCAGTTTTTTTTATATCCTGATCACCAACTTGATTGTGCAAACATGGCAATGAACTCAAATCTAGTCTAAATTAGTGTACATCGATCAGGCACCACAAAGGAGAAAAGGTAAGAGGGAATAAGATAAGACAGGATCTGAAGAGGTTACCGGAAACACCAAAGTACAGAAAACTGGAAAGAAACCTTTCCATCAGCAGCTAACCTGCATACAAAGAAAAATCAAGCGTGAAATGTCATTCCAGTGATACAAAGAGTGCATTGCATCTCAGACTGAGAAAACAAATAAAAACTTATACAAGACAAAGCCCAGTGAGAGGGAGGGAGGGGAGACGACCGGGTCGGGCGCCTCGTGACTCCACGCCGGCCGCGCCCTGGCCGCGCCGCCTGTCCGCGCCGCCCCATCGCACGCCGCCGCGCCGGCCCACCCCACCTAGGGTTTCGCTGGAGCACCTGCCGCATAGGGGAAGGGGAGGGGAAAGCAGGGGTGGGAGGCAGGCGAGGGAGGGCCGAGGAGGAGGAGAGCAGTTGGGGGTGGGGGGGCGCCACCGCCGCCGGCGGGCCGGCTTGCTCACCGTCGGGGAGAGTGAGGCCGATGGAGAAAGATGAGGCGAGAGGAGGTAAGAGGAGAGCACGCCGGGGCAGGGAGAGGTGGAGGAGGGCAGCGACCGTGGGAGGAGGGAGGCGGTCGCCCGCCGCTGCTCGCTCGGCGTGGAGGCGGTCGCCGCCGCCGCCGCTGCCAAGGCGGGGCGCGGCGTCGGGAGGAGCGCCACGGGAGGAGCGACGCGTGATGGAGAGAAGAGACCAATTTTTTTTGTCCCCGTAAGACGAGGCCTCGTATATATTTGGTGGGAGCAGCAGGGTTTTTTTCAAAATTCGAGGCGGGCGGTTGTTGATATTTCTTACACGATCCAAATTAGGAAGGCGAAAGAAATATATGAGGTATCTATCTAATCATGTTAGCTTGGATATGCAATTAATCTCATGATCCAACAAAGGCTAAGTTAGGCGGTGTTAGTTGTGGGTGTAATCTTAGCATCATTATCCATAGTGGAGTTAATCTCACCAGGATATGTACTCAAGGTATACCACTCATTTCTAGGCATTACCTACGCACTAGTCTGTCACCCTAACAATAACACTCTAAGAAATGCGGGTATGGTATTCTTGATAGGCCTTAATAAAGAATGAACATGATATCTCGCAAAAGCGCCGCAGATAGAAATACCATCGTAGCACTTCACCGGGAGTAATCCAAGTATCGTATTTATATTTTACCACGAGGAAGGGGAGTCTATGGTAAGTAGAGAGAAAGGGGTATAATGATTTAGATTGTGATTTACTTATGAGATCCACTTGCAGTTGTATAATGCAGAGTAGCCATATGCATCTAACATTACTCAACAGGATAAGTCACAAGATAAAGATAATTATTCACTAAAAAGACCTCAACTCTGCTCAAGATGGATGATCTAACTGGAAAAATAAGTCAACTATCCACTTGGGGTTGTTACATATATCACTACTAGCTCAACCTAGTTACACCATATAAAAAAGCAATAATATCTAGTTGCAGATTTCACTAAATATATGTACACCTATATGCAATACAGACAAGTTAACAGCTCAAGTTCATAGTGTTTTCACCTGAGTTGAGTGTCTGCTCATCCCCTCCAATCTGCATAATAAGAATGAAATTTACATACAGTGAGTTGCAATGGTCAAAATATTGAGCTAGCATAGGTGCATGTATAATAATTCTCAAGATTATATTATTATGCATGCTTTTCTTTACTTTCCAGAAGTGCACAAAATAGGAGACATCTAAAATATGTATGATCCTTGTGCATAAAGATTGTGCGTCTGAATCATACTAATGAAAAACTAGAAAAAAAAAAGGGGGAAAGATCACTGCACCATCAGCTAATTACCTTGTGAAGTTGGTAGACAGTTATCCATCATAAGGTTGGTGCCCACCTCTACTTGTGGACAGACCGGGGCACAGGACTCCATCTAAGCATTCATAACCAGTTCCCATCAGTATGATCTTGTCATGTGTAGCTTATCACTATTTCATTTTGAGTGTGCAGCATGATTACCAGAGTTTAGGTGGACAGATGGTGCTCTATGTTAAAACAGCTTGGTCCTATATGCGGCCAGTCCCAGAGTTTAGGTGGACAGATGGTGCTCTATGTTAAAACAGCATGATTACATTGCTTTTGCATTGCTTTCATCGATGCAGCTCTAGTTCTCAAGCATCATTAGCCTCTGTTGTAGCTTTAGCTGCTGCTAACATGAGCATCTCTATACAAAAATGGTGAATAGAAAAAATGATAGAGATTCAGGTCACAATGTCACATGTAGTAGCAAAAGAAATTAGATGATAGTTACCTGTCATATTGGTTCTCCCACTCTCTCAAGATTCCATTCATTGTGGCAGAGGCAGCACCACGGTAGCCTAAAATTAAAAAAATTCACTCTAACTTCAGAAAAAATGGGGTTTGAAGTAAACAAATTACTAATAACAGACTAAACTGATTGGTACTATAATGTCGTTTCTATTTTTGTATACGACTGAATGAATGATTGGACATACATATATATACTTCTCGGTCTTCTAGCAACCCTTGGGAGCGGCGCGAAGAACCTGTCGATGCTCACGATTCCTGGCTACAGCCTCCGGCGAAGCGGTTATGCATGCCCGAGAGGATTAGGCCATCGACGAAGCAACATGATGTTGTGTTCTTTCCAAAGCGATACGACATCAGTACCATTGTGACATGTGATGCTGCGGTGGTGGAGGATTTCATACAGAAAATTAAAGGTAACGATGCTTGTAAAAATGGTATGTTGGTTGGTCTTGATACTGAGTGGCGCATCATCGGAAAGAACAAGTGTGGCAAAGACGTGTACAAGATTGCCCTGCTGCAATTGTGCGTTGGAAATCGATGTCTTGTCTATCAAGTTCACCAGGCCGGGGAAACGTTTTCTTGCTGATGAGGGACATGTTTTCTGTGGAGCGCATATAAGCAATGATGTTCTTCGCTTGGAGGAGGATTGTGGTGTCATGCTTTCAAACCCGCAGGATTTGCAGCGCATAGTGCCTAACCTTGATGTAGAAGAGTATAAAGATCTAGCCGGTCCAGTATGTGGGGCTTCTCCGGCGAACATTGCATGCCGAAGACGATACTTCGATCATACCTGTTGGGGTGATTTTAATCAATGCTCGAAAAATAGATTGAGTATGCTTCCAAGGATGCATTCTTGTCGCATGCGAGGTTGGGCATCAGGTTGAGAAGAAGCGTGGTCATCGGTTTGTCACTGGGCGTTACTATTTGGATACAGATATAGTGTATCAACATTGATGGCAATCAACAAGTTCAGTCCTATTTGGATATATATCAGTGTGAGTAGTTACTATTAGTTATGATATGTTGGTTAATTGATTGTATATTATGACTCGTGTTGTGTTATCGAGAGAAGTTAGTTTGATGTATATTATGAATGGATGATGTAAACTAAGAATTCAGTTTTAATTTATTGAGAATCGCTTGTGTGTTGTTATGTACTATATTGATGATTGATTTGCTACGCTTGTCGCTATATATTTGGATCGCCTCCTGATGTCGGTGTATCTGCCGGGAACGGCGGCGCGACGAGGCTCCAAGTTGGAAGTCGTTCCTCCGTTGGATGCAAATTTGGAGGATCTTCGCCGAAAGCAGTCCTCCGGCAGACAGCAATGTGAAGCACGCCGTCACGGCATCCGGAGGCATAGTTTCTCAGTTGAATGGAGGCTAGGGTTTTTGCTTACACCATACATGCTTCCCAAGAAGCAATCTCAACCGCTGAATCCAACCGAGATCAACGGTGCACAAGCACGGGCATGTTGTTTGGTTTGGGCTGCTTTGTTGGGCTCTGACACCTGTTATAGCATAATATTACTAGTCAACTAAACATGAATAAGGGCTTAAAATGAATGTCAACATAAATTTAGGGGTCTAACTAACATAATTCCACGAGCTTTGGTGATTTATATCTTTTTAGGGATTAAATAAAATAGATAAAAGCAGAGAAAGAACGGTGAGAATCAAAAAAGTTTACATCCCATACGATGACAAAAACTTAACCGTGAAGTAACTCAACCCAAAATGTGGGCTAAAACACTCTAGAAGATACCAGAAGACACCAGAAGAAACGAGAGACCGAGGAGGATCTCATCCGGCGGCCGCCGAGGGATTTAGGCCGGCCGCCAGGAGTTGTGGCCAATCGCCTTCATCTTTTATGTCGGTTTACCACCAACCTTGAGGTTGTATCTACACCGTTATTGAAGGTCGGTTTGATCCAATGGTCATCGTTCATCGCCAAGGCCTATATAAGAAGACCCCCTGACCCCAGGGTTAAACCCTAATGCATTCTACTCATTATCTTTTTGACCTATTGGTCGAGGAGTCCTAATGTGAGGACAACCTCTTCTCTCTAGTTCCAATCTATATTAGAAGATCATGTAGAACTAGAAGTATTAGAGTGAGTTGAAGAGCAAAAGCATATCGAGTTGATAGATTAGATCTATAGTACCCCATGAGAGTGACTAGATCTAGTCTTGAGAGCTAAAGAGTGGGTGGAGGAGAAGAAGGGGAAGCACCGGACCGCTTCGGTGACTCCTCTACGCTTGTACCTCCTGGATCAAAGGCCTTGTGGCACTTGATCCTTCGAGACTTCTATGGTGGATCAACTTCTTGTTTGAGTAAGTAATCGTGTTAGTATTGTTCTTATTGTTCATAACTCTTATTTGAGTACTTTAATCTATGGGAATCTATAGATTAGAGGAGTGGCTTAGGTTTAGGAGTGGTGCTTAGACTGTGAGTACTTATGAATGCACCCTACATTCCGGGAACGTGTGGTAGTTCGTGGTAGTGACAGTACCATTGATTCCTTTGGAGGCCACCCCCCGAATGATAGGCCAAGTAGGACCATGTTGTTGGAGGATTGCATGTTTCGTCCATGTTTTCCTTTGAGTACGTCCCTCTAAGACAATATCAACATAGCTTACAAGGAGAAGAACTAGACAACCGTAGGAATCTCCTTATCTCTCTATCCTCTCCTGTTCCTTGATTGCTGCTCGTGGATTAGTTATATGCTTCAGTTATCCTCACACCATCCTCTTTGTGGATTCGATATTAAAACCATCTCCCGGGTGAAATGCTCACCAAAGATCCGCTCGCTTGCGGATTATTATAAATATTTCTCAGAGGCTTATCAAATACCAACAGGGCTCCAAATTCATCCTCCATGTGGAATGATAGCCCAACAAAATCTGTTCCTCATCATCCACAAACTCACAAAGACGAGTCTTTCTGCCTTGCTTTATTTCATTGTAATCCAATCCACAAGCATCTGCAAATTCAGCATAGGTAGTGATGTGCACATGCCATCGTTAACCCAAGCTACACCCAAACAAGTGTATGATGGACCGGTTACATGTAATCATGCCAAGTTACTTCAACAAGAGGTGCATGCGTTCCTCTCTCGATTACACTCTAACATTGATGAGGATTTTATACTACCTAAATCGAGTACTTAGGTTTACACAAGAAGCTACACAATTTGGCATCATGAAGGACGTCAAAGATCACGCCAAGGACACGAAGATTGCTGCCCAGAAACCGAACCAGTCCAGTAGGCAAAACTAGACCAGTTTGGTGTCGAAACGGACCAGTTCAAGAAACGTTCATAACTTTTGATTCATAAAAGCTATGAAGGTGAATGAGCACATTTTGGAAAGCTTGTGAAGTCTAGTTTCCAATGGAACAAGTCTCGACCTATTTGAATACACCAGTCAAACAGACGACCTGTTTTAGTGTCGATTGGTCGAAGCTCAACAAATAACATGAAGTCTAAATGTCCATGCAAAACTATACCATTATACAATAATACGTGGTACATGGCATACATGGTTGGAAATATGATCAAGTTATCTTTCCAACGCATCCAACGGTTCGTCATTTCAACTTCTGAGCAAGGAGTTATGATCAAAACATTGAAGACTGCTCTAGAGGCCAAGAGTCACGCGGAATCAAGAACACTTCGTGAAAGCATTAGCCGCTTGGCTTTCCACCTTCCAACGTGGATCCTTCAGTTCACATCTATCTTAGAGACTTGTTTCTTATATAAATACCCCATATATGTAAGTTATGGATAGATTTTTGATGAATTGAGATTATCCCTGATATTGCAGCCGAGCCGCCGAAGTTGCTTACTCAACCCTTGTTCTTCCTTGTTCTTCTTGGACTTGTGAAGAGATCCCTCTAGGATCCGCTACTTCGTGCTCTATGGCTTCCGTTAAATTCGGCTGTGCCGTATTGTGTGGATTAGCTCCTCGATTGTGGTTCTGCGGTCGCTTTGGAGATCGAGTCAAAGTCTTCGCGGTTTTGGTGCCTCTCTCCCGTCACTTGGTCGCATCCAACCTTGGCCAGGTATAAAGCTAGTTATCCGCCGATCTTCAGCAAGTTATCTCCGCTTCCACCTTTTGCAAAGTTATCTCCGCTGCACCATATCAAGTTATCTTCTTCACCGACCTACTGCCGTGAAGATTGGGCCAACCCTCATGCTGAAATCGGTTCGGTACTTATCATTTGGTATCAAAGCTATCGTTGTCACGGTAGATTTTGTTATCACCCACTTATCTATCCTTTAGTTTACCATTTTGTAACTAGTTTCATCCATCATATATTTTTGATTTGTTCATGTCCTACAGTCCACTAAAAAGCCACAAAAAATACCTATAGCCCTCTTGACGGTATTGTTACCTTGTGTGTTTTGTGTTCTTCAAGTTGATAGTTGCCACCATTTCATATATATAGCATTTGTCATCTGTTGTTTGTGTTTTTAAAAAAAGAGAAAAAAAGAGAATCAAAAGAAGGAAAGAAAAAAGAAAGAAAGATTAAAAAAAGGAGAAGTGAAAAGAATTTGGAGAAGGAATTGTGTTACATATAGTTGCTGAAATTTTTATTTTACATATTCAAGTGGTGGTAATTTTTATAGCTGCAACTTTACATCTTTTGAGAACATCAATCCACTCGGTTGATAGTACCGTAGCCCCTCCTTGTTAGCCACCTATGACTCCACATCAATACTGAAACCGAGACATTCGATTCGTAATCCTTACGACCTCACTATCACCTTCGTTGAAGCCGTCACACTAGCACCATCACAGTCCTTGAGGATAGGAGGACTTGGGTAAGTAAGAGGTGAGATTGAGTGTTTCCACAAATATTTTTCCACTCCACTTTTCTTGCTGTACCTAACATGGCAGGACCATATTCAAGTGTTCGTCGTGGTGGACATAGAGAAAAAGAACCACCAATTTCCTGGGCTGAGTTACATTATTTTGAAAACTCATTTTTGGAGTCCATGGAGAAAATGCTCGATGAGTGTCTTCCTACACACCGTGCGGTCGTGCTACACAACGACGTAGCCCAACCAAATCTCATGGTGGTCTATTTGGGCATAGTTCACGCCCCCATGCGGTCTTTGGTGATGAAGTTTATGGAGCTTCCACCAAAAGAGAAATTCAGCGAGAGTGAGAAACACTTAAGAGTGATCCACAAATATAGTGAGAGAGAGTTTTCAAAGCCATATAAAACCCCACAGCCTCAAAAACCCCAAAAACCGAGAAAAGAGGGATTAGTTATGAGGGATAGGAAATGGGGTTTAAAAAGAATTGAGTGAACCCAATTACCACGTTCTCCCAAGTGAATATTAGTGATGAAGATTATTATGGTTCCACCAAAAGAAAAATTCAGCAAGAGAGAAGGTCCTATGGACAGCCACACTCACGTGACAAAAAGTGCCACCAATCAAGATTGAGTGTGAGAGTACAAAATAAAAAAAAGAAGAGACTCCACTATATGTGAGGAAGAGTTCCACCAAATAAATATGGGTGTGAGAGTTCAACAAGAAAATCCGAGAGATTCCACCAAATGTGAGGAGAGCTACAAAGTTCAGTGAGAGAGATACACAAAAATTGAGTGAAAAGGAAGAGGACTCATGTGAGGAATTATTTACCACTAACATGATAATGTCTTCTTCTAGTTGTGTTTTTTTTGTGTGACGCAGGTTCATGATGAAAAGGATGTGGTTAATTATGACCAGCCCCCTATATTCGATGAGGAAGATCAATTGGTGGTTAGGGACAATGATGCTGAAATTTCATCGCTTGATATGCAACATGAATTTCAGATTGATGGCAATACCAATGCAAATGCTTCCACTTCAAGTGATGCAACTTCAATAGAATTTGTGGAGGTTTCAGCTCTTGATTGTTTTGCATCCATTGCTGCTCCAATTTCATTAGAGAACACGGTAAAATATGACATATATGAATATATCGCTCCATTAGACATCGAAAGTAATTGTACATCAAAGGCCATGTGAGCATGAGGGCTGCATAACCAAACTGAAAGAGAGTGAAAACAAAATAGAGTTATGTGTGTCCAACCACTATGATAATGAGAGTGTCAACACTAAGCGAATGAGAGATACACCACGAAAAAATATAGAGTTAGAATACAAGTCATGTGAGGATATTTTTGAAACTAACACTCTCATCTCTACCTCTAGTGTTTTCTTCCCCAATGTGCAGGTTTGTAGGGCGACTAAGGAAGAGATGGATGCTCAAGGCAACTCCACAAACCGCTGAGAAAAAGTGAGACGGTTGCCATTCCTCCCGAACCAATTGTTTGTTGCCCATGACATGACCGTGATGAGGAAAGTGGTAAGATTTTAGAAGTGCCATCCATGATACTTGCACTACCACAAAGTCTAAAAGGTATGGAAAATATTTCAGATCTAAATTTGCAAAATACAATGGTTAGTAATTATGATAAAGCACATGTTTTGAATGGGACCGACCATAATTTTTGTGCTGATTTGATAGTGTCACATGATCACACCTTTGCTGAAATTTTGCAAGTTGACAACCAATGTTCAGTTATATATGATCTTTTCTATGGTTTTGTATGGCTCATATACATGATGATTTTCACAAATATATCTAATTGTTTGTATGCAAATAAATCGAGCATGTGAAAATGTATACACATGATGAATTCTTTGCAAAAATATCTCCATCTACATGTGTGTGCTATGTCATGTTTGATAAATGTGTTGAAATCAACAATATACTTGAGATCATTTTTAAGATAACATCTATGAAATCTTTGAATACTCCCTATGGTTGCAAGTTTACATTCAATTTGATTGGACATCAAGTTGCCACTAAATTCAATGTTTGTACTCTTTGTATAACATGTGACAAGCTTGCTGATTTGGAGTTAAGTTCTTGTGACACATATTTGTTTCAAATTGAGATAAAAAGGTTCTTTAGTGACTTCTGTAGAGAACCAAATAAAATGTTGTCCCCTTGTTCCTATATTCCATTGAAAGAAAGAAATCATGTGCAAAGCAATGCTTGTGTACACAAAAGTTGTTCAAACACATCTAGGAGCATTAAGGTTTAATGGTATATTTCTAAAACCGTGAATCAATTAAGCCACAATAATTTTTGGTATGCTATGAATGCTCAAGATCGATTTGATGAAAAGCTTGACATTGCGAAGATAAAACATGATAACATGAATCAAATGATTGGCTTGAAAGAAATTTTTGTGCTTCCATCTTCAAAGTTATTTGCAGGTTTGCCCAAGTTGAGAGAATATCCAAGACGTGGAAAAGCTAAAAATGTGAATATGAATTGTAATGGAACAAATGGACAAAATAAAGTGAACGAGTATTGGAATTATGATGTACATCCACCCTCTACTTTTTTCTAGACTGATTTTAGGTAAACAAAAGTCGGGGCGACTTTTTCTTCACGGGAGGGAGGATGATGTGACCATGCCAAGTGTTGGCGGTCACTATCATACATCTTATACCGCCAACTTAGCTCTAATTAAGAGAAATAGAACACACTTACGCCAAATAAACATTTGCTACTCACCTAGTTCCACTTATATTCGAGAATATTTGTTTTGCAGGGACAAACACGGAAACAGGGTGAGAGTACGCCAAATAAAGAGTAATGTGCAAACTCAGAAATACGCTTTGACCAAGGGGAACGTGACAGGCCGAACCGGCAAAAACGGACGAAACACCTCCGAAAGGCGACCTACACGGGGCCACTAGCCCACACGTGAAGGATGGGCGCGGGCGGGCCAAACCCTAGGCCGACCGCCCTTGCCGCGCGGCGGCGCCCGCCGCAGCCCGTGCCCGATCCCCCCGCGCCTTGTCTCGTGTCCGACTCCGGAGGAGCCGAGGCGGTGCATGGCGGTGTTTTTTCCGGGATTTGGCGCCAAAACTCCTGCCAAGAATCACTTTCACATCGCTATAAATAAGAGGCCACACCCCCCTTCCAACACAACACACACACCCTTGAGCACTTCACTCACTTTCTTTAGTCCTAGTTGTAGTTTTGAGCAAGGTTGAGCTTCAAGGAGGGCTTGTCTCCTTGGAAGGATCTTTTTGGTAATATTAATATTATTATGAAGTTCCTTTCAATATTCAAGTCTTTATATTCATATTGCAATGCGTTGGAACTAGAGTATAGTTACCCTCATGTTATCTTATTAATGTGTGAACTATGATCTAGTTGACATATTAGTAGATAGGACTTGGCTAATTATAGAATTAACCGTCATGTGTCAGCTCGCTAGAGAGTGGTCGGTTTATGTAGATTATGATGGTTTGGTGTACCTTCGGGTTTACCTTTATCCTTGCTTGTCGATCCGTAGGGTCGGAGTCCCGGGGGGACTTAGGTAATTTTCTATACACGTGGACGTGGTGTCCAGGTTTATAGTAATCATCAGAAATGTCGGCATCCCACGGTAGTGAGGTAGGGGGCAGGTGGTGACAGCCCTGTTCCGCCCATCGTATTCCTCCACGTTCGGATGTTGAGTTGGAGTTCCGAAAGTGTCCATCGGCTAGCGACTAGGCTGCGGGCATCTCCTCATCATATGATCGTAATCCCATCATGATTTAGACTCCTCATATGTAAAACTAGAGTTCACCCATGTGCAATATTTAGAACCACCTTCTCATTGTAGATTCTCTTTTTATCCTTTTCTCTCCCTAGTGATGTAGTACCTTATGTGTGTTTGTCACTATCCTGAATATCATTCTTCTTACCCCTACAATTGACTAATGGTTATTCATAAATACATTGTGGGTCATTATCATCATTATGCTAGCTAACCACACAAGCCTGCCTTCCCTTGGGAAAATATAAATCACGATACCCGAATACCACCGGGTGAAATGCTACAATGATAGATCCGTGCGCTTGCTTGCATGATTGACTAAAGTAAACACATGAATTAATCTATCATCCGATATCTCTTAACGTGATCTCTCGAGAATATTATTTATTCTTAGAGATTGCACTATGAAATGCCAACAACAAGCGTTTACGGTGCCGTTACCTAAATGGGTTATTATCTATTTCTAGTAATGTCGTTAAGAAATACCAACAAGCATTTACGCGCCGTTCTTAGGGAAGGCATGGTTTTCTAAAAAAATCATAAAAACTAGCATATGATGATTATAACCACATGTATGAATGATAGCCCTAGTCTTTGCGAAGGCTAACTCTTTTTTGTTTCTCCTTGTTGTGGATGAAAACAGGGGATAGTATATGATCGGTCGCAGCCTCACCGAACAACTTCGTTGACAATCCGAGGCGTTGATCGAAAGAGACGGTCCCGCACCGTTAGACTGCCGCTACTCCACCGGAGGTTGAACCCATCATCACCGCACCATCTTCATCAACACTCATGGCCAAGACACACTGTGACTACTCAACCCCAACGGTGGGCAATGTCCCCATTGGGCGGCCTCAACGTTGGAGACAAGAATTTGAGATCCGCACCGCCTCATCACGATGGTACGTGGCAAATCCATTCGTGGATTGCCAAGCGAGGATGCCAACGCACACCTTCAAAATTTCCTAGAGTCGTGTGACACCATTGTCATCAAGGGCGTGGAGCTTGACGCCATCGAGCTCCACCTGTTTCCTTTCTCCCTAGTAGGGAAAGCGAAGCGCTGGTTCTACAAAGACAAAGCTCAAGTCGATTACTGAGAGCAAATGCTCCACTTTGCGTTCCTTGCACGTTTCTTCCCAATGAGCAAAACCAATGCCCTGCGGGCAAGAATCTCAATTTCTAGCGTAATCCAAATGAACCAATTCTGAAGCGTGGGAAAGGTCGCAAGAGTATATCCTTGCTCGCCCACATCACGGCATGGAGACATGGCTCGTACTTCAAACTTCTACAATGGTCTTACACCCATGTGTAAGGGCCATCTTGATACGCCGCTTTGGAGGGCATTTACGTCCCCTCACTTGTTGAAAAAGTGAAGCGCTCATCGAGAAGATGATCGAGAACCAAGCATGGGGAGAAGATAGAGCCCCAACAAAAAGAGGCATGCACAACGTCAAGGAGACAGAACATGCTAGTTGCAAAGATGGACCTGTTACTCAAAAGATTGGGAGATCAAGCTACCGAGAAGGAAGTCATGAACAACACTCTACCACCTCCGAAGCATTGATGACTTGTGAAGTCCGTGGGAGAGCTTGGACACTTTCGGGCAACAAGCGCCCCGAAACTCGTGAAGAGCTTGCCTTCATCAACAATGGGTTCCATCCAGGTAACAATAATGGTAACAACAATAACAATAACAATAGGTGGAACAATCAAGGACGTCCACAAGGAGGTAATGGTTTTAATTACAATTACAATTCCAATTATAACTCAAACCAACCTTCTTTGAAAGATTTAGTTCTTGGTCAAGCAAAGATTAATGAGTCCATCAATAAGAAGATTTCCTACAATGATAGAAGATTAGAGAACATTAATTCACAACTCGATAACCTTACAACCTACGATTTACAAACCAACGAAATTTAACAAATTGGTTGAGTCAAAGCTATCACATCTGGCCACTATTATGCCAATTAATGAAGAAGGAAAAATTCCTAGCCGCCCCGCTGAAAAATGTTAATGAGGTGGTCATGAGAGGAGGTAAGGCCACTCGTGATCCACCATATCCTAACCATTTTGCGCTCCACCACGTGATAACCGCGCTACAAAATAGCCTCCCGCACCACAAGTACCACTACCTCGGGGAGGAGGATGAAGAAGTTCCACCCATCATTGAATCAATGGAGAGAAGGGTCACTACCGAGAATTTTGGTGATACAAATCACATACCCTTCCCATCCAGAGAAAGAGGCCAACCACGGATGACCAATTTGCCCGATTTCTCGAGATGATCAAACAAGATCCACATAGACATGCCACTAATGGATGTTTTGCACATGCCATCATACTCAAGATACATCCGGGCCATCATCAACAAGAAGGTGCCAATGCGGACTACAAGAGGTGGTGAGGCTTACGTAAGAATGTAGCGCCGCTATACTCAATCGTCTACCGAGAAGAGAAAAAGATCCGGGATGTCCCACCATCGGTTGCTCCATAGGGTCACAAAAGATTGACCACGCCCTATGCGATCTTGGTGCAAGCGTCAGTGTCATGTTAAAAGCTGTATTTGACAAGATGAACTTCACTCACCTGGTACCAACGGATATGATGGTGGTGACAGCCCTATTCGCCCACCGTATTCCTCCACGTCCGTTCTTGAGTAGAGCCGTATGCCCAAGAACGCTGCGGACCAAAGTGCACTCCGTGTGCGGCAAGTAATTCTCGCTTAATAGAAAGAGTAGCCCCGACTTAGTCTAAGTGTTGAAGGAACACATCACTTCCACGATCACCTCCTATGCTTGACCCTCGATAGATAGGTAGTGCAAACTTAGCGCCCGTTCCCTGTGGATATTCGATACCTGGAACAGTTCTGGGTGAAGTGCTACAACGGTACTTTCCGTGCGCTTGCGGACTTTGCTGCTTACGCTAAGAAATACCAACAGCCGTGACGACGTGCTTCCTGTTGCAGCTGCCGGAGGACCTTCTCGAGCAGGAGATCCTCCAGCGCTGCATCAAGGAGTCCACTCCATCGAACATGGTGCTTCGTCGCGTCTGCCGCAAGTTCCGGCAGTTCACCGACACCGAGGAGGCCATCCGGCTCATGCCTTTCCGTCAGCTTCATCAGTGCTTCCTGTTGCAGCAGCCGGAGGACCTTCTCGAGCAGGAGATCCTCCAAAGACTACATCAAGGGAGTACATGGTGCTTCGTCGTGTCTGTCGCAAGTTCCGGCAGTTCACCGACACCGAGGAGGCCATCCGGCTCTTGCCTTTCCGTCAGCTTCCGAAAGCGCGTCTTGTCCGTCATCCGCAGGACATATGCTACTGGCCTCGGGGACTCTGGGATTTCTCTAGGGAGCTCTATCGGCTCTTCCTCCAGGCCCATCATCCGCAGGACATTTGCTACGTGGCCGAGGGGATGATGAAGATGGTGGCGGCGCCGTGGTGGGATCCCAAGTTGCTGGAGACTCCGTCGCGGCTTACTTGTTGGTGATGCCGTTTGTCGGCCGGGACCCCGCGGACCACGAAGCGCTTGCGCTGCTCCATGGAATCAGCGACGGCCCGCAACCCGACGGCCGCCAAGCGAACAATGGCCTGCTGCCGAAACCGCATCTTTTGGCCCGGGAGGACCTCAACGCGCTTGCGCCGCAAATAACCTTGTTTCATGCGATCGATCCGTTCTTCGTCAGGCGTAGTGTCCGTGTATCGAGATCTCTGGTTATCTACCTCGTATCGACATGAGGCCGACGTAGCGCTCTTCGCCTTCTGCAGGATGTGCAAGATGTCCCTATACTTTAGTTTTCGTTGACATATACTATGGTTGTGTAAACATCGGTAGTGCTTTAATTTGCAACATGTGTTTATTTCCCTCTGTTGAACTGTAATATAATTATTATAAATTTGTGCTAGAAATTTAGGCGAGAGCTCGCCGAGGGTTAGCGTTGAGATGTTCGCCAGCGACCATGGCGGCATGGGCGGAGGTGCGCTCGGCAATGTCGCCACTTAGGCCTCGATGGCCACAACAACGCTAGGTTCTTTAGGGCGACCTAAAGAGCATGTCTAGTAGGCCGGAGCACCGACTACGACGGCGAACTCGGTCGCGGTGGAACGCCGGCGAGAACCACGGTGGCGAGGTGGCATCGGTGGGCGCAATCCGCACTCTTCATCCTTTAAATGCTTCCTCTATCACTCCTACAATAGTCATCAAGATTCTCATCTCTATACCATTTCCTCCCGCACTCACATCATCATTACGTATCTCTACAGTACTCGACACCAACAACCATTTGTGGGACCCACTTATAATTTTATCTAAATATATCCATGTGACATCTTGTTCCGGAGAATTTTTTGAAACGAACTCAATGGTGTACTAATCGGAATTGAATTTAGTTTTCTGGTTTGGATTTATGAGCTATACTAGCATTGTTTTAATTATTCAACTAGTAGGACCCACCACCTCTTATCACGCACGCGTAGTGGTGGGACCCGGTATGTTCTTTCCCGTGCGCGCGCTACCTCTGGAAATTGCGGTGAGAGGCCAACATACCGGGCCGCTCCGGCATCATACAATGACAAATACTGCGGCGTTTTTTTACTAGTTAAAATTTTCTTCCGAGAACGGTTCTGAGTTGCTTGCGGTTGGTTGGCGGGTGAGGTTGCGGGCAACGGCAAAAAATTGAAATAATTAAAATTTTCTTCTGTGTCTAACCCCATCAGGCATGCCTAGCGCCGCTACACTCCCACTCCTTTCCCTCCACTCGGCTTTCCACTCCTCGCTTTCCCGACAAC
Source organism: Hyparrhenia diplandra (assembly GCA_015847255.1). Lineage (NCBI taxonomy): Eukaryota > Viridiplantae > Streptophyta > Magnoliopsida > Poales > Poaceae > Hyparrhenia > Hyparrhenia diplandra. Next base: position 62,016 of record JADLZK010009115.1, on the reverse strand, counting down.
GCGCACACCGCCGCCGCCACTCCGCCCCTCTCCCCCCCCCGCCGTTGAAGATGACGACGCGAGACGTAACAGGGACCCAAACCCATTGTGGAGGGACACTAGCGTGAAGGAAACCCTAGCGGCGGTGAGGGTGGAGAAGAAGCGACAAAGGCAAATAAGGCGAGGAAGGAGAAGAAGTCTGCCGGTGGGGAGTGGAGGCGACGAAGGAGATACTGGACAAAGCGTTGGGCCCCTAGCGTCGTTGTCGTGAGCACGATGCTCATCTCGGAATCCGTGGGCATGGCCATGCCGCCCGGAAGGTCGCGAAGCGAGGCCGAAGGAGAAGGAAGCAAGCTCGTCGTTTTTGAGTCGTGTCTTTGGGCATGGGGTCTCAACATATGATCCGTCGGTGTCGTCGAATGCATAGTTTTCTACCGGTGTCATTAACCTTGTATATAGTGATTGAATAGTATTTTATACTTCAATTGTAGGAATTCGTTGGGGTTCTTATAAGGATGATGGTGACGATGCAAAGGGATAAGGATGATGGTGACGATGCTTTGAAGATGATGCTCTTCTTCGCAGACTCGTTTTGATGCTTGGTGCCAAAGGGTTGGTGATATTTTGGTTCTCTTTATCTATCTTAATTAGTGGTCATATGTAATCTTTAATGATCTTAGCATCGTCTTTGGTTAGTGTATGGTCCTCTTTAATATTTTGGTTCTCTTTATCTATCGTTATTGATAAAATAAGTCATAAAAAATAAATTATATTTGTGCAAAAAAATTGAATAAGACGAATGATCAAAAATGATGGCACGGAATCCAGGGTGACAAACTCAATGGGACGGAGGGAGTAGTCGTTATCAAAAAAAAAAACAATAGTAGTAGATATGTGTAATTATTTGTGGGACGAAGGGAGTACTTGTCAATTTGAAACTTGAAAGCATAGCGCGGCCCGCAGACGACAAAGGGCGCGTGGTGCCCTATCTTCTTCGGCGAGGTGTGTAGGATACACAAAAGATTCGCATGCAAGGGTGTGCATATGGTCAAGACGCGTGTGCATGATCTAAGAAGTCCGCTTTACTACACCAATTTCGAGCACAAAAAGTTATAAACGCCCTTTGTGTAAAGCGTCTCTAAAGAGCCTTCACGCGCAACGCTTGTGAAACTTTTTTTCGAGTAGACGCCGGTAGAAAAGGTCTTGGTCAAAAAGTGCACTTATTTTACTTGGACTCGTGCGCGGCCGGCCAAAGCGAAAGTTGAACGCTTACGCTTTCGTATGCGAGAGACATAAAAGATTAAATAAGCATGTTTTAGTACATTTAAGTTCTTCGTTACTACTTAAAACTCAGTTTTTAACCTTTTACACAAAGTAATTGTCCTCAATAGCTACTACCCCTCCGTCCCAAAATAAATGACGTTATGGGAAGCGTCATCGGGACAAACTTTTTCAACTTTGACTAAGTTTGTAGAAAATACGTGCAACATTTAAATCTTCAAATAAATTTGTTAAAAAACTAGACTTAAAGATCTTTCCGATGATACTAATTACTTAACATAAATATTTATATATTTTAATATATAATTGCCGGCATTTTGAAAATGTTGACTTCCTGAAGCGAGAAGGTCTTTTATTTTTGGGACGTAGAGGAGTAATTGTGATCAGATTTCTTAGTGATAGTACAATTCAATCCTTTAACAATACCCCCTCCCTACCGTGGCAACGCGGGAATCCCTCTAGTTTTCACGACGAGCAAGTCGCGGCGGCGTGCCGCCGCCGTCCGTCGCCCCATTCAAATCCCGCCACCGACTGCCCTTCCACACCGAAATAGTAAAACCCTACTCGATATCCCGGCCCGCTTGCCCCCACGCGCGGCGGCGCTCATCCCTCTCCTCACCACGCCAACCGCCTTGGTCGAGGCGCACACCCCCCCGGCCAGCCAAGTTGCTTCCGCGAGGCATCGCAAAGATGCGATCGGCGAGGGCCACCAACCGGTGGCCCAAGCACTCGCGGCGTCTTGCAGCCCCCATCCTCATAATCGCATGTGCGTCCACCCCAAATTTCTCTACTCAAATGCAACTTCACACAAATGGCCGTTTGGAAGTATGATTTGTGTGGTTTTCGCACTACGCCTAATTTATTGTTGCATTGTGTCTTACTTTGTTGCCTTGTTACACCAGGTGGCGAGTTGGTGGACAATGCAAAGGATGGGGTAATTAAAACGTATTCATCATTGAGCCATACACTTTGATTATTTATACTTAAAGGTCCGACCGGACTAGTTTCGTTCAAATAGGTAAAACCGGTGGCGCTACAACAATATTGGTGGACAAAGTCATCGACAAACGGAACGGATCACCAAAACTTTACTAATTCAAGATTCGGATATTAATGTGATAGTACTTTTACAAGTGATATTGGATTGGATATATAATAAACTAAAATACAAACTTCTAGACTTCACCGATTTTTTATGGTGTTTGTAGGAATTAGAGAGTTTGTTCATGCTTGCACCGTATGAAGCTTCTTTTAATGAATTATAGGAAAATATGGATAGATGTATGAATCAAACCGACGGAGTGCATTATTTCTGGTTGACATACGATGATGGTGGAGGCATGGATCCCGATTCTTTTCAGCGGTGCATGGGCTTTGATTTTCGTGAGAAACAATCGATCTTTCATTGGAGAATGTGTGGATACAGATCACCAAAGAACTCTACTGAAGTTGTTCGCGAGGGTTCTATCCTAGCCTCAAGGCCACAAACAACTCCCGTAAGGCAATGGAAGCATAGCTACGGTGACTTCGTTGTAACTAGGATAGAACACTAGTCGTTACCTTGTTTAGGATTCGGTGTTCGGTTCCTCTACCTGACAACCCTCTCTCAGATCCGACTAGGATCGTAGCGAGTTCCTTTGGCTCCTTAGACTATAAAAGGCGCCAAGGAACACCTCGTAGAGGAGGGCACGAACGCATAGAGCACAAGCTTGGCCACGACCAAGCGCCGTTGTAAGCTTTTAGCCGCTTTCCCGCTAAACCCCATCAATCAAAAAAAAAGCTCACGCCCGATCGGGCGTAAGGTCTTTACTGATCCTGATCGAGGGCCCAAACCAAAGATAAAAAACCCGCTCTCAATGTCACCGCGCAACAAACCGCCGGGCTCCAGGTTCATCGAGGCCGAACAAACCGCCCGGCTTCACCCCGTGGCGGGCTCTCGGTCGTAAAACATCGACGTAATGTATTGCCAACTTTTATTTCATAATCTGCAAGTCATCTCCCCGAAACCCAATTGTCTAACATTTTGGCATTCATCACCTTAATTAGATGGAAATGGATTTAAGACTAGCACAATGCGGCTTGGGGCGTATGCTATTGTTTTCACTGCGTTGCACTAAGAGCGTGTACCGCATGTACCTCACTTAAATTTCTTTCCTTTTGTGAACCACTTTTTTTTATCAATTGAAATAATGCCAAGTTATTACTTGTTTTCGGATTGCCTACACAACAATCCATTGGTCTCCTCTCTTACACTTTCTTTGGTGGAAACCGACGCATGTGATGTTGTGATTCCTATGGTATACTTGTGTGATTTTATTTTATTTTTTTATTTGTTTGACAGAGGCACTACATGCACACCACTTGCCTTATTTCGATGATATATGTTCTCTTCTTATTAGGTGGATTATGAATGCAATCTAATAAAAGGAAAAACTCAACGATTGGAGCCTCATGGTTCGAAAAAGTTCTCCTCAAATTTGACAACGTTGTTGAAATGGTCCCCTTTTTTGCAAATGTAAGAAGAGCCGATGCGACGTATGTTTAACCCGCCATCCATTTGAAGTCTGGCAGATACAATACTTTATTTACTCTAAAAAACGTTATGTTGTTAAATTGACAAACTTAGAGTTAAGTTATAAACAGGATAAAAGTTCTTTTCTATATAAATACTTGACACCCATGTATAGAAAAACATTTAAAATAGTTCAATTCAATAATTTGATGTAGCTACTACAACCTCGTTTAATATTTGTTAGTAATATATAGGTTAAATACTCGATGGTTGTTCCAATGCGTGGTTGGTGAACAGCTTACGTGACATTGGTCCACATGGCACCAAGATTATAGTCTTCAATCTATGGTTCAATGACGATGGTAATTTGGAGCTAGACTTTGACACGAATCCACATGTAACAATCAAATACACTCGACCGATTTAACATAAATGTTGGTTTTTATGTTGTATACCGTCGAGTGCATTCTCCGATTTTTTTTGGTGTTCCCGCCGGTTTGCTCATCAAATTTTCTTCTTGTTTGTTTGTATTTCGGGATATCATGATTAGTGGAGCGCCAAATCCGTAAGAAATTAGTAACCTTGAAAAAAGGGCTAATGAGAACCATTTGGCAAATCGACTACGCTATTCATTCACTTAGGGTTAGTACCATATAGTTTAAGACTCCCGCACAATACTAGTGAGTTTGTTGCTGATATAAAGCATTCTACTGGTCTATATTTCTATGTTGTATCTGCAGCTACCACATCACAATAGGATCATACTTGAGGGCAAGAAGTTAAGCAACATCACATTGTCAATGACCTAAAAGTATACTAATGCATCTCTTATAAACCGCAAATTCACGAAAAAGAAACAAGGTTGTTACAACTATTGGATTCTTAAAGGGTGCCCCAAGTTATCGTGGTGCACGGATTTAATATTTTTCATAAAAATCCCTTATTTTCGTGAGAGCTTCACGACCCTTTTCTTTTATATTGATTCACTTTTGTTTAAGGATGCATACACATATAAGAATAAGATTTACATAATTACCATTGTCTAATATCTACCGCAACCATTTCATAGCGCTTCGAGTAGTGCGGGCAGAAAGGCAAAGGCGTCTCAGGGGTATTGAGGTAGACTTCATTGAGCCCACTCATGACAAACAGGACTTCAAGAAGTCACAAAATGCTTGAGAGACTGATCACCCGCCCAAGGACATGACTAACGAGTACTGGTAAGTTCTAGGTTCTATATATGTGTTCCTCCCAATTTGAATCCCTAAATCTTTCAATTAACAGTTTAGCACCAATTCTTCTACTTGGCCTCAAATATCACCATTGTAAATGACTCGATTTATTCCCTAGGAATATTTACAAAGGAGAAGATTGGATTAGTGAAACGTGTGAGGGCAACTCCCACTCCTCTTTCTCCTCCAAAGATGCTTTGCCGACAAATAATGGCCCCGTTGAACCATCGAGAGGATTGCACCCGCACTTGCTCATGCTATCATGACGCAACCCTTTAGATCGAACAAAGAACTACGTGAGTGCAGTTCCAATCGCCTTTGCCGCCCCCGGTTTCCACTCGGCACCTTTCGTAAAAAGAGGTCGTTGCACCAAGTAGCTCCAATGGGCTACTCCACGCCGTCCTCGACAAACATGATGCAGACCATGCAAGTCATCAACCAGACAAAAGCGCCTTCCATGGCGCCTGGCACCGATTTGGTAGAGACAAGAAAAAGGAGGAGCGACGATGCTATCATGAAGGCGGTTGCATCTAAAAGGATGGCGGTGGAGTGTTTAGCTGGCAGCAGCTCATCCGCTTTGATCGAGGTTAGTATATAGTACAGGCAACCTTGTTGTTTGTCCATGTTTGTACCTTGTTGCGCTGGTGCACTTTGTCGTCTTGATTCTTGTGCAATCTATATATTGTATTGATTGATTTCTCTAGACAAAATAAAACAGGTTTCCAAATCTTATGGGAGAGGCCGAGCTCAAGGAATATTCCTTGCTGATGTTAGAAAACAAGAATCTTCGTGAAGAGTGAGCCTAACAATCTTGCTTTGGTGTCATTTTTCCTATACTACGTTTTGGCAAAGCTTCTGAACACCAATGTTTTATTTTGCAATTTTTTTTCTCGTATGTAGGTGCGCAGAATTTGAGACGACAGAGAAGCAACTACGACTCAAGGTAAATTCTCTCGCCCACCTCGCGGTCGTTATGATCATCGAATTTACAATTAGGGCGCATATATAACGATGAATCATGACTCGACTTTGAGTTTGATGAACCTGACCTCTCTCCTTGTGAGGAACAGGAACAGAATCTACGGCTCGAGATTGAGAAGGCACGGAAGCTATACGAGAATCTATCGAGCAAACACGTGTCGAAATCGCAATCACCATATTCCCTTGCAACAAAGGCTACCAAGGATCGAGGGAAGCAGTGATGCTTTCAACGGACAACCGGTGTAGGCATTAGCGTGAAAGGCGTGTGTACCAGAGCTCTTTATCTATATTTAATTTTTTTCATGCATGTGTCGATATGGTTCACGCCACGAGCGAGCCATTAAAGTGTGTGCCAGCAAAATGGTGGTGGAAAAAAGGTGGTTCCAAAATCTGTTGGGACTGCTCGTGCAGAGCGTCCTGTGTTTAGTTTGTAACACCCTAAATTTTATACTTTTAAAAATAGGTTTAAATTGATTTATTTATGCATTTTATGTGAAACATTTAATTTAGGAATAATAATTTTTATGAAAATTAAAATCCATCATAATGCTAGATACATGTTTGTGCACTCATGCTGCTGCATTGTTATTTTTGTATTGCTTGGATTTGATCAAATTTACAAAAGAATTCAAATTGATTTGAAAGCCATTTAAAAAGGAGTTTGAAATAAAAAAGAAAAGCTATTTCTTTTCTCTCTCAATTGTTTCTCGCTTTTGAGCCCAACCTGGTCCGTGCGATCATTTTCTTTTTTGTTCAGGCTCGAGTGCTCTCCTTTCTTTTCTATTGGGCTGCATTTGCGTCGGTCCAGCCCAGCTTCAATCAGCAGCGCTGCTGCTCTTCGTTTCCTTTCTTCTACCTTGCGGCACTTTCCTAAGATGGAAGTTCGATTTCCATCGGTGAACCAAGCTCGCCTGAGTCCTTCCATCCTTGCTGCCGCTCTCGGGGCTATTTAAGCCGACGCCCACACCCCTCCGATTCCATCTTGTTTCGCAGTTACCGCCCTGGGCAACCGCCGAAGAGCCGGTATCGCCCCGCCGAGACATAGGCCCTCGTCGTTCGTTCCGGCCAGTCGTCAAAACTCAAGAATACCCGGGGTGAGTTCTCGCCGTGCCTGAATACCCGGGGTGAGTTCTCGCCGTGCCTTCGCTATCGTCAAGAACGCCTAAGTTCTAGTCATCCCGAGCGCATAGCAGCAGCCGACCCTAAGTTTTCCGCCACGTCCAGCTCGCTATCGTATTCGCCGATTCGTCGCCCTAGCCTGCTACTGAAGTTCGTTCGCCCGTCAGAGCTGTTTTTGGTTTGATGGTGAGCATCTTGCTCTCCGTCTTGTTCATGATCGATGCCCTGTCGTCTCCGTGAACGTGGTCATGAAAACATTAGACGTTCTGCCCTTCCCAGCCAGCACTGGCAAGCATATATATAGTTATGTTTTTCTCTAGAGCCAAACATGCTAAGCATGTGTATGCAGTTCATGCAGGACCGTGAGATAGAAAGCACACGGATCAAGCCACTCCAAGTATACTTGTTAATCGGTTAAATACCTTGCTGATGACATGAACGCATCATCCTTGCATCATGTGCCCTAGCTTTCTTCTACTACCCTTGTTGATTTTGCCGATCGGCGTGGTCTGCTGATTGCTGCTGTCGTGGGCTTCACAAGCAGATCGAACTAACCATCCCGTCCAAGCAAACAAAAGCCAAGTGAGCAGATGCCTTGCTGAGCGCACGTACATCTACTACTTTATCATCAAGCAAGCTAATTAGCTAATCCTCACTTATTCTTTTATTCATCTATTTTCCAAATCGTGAGGTCAGAGCAAAACACCCCGGAACTTAGAGGACCAGGTGCCTCTTTAACTCCTTTTGCCTTATTTATTTATTATTTATCTGCTAAAAATATATAATACTCTGCTGATGTCGTCCCTCCATCATGCCGGTGCAATATTTAGTTTTCTTTCTGCTTACTGAAATTTCACCACATTTTTTCTTGCCGTTTTCCTACATAAAAACAAATCTAGAAATACCATGCCAATACAAATATATATGCAATCAATCCGTACAAGTTAGCTAGTTCCATCTTGCCTTTTGCTTGATTTGGCAAGCTAGTTGTTCATTGATCTCAACTCTGCTGATCATCACGTCACATGTATTTGTCCGTTTTCCTTTTGGAAAACAAATCTCGAAATTCAGCATGTAGCCTCCATATACCCCTTTTTATTTTATTTTGTAAAATTTGAAGTTTAGCTTGCTTAATTCTTACGACAACATTTATAAATTAATGTATAATTAGTTTATCTTGGTTTTCTATTTCAAAATAACAAATTGACTTATAAGATATTTTTCTAGGATATTATGTCTATACTTTTACATAATTAAAATGAACCAAGCTTGTAGTTTCTTTTTTGTCTTTAAAAGAATAATCTTCAGTAGACGATTCTTCCGCATCGTAGCTTCGATTAGTGTGCTTTTTACGCCTATGTGATCGTAGTGACGTGTAGATTAGTTTTATAAGCTTTTCAACTTGTTTTATACTATTGGTGTACTGTTCTAATTGTAGCATTGTTTGCTATGCATGATTGGATCCATATGTTTGTGTGTTGCTAATTGAAATCAAGTAGATGGTGAGCTTTGCGATGGTGATCTGGAAGAAGTTGACAAACAAGAAGTTCATTGGAGCTTTGGAAATGAAGAAATGATCTATTATTAAGGCAAGTATAGCATGGGAAAATTCCTTGTTGTCCTATTCACTTTAATCATTAAATTCATTGTGCATGTGTCCACCTTAATCGACATTAAGGATTTCCTAGTTGTTGTTAACTTATACCTTGCCACCTATGGGTTTGTATTTGGGTAGTAATTTTGCTAGTGCTCTACCTATACCAACTATTATTCTTGTTAAATGGCTAATGCAATGTATGATTTATGATGTTGTTGGCAATATTAATCATAGGGGCGCAAGAGCTTGTGTTTATTTCTTATGATGCTCTTAGCTCTCCATAAGGACTTATTTTGTAACTGATCATCCGGGATTTACCGTGCGAGCTATGGGGGCTACGTGGCTCTCGCTTTAGTCGGTCAAAGGACCTTATCTATCTTTGTTGGTGGTTTGCCGAATGGGAGAAACGGTGTTGTATCGCTTCGTTGGCCACTAATATTTTTAGGTGAACCTTTGAAAGGCTTTATATGGTTCTCGGTGTTTTGGGTCTAGCTAACCCGTCCATTTGAGAATCATGACCCATAGTGAAAGTGTACACCTCAAGCAGAGAGTTAAAAACCCGATATATCGTCGTGTTCATGTTATGAACGGCCTTGGAGACACTCACAAAATAGATGATCATTGCTTATGTCATGTTTATGATTCAGTTATTATTCATACTTGTTTATTCACATGATTATGGGTTGTTGGGAATTCTTGATGCTAATGCTTAAAACTTTGATCAACTAAAAGCGAAAATGCAAGCGATTGTCAGCCTTTTGAGCCTCATAACCCCATGTTATATTTATGGAGTTCGACATGGACTCACTCTTGCTATTTCCCCACACCTCGAGAAGTTTAGGCTTGTGATCAACAAGTCGGCCTGTCCCCTCGTGGAGTCTACATCGAAGATCGGAAAGTGTTTTTTTTTTGCTTGCTAGCCGAGGTTATATTCTTTTTATATTATGTTTGTTATATTTTAAGCATTGTGAATTGATACTACCATCTATTTGTGACTATATGTGAGATTTGACTTCCAGGGCTCACATATGGTGTACATTCGGTTTGTCCTTAAAACCGGGTGTTACATAGTTGGTGAAATATTTTGGGTTAGGCTATTTGTAGCACTTTTCGTCTTTTATTTGGTAATTATTGTCCAACCATAGACTAACTAGGCTTAAAAGATTCATCTCGCACTTTTTCGGTCAAACTGTGCAATCAGTTTTTTTATTTACCTACATTTAATGCTCTAAAAATACGTTAAGAGATTCGATATGATGGGGAACTGCGAAGCACTTTTTGGGTTCCCGTAGTAGCAACTAAACATGCATTGAACGGACTACATTGTATGTGCACCTTGGAGGCTACTTTGGGGAGTACGTGCCACTCAAGAGCAATATCTAGATGGAGAAGTTGATCTCGATGACAAGCACTTTGCAAACCCGAGGCTACATGCTTTGAATTTGTAGATGCTTGTAGATTAGATTACAATGAAGGGACGATCCCTACAATGAAATGAAGCAAGGCAAGAGAGTCTCGTCTTTTGTGAGTTTGTGGATGATGAACAGCATGGAGGATGAATTTGGAGCCAATCAAAGCAGCCCAAACCAGCCACAAGCCCGATTAGCTTGTGCACCGTTGATCTAGGTTGGAATCAACGGTCGAGATTGCTTGTTGGGAAGCATATATACAAAGCAAAACCCTACTTTCCAAATGGGCCTCGTTTTTTGGGCCGATCTGTACCTAGGAGCATATATGGCACGCCGCACGCCACCTTTCTAGAGGCTTCCACCGCACGCTTGCTCTTCGGACAATCGGCTTTTGCTCACTTTGCTCGACTTCGTTACCGGGTCGCCGCCGCCCGGGTTCTCGATGCCATCTTTTCGACGCTGGTTTGTGGCCACAAGGTTAGTACGTCGTTGGTCATTTGAAATTTATTGTGTTCTAGTATTCGAAGTCACGCATGCAGTAGCCGCTTTGTGTACGTGTTGTGGAGGGTTTTTTCGTTAGGGTTAGTTTGATTTGGTAGTTTTCTGTGGTACACGACTTCTAGGTTGCTTCGATGGTGTGTGCTTTGACCCGCATGACATTTATGTTTTGTAAAGGCAATAGCATTTATGTCTACCTAATCTCTTGTAGATTCCCTAACAAATCCATTCAAATTTAGCAAGGAACAAAGCAGATGAATACCGGGTGTAATTGCTATAATTTGTTTTGTTTTGTTTTTTTTTTACGTTCTCTTTGTTTGTTCCCCTGTTCCAACTTCATTGTACCGTAGCGTGTCAAAATTTTCGAGTAGTTGTGCCATTCAATAGTGTTTGTTCATAATATTTATGAAATGTACATTGAAGTGGATTCAACATTGTAAATTTAATGAAGTTTCATGTATTTTCCTCCCTATTGGACAGTTTGGCGCTATATATGTTTCAATTTCATTTTGATGTTTGTTTTAATTATCTAGTTTGTCGTTCTTATAAGTCTTGACGTGAAATGCGAGTGCATTTATGAATTTCTGATTATGCATATTTATATGTCTCAAATATCCGGAGAATTGAAATGAAGTGGGCTAATACGTATTGTGTCACTTTTTTCTATTTTTTAGTGATGATGAACCGTATGACGAGACACACTATGTTATGTTTCCTCATCCGATCCTTGGTGAAGGCCCTAAGGAATGGGATGAAAAGTTATATGATGAGAGTCAAGACGACAAGCCCAAAGATTCTCCTTCAGAGTATTTCCACACAATCAATCGGGTTCTAGATGTATCGAGGAGGTTTGGACAACGTAAAAAATGTACAACAAGCATAGGTGGGTGTCTTGGTCTCACGTGAAGAACTCCGCCCGAGGCGGTTAGTGTTCTCAATGCCTTCCTCGCCCTGGATTGGGCTCTATGATGGGCATGAAGCAAGACTAGAATGAAAGGGTCATTCGACAATTCTATTCCACACTCGAGGTTCGACCGGAGGACGAGAAATTGATCTCGATGACAAGTACAAAGAAAAAAACGGAGGCTACCTTTGCTGAATTTGCGTAGGCTTGTCGATTGATTACATTGCAATGAAGCAAGGCATAAGAGTCTCCGTCCCTCTAGTCTTGGTGTGTTTACAGATGATGAAGAACAGATTCTTCATTACCCCCGAGGTTTGAGGAGGATACCTAAGTATATCCGGAAGCTTCTTAAGCGCACAATTATGCCCGATGTCAACTGGCGATGATATCGAACAAAGCGTGGCCTATCCCGCAGTTGATTAATGCAATCATGACCGTCGAAAAGTTAAATTTTTAGACCGGATCATTGAAGAGATCATTTCCAGCAGCGCTTGAGATGGCAGAGATGACGCCGGAGGCGCCGCACGTCGGGCGCCTTTTGCCGCTTTGCTTAGCGGTGTTGCCGCCGCGGCGTGGCCACCGGCTCGTCGGGATGTGGAGGACGGAGTTGTCGCTGTTCGTGGGCGCCCATCGTTTCACCCAACGTGGTTGTCGCAGCCTGCCGTAGTCGCCGAAGATTCGTTGGAGCTCCTCCATGAACGCCGATCGCCCATGCGCTGCGGTGGTCGCGGAAGCCATGGTGGTGGAATCGCCCCGGTCTCCGAATACCGGTATGAGACCGGCTAGATTGGGCCGAATCGACACATCGACGGCGATCTTGACGGCGGGCGGCGGCAATCAGATTGCCGGAGGGGGTCAGCAGCGGCAATCGATTGCTTCGGGGCGCAGCGGTAATCGGGGGTTGCCGGGCGCAAGGTAATCGTGGTTGCCGCTGGGACGGCAATCGTGGGGTTGTGAAGATCTCTAGTTTGGTTTTGGATAATTAGTGACACCTAAGGACTAATCTCTCGATGCCAAGTGTTTTACTAAATTGAGATTGGTCGTGTCAAGCTTGGAGCATGGTGATCATGGATGATGGATCGAGGTGATCCAAAAGGTGATCAAGCGTCCAACTTGGAGATGTTTGGAGATCAAAGTGGCTCAAGGCAAAGGTATAACCATAGGGCCTTTTGATTTTACACTCAAGACACCATAGAGGGTGTGAGTGATTATAGGATCGATAAGCCGTACTATTAAGAGGGCAAACTTATCGTATATATCGGTCCTTCAAAGCCTTTAGGTTCAAAATTCATATGCATGCATTCTAACCTAAAGAGCTAACTCCGCACTTGTCGAAAAATGGTTTCAAAATGCTAACATATGGTGTCGGGGTGTTCTTCGACGTGTTGGCAACAAGAATCAAGTGACGGAAGTCGGTTTGGAGCAAAGGCGAAGGAACGACAACACAACGACATTTTTTTGCAGCTCAGGTAAGACGGACGCGGTGGATCGGACCCGCGGCCGAAGAACGTTGTTTCGACCGGACGCATCGGTGGTCGGTTCCCGTCAAAGTTACGTAAAGGATGTTTTTGGGGGTCTTGGTCCGGTTTGACCGGACGCACCCACCGGAACCACCGACCGCACGCACGAATCCGGTGGTCACCGTGGGCCAACCTTGTTTATGCGGTGTGACCGGACCCTTGACCGACTCATCGAGCGGGAGTCCGTCGGCGCTGGGTCCGGGCTCGGGCCGAAAACAAGAAGTTTTGCCCCCAACAGCTTGGATTTCGTGATGGGGCTATATATACTTGTTTGGCCGGCTTGTGCTCACTCTCTTGGTCATTTGAATCACTCCTAACTCACCCTCTCTCTCATTCTTGCTTGTGAGCTTCATTCTTGAGAGAAGAGGTGATCCAAGTGCATTTGCATCGAGTTCTTGCATCTAGAGACACTTGGGGATCGTTGTGAGCCGGTTGGTTTCTTATTTCTCTTGGAGACACCGCTCCTAGGCTGCTTGGTGAATTGGTGGAGGCGTTGGCAAGAGAAGGTGATTGTTCTTGGCCACCTCCGGTGATTTGTGAGAGGATTACGCACTCCCTCGTCTGGGAAGACAAAGTGCAAGGAATACATTGCTCGTGTCTTGCGACCTCACTTGTGAGTGGTGTGTTGAGGCTAGCAAGTGCACCGCCTAGCTCAAGCACCATCCTTGTGTTGATCAAGACAACCTAGGACTAGCTTGTCGGTGTACAAGTGAACTCCGGGTCAACACATCGACGTGTCTCTTGTCTTGGTGATTGGTTCATCGTCTTATTGTGTTGATTGATTCATCCTCTTCCCGGTGATTGGTTCATTGCCTCTACACGGCGGTATAACAAGCTTCTCACTCTTGCATTACCTTCATAGCTTACTTTGTGTAGAGAGCTAGCACTTGCTTGTGTAGGTTGTTTCTTGCTAGCATAAGGATCATATTAGGATTGCTCACTAGTTAGAGTAGTGACATAGACTTTGTGTGATTTAGAGATCATAGCATATTCGGTCTAGTCACTAGAAGGCTTGCAAGACCACTAGAGCTAGTGCAAACCGCTTGATCGTCATTTGTTATACTAATCGGTTTTGTTTAGTTGAGTTTGTAGAAAATTTTTATAGGCTATTCACCCCCCTCCCCTCTAGCCATCTAGGACCTTACAGGTTGCCAACGCTGGGCGGCAATCGGGGTTGCTAGCACGGGGCAATCGGGGTTGCCAAGACGGGGGCAATCGTGGGGTTGCCGGGGGTCGTTGGAGAAGAGGAAGAAGAGGAGGATTAAGGCGGCGGCGCTGGGCGGCGGGATGGTGGCGACGCCAGCCACGGTGGCTTGGGGGCGGCGGCCCACGTGGGTGAGAGGGAGGGCGCGCGCCGAAGAGAGGGAGAGAGAGAGCTAGGGTTTTTTGGGTGTTACCCCTTTAATTTTTCTTCCCCTTGTATTTATAGTCCGAGGGAGACTTGCATGCTAAGAAAGATATAGAGGTTTCCTTATAGATTGGAATTTCTCTTTTACAAGCAACCTATTTATTCCCTATTTTATTCCTATCTTGATTCCTTAAATATTCCTTACTTAATTGCGTGTTTCACGGGGGCGATGGCGGCGGCCGGCCGAGGAGGCGCTACAAGGCCGCCGGCCTTGGGCCCTTGTCGGCGCTTTGCTCTGCCCCCCTTGTTGGGCCCTTCTCCCATGGTGCTCTTTTTGGTTCATGACAGAGTGTTTGGCATACGGAGCCCCCAAAACAACTGTCCCCTCGATAAGAATGGAGCCCGAGAAATTTAGCCACCGTTCCGCGTTACTCGATAAGTTGTAAGTGTTAATTTAGTTATGTTTATGATATAAATAATTGTTTCTAATATTTATACGTTCTATGTTGTATGTGTGGACTTCCTAGGCACACATATTACGAGTCTGGTCTTCTTTGGAAAACCAGGCGTGACAAAAGTTATTTGACAATTGTCGATCCAATTATCTTTTGCAGGTGTTACACCGGGGGATCCATTTGCTCCAATTATCTTTTGCAGGTGTTACACCGGAGGATCCATTAGCTTTCGCTCTGAGCTCAATTAATTGCAACGGTGTGACTTGTGAGGTTCAAAGCCGCTTACGGTGGAGGCTTGTCAAACTCCCTTGTGAGACCATGGCAATAAGTATTTTTTTGTATCCTATATATGGACGGCATTTTTTGTTTAATTAGAATTGGGTTTTGAGTTATTTACTTACGAGAACTTTGTTTATCGAGAGTTCTTAAGTAAGTAAGTTCTTCTCTGTCCTAAATTATAAATCGTTCAACTTTTTTTTACCTTAGGTTTGACCTCTCGTCTTATTCAAAAAATTTGTGTAAACATGGTCAAATTTAAGTTACTCTCAAAGAACTTTTATTAATAAAGCAAGCCATAACAAACGAAATGATATTTTATATAAAATTTTGAATAAGTTGAGTGATCAAATTTGGTGTTGCAAAAGTCAAATGGCTTACAATTTAGAATGAAGTAATAAATTAGTCTGACTGCTCTTAACAAGAATATAAAAGGTAGAGCTCTACA
Organism: Hyparrhenia diplandra; assembly: GCA_015847255.1. Lineage (NCBI taxonomy): Eukaryota > Viridiplantae > Streptophyta > Magnoliopsida > Poales > Poaceae > Hyparrhenia > Hyparrhenia diplandra. The sequence goes on along the minus strand of JADLZK010009115.1, from coordinate 46,457 downwards.
GAAAGAAAGTCAAACCAGTACTGATGAAACGTCCAACTCGCGTCGTGGAATGCAACTCCACGTTCCGCCTCTTCCAGAAACTTCTTCACCTTTAATTAACAGTAGATAATATATATAAATCTTCCTTTAGAAATGTCTCAATGGTGACCAAATAAATAGGCTAGGAGGAATTCATTGGCCATCAATGACACTTTACAAATAGCTTGCTAAATGAGGTATAAAAATAATATGAAAGTAACATGTTGATTGGCTATCGAGGAGAGACCAAATAGCTAGCGACTCTCAAATAGCTAGCGACTAATAAATATTTAATCTAGCCCGCTCTCCTAGAAACATCTCTCACACATAACTCTCAACTATAGTGTTTATTTTTTTTTCTTATTTAGATGTCTCATCTAAATTAGCGATTTGTAAAGTGACATTGATAGCCAATAGAATTGTTTACCTTATGATTTGGTAACCATCGGAGACGCCCTTAGTCCCCATCCTTGGTAACATCCCATTACAGACAGCGACCTTTCAATTCTCGTTATTAGTTAGTTGATCCACTTTAATTTGCGCAAAGACGATCGAGTAGCAAGAAAATGGATACATCTTTCCTTGACTTATTGCTAACTACAGTGTCAGAAATAGACTGTCAATTCACATTTGTCTTTTTTCTTTAGCAAAGATAACCTTTATCTCTGCAAATTTGCATGAAGGGCTTTTTTTTAGACTTGCATTAAGGGTTTGTTTGTTGGCCGTGGGTGGATATTCTGGTAACGGAAAAATATGGGTTTAGTAGCTTGGATATTGCAAAGTGATATATTTCGGTAAACCGAAAAATATGGGTCCAGACTCCAGTAGCTCAGATATTGCAAAGTGTTATTGGATTTTGTTTCCGAGAAAGTATTCAGCTACCAAAATTCAAGTTCGGGTATACCCAATGTATTGAATTTGACAAAACATATGATCAATCACATAGCTAGAAAATACCAAATAAGATATCTTTCGACAACTATACAAATGCTATTCAAATACATAAACAATATACATTCATATACATCATAGATCACATGACATAAATTACAGATATTAAGGACAATTAGGGTACCGAGGATCACTGTCCAAAGTACATGAATTAAAATCATATATATAGAGTTATCCAAAATTGTAATTCAGTACTTTGGGTACTGGTACAGATTCAGGTATATATAGAGTTTTGTGTATATCCTAGATACCATGTCATACTAGTCTGTACCCGCACGTTGTCCCAAGAAAAGCAAGCAATTGGTACACAGAATTATGAGAATTCAGTTTGATGTCAAAGGATGGCACTTGTATATCCTAGATATCATGTCATACTAGAAACTGATTTGCATAATGGAGCAAACGATGGAAGACAATGGTTGTTGCCATGTCACAGTACAATAATTAATTTCATCTTTCATCGTCATCTCATTATGCCCATACATCGTTGGTGCCATTCCTTTTTTTCTTGAACAATCCTTCGTGCCAATCTATACATGACAATCATAAGAACATGCTACAATAAGCTCCAAATCCATACAAACTTGCCTCTGGTCCTATTACAACCATGAATCCATAATCTGTGGAACTCATGCTAATATACTCTCAGTTCTGCATGGGACTGTTACAGATGAATACACCTAGCACAAGGCGATTATTGAGAAAACACATGTATGTTAGGTAAAATCGTTTACCAGTGGCAAATCATAAAACTGAGTTTACCAGTGGTAGTTGAGAAACTTCTTGTTAGGAATCTAAGAACCACAGGCCCAACCTCCCCCCCCCCCCCACCCCCCACTAGACTAAGCATGGCCCCGTGTCTTGAATAACACTACCATCAGATAAAATTCACCTTGCACATAGTGGCAGTATTAGTAGGAACTAACTGTGAAATGCAGAATAGTAACAACATATCAGCAGCTATGAACATGGAGTTTTCGTTCCAACGAAACCAAACCCCATTACAACATATGCAAAGGCCTGGAGGTATATGTAAAGATAGTATTTGTGGCTTCCAAGTACTAAGTCATATGAAGCACATATTAGGAGGTGGAGTGCAAGCAAGAGCTCAGGAAAGTAAATCCTGCAAAGGCAATGATTGACAAATAAGCACATTAAACAAGTAGCAATATTCATTCTTTAATCTTTTTTTTCTTTCAACACTGAAAAAGTGAATTGATATGCTATGTAAGCCTCTTCAGTTACCTCTCAACGCATTCTGTTGGCTTCACTGGTTCAAGGAGTGGAACATCCAGGTCATCCTTCACAAGATCTCCTACCTTCTCAGTGACTACCCAATCATTTGCACGTGGAGTCTCAAGTAAACCGGTTACAGCTGCACGCATGCGGTGCATGGACATAACATTCTCGAACAGAATCCAGAATGGCATCAGATGGAGAGACCTGATATATCACACAATATAATATGAAGATGTCCAAATTGACAGGAGATGGAAGGTTGTGCATTGTTGTATTATGCATACCCAGGATTTCTGATGGCGTTCATACATGTAATTGCAGTGGGAATATAGACCAGCCCCCATACAGGAATGCTGACACCAGGAACCATGGCAGACAAAGGGATGACAACACAATAAAACAAGAATGTCACAAGGGGAGCAATAACCCTTCGGACAAAGAAAAAGCTGTATAGCAGATGATGTTTCTTCCATATTGACACCTCCTGCATCATGTGCAGATGGCGATTATAACATGACAAACTCATGTTAATTCCTTGTGAGGTAAGGACCAAAAGACAAACCTTGTTTGTAATGATTTCCCAAGCCATTTTCCTGAAGAGATTGGCGGCTCCACAAGTCCACCTATGTTGTTGATGACGGTAGGCTTTGAAGGTACTTGGTAGTTCACTCTTAACCTTGGATAAGATTTGCAATAATTGTAATGCGGGCATGGTACAGTATATATAGCTTCATAAAAAAACAGTTCTAAGTTCACATAGAATCAGTGGAATACCCTAATATCACCAACATATAAGAATTCCCATCCCTTGAGGCTTGCCCGTACAGCCAGGTCCATATCTTCTACAGTGGTGCGATCTTTCCATCCTCCAGACTGATTAATAGCAGATACACGCCACACACCAGCTGTACCTGTAAAGTGTATACAGAATATAGTTAATGCTTTTCAGTTTTTCACTAGCTTATCCCACCCCATCCTGTGACAACTGACATCTGACAAGAAACCTATCAGGGAAAAATCAGAACCTCAGTGTATGGCTACAAACAGGCACATACCATTAAAGCCAAAAAATGAATATACAAATGATCCTGATTCCTGCTCTACTTTGAAATGATAGTCCAGAGACATCTTCTGTATCCTTGTCATCAGGCAAACATCATAGTTCACTGCAAAATCACCCGGCAAAGGCCAGGTCAGGAACATCCTGTAATCATAGTGAACAAAATTTGTCGCTACTTTATCAATATGACCACTGCCATAGCAAACGCAAAGAAATTGCATCAGAGCATCATTATAATCAGAACCTTTTTTACAGCTTAAAATTGTCAGCTGACATATTATTGTGTCATGTCACTCAAAATTCTGTTATCAGGAGCCTAAACTGAAGAGCATACAAAAAGGCTTCCCCAAAAGGATCATTAATGAAACAAAAGATTCCAATATAAGGTGGAGACATTCCAATAGACAGAGGGAGTATATAAACATTTTAACTATACAGGTAACACTATCAATTTAACTGCTGAATATCATTTATCCAATATAAGGTGGAAACATTCCAAATGCCAATCAGGTATGCGCACTAAAAAGAAGGAAATACCATGTCGCTTACATGGATGAATTTGCCAACCCTGAGAATTAAGAAATAAGCTCTGTAATGAAACAATTAAAATAAACAAAAAGGATCTAAATTAACCAAGCCAACATAATCTCAAATGAATAAAGAGAACTACACATGAATAAAACTTGTTGTGGACAACAGCATTTGTCAGACCCACACACATAATATTTTGTTTTAATTTTTCTACAGATAAAAGTAGGAACTCCAAAAACATAGTATTCCAAAATATATGCATGACTACAAATTGATGTATTTATGCTTACCAAACTCCCAACGTGCTTGTACAAGTGCAATCCTTGGGTTATGCACAAGAAAATGGTATGGTTTTTAAAAGGAAGTCAGGTTCAGGTTGGAAATCCGGTGATCAAAGATAGCAACGAAGTCACATTGCTTGGCGTACACATATTCCATGCCCTTCTTCAGTGCACCTGCTTTGTATCCCTTTCTGTTATCTCTAACCTCATACTTGATGTTAACTTTTTGGTGGCCCAATCCTGGCACTCAAGCTCCACTAGTTCCTGCATTCAACGAAAATGGTTTCAAAATATTACAGTGGCATGAATTTCTATATACAACCATGAAATGGAAGCTCTTGATGCATTTAGCATGTGGGGTCACTGAGCTGAAGACATACATTCTAAATGCCCTTTCTGTAGAAAAAAACAGAACAACCTAAGCTAACCTTATACTAGACACTTATAATATCTTGTAACTTACATTATACCAGGCTGCTAGCCAACACAAATATCTTTAATATCTTAGACAATGGCAGTATAGTAATCAGATTATCTGGTGCCACCTCCAGTCAGATGTAGCTAACATTTCAGACGACTAAATCACTAAATTGACTTAGACAGTTTGTTTTTGTTTGTCTGAACGCCAATTAATACTGACTGGGGGCAGCCACATACAGAAGCTTTCTTAATCCTTTTTCTCTTGATATTCCAGTATATTGATCCAAAGCATTTCTAAATTTTAAATATTTTGAAGCATCAATATTTCTATATTCGCTAAGTGACTAGATGATCTTATTCATACATACATTAGATCAACGCAATGTTGCTGGAGCTAACCTAGCAGATGAGTATCAACACTCATAGGCTGCCTCCATTTGATAATGAGAAACTGATCATTCCTTATATATAATTGCAAGTCACAATTAACTTTTAAAAATGCATCACATCTACCACAGTTTGACCCAAAAATCACATGGATATTTCTACTTTTAGTCAAACAAGATAAACTCATAAACTATGTCCCTGAAACCAATGTCTACCTTAATAAACGGATCAGTGGAATCATCCAAGACTTGTATTACAATACGGTCTGGTGGCCATGTGAGGGCACACGCCGCAGCAATGGATAGCTTGTACACCTGTATAAAGAAATGGTCATTGCAATGATGTGGTGTCAAATTGTATAACATTGCAATTTGCAAGACACACAAGAACACTGGTCAGACACCTTGGAAAAACTATGGTTTTTTAGCGTTGTTAGTCAAATACCCAGCAATGTAAAGAAAGGACTACTACTTGCTTACTTGCATTAGCGAAACAGCAAAGAAAAAAAAAAAGACGGTCCCTATCCATCTTAATCGTCATTGGTTTCATTTACTCAACACTAGGATAGCACAAGCAGACACTGCATTGTGCCCCACTTGTCCTCCTTAATAAGATCCTTTTTTTTTTTTAGGTTCCGATTGTATTTTTTTTAGATTTTCTTTCATAACTGAACCACAATGCCGTCACTAGTAACTAAAAGAACCACTAAACAAAGGCAGCTTGCGCATAAACAGTGGAGCCCATTTCTGATACTAGCTCCACCTTGCAACTTGAGAAAGTACAATACAAACACAAGGAGACACTTGTTGCTGCTTTGAATGAACTTCCCGTCTCATTCAGAAACAAGAGAAAGGCCGACCTAAGAACCATTCATTATCAAACGCAGCGCGCGCAGAAATTTGGTGGATAAAATGCCCACAAATTACCAGCATGATGATGCATTTAAGGTATTGCGTCCCTACGGACTAGAGTCGGTGTCTAAAACCTCGTATAATAAACTCATAAAAACGCCGCATCCTACAAAATCTGGCGATCGCGACGTGTAAAACAACAGGGAGGGAATGACCCAGCAATTAATGTGGGGATAGCATGCTGTGCCCTCACTCACCTCCCTTTCGTTGTACATGGGGATCTGCACGAGCACCATGGGGAAGTCCGCCGCCGCCTCGACGTCGTGTGCCCCGTTGGACATGGGCTCCCAGCGGTACCTCGTGTCGGGGCGGCGCCACAGCAGCGCGGATACGGCGGCGGCGAGGCTGGCGAGGCCCATGTACGCGGCCTCGGCGACGAGCATCGCGGACGCGGCGAGGCACGCCCACACCGCCGCCCGCAGCGCCCACGCAGCGGCCGTGAGCGCCGCCGCAACCGCCCAGGCCGCCGCCATCTGGTTCTGGATGCGGCCCGGGGTGGGTGCCTTGCTTGGAGCGGACGGAACGGAAGCGCCGAGCCGAGCCGGGGATAGGGCGCGTGCGAGCAGAGCAGGTGCAGCACCCTCTGCCTGTGGGCGTGCGCTTTTTTTGAACAGGGAGATGGGGGTGGTGGTAGCTGGGGTCTGTGGTGTGGACGCCGACGCCGGGGGTGCTGCGATTGGATGGAGGTGGGGAAAGTTGCCAGGACGGACGACCCAATCGGATGGCTTCCTGGCGTCATTAATGTAACCTCGAGATACGAGCCTTGCTGTTTGGACGAGAGAGAGAGAGATGCTCGAGTCCTCGAAAACCATGCCCCTCGGTGTCACTGTCGGTGTTTGGTTGGAGCCCTCCCTCATCACTACTCCCTCCGTCCCACTGACTTTGGTTTTTCGCGCCATCTTATTCGACGCTTCGCCTTATTCAAATTTTTTATATAAATATAATTTATTTTTTACGACTTATTTTATCAATAAAGATATTTGAATATTGATTATTTTATTTTATGATTTGCATAAATATTTTAAATAAGACGGATGGTCAAAAAGACAGTTCAAAAAAGTCAAAAACGACGAAATCCATGAGACAGAGGGAGTAGGAGTAGTGACCAGTGAGTGAATACGGACACGGCGCGAGAGAACAATAGACGCAGACGTGATGGAGTGATGGTAACGCCATATCAGAGGTTAAGGAAAGTGAGTCACAGTCGTTGCAAAAGCCAATACTGTACTACTCAGTGCTATTAGTGCTAAATATGTAGATACTCACTCTGTCCCTTCGGGCTCGTTTGGCTGGGAGGAATTGGTGAGATGAAATGGGAGTTGAAAAGGAGGAGACTTAAACTTTGTTGTTTGTTTCGGGTGACAACAGTTGTAGTGGGGCGAGGAAAGGACGCTGAGAGGCCTAACTCCTACCGATCTATTCCCGCATGGGACCCTGATATTTTATCGTTGTGGTAGAGAGTTCAAGGCACAAAGACTAAAATTAGTAATGATGTTGTCAATTTCCATGCCTAAGCTCACGTACCAAACAAAGGGAGTCCAATTCTATTTTTAACTTCCTCTATCAATTCCCAACACATACCAAACAAAGGATTGAGACTAGAAATCAAACTCCCACGCTTATTCCCTCCTCAAACTCCCACCTCCAATTCTCATGCCTCTTCCCATCACTTGCCAAACGAGCCCTTCTTCATGTGTGTCGTCTGGGAAGCGTGTTTGTGAGGAAAACATGGTTTTCTAGAGACAAACATTTAGGGACAAAAAAAGTATGGAATACATACATCGATGACCATGTTTTTATAGGATTACAACATCAACACACATCCTTTCTTGGTTCACAAAAGGCAAGGTCAGGCCATGTTTGGTATGATTATGGAGGAGATATACCGAAAGATACAAGAAGAGGTTATTTTCTACTCCTCGCTTTGAACAGTACAGACGCCAGAGCTGCAAAAACGCTCGCTTTGAACAGTACAAACGCCGGAGCTGCAAAAACGCTCGCTTTGAATGCTTTAGAGAGAAATCGTGCCAAACAGACCCTAAAGCTTATGTCGTACAAAAATTTATATGCAACACAAACAATTTTATTGGCTGCTTATAATGCTGGCATCGATGTGTGGTGAATGAACGATGTTGCGGACTACAATGGTCGCTTACGTATCCGATCAATGAGTAAGCACTATGAATCAAAAGCGTCGCCAAGAATCGAGAAGGCCAAATGGTTTCTTGGCAACGGTCATTTCCCAATCAAATAGGTAAGTGTTTTGTTTTACATCCTTGCGCTAGAGGATATGTTAGGTCATACCCTACGCCCCTATAGTAGGAATGTCAAAAGATATATGCTAAAAAACCACGATGAATTTTTACTCTATTAGGATACGATGAGTGTGTCCTAATTTACTTGCACACGAATATATGTTAATGCATAAAAGGACAGGCTTAGTGGGTACGAGTGCCGGTCTATGGCTAGCAAATGTGGCAGTGTCGGTGGTGAGTTTTATTGCGTTGTTTTCAAGACTGCCATGTCATATGAAATGAAATGAAATTTAGATGAAACTCATACTCTCAATGGAAAGTTTCATCTCGTGGTTTCATAAGCATTTAATTTCATTACTCGTAGATAGTTGGTATTCATGCCAAGAGAGTTTCACCAAGATGAAACTTTTCTCTTCTCTCTTCTCGAGTTTCTTCATGCAAAAGTGGATTTTTCTTTGATGTGGCGCTTTATTTAATGTGCATGAAACTTCTATAAAACCCCATTGAGACTGGCCTTACAAGATTGAAAAATTCAAAATCCAAACACACCCTCTATGCATGCATGCGTCCCATAGTTTCCTTCAAAATTCAAAAACTTAACAAAATTTTCTATCACATCAAATCTATGAACGTATGCATAGAGCATTAAATATAAATAAATAAAATAACTAATTACATAATTTATCTATGAGACAAAATCTTTTTGAGCCTAATAGCTCATAATTAGACAATAATTATCACATACAAACGAAAAATGATACAATCCTTTAAAGCTCCACTTTACGGCATCTATACACAGCTATGCTACTATAAACCCATGGGTCCGGAATCCTTGATCCGCGCTCTTAGACCACGAACATTCTGGGCGGAATGCCGGCGCTCGTGCTCCTGTAGCAGTCCCCGTCTCCCCATCTCGATCTCCCTCATCTGATTTTATTTTCCCCTCCAATCTCCAGCTTTTGGTAGCCTGTGTCCTGATCTATCAATCCATCCAATCAGTTTTGCCTGGGATCGTTTCTAGCTTGAGTTCTCGTCCGGGTTTTCTCGCTTTTCTAGTCAGTCCGGTGGTTGCTTCCTCGCCAGATTTCTCTCCACACCTGCTGTCCCTGCTGGTGTCGCTGCGGCCGCTTGTTGTGCGCCTATCCACAGCACTCATCTATTGCGTTCGGCTGCCGCCGCCAGCTGCCGTCTCGGCGTCTACCGCTCACTATCGTGCTGTTGCCGCCGTCGCTCGCACTCTGTTGTTGTGTTCTGCTTGCGCTGCTTGTGGGTAAGTTGTAGGTGCTGCTTGTGTCCGCGCAGGTTGCCTGGGGTTGCTGGTGCCTGATTTCCGCATCACATCTGCCTCCATCCGTCACCCTGCCTCCCGGCAGCACGCCCCAGTTGACCTTTGTAACAGAACCTCCTAATTACCGAGCCCACCTGCACTGCCATTGTCTCAAAGACCTCTAACAATTTGTGCAGATACACCCGATGATTTAAGAAGCCCCTGTTGATAACTCATACCAGGGATCAACAAAGGAGTAGCTACAACATTACAACATTTATTACAAAAATAAAGATTAGAGTGCGGAAGAATAATGACATTAATTTTATAAATTGTGAATAAGTTACACTTGAGTAAACTTAACTTAATTATGGAAGGTAGGTAGAATCGAAGATAAACTGCATCATGTCGTGCTCCACCGACATAACCTTGGTTAAACAAAGACGAAGTCAAGACCTTAAATGGGGTTAACAAACCCCGAAAGCACGGGAGTACTCAACAAGACTTACCCGACTAAAAAGAAAATAGGAGAAGACTCAGAATGTTGGTCTAATAGGATTCAAGGTAAGGCTTTTAGCAAGAATCAAGGACTCTTTTTTGAGAAAAGCTTACTAGAGGTAAATCCTTATTTTCAATGTTTTAATCCCAATTAGTTTTTCACCTACTCTAGGTGATCTTACACTAGAGCACACACTTCTTAGATATTCCATCACTTATTCCAACTCTTCACTTGTTTCATAATTAATCTACGATATAAGTCGGGAAACCGAGTCTCCATATCCGAGAAGCACGGGCGATTTCGAAATCGATTAACCCAAACTGGGAGTTCTTTCCACACGACATATGTAGCACTTAAGCTTGCATATATCAACCCTTTCTTGGATACTCAAAAAAGAACCGCGTCCCTACGCCACCCAAGAGCACAAGACACCTCACACCTTGGGAATCTAACCCACGGGCATCTAGGAATTTAACCCACGAGTGTACACGCTACTCCCGCCATCTCTCCACTCCCAAAGGCTTGCGGTGTATGCGTTTCGATTTGACACCCCCAAGATCGGGCTTACCGGAGTATGTGGTCGAGTACTAGTTTCGATCGTCTCCGGGCGACGCCGCCCGACGTGCCATTGGTCAAACGACCTCGGCGCAGATTATGTTCCATAGTCTCGGTTACACAGCCTACACGCTGGTCCTTAATCGACAAGCCGAAAATACTACACCGAGACTCCATTCTCGCAAATTACCCGACCGGGTCTCAACTTCAATACCATATCCCAAATGGTTTCATCATATAACATTCTTGTTCATCAAATGCCCATTCGGGCTATCATAAGAGACTTGTCACATATTTTGACTCAAAAGTCTAACTAATTTAGCACGGCTAAGCATTCTAAACATTTTACCAAAACAGGTTATCAAGGTAGATATCGAAATAATCAAGGATGGATAATGCATCAATTAGGTTGTCACTCAACTCCTATCACCTAATGCAAAGTGTATAAAGCAAAGGTGATAAAAAGCTTTGTAAAACACAAGGAATGTTTAAATGAACCGGGGCTTGCCTGTGTTGCGAGGAAAGTCGATTCAAGAAAGATTGTCGAAGCCAAACTTGATATTATCCTTCTCGACGGATGGATCTTCTCTCGAAGCTTGATCATCGCGAACCATATCAACACCTTCTCCAAAACTTCATCAACACGATCCGACTCACTCTCGTATACTCTACACGTAAATGATGATGCATGCTTTAGCGTGATGGAATGGTAAACATGATATTTGATGATGCATGAAATAATAAACATCTTAAGTACAACTTTCCTTCACGATAAAGTTGCAACCCAACAAAACCAACTTGTTGAACTACTCTACAAGATATCATCACCATTGCCTAAGGAGTTCTCAAGGACCATTTGATTGTGTATGGTTTAGGGTTCACAAAACAACCCGAAAGTCTCACAAAACCTAAGTCGGAAGTCACTAATCATCCCATTTTCTAATTAAATAAATAAAGCATAAAATAATAAATAAATTAACTTTCTCAAAATGGCTCCAAACTTTTTATACAGATAGACCATAGCATAAGTCAAAATAAATTTTCATGATTTTTGAATAAATATTTTATTTTCTAAAAATCATGGAAGATGCATTTTTCAATTAAAGATGGTAATTTTAAATTATGCAAAAACTATTCAAAACTGAAGTTTCTAAATTTTCATGGACACACTAACTCATGGGAAGGTTCTACAAAAGTTTTAGAATTTTTGAGCTCTATTTGAATTTCTATGAAATTCACAAAATCGAGCACTATTCACATTTAAAGAAAATGACAAAACAAATTTTAAATCGGAACCGCCACTGGGCCGATTTTAGCCCGACTCGGCCCAAGACACAAGGCCGGCCCAAAGACGACACAGCCGGCCCACAACGCCCCATGGCCGACGACTGGCGGCCGCCGGCTTTGACCGGCGAAGCTTCGCGGCCGGCGAGGTCTCGGCCACGAGACTTGTCCCACTCTACTCCTCTCCCCTCCCCGCACACGATGACACCCAAAAACGTGACACCTAGGGCACGGTGGCACCCTCGCCGGCGGCCATGGCCGACATGGCCGCCAAGAACGGACGGGCGAAGGGCTCGTCGGAGCTATCCCCAGCCGAGTTCAAGCTCGTGTTCACTCCGACACGCCTAGACGACCAAAATCCACTACTTAATCGAGCCAAAACGACGCCGTAGTGGACGGGTTATTGCGCACGACGGCGGCGCTGCCACGCGAACTCGCCGGGCGACGGCGTTCCGACGGCCGTAGTATAGGAAACGGGAACGGACGACAAGGGCATGACTAGAAGCTCACCACGACGAAGATGCGCACGCTGGTTAGACCGAGACAAAGCGGAGGTGGGTTGTCGGGCGGTGATGGGCGGCGGCGCGCGCGTTCGGCGGTGGCAACGACATTCCGCGGCAGGCAAACACGAAACGGTCGAGCCGACCATGACCAGGACATCAAGGCGATACTAAATAGCAAGGTGGTTTTTCCACGGCTCACCGGAGCGGACGACGGCAGGGCGTCATCGCGCGCGCCCGGCCGGACCGAGAAGATGGCGCGCGCTGGTAGCTCAAAGGTGAAAGGGTGCGAGAGCGGCTCAAAGGGAGCGCAAAGGCAAGGCGCGGAGCTAGTGGTGCGGTCAGGTGCGGCGATTAAGGCTTGACGACGGCGCGCACGACGCCAGGCGGTGATGGAGGTCGTCGGCGACGGTGGCTTTTTCGGGAAAAGAGGAAAACGATGACCCCGCCGTCCCTATTTATAGAGGAGAGGGAATGGGGAGGTAGCCGGGAGCTTCGCGAGCGTCTCCGTGTGGTCGGGTTCGAGAAAGGGCGGCGGTGGACAGCGGCGCAAGGCTTGACGCCGGCGGTGGCGGCGGGGATAGGGCGAGCCCCTTTCCCCCCCCCCCCAAAACACCAGAGCGTACCGATTTCAACCATAATTTCAAAATTACTCCCAAATTTTGAACTGAACTCAAAAATCTCCAAAACAAAATTTGCTTAAAATTTCAAGATCTACAAATTTCATAATTGGAACATTTTCAAATTCGGCTCGAAATTGAACTTTTTGAAATGGGGTCAAAAAGTAAGAAATTTGAATTCAAAATTACTTTTAAAATTATGTAGAAACTTGAAAAACTTTGTACATATCTTTTGTTCATCACAACAAGATCTACAAACCCTAGTTTTTTGAACCGGACCGGACTGGCGGTTCGACCGATAAAAGACCGAACCAGAGCCTACACCGGTCCGGTTCACTTAAAAGACCGTCCCTGCAGTGGAACCGGTGAACCGGCCGGTTTTGTATGAACCGGGGCGGTTTTTTATAATAGGCAAAATTACCCTCTGTTAACTCAGTACAGTGTGATGCGTTCGGGGTAATATTGGAAAACTATGCTATTGTGCCCCTTTAGGCTTACGGGCTCACGCGACGCGCCTGGGGGGGGAAAACAAAAATTCAGCATCCTCGCCGGCGTTCAAGCTCGCGGCGGGGGCGCTGCCGGGGCGCGACCGTCCGCCATCAGCGGGCGAGGTGGCAAGCAGGGGCGGCCCGTGGCCGTCCGGGAGGGCGAATCAGCAATCGCCGGCCTTGCGCCATTTCGCCTACGGCCCGTACGAGCGGCTGAGACCAACGACCGGCCGGGCGGCGAGCGCACCTCCAAGGCTCCACATCTAGGCTCCAAATCCGCCTCCAACTCCAAGGCTCCAAGTCCAAGCTCCAGTCCATAGCTTTTTTGCTCCACTACGGCACTACCCGGTCCAAGCCTCGAAGGATCCAAGCTCCACTTTTGAACTTCAAGATGGTCGCTAGTGAGTGCCGTTATTTGTACTAGAGTTGATAGCTTCGAAATTGTCTAGATCTGGTTAGATTGATAGCTATTGCTATGGTGCCGTTTGATAACTTCGAAATTGTCTAGATCTAGTTAATTAATTTCTTAATAATTGATGGCTATTGCTAAGTGCTAGAGTATATTAAGAATGTCCGGATCTGCTTTGACAACTTTTCTTATACTCTCTTTTATTTACGGGTTTTGCATATACAGTTGGTTCTTCAGCCGTGATTGTGAGACTATTTTGTTTGTGATCATATGGTCGTGAGCCCGTGACTTTGTAGTTTGTGAGGTCGTGACTGTGAGCTCATGACAAAGTGACTAAAGTCACCGAACCTTATGGCACCTTATGGTCGTAGTGTGTATGAAATGAACCTTAAGCTTCATGTATTTTGAATTTAAAGACCATGTTATCCTTGTTTTCATGATGTGTGGAACCGTGAGCCTTGTGATTGTATAATTAAATTATGTTGTTGCATCTATCGGTTTTTATATACATATATTTATATACAAATACTACTTTAGTGTCATATATATACACACCGGTTCAAAGTTTTTGTGGCCGGTTCGATTAAACGGCCCATTATTAACGGACCGGCGGTTCAAACGGTTCAAAACGGTTGGACCAATGAACCATTGAACCGACGGCCTCGCCAGTTCGATCACCGGTCCGTTCGAAAAACTAGGCTACAAACTAGCTTTTGGAAGTTTTGTCAAATTTTGCCAAGATTTTGAAATAAGGAAAAGGGGGTAAAAAGGGTTTTGTCGGAATTCAAAATTACTTTAAAATTTTGAACTAAACTTTGAAAACTCAAAATACCAACTTAGTTCAACTTTGAAATATCTACCTTTTTGCTTTAATAACCATACCCAAAATCTTGATAAATTTTGAATAAAAGAAAAGGGGACAAACTAGGGTTTCAAATCGGGGTTTCCGACAAGGGGGTAACTTCCGGATTCGACTCTTTTCGCGTCTTTTCATCCGACAACGTAACCAACTATAGTTAAACTTATTTTTTTGACCAAATCCATAGCTTAACTAGTAAATAACACCCGGGGTGTTACACCTCGCAGCAACCACCCTCGCCCGGCCAAAGTGTGTTGGCGCCGCCCGTGGTGCGTTGATGGGATCCCCCTATTCCGGTCGATCCCGTGCTCGGACTCCTCGGCTTTCGCCGTTGCTCGGACATGTCCGTCTAGTCCCTCTATGATTTCGGCCACTGACCGCTCTCCTCCGGCCACAAATCCGTGTCTCCGCGTCCCCGATCCCATGCCTCCCGACCGACCTCCTTTTGCCCATGTCTCCTGTTCCTATTTCAACGAGTCCCGTGTCCTCTCATTATCCTCCTCAACAACCCCCTTTGTCGAGTACATCGTGCAATGGTGCTATGCAATCTACAACTTCGGCGCTCTGGCGGACAAGATGAGCTTTTTGGCATGGAATTGTCGTGGCATTGGAGGAAATCAAGCAAGACCAAAATGTTGCACCTCACCGCCTCATGACTTCTACTAAAGCACGGGGTAATCTTCATTTCTGAAACCGAAACTCTAGATTCTCTAAGTCTCAAATAGTCAATAAATTTCATGTGGATGATGTTCATGTTGTTCCAGCTCAAGGTCAATCAGGCGGTCTTTGGTTAATGTCCGAAATAATGTTAGTCTAGATGTTATCGAGTCCAAATCATCATTTTATTCTAGCTCGTTCTTTCGCAATGTTGTCGATTCTAGGAACTTCGATCTCATTTATGTCTATGGAGATCCCCACCATGTTAAGACTTCTATTATTTGGGGTCATATTCAAACTTTGTTGTAAGTCATTCGGACTTACCCATGTTATGTATGGGTGATTTTAATGATCTTATGGATTATAATGAAAAGCTTGGACCTAGACCAAAGAAACTTTCGAGCTATTTCCAATTTTTGTAATTATGTAAAGCAATGTGGTTTTATTGATTTGGGTTACACCGGTCCCGCCTACACTGACTAACAAAAGATTCAAAGACGCATCCTACTTTTTGAGAGACTTGATAGGTTTTACGGGTAACTCGATTGGTGTGCTTTGTATCCAAATACTTCGTCTACTCCCTCTGTCCCTTTTTAGATGTCGTTATGGGATGCGTCTTGGGTCAAACTTTCTCAACTTTGACTGCGTTTGTAGAAAATACGTGCAATATTTATATCTCCAAATAAATTTATTAAAAAACTAGACTTAAAGATCTTTCCGATGATACTAATTACTTTGCATAAATATTTATATATTTTAATATATAATTACCGGTAGTTTGAAAACGTTGACTCCTCGGGAAGCGAGAATGACATCTATTTAGGGACGGAGGGAGTATCATTTACCCATGATAAAAGGGGATCATTGTCCCATCCTTGCTATTACCGACGCTTCTATGAGAAAAACCGAAAAGCTTTTCGTGTTTGAAAATTGGTGGACCTTAGAAAAAGACTTCAATATGGTTGCCGGGAAAAGCCGGGATCGGATCGACAGTAGACCTTTTTATTTGAAGACTCTCTACTTAGCACATGATCTCGAGAAAATGGAAGAAAGGTAAGTCAAACAACTCAAAGCTTCTTGATTTAATTGAACATAAAATTCTAAGAATTCAAATGAATCCTTCTTCTCATGTTTCGACAATCATCGAAGGATCCGATTGCTCAACATGAGCTTCTTTTGACCAAAGAAAATGAGTATCATAGACAAAGATATAAGAAAAATTGGACTCTTTATGGGGACAAGAATACTTCCTTCTTCCATCAATCTATTATCAAAAGAAATAGGAAAAATAAGATTGCTTGTTTGATGAATCCAGATGGTTCGGCCTCCATCACCCCGGATCAAATTGCTTTAATCATTAACAATTACTTCAAAGATATTTTCGGGTGTGATGATGGGCCTAATCCTTCGCTTTTGATGATTCAAAATATACAATTTGAATGAAGAAACTCTTACGCACCATTTCACTAATTCGGCTCGATGAGAATGAGGTAAGGGCAATTGTTAAAGGTATGCATAGTAATGCTTCCCCCGGCCCCGATGGCCTTAATGCTCACTTTTACAAAGTTACTTGGGACTTCACGGGTAAGGATCTAACTCATTTAGTCAAAACTTTCTATGACACAGACAAATGCCTCCCCGATATTAACGTAACTCATATTGTGCTCATCCCTAAGATCAAAAACCCTTCTTCTCCTAGGGATTTCAGACCCATTAGCCCTGTGTAATGTTGCTTACAAAGTCATTTCTAAATCCATTGCTAACGTGGATCAAAAATCACCTTCCCCATATCATTCACCCTTCTCAAGCCGCTTTTGTTCAGGGTAGGCATATTGCTGTAAATATTATTATTGCCCAGGAGATCATTCATAGTTTCAACCTCAAATCCTGGAAACAAAAGGCTTTTATGCTTAAGATTGACCTGGCTAAAGCCTTTGATAGATTAGAATGGAATTTCATAGTGTTTGCTTTAAAAAGGCATGGTTTCACCGATCATTTCATAACTCGGTTTATAATTGTATCTCTACGACTACGGTGTCTGTTCTTATTAATGGGGTGGCTACTCTAGCTTTCCATCCCAAAAGAGGCATAAGACAAGGTTGTGCCTTTCCCCTTATCTTTTCATTATAGCCGTAAATGAGCTTTCTATCAAACTTCAAAGAACATGCCGACAATAATAATATCAAAGGACTAACTCTTGGCTCGGTCGCCCCAAGATTCATTCACTACTTTTTGCGGATGATCTTATCATTTGTGGACAAGCTACAGGTGAGGAAGTAGGTAAAATTAATAACTTACTCATGCAATTCAGACCAGTCGGGCCAAATACCGAATTTGGCAAAGTCTTCTATCATTTTTAGCAAAAATATAGATAATAATTCAAGGGAGCAGGTAAAGTTAGTTTTTCCTAAGCTCGATCTAAAACCAAACTCAGATATTTGGGCCACCCTCTCATCTTTAACCATCGTGATACAAACAAGGCCTATGATTTTATTTACCAGAAATTCGTGAGGTAAGTTAAATGTTCTTAAAGCTAACAAGTTGAATCATGCAGGCAGGCTTTGTTATATTAACTCGGTCCTCGGTTCCATCCCTATCTATTATATGTCAACCATCCTCTTCTCAAAATCTTTCATTTCAAAAATAAATTCAATTATTTCCGCATTCGGTGGTCGGGGAGTAAAGGAGGACAATTTGTCCTCTTCCCATCACTTTAGATCATGAACTGATATCTGCAGCCCAAAGAGGAAGGAGGACTAGGAATTCGCAATCTACGGATTGTTAATAGAAGTTTAATCTTACATGCTTGCTGGAATGTGGCTACAGGTAAAAATCCATTTCTTTCAGCGATTCTTAAAGCTAAATATCATCATTCTTCTAGTTTTTGGACAACCCCAAAGCCTAGATGCAATTACGCCTTTTGGGCTTCAATCATGAAGGTAAGAGATATTCTAATTAACAATTCAACGTGAAAATTGCCAATGGCTCCTCTAGCATTTGGTCCACTCCTTGGTGTCCCATTTGGAAAGAAATTCACAGCTATGTAAAGTTACCCGTTACTTGTTCCTAAGCTTCCACAAAATATTTGATTTATGGTCTTCGATAATATGCATTGGAACTTTGATTTTATAAATGAAGTTTTCCATCCAAGAGTGGCCATGGCCATTTCGGATACTATTAAAACTCATCAGCAAGGAGAGGACACTATCATTTGGAAACCTTCCTCCAAAGGAATTTGTAATACAAAAGAGGCTTTCAATTTTTTAAATAAAAAAGAGGTGGTTCATTTGCCTTCTAGTGGACCTGTGTCAATTTCTTTGCAATGCAGAACATTCTAATGAGAGCTTGGAAAAGTAAAACCCTTCCTCCTCTTATTAAAACATTCACATGGAGAATTATTAGGAGGGCTATACCTACTGGAGAAAGACTAGGTAAGTACAGTCACAAAATTGAACCCCAATGTGCAGGGGTGCTCTATGTTGGAAAATGACTGTCATCTTTTCTTCAAATGTGATTTTGCTAGAGCTATTTGGTTCTCCTTTACCCCTCCTCTTAAAACTTCTTGCTTCCCAGAAGAAGAGGATGGTGTTCAAAATATCCTGGCTAATATCATAACTAGATCCATGGATGACTGTACTTTCAATTCCATATTAGCAACCCTTTGGTATATCTGGGTAGCCAGAAATGATTTGAGATTTGACAACAAAAAGTGGACTGTCAAGCAGGTCCACTATGCTTCACATGCTCTTTTACAGATTAATAAGGTGGATTTCCAAAGTAACCCCTATGCAGGAGAGTATCTGAAAGATCCTCAAGCAAACTTTCTTCATGAATCCTCGGGGGTTCTACCAAAAAACATGAGGGATCAAACACAGAACAGAGGTTGTACTTCAAAGTCTCTGTTTCAGTGTTTCACTGATGCTTCCATCTCTCCGGACAATGATTTGTTCAATCAAAGAGAGGCGGGTCTAGGCATTGTCATTTATGACAAACCTAAATCTTGCAAATTTCTAATCTGGGCAAAAGCCCATGGATGTTCCTCAGTGCTGCAAGCTGAAGCAATGGCTACATATGTGGCAGCTACATTTTGCAAGACTCTTCTATGAAGCTGATTTCTACACAGACAACCTTCAACTATCTGACTATTGCAATAACAAAGACTCCAACAATCCACCTGACTGGAGACTTCAAGGTTTCAATCCAAGTCTGCATTCCTTGTGTGGCGAGATAAATGCAAATTTCCAAAAAATTGAGAGAGACAGCAATGCTGAAGCACATAATTTAGCACATCAAGCCTTCATACAGACTACTTGTAGTAGTGTTCCTATTCTTCAATGTCAAGGTTTCCCTCACAAGACCAATTGTCCTTTAGATTTCTTGAGGGATCTTATTTTGCCATGTAACTGTAACATCTTGGCAGCTTCTTGCCAACTGTTTTAATATAATCTTAGGGCTATGGCCCCGCTTTTCTGTCAAAAAAAAAAAACCCATGGGTCCGGCATAGTACTTTTCTGAAGGGTCATTACGAAGAATTTGATGCTTAAACGAGAAATGGACCGTGATACACACACGGGGGTGCAGCGGATCCCGCTCTGGTCCACGGTCCCCAACGGGACCGACACGTGCTGCTCTGCGCAACTGATCCTCTGTGCGGAGTGGGGATTACGGCTCCGCTAATTGCGAGTCCCACTCCCACGCCATGATGTTGGTCGTGTCGTCAACGAAGGTTACGTAATCTCTACAAAATACGTGTTCGTGACATGTTCACGTAAAGACTCTCACCGTGTTCATCCCGCCGCCGTGTTCATCTCAGCAAAAAAAAAAAAAAAAAAAAAAAAAAATCCCCGAACCCGAGGAAGAGGGCCGCTAAACCCTCGCCGCCGCCGCCGCCACGCCATGGCCGACGAGCTGATCGGCTTCCTCTCCGACCTCAACCCCAGGTGCGGGGCGCGGCGGTGGACATCGTGCGCGGGCTGACGGGCGGGGACGACGGCCTCCGGGCGCTCACGGCGCGCGCCGACCGCGCCCTGCCGGCGCTGCTCCGCCTGCTGGCCTCCGCGGGCGGCAGCGGCGCGGGCGAGGCCGCGGCGGACTCGCTCGTCAACCTCAGCCAGGACGCGGCCCTCGCGGCGCGCCTCGTCGCGCTTGGGGCCGTCGATGCCGCCATGGACGTCGTGGCCAAGCGAGGCGCGGAGCAGCCGGCCCTCGCGCGCAGCCTCGTCATGCTGCTCGTCAACCTAACACACGTCGAGTCCGGCGTCGCCGCGCTACTCCAGGTCCGTTATTGAGCCATTCTATTTCTACTGTAGGAAGAACTACTTAGTTTATCTAATACTCCGTATAAATGATGACGCTCCAACTGAGCAACTTTTGCCTCCCTAACCTTCTCATTCACATGGAACTTCCAATTGCACTTTGTAACTTGTATTACCGGCTTAGAATAGAAACCCTTCGATAATCAGTATATGAGATTATCTCGATATTTCCATTCCTTAATTGTACAGTGGAGCCCGAAGAAACAGCTTCTGAAGTCATTTTCCATATCAGAATGGTTTGGTTATGTCCTGAGACAAGCTAATAAGGAGAAAATGTGCTTTTCACCGATAATCATAGATAATAAGGAGAATGGAACACTGAACAAAGGAAGCTGTTGCAAAACCTTAAACTTACAAAACTTGCTCGCCTTATCCTCGCAATAAATCTGGATCATGTGACCTAAACCATCCATTGCCAAAAATAGCACATATTCCTGAAAAATTCCAAATCGCCAAAGTCATATATTAAGAATTGGAATAGCTAAACCATCATGGCTCTTAAGATTAAGCTCCTGACAGGAATATTCATAGTCCACAAGTGCAAGCCATCAGGGGTGAGCCCAATTGCCATTTCCCAAATAACCGCAATACCCCTGAGGATGTAGGAGCAGAAACTGCGACAATATCAACACCATCCTTCGAATGCCACCAGATTCCGTTATTATGCATCCCTGGGAGCTGCAACCCACGAGAACATGTCAGAGGATGCATAAACAGTAAGTCAAATGGTTATGCATCCCTGAGAGATGCAGTAGTTGTCGAAAAAACAGATCAAGTGAGCTCACCTGCAATAAATGGCAAGAGCAATCAGGAAATAGGTTGCAAAAACTAAATCAGTATCATGGACATCAATCCTGAACATGTAACAATTGAATGCAATGGTGCCACTTCGATCCATTTATATGAAAGAAAAGCTAGCAATCATGAATTCCTTAGTAAACAAGATGTAATATTTTTGGACAAGGGGCCAAAAATAGCTTACATTAAATTCTTCTTTCGGCCTGAGTTTCAGTTATACATTCCCCAAGCCAGTGCTGCAGCTTTAATTAAGATAAATTGGAAAGCCATAGCTATTCTTGATCAGTTTCTGAACAAGAGCATTTAATCAGCTCTCAGGGCGAGGTGAACTATTCTGTGCAAGATCGATGAACTGTCGTGTGCAAGATTGGTGAACTATCATGTTTATGGATCAAAATAAATGTTTGCGGTAGAAACATAGTACAAGACTGAAAATATTATCATAAAGCACAGTCAACCACTCAGCCTGTATATAAAATGCACATGTAATGGGATTGTGATATATAATATAGTATGTTCCTAGCTCCTGTAAGCCAATTTGTGATGCCAATGTTCACACTACTTTACATCAATGAATTTTCTATTATAGTTGTAGATTAAGGGCAAACATCATTTTCTTCTTTCAATATGAAGAAGAAAAACAGGGCACACATTAATAAGTGAATTAACCAATTGGTGTACACACAAACACTGTTTGGTCAAGGGGCATTTTCACAAATAGCTTGTATTTTCTGGCACTCTGATGTGTTGGGATGCATCCAGATGTCCTGATTTTCTTTTGGACGGATGTCGAATCGAAGAAGGGGTGGAAAGAAGAGCCAACTCACCTGCTGCGGTGCTGCCTGACTACACCTGCATTGGTTGTGGCTTGGCGTCTAAGATAGTTGTGGCTTGGCGTCTAAGATAGTGTCAAAGGCATCAGTTTGATTGAAATCAAAGGATGCCAATGCTGTGGCACTGTGGACAGGCGTCGAGGAGACGGGTACGCCTGGTTCAGCAGCGCCAGCTCACCTACGTAGATAGGGTGACGCCAATCGAGAGCACATGTTCCTACACTGATTGTGGCGTTCAAGCAGCCAGCTTAGACAGGGCGACGCCAATCGAGTTTGCAGGTGCTGAGCGAGGTCGCTGACGGTAGCCTTGCCTTGGCATATGCAGACGGATGATGCTGTTTGCGATCGTCCACCACAACCCAAGTGTGCGGTTCCCAGAGCTATTGGGGGAAGGGGAACCATGAACTCCGAGACCGAGAGTGGAGAGAGAAAGGAAGAGAAGAAATGGGGAACAGAGAGAAATGCAAGTCCCACCTGTCAGTGCTGTTTTTCTTTAATCTGATGGGAGGCACAAACACGCGGTGGGTGGGGTGCGGTGGGTGGAGGCAGCGGCTTCACCAAATTTTAGTAGTATATAGATATTCTTACTGGTGAATGGTGATCGTTCATGTTCATGGAAAGACTTATGTGACTCCATTTTGAAAGGTTGGGGATGAGAAGGTGCAAGGCTTGTATGTTGCAAAGCTCGTGCGATCATTCTGTAGGTCATCCAGTGATTCTGAAGGTTAGTTTCTTCTGTTCAATATAGCTTCTACGTTCAGATGAGAAACTGTGATTAATTCCTCTATTTTATTCATTAATGTTTATTATGTGTGTATTTATTTATATTTAAGAAGAATCTACTCCATGTTGGACTTGTTCCTTTTGTTTAAGTTTTCCTTTTTTTGCTGTCTGATTATATTATACTATGATGTATGATCTTATCTTGCAATGTTTTCACATCTTTTTGTCCACTTGAAACTTCTGTTCTAGTTCACCTTTTTCTGGATAATTGGTCCACCTCTCATCTCTGTGATCCCTTTCGTAACCTCTTAACCACTTTCGTGGTTGTTTGTCTTGGGTTATCGCTGAAATATTCAGTTAACATGTAAACAATTTTTTTTCTTTTACAAAAACACAGAGCAAGACATTTTTGAATATGTTGCCTCCATACTTGTCAACATATCCAAGGTTGAAGCTGGAAGGAGAATATTGATGGAGCCTAAAAGAGGTCTTCTGAAGCAGATTATTCGACAATTTGATTCAACAAATCAACTTAGAAAGAAAGGGGGTACGTGCGGCCAAATCTTTATGATGGCATAAATGTGACAGCTACACTGAAGGGGCTTCTCCTCCCTACTTTTGACATAGTTTGACCATCTCTTTATCAGTTACTACTTACTAATTGCTAATCTTTGTTGCATACCATCAACTGCTGTATTTTAGCTAGTTGCGGTGAAGGGTTCTACTGCAGACATACATAGGGAAATGTTGACTGTTCAGTTTGCTGACAACTCAATTTGTAGGAATGCTGCATTATTTCATAATTCCTTGCTGTGCTATTTGTATTCATGTACCAATTCTAGATTTGCCTGCAATTAGAACTAGTTGATGTCCTGCGCCCAGTTTCTGTTGCAGTGCCATAATTTTCCTTTCTTATGTACATTGGCATGTTATGAATCTGGTATAAGTTATTGTTAAATTGATGTCTTCCACTAATTTTTGTACTTCTATATTCCTTGGTGAGCTTTTTGCAGGTTGCTGGTACAATCCGTAACTGTTGCTTTGAGGCTGATACGCAGCTTCAGAGTTTGCTTTCTTTAACAGAATATCTTTGGCCAGCTCTACTTTTGCCTGTAGCTGGAAAGAAGGTACTGCACATCATTGACATTTCTACTACTGTATCCTTTATTGGCATTAACACCAGACTTGCCAGTTTTCCTGTTTTATTTTTTGGGGGTAATTATCATTCCCTTCTGATCAGTAACCTATGTTGTACTGGCCCAGTGGCCCTGATGATTCCTGGCATATGGACTTTATTAGCTGATTACACATCTTACAATTGAAACTAATAGTATTTTTTCTTGCTTTGAGCAATCTTGTGTTGCAATTTTCTTAATGTTTTTAAAGGCATTTTCTTGTAGAAGACTGTATTATTTTCCTTGAATGGTGTTGGAGAGCTGTATTTTATTTCATTTAGAAGAGAAAGAAAATAAGGAGAGGCCAGCGGCCAACTCCTGCAGATGTCTAGTTACAGACACACAATTTACAATAGAGACTCAACATCAAGCAAACAGACCTTCACCTAGGTGTCAAGGTTAAGCAACCTGATGAGTAGTTCATGGAGGGCTGACACGCCAGCCAAACAACCAGAAACTACTCTCATTTGCCGCTGCATGTAGCACTACCGAAATACAAGGCACAGCACCCTCATACACACAAGCATTGCAATGTTCCAATAAGCCGGTTTAAGCTTTTATAACATACTTTCTTCTTGGTGAAGACTTAGCTCTACTTCTATATTTTCATGTAGAAATGCATTTGTTCCACATTTAATTCCTTGGTACACTTTCCAAAAGTATAGACATAGGAATCCATAATGGCAAGGGTGAATATGTTATTCTTGTTGTGCAACATGCACATATATGGCTTTTAGCTTCCTAGAGTAATTTCCCAAAAATATATTCCTTTTTTGTTGTTTGTGCTGAATGATAGATATTCATGTGTTAAGTACTAATATTGCTTTTGGCTGATGCTGCAGATATATAGTGAAGAAGACAGATCGAAAATGCCACTTGAGCTATCAAGTGCACTCTCCCATGAACGGGAAGCTGTTGAGGATTCTGAAATTCGACAGCAGGCGTTGGAGGCTATTTATATGATTGTATTGCAGGTGATTTTACATTTCTTGGCAGTGACTTTTGGTTCATTTTGCATGCTTATTTCCAGTTATACAATATCGTATGCAGCTATGCTGCCCTGTTTTAAGATGTCTTGCTAAATGAACTCCATTCCTGCCCCCTGTAATCATACTTCATACAGCTATCATATATGCACTATCCACCTCTGCAACTATTGTAGTCATATTGATCATGTTACACAGTTTATCATTTGTACTGTGAAACCTTATCTATATATGGTTGGTTACCTCAGGAAAAACTTGGAAATTTCTCTTGGCTTAGTTAGTGTAGTATGTTTTGAAGACTTAATGACTTTGGTTGTGGACCTGTTACTAATTCTGTTGTAAATGAAATTTCTAGCACTGCATACTACACTTTTCTAAGATAGGGTACATGTTAAACTAGAAGGGTGAATCCATGCGCAGAGCTGCATCCCTGGTCCAAGGTCAGTAGATCAACATGCACTTGTGGCTGTGGTCAGTAGATCAACATGATCCAGCTGTAATGAATTGAAATGACGGTTGAAGTCCTTTGATAGCACCCTGCAGTCTGGCATTATGGCACAGGTGATGCTGTGTTGATGCCTCAGTATTCAGTGCTCACAGCTCAAAAGTCAAAACCAGATGAATAATGTAGCAGAATATAACTCTATAAGCATATAACTAATATAAGCATATAACTAATACAGAAAGACACTTACCTGGGAGGCCAAGCATGAAACAGTTTCAAGCCAGGCGCTACTGAATAATTTATTAGCCATCCAATTTGTATGTTGAATTTTAAAAATAAGTGATAATATTTTTTTAACAGCTATTTTGGCAAATGACTTGACTTTATGTTGTTTTTACCTCACAGAACATGCAGTCATTCTATTCTGCCACTTGCTTGTCTACTTACTGAAAATTCACCTTTTTCAGGATGATGGACGAAGGTCCTTTTGGTCAGTTAATGGTCCACGAATTCTGCAGGTTGGTTATGAAGATGAAGAGGACCCAAAAGTGATGGAAGCATATGAACTCATTGGTTCCCTGGTATAACCGCTGAACTTTTTAGTATTTTCTCTGGTTTGTTCTACCATGTGTTACATATACTATTTGAATGGTTTTTGCTTTACAGACGTGCTGTTTCTGCATGTCCTAGGCATCTTATAATCTGTTCCAAGAGTTTAACTATATGATGGAGGACTTTCTCGTGATGAGTTTACCCTTATGCTACTTTTACCCGGCATGCCTTATGATGAGTTTATGTCAAATTCAAACAGATCATGCTTTAACATTTGATCAATTAGCACAAAAACTGTGTTGCCATAATGCTATCATTTCTTTATGGGGGCTAACTCAAGCTTTATTTAATGTTCACAGCTTGTTGGGAAGGGTGAAGGTGAACAAGAACAAGAAGAGAAGCCTCAATAACCCCAACCCCCCTGATAAAAACGGTGTTGTATTTTTGTTAGACGAGAAAACATCCCCCGCCATGTGCAATAGCAATACTAACTTGTCAGCTGTTGCAACTGCAAAAGCTCTGCAGTGATGCTTTCTGTAAGTGACGAATCTATCTGGAAAATTTGCACGTATTGTGTCCGTCTTTTCCATGGTTTTGAGCTCTTGACGATTCTTCACACCGTCACTTCAGACCATGGATATGCATTACCCGGGCTGCCCTGTAGCTTTCGCTGAAACCTATTGGGAATTGATTGATTGGCGCCATGTTAAATTTAGGGACCTGTGTGTAGCCCTACTCCATGTGAGCTGAAGTCGCACCAAACAAACTGAGTGTTATCTAACGTACTAGCTCGATATAAAGTTTGTTTGCCGGTCAAATCTAGATAGTTATGAGACTTGACTATCATTGAGATGCATATTTAATATGTGGAGAATGCTGACAAACTCTTATCATGATAACATAGGACGCAGATACGTGAACCTCCCGTGGCTAAGATAAACGAGACTTCTTTGTGGTCCACAAGTTCATACGTGTGCCTCGTGTCACCTCGAATGTTGCACGAGAAACATCGTCGGCGACATACATGAGTTTTTTAAAAAAATAAATATATATATTTCTATCTCCTTTTTCTGCATTGTGTTTCTTTCATTTCTGATAAGCAGCGTTCAAACAATTGCCATTTTGCTTGTAGGGCCTCACTTAAGTACGGGTAATCCTTCATTGAGCCATTGTTGCCACCCCCCAAAAAAAAAAAAAAAAAAAAAAACTTTTTTAATAGGAAAATTTTGTATATGGTCTTTCCTCTGTCCTAGAAAACACGTGAATTTCGGTTTTCAAGGCTAATTTAGCATAAGTGAAAATTACGTTTTGCCTCTTATGAACCCTTCAATCCACATGTATCTAGTGTGTTCTTTGGAAGTTCATAATAGTGGTGGAACAATATCAACCACACACAAATATTAAAATATAGAAGAGCCCACACAAAAAAGTTAACCACAACATAAAATTGCATGTTTTTAAGACAAGATTTGAACGATAGAAATAATTACATGATTTTTGAGACGGAGGGAGTAGTTGGAAGAAAGAACACTAGCCCTCCTTTCAAACTAAGGGATCTTCCGCCTGAGATTTGAACGATAGAAATAATTACATGATTTTTGAGGCGGAGGGAGTAGTTGGAAGAAAGAACGCTGCCCTCCTATCAATCTAAGGGATTTTCCGTCTCTCTTAACGTATAAGATTCTCAGCAGATAGGGTCATTGTTGTACGGAATTTATAATACTACACGAATATTTTCTTTAGGAGACAGTGTTTTTATTTCTATTTACTGCACTTTTCATGTAAAATAATCGACTCCTGGGATATTTGTGCAGTGATTTCTATGAAATTCATGCATTTCAAAGGGCCAAATAAAAATCTAGAGGGTTTCAGTACGGCCTTGGATGCAACATGGGAAAAATTAAGAAGTATACAAAGACATGAACACAATGGAATTTCGCATATCCTCATATTAGTTTTCCCCAAAAGTTCCTATTGGTTCATGCATCTCATAGGAATCCAAATAAATTTCATACGGTTTAATCCTCTGTTCCCAACAGGTATATGTATATATATGAAATTTTCCTATTGGCTTGGAATCTCTTAAATTTCTGTTTTTTTTTTCTTTTGTTCCAACAGGACCTGCATCTTGCAACAATTGAATTAACTCATGTGAAAATACGGTGAAGAAATCCACTTTGCAAAAATCTCATGTTCCAAAGAAGTCCTGAAAAACAGACAAAATTTCAGGACAAAGCATTACAACTTGAAGATGCAGACAATATCAATGCTGCTAAACTACCGATACCAAATATAATACCTCCAAAATGCAGAAAAGGGGAACGAACTCAAGTCCAAGCCTTGCTAAGAGACCAAACAGCAGATGCCGCACTTCGCGCGATACTGTTTGAGTGCTAATCACACCCCGTGAATCGTTGATCATTCGTTTATTTCAACCAAGAGGCTCCAAATCGCCCTTTATTTGACATTGGCGCATAGCTCCGGACTCTGAAGTTTGGATGCAGCGGAACCGGACAGACAAAAGTCTACCGAATACAGGTTTTTCAGTGTCTCATGTCATATCATGGTACCTTAGCCCACGGTTTTATTCAATTCGACAATTATGTTTTAGAGAACAGGATACCTAACATTGATTACTCGAACAAAAGCTTGCGAAGTTGTAACGATCTGGTTGAAACATTTTGAGGGTGCTCTGTGTGCAAAAACTATCATTTTTTCATTTTTACTTTTTTTTTTTTTTGTGAAGGAAAACTATCTCAATTATTATGTACATTAATTGTCTTGCCATGTAGACATTTTGCTGATATGACAACCCATTTAATGAGGTGAGTGTTGGGATCCAACTTTATTCCAAACAACTTTTATCCTAAACTTTGAAGTGTTGTAGGAACATTTTCATTTGGAACATGGTTTGTCCTGAAATACGAACCATGTTGAATGTAAAGTTTTTACACTTTTTTCGTGTAATACGAAGTCGGGGAGCCCTATAAATACCCCCGACACCCTTTATACAAACCATGTTGAATGATTGCCCTGTAACCAAACTTTATCAATAAAGTATCGTGCTGATACTTCACCTAACAGTGAGAGATAAGAAAATAGCAATGGTGTCATCAAACGTCCGGGATGATGGAAATCATCTCGCAATGCGTTGGAAAGGTGTTAGTCGTTTCCATCGACAACGGATCCCGTGCACCAGGGGTATCTTCTTTTGGCGTGGGGAACCATAAGAAACTAAATAGGGATCGTGGTAACAAAATCAAAGGTGCACCCACTGAATTCACTGTAGCTCCGCCCCTGCTTCCTACCGAATTTAACACCTCAAAAATACAGGTCAATAGAAAAGAGATACCAAACTGAAGTCCAAGGCCTGCTAGGAGTCCAAGCAGCAGATGCCGCACTTCCCGTGGTGGATATACTGTTTGAGTGCTAATCTCACGCTGCTCATTATCTGGATGACTAACTAACGAAGAAGCATGACTGGTGTGTTGTGTTGGCCGTCACCACACCAGCTAGGTTGTCAGTGCTCTGAGACGTTATACTTATGAAAACTTCCAAATATCGCGCCGACCAATATTTTCTGAGTTGGTTCAGATGCTTCCACGCCTTGCCCTGAAATATACTTCCTCCGTCCCTAAATAAGTGTCGCCGTTGGTGTGCGTCTTGCACAACTTTGACTTCGATTTGTAGAAAAATCGTGTAACATTTGTGTCTCCAAATAATTTTTGTTAAAAAAACTAGATTCAAATATCTTTCCAATGATACTAATTTTATATCACAGATATTAATATTTTTAAATATAAAATTAGTTAAAGTTATTTCTCGGAAAAACGCAAAAGCGACACTTATTTAGGGACGGAGGGAGTAGATCATTACATTTCTGCCAGATGCACCATAACACAGCAACGCACACAGTTCAGAACTGTATCTTTCTTTGTTGCTTACCAATCAGCGACCACTAAACTCAAAGTCAACACCCACTTTTACATCCATAAAAGTAGTGATAATTCCCCAAAGGTTGCAAACAATAATGATCAAAGAATCGTTCCAAAACATAGTGTAATCAAAGAAAAGATGTTCAATTGATTATAAGGCCAGTCTCAATGGAGAGTTTCATCTCTCGGTTTCCAAGATATGAAACTTTGGCATGAAATAGATATCTTCCTCAATACACAGTTTCATTGCACAGTTTCATAGGCTCAAGAGTCTCACATCATCCTCTTTCTCATTGCATGGTTTAAGCTGCATAGTTTCATGGTGAAACACTATTTTTGTCTCAATGGGGGGTTTCACACCGTTTCCAATGCATGTGAAATAGTGCACAAAGGTTTCACCATGGTGAAACTTTTTCCTTCTCTCTCCTAGAAGTTTAATGGAAAAAGTGAAATTTTCTTTGATATGACGCTGCATTTAATGTGCATGAAACACTCATGAAACTCTCATTGAGGCGGCTTAAGAAACATGATTGAACTCGGGAAGGGACAGCGGGCTTCCAAACAGCTGGAACATTAATTATCTGGCTTTACTCCTGTAAAGGCGATCAAGGACTGAACTCCTCATCGGTGAAGAATTTCAAGATGTTTGGCGTCAAGCAGTGGTCTCATCTTTATTATGATGCTCATGAAGTCATCAAGCATCATGGTCGCAAGAAGGTGGCATGCTCACCGGTCACCGCTGATGGAGAGTAGTGTGGAGTATATATGTACATTTGGCCCGGTATTTTTGGCCCGGTCCGTGGCCCGTTCGCCATTTGGCCCGGTCCGTGGCACGCCCGTCCGGTGTGTAATGCGGGCCCGCGGGCGGCATCGGCCCGATGGCGGACGGGCCATGGGCCGTCGCCTCGACCGAGGCACGGGACTGGTCGGTCCGGTGGAGAAGGCGGCCCGTGGTCGGCCCGTGATAATTTCATAAGAGCAGCCCAACAACAAGGAAATCAGCCCAACATCCTCCACTAACAAAAGAAAACGAAAAATCCCATCCGTATCCTATCCTCCGTGACTCCGTCTCGTTCTGCGCTCGTCTCGTTATCTCCTCGTCCTCTCGTTCAGCACGCGAGGCCAGCACCGGGGCGGCGGCCCGGCCGCGCGGCGGCGTACGGCGGCGGCGGCCGCCGACGCGGCCCGGCCAAGCAGCGTGGCCTGGCGGCGAGCGGGGCCGGCGGCGCGAATAGGTAGCGCGGCGGCGGCTGGCCGCGCGCGGCCACCGCGGCGGCGGCGGCAAAAGCGGGCGCGGCGGCCGGCAGCGGCGGCGGCCCGACAGCCCAGCGGCTCGGGCGGCGGGCGGTCAAGACGTTGCGGCGCGGCGGCGGCAGCGCTGGCGTCGGCGTCGGGCTGCTGCGTCGTCCGCCCGGTGGCCGCGCCGGACTGCCGGCGGCCCGGCGACCGTGGGCCGTGCCGTGGGCGCGAGAGCTCGGCCCGATGCGCGGTGTGGCGCGGCCGGGGCTGGCCGTGGACCGATGTGGCCCGACCCGTGCCGGCCCGGTCCGGCCTGATCGGGCTGCGGGCCGTCTTGGCCCGCCCGCTGTACATCTATGTGGAGGTCTTTGTATCTTTAGATCATTCACCTATTGTCACTTTGGTTGTTCGTTTGGATTCGTGCTAGAAATTAAAAGAGGAGTTCAATAGCGGTTCCCGTTTGGGTTATTTCCATTTCTCTATACTTTTTTTTTTTCTGTAAACTCTGTTGGTGATTCTTATGGGATTCATCTCGCAAGTATTGTGTATGTCGCGCCTTCCGCTCAATGATCTTGGGAAGTTTAGACTTACTAGGATCATGGATCGTTGTTGGATGCAATTCTTGATCTGTCCCTGTTAATAAAAGTGAAAGAAGAAACAAAAGGATTGGAATGAATATATGCCACTGGAGTTATAAGCCCAAATGGTCTCGTCGCTGTCATTAGTGAAAAGGATGCTCTCAGCTATCTGGACAAGGCCCTCCCACATATTCATCAGACCCTGAGACCAACGCTACTAATTAAAAGTAAGCTGCTCTGCATCCCAACAATCTGCTATTCCTTAAATTAGTGGAGTGTTTTATTTTTTAACTGAGGTCGTCCAGTTGGTTGGATCCCAAGTGTTGGAACTGACCGCTCCTGAGTTCGATCCCCATCAGGAACGGATTTACGCGTCTCATTTTCTTCTTAATGAAAAACCATCTATCTAGTTCCTCCTAGGTTGGGTCTCATTTTTTAAAACCCAAATTAGTGGAGTGTTTTATTTGGTCTATTCCTTAAATTTAATGGAATGACCTCATTTTCTATTCTTCGTGTCGGTACTAATTATTAGCTTACGAGGAATGAGGCGATGATGGATCAACTCACTCTATTCCACAAATCAAGTAAATAAAAAAAACAAAAGAGCGAAATGATGAGGACCACTTCATTCTATGAACCAAAGACCCTAAATGTCGTCAGTGGTGACAGCAGAGCAGATTTTGAACAGTAAGAGCGGTTTGTGGAGCAAATTGATGAACTGTTCCATGGTACACGCCTACAGCTAACAGCTCAACTGTTGCATAAAGCACCAGACTGCCTTGCTCTCACTGTTACAGATAGCACCTTGTGCCTCCCTGTCTCTCTTCACCTCTCGTTTGGACCTGCCCTCTTAATTCAGACAATGCGATTTTCCCTGGGAAATTAGCATCCCAAGATAAAGACCCTTATCATGCATCCCAAGTGTTACCTGGAGACGAAAAGCATCACTGTTGTTCAAATTTCTTTGGTGTCTCATTGGCACACATGGACAAGAAACGGCCATCGATCGTTGCCCTTTTGTTTCTCCCTGACGACGAACAGCAATGGCTTCCTTGTCGCCTTCGCAGGCCACTGTCGGAGTCATGCTGCACAACAGTTTCTAATTCAGTTGTTATTAGCATGAGCGTCAGGGGTGCCATGGATGCCAAGGCAGCAACTACCATCTCAATTTCGGATCATATGGCCATCGCTGTTCCAGCACTACTGTCTGCACACAGACTCGATTCAGCCTCCTGTCGTTGCACTAGTTCCTTCCTTCAATTCATGCAGACAAATTGGCAATTAGGTTTATTATTACTCTGTTGAATTATTATGATATCTAGGATAATAGGAGTGGTTTTCGTACATGAACAGTTGTTGAAATTTATGCGTCCATATGTTTTTATCTTTATTTTATTTCGGTGATGTGTACTACTGTGATGTCTATATATGCGCGCCTATTCACACCATCTCCTTTGGCGACACCATTTTCTTCATCCTTGGTGTGTGTTGGTTGCATTGCACCATGGAGATGGGGCGATCGGGAAATGGTAGCGGCGGCAAGGTGGTCACCTTCGACGACGCCGTCACCGGGAGGCGCCGGAGCGGCAGCTCCCTGTCGTCGTACCTTGACATGGGCCGGGACGCCGACGGTGGCCGCGCGACGCCGCGGCCGTTGCCGTTGCCGTTGCCGGCGCATGCCATGACGAGCCGGCGGCGCACGTACGCTGACGGCGAGCTCGACGTGTTCTCTGCCGAGCGCTACTTCAAAGGCGCAATGGACGGCGAGGGGGCCGCAAGGATGGTTTCAGTGTCGCCACACCCGCGGTGGCGGTGCAGGTGCAGCAGCCCTTCTTGGTGGAGACGGCTGCTGCGCCTGCGAGGCCGGCGGCGAAGGCCGTGGTAATGGCTAAGCCGTCTTCGACGCGCGCGTCGACGGTGAGCTTCACCACCGCGAGCTCGGCGGCGTCCAGCGCCAACAGCCAGACCGCGCTCTTTCGAGGCGGGCTCCGTCGACGCCGCGGCAACAGGTGCTGCGTCCAGGTGGGCGTGCTCATGCGCACGTGCTCTGGGAAGCGGTCGGTGCGCGTGGACGGCTGCGCGGCCAAGGAAGCCCCCGACGACGACGCCGACGCCGTGCCGGCGGCGGCGACCGAGATCGACTGGTACAGGGAGCTGAGGATGCACAAGGCCGCCCTCGGACTCTCTGGGGATGGCAACACCCACGGCCTGGTGGCCACCGGCCTCCCGCCAAGCTTGAATCTTGGTGGGACGGCGAAAGTGGCAGCCATCGGGAGGGGAGATGACAGGAGGAGACGAGAAGGAGGCCGCTGAGCTCACCTTCTCAAGTTCTACGAGGAGGAGAAGCAACTTTACTCTAGTGGCTCCGGTCAGAGCCAACGTGCCGGCGACCGGCCGCGTCGGCGAGCCCGGCGGCCGAGCAGATAAAGGTGGTCGTGGCGGTGGCGCGCACCACCTCCACGACGAAGACGATGACGACGACGACGACGCCGGGAGCGAGTCGAGCTCCGACCTGTTCGAGATCAAGAGCCTGATGATCGACGACAGCCCCTATGAGCCGAGCGAGGCGAGCATCCAGTGGAGCGTGGTGACCGCGGACGCGGCGTCGGAGCGAGGCGACCGCGTCCCCGCCAGATGGGTCGGTGGCGGAGGCGGCGCCGCTAGGCGTCCTCCTGTCGCCGGAAGCAGGCAGCTTCGGGGGCACCAGCCGGCTGGGATTCTGGCGGGCTGCGCCAGCCACAGGGCCGTGGACGTGTCGGCGGCGACGACAAAGGCCGTGCCGAATGCGGCGGGCGAGGTGGTGCCGGTGGCGACGCAGCAGCGGCGCAGTGAAGGATTTCACATGGCACGGAATGGCGCCTGACGAATTCTTCTTTAGTTTGTACTTTGTAGTCTTCTTGTGATTGTGTATACGTATTCATTCATGCCATTGTAAGTTGTATCGATGAGAGGTTTTATGAAGCACACAAGTGACACAACAACAGGAGCTGGATATGATAGATTGCAATGAATTGCATGCGCCGTTGGGCTCTTATAATCTTTGACTGAGTGGCTTTTGCCGAGAGCCCGATAAAAAGACGCTCGGCAAAAGAGCCTTTACCACTAAAAAATATCCACCGAGTGGCTTTTGCCAAATCTTTAGTTGAGCGTGGCACTCGGTAAAAGTCTATCCCGAGCGTAAAAAGTCCGGCTCCAATATTGCTAGTTGTCCGATTCTGTAAGAGCTAGCATTACTATTTTCTCCAACACGCAAAGAGGTTTTCACGTTTTTTTATTAAGATTGAGAAATAGTGAAGGGCGCGTCTTTGTATTAAGATTGAGAAATAGTGAACGATGCTACACAAATAATACAATAGGGGACCGTGTGTTATACAATCGGCTTGTTTTTCTTTAATAAAACAGGAGGGTACGAGCCCCTACTGAGTTTCAAGATACGTAGCAGGAGATCATAGGCTTCTAGTGTTGTGTTCATCGATTGATGTATGGACTTAACTCAGGTCATCTCAAACGGAATGCAATTTCTATTCTAACATAAGATGGTGCTCAAGGAGAACATACATGATTAATTCATTTCTTGTGCCAACGTAGGAGTAGGTTATTAAAAAAAGGGTTACTTGCTTACTTCCTCTGTCCTAAAAAGAGTGAAGTTTACATCGTGTTTATGCATAAACTACAAAATAAATAAATAATTACTAAAACAACTCTAATGGTAAAATTAGATATAAAAATAAATATAATATTTTTTAAAAATTTTAAATAAAACAGGATGTCTGAAAGTAGAGAGTACTATTGTATCATATTTTTTCCGGCGTCCATTGTGGGCGTGCTTCATTAAGGGAAATCGAGTCTCGATACATCCATCTGGCTCTTTGGCGAGATGCCATCGAGCGAGGCGGCACACTTACACAAATCGTCGGCTAGAACAACACTGCAAATAGGTTGTACTTAGGCTAAAACAATTGTGTGACTGAAGAAAAAGAATGGACTACTGGATCGCTGTGAGTAGTGGTGCAAGGACTACTTGTATACTATTTCATACTACAAACTTCTGTAAGTCATGACACCGTGGGATTTCGTGCTGGGGGCTTACAAGGATTACTTGAATGACCCCGAGTCATTCGATCGAGGCGAGCATACAAAAAGAAAAACATAAGGACCAAATGAAGATCGGCGAGATTTCGAGGTATATGTAGCATTACTCTCGTTTGCTCGTCCATATTGAATGGTCTCATAATATTCTAACCATTTTAAACGGTACATATATACGTGCATGCGGTCGCGGTAAGCACCTAGAGGCACCAACACATTGTGGTTTCTATACGCATGCGTTCATATCCCGCAGTGGCGTATCTTGTACTACGTGGCGCGGTGAAAAAAAACCACCAAGATTTTTGGATGAAATGCTTGGGCGACCTTACGTTCAAGCGGTTGGCGCCATCGTAGGGGCGTCGTTGAGGGCGTTATTACTACCTACCGGCCATTTCTTCGACCCTAAGAGCGCCATTGCTACACCACGAGGACTTATGAGAAACTACGGAATTTGGAGAAATAAGCTAGACATGAAGGACTATACGTGGGGTGACCCGAGTTGTAACCTAGCTAAACGTGATTGAGCAATCGATCGTTGGATCGAGTTTTGTAAATTGTGATGTGTGGTGGTCACTTTTAAACTCTAAGTGCTTTATATAATTGAATGTCCATGTTAGTTGAATGTTAAATTGTGATGCATGTTCAAGATTTATGCCAATATTCTCTTATTTTATTATTTAATATGTGGCTTAAATCATAATTTATAATTTTATAATATTTTTGAATTATTTTTTTATTAATCCTGAATTAATTAACGTGGCGGGCTTGTAACAAAATCCGCCATAGTTAATACATTAACCATGGCGGTAGCGTAACGATGCCGCCATGGATTAATCCATTAACCGTGGCGGTTTTTGTTAAATGCCGCCCACGGTTAATCGATTTTCCATGGCGGGCATGGTGTCGCCCGCGGTTAATCGAATCGTTCGATTAACCGTGACCCTAGCTCGTGGCGGACACTATGCCCATGCGGAAAAAAAGCAAAAAATGCCCGCCACGGAAGTTCATTCCTGTAGTAGTGCAAACCTCCCAAGTGGCGAGCGGCACTAGCGTGTCGAACCCTTTCTGGTAGGGCTCCGGTACCTGCGTCGAAGATTTAAGCCACCCGTTGACGAGGATGCTGTCGGGCCGGAGGCACAGCCCCTGTAGTCCCGCGAGTCGAAGAAGACGAAACCACAGCTCCCTTGTATGCACGAATGCTTGATTAGACGACGGAAACATATGTTAGAAGAGACAAACAATTCTAAACTTAGGATGATCGAGCAAATAAAGCTTTGAGACTTATTTGATCGTATAAAACTCTTGTTTACATAGTTTCTTTATGTATGGCTAATTAACTAGTAATTGGGAACCCATACCAACACTGACAAGAAGTTTTTTTAACAAAAAAGTATATATAAAAAGAAAATCAAAGTTATGCTATGTGTTGCTGGCAGGGCCGTTGCCATCGCTGTGTGTCCATTAGAGCACACAGCGACCCCTGCAGCTGCAGCTTCCCTGGCCCTGGCTCTGGATCTTTATCCACGCCCGACGGCGACGCTACTGGTATTGCACCCACCATGCTTGTTGCTTGGTATGGTATCTAACACACGCCAAATCAAACTGGATGCGGGATACGGCTATCCATTGTGATTGTGCTCAATCCTTCTAGACACTGAATAGACTCCATCTAGAGAGAGATTGTTGGGCAGGCTCCTGTGGTTTTCGGTCTAAGGTCACAGGTACTATTAGTACATTTATTTAAGAGGAGGCATGGACATGGAGGATGAGAGTTTGGTTATTAGGCCTTATTTGGTTCCTTTAGGACTAAGCATTAAGGCTCGGTTTGGTTTCTTTGGGACCAGTGACTAAATACTAAATTTTAGTCTCTAAATTAGCAAAACAATGGACTAATTTTTAGTCTAAGGGCATGTTTGGTTCCATAGACTAAGGACTA
Source organism: Hyparrhenia diplandra (assembly GCA_015847255.1). Taxonomy (NCBI): domain Eukaryota; kingdom Viridiplantae; phylum Streptophyta; class Magnoliopsida; order Poales; family Poaceae; genus Hyparrhenia; species Hyparrhenia diplandra. The sequence goes on along the minus strand of JADLZK010009115.1, from coordinate 8,662 downwards.
GGGACTAGTTAGGGACTTATTATTAATCTCTAAAGATGTTTAGTTTAAAGGACTAATGAGGGACTAGAGCTGACGACTGACTAGTGCATGCACAAGTGCACAAATGAGTTGACGACTGACAAGAGCACAAAGTAGTCTCAATTAGACTCTCAAGAGAGGCTAATGGACTAGGGACTAGTTGAGACTAAAAATTAGTTCATTAGTCTTGTTGTTGGATAAATTAGGGAATAATTGAGGCTAAAAATTAGTCCCTAGTCCTGTAGGAACCAAACATGGCCTAATTTAGTTCTTACTTCAATAGACTCTTGGAAGGGGATAGGGACTAATTTTTTAGTCTATATATATATATATATTAGTCTCTACTCCCTCTAACCAAACAGGGCTCTAAGGACTAAATTTTAATCACATTTAGTCCCTAAATTACCAAATAAGAAGGGACTAGAGACTAGTTTTTAGTTTCATAGTCTCTACTCCAATAGATTCTTAGGAGAAATTTGTGGTAATTTTTAGTCCCTATTAGTCTTTAGTCCATAGTCCGCCCTTATCCAACCTGCTGTTGTGCTGCGTACTCACTCACCCCCAAGACAAGTGTGTGCCAGATCCCTCCCGTCACTGTAGCGCATTAGGACTTCTGCAACAAGATCAGCTACTCATCTGTTCGACCGTTTGTTCAGGCAGGCGCATCACCACGTTGCTGTCCAACAGCTCTTCGTCTGGGTCGCATCCACTAGCAACCGCTTTTACACTTGTACACATCATACAAGGCTTCCTTTCAAGAAATTATACTGGTCGTGGCTGAACTTCATCCACGGATCAGCAGCACTGCACACCTACAACAGGCAGCTTCACCGCTGCTGCTGCATTCAGGGGGGGAGAACAACCTGCAACGGGTCGCCACATTTTCTTCACATATAAACGTTTGTGCACTTTCATTCATCAGATTGAAAACAAAAACAGGACATGCAAAATAATATCTGCATGTATGTATTTCAGCCTAGTGCTCCAGTTCGTTACAGGCTTCTTACAACAAAACCTCTCATTCTCTATCCCACCACTCTCAGTGAGATCAAAGTGGATACCAATTGAACAACCTTTACAAACTTATACAAAAAAAATAAAATGCATCCACCAACTTTATTATTGTTTATTAGATGAGCTACAAAGGAAGCATGGACCAGGACCTGGGATCAAACTATGCTGAGGCTGGTATTCTTATTGCCATCACTTGGAGGAGCCATGGCCTATCCATGTCTGGATCGATAAAAGTGTGTGCAAGGAACTGCTCTGCTTCAACATCTAGCAATTGTCTACACCAAGTCACCCGGTTCGACGTTTGGGCGCCTGGCCCTGAGCACCTGCAGAGAAATAAGTATACTAGTGTCAGCAGATAGCACTGCAGTTTATGCTCTACATCATCCATCCCGAACACACCAGATTCACAAGAACACAATCGTATTACAATCAGAACGACCAAAAAGCAAGTCAATAGTCTTCATGAGGATCACTTTATGCTAGTGACAAGACAACTGTGGAGTCCATTGCAACATTAAAGGATGATATCACTAGCTCATAATTAAATGGAATTGTCCAGTTACCTGTACTCATAAAAGCAAGCAGTTCGCTCATTCTCGGATTTGTCCCAGTTATGCCACCCAGAAGGCTTAATGCATCGATCCATAAAAGTGTATGCAAAGACAACCCTTCCAAACGGCCCCCCATGGCCGACCTAGGAACATATATCCACCATCTCCATTTCCAGTAATAGTACACCTGAAGTGTCAAAACAAAAGGAGCAAAAACAGCACATTAATAATGCTAAAAAGCAATTTCGCAATAATAATAATAATAATAATAATAATGCTAGAGCAACATTCTAAATGTTCTCATAAAACACATCAAGCAAAAAAAGTTTCAAAAAATATGAAAACAGTTGAGTGCCTTATTAAACAAACTACATACACCAGACTCACCTCAAGAATACATAGCCAGTAGATTCTGATGTGGACTTCCGGCTATGAGCAGTAATAAATCCTGCTGCTTTGCAATGGATATGGCAATGTTCCATAAGGGCGATAGAGTTACCAAAGATGAAGTCACAATGGCCTTCAATATAACAGTCTCTTAAGTACTGTTTTCCGTAGTGTAAGTATAATGTGTCCTGTTAAATTTTGATTGGAATTAGAGTTTCCAAAAGTTGTTAAAAAGTAGTGCTGATTGCTACATCCTGGTTGATGAGGTGATTTAACAAGGAGCTGAAGAGACAGACATACTTGCCAACCAAGGAACCTGCAGTTGTAGAATGCACACCTATCCGCGGTCACCCGGACTGCAACTGCTTGCCCTGAGCCCTGTATCATGAGTAGCACACATCAACTTCCCATCTCACACCAATAGCATGATCTTCTGTTTCTGCCAGGAAAAGAAGCGAAGAACCAAACCTGGGGAGCTGTGTTCTCAAACGTGATATTCTCTGCAATGAAATCCTCCCCCTCAACAATGAAAGTACCACAGCCGAACGTTCCTGTTCCTATAACCCTGGATGTCTTTATGAGAGAGAAAAAAAGAACAGCACAGTTTATCATCATGAGATATAAATAAGAATTATTCAAAATGTTAAGCACATTTCGAGCTGTGCTGAGAAGTAAACTCATGGGGGTGTGGCTGCACAATTGGCTATTTGAGTATCTGTTTGTACTTGATAAAAATTGATGAAACGATGTGGGAACAGTTTACCGGTTGTCTCTATATATGCACAATTGTCTCTGCTTATAGGCTGGTATGTAAAGGAATGGAAAGAAACATAAATCTTATCTTATAATAAATAAAACCCCAAAGCCTAAAGGTTTGTATGACTTTGATCAAACTATGTGACGGAAACTAAGAAAGGTTCATGCGTGCAAGCCTGAAACCCATGTAATTATTAATTAGTAACTAAGGTTTACGTTAATCAGCTGAGCTAAATCGGGTCAGGCAACTGCAGTCTCTGGAACCTAATATGTGCAGCACAAGCACACAAGCCTGCCGGGCATTACATCAAACATGACGCAAGCAAGCCGGAGAGAGAGGAAGCAGACGCCGCCACCGGCCACCGCGGCATACCTGTGAGTGCTTGATGCGCGTGGCGGTGTTGTCCCACGACACGACGGTGGTCTCGGGCGAGGCTCCCGCGACGGTGATGAAGTTCTTGGTCTTGGCGACGTAGACGGGCTCCTGTAGACCCCCGGCGCAAGGCGGATGACGACGCGCGCCCGGTTGCCCAGCGGCACCGCGTCCACCGCCGCCTGCACCGTGGGGAAGCACTCCCCGTCGCCGCCCTTCCCCGGCGGTGCCACCTTCAGAACCCGCCTCACCTGCTGCTGCTGCTGCGCCATGGCAAGAACCGGCGGGCGGATCGGGAAGACGACGGCTGCTTCGGCTTGGCGCGCGTGGTTGGTGTAACAGGGCAGGTGTTGGAGCCGCGTGGACGGACCAGCTTGGAATGGAAATGAGAGGAGAAAACCGGCGGAGGAGGGCTTAAATGGCGGCCGGTCAGCGGTTTTGAATCCACACGGACACGGCCACAGCAAGACGGAGAGGCCGCTTCTGCCGCTGCTATGGGCAGTGGTTGCCAAACTCCACAAGATTCTTTCAAACAACAACTAGCAACAGCTATTAGTTCAAACGAACCGTTGACGTGATTGGCTCACAGATGGATGGGGTCAATTTTTGAGAAAAATCTGTTGTCATTTTTTGAAGTTAAATACACGGGCGGCCCCTAGCCTTGTGGCTCTTTTGCCACTTAAGTTCACGAACTTGCAAAACTAAAATCTTACCCCTAACTTATTATGTCCAAAGAGCTCCATACCACTTTAATGGCTGCTGACTAGGATGAAATTTTATAAAGAACACCCACAATCATCCCCTAAACATACCTGTAAAGTGGGAAGAGGCGACACGCCGATAATTGTCTTGCATCGCGAGGTAACAATCCCAACTTTTGCATTCCTACTCATTAGCAAGGGCATGTTGAATTGCGGCATAAAGCAAAGCAAGTAACTTTCGACCATCTCAAAGAACTTGATAAAATGACGCTTTCATTTTTTTTGGGTGCGGCACAAGGAAAAATTTTCCCACTAGAGCTATCAATCGATATTTACGCCCCATGGAAAACTGGGGACCCCTTGTGTGTGAATTAGAGACTATAGCAACTAGAATTGTCAATAGGAGGCTTGCCGACAAGTAGAGCTAGAGCAAACGTATTTACGCTTTGTTATTTACTAACAAGTTGCTCTAGTGATTTTGTAGATTTTTTATTAGGCTATTCACCCCCCCTCTAGCCATTTAGGACCTTTCAAGTGGTATCGGAGCCGTGGTCACCATTTTAGCAAGGAGTAACACCCTTCGGTGCAAGATATGGCTACTATAGTGTTCAACCATGTTGGGGGAAAGCCACCTCACTTTGATGGTGAGAGTTCTTTTGATCATTGGAAGAGAAAGATGACCATGTACCTTGGATCGATACATGAGAGAGTATTGGGGGTGACGGAGAATGATTATGTCATTCTTGATCCCACCAAGCTCACCGATGAGGATAGAGCAAATCGTACTTACAATCGGATGGCACTCAATACCATATACCCCTGTTCCGCTAGGCGGGCGCCTAGGCGGATTTAGTCGCGCCTAGGCGCTAGTCGTGAGTGCACCGTGGAGACTAGGGGTTATCGGGGGTCCTAGGCGGGCACGGCGACTAAGGCGGCGTCGGGCGGCGATTCCTCCCGGTCGGCGGCGCGCGCGGCGCCGCAGGCGCCGCGTGGGCGGGCGGCGGACGGGTGAGGCGCGTTATTTTGGCGACGGAAGCGGAGCACGGGGCGGCGGGGAGCGGCGTGGAGTCGTCCGGTAGCGGGGAGTAGTGGGGTCGGCGGCGGAAGGATAACACCGGCCCCGCCCGTTTCCCGCTCGCGAAGCCACTCGCCCCCCCGTGCTGAAGGTCGACCCGCTCGTCCGCGCGGCGCCGCTCCTCAAGCCAAGCCGCTCCGGGTCCTCCTCCCCACCCCGGCTCGCCGGTCCTCCTCCCCGCCGGCCGCTACTCCCCTCCTCCCGTCGGCCTCTTGCTCCTCTTCCCATGAAACTCTTTGCTCCTCTTCCCCGCCGGCTCTTTTGCTCCCACGCCAGGTTGCTTCCAAGCCTCAAGGTGAGTCATCCCTCTGCTCCCGGTCTCCCCTCTTTCTGCTTTGAGTTGTCTTGGTGATTCTTGAATTGTGTCTTGGTGATGGCCCGAATACGCATGGCCTAAGACCCGGATCTGCTATGTAAATCTTTTGAATCTGCTATGGCCCGTGTATAGGATGTATAGGATGAATCTGCTATGACCGAATGTATAGGATGAATAGGATGGTGATGACTGATGACTGAATGCTTTGAATCACTTATTTCGATTCTTTGTTGGTCTGAATGTACCTTTCACTAGTAATGCTTTGCTCTTGCCCTCTTGCATTTTCGGTTTGTGATTGCTTGAATGTATAGGATGTCAACATCGGAAGTGCGGCTGAAGCAAAGGGGTCCCAATCTTTTGAAAAGGAATTCCGATGATATTGGATGGCAATATGGTGTTCTTGTTGATGCTAACAACAGGGATAAGGTGAAGTGCAAGTTATGTGGGCACCGGATGGGGGAGGGGTTTATAGGTTGAAGGAGCATGTGGCTCATATTCCGGGCAATGTGAAGAAATGCTCGGCTACAACAAGAGGAGGCACGGGAGGCTAAAGAGAAGTGCAAGGCTGCGATAGAAGCCGCAAAAAGGAAGAGAACCGAGAAGGCGATTAGTGAGATAGAACTTAGACAAGAAGTGAAAGTGTCTAGAGTTGGATCATAGTCACGGGGGGTTGGAGTGTCTAGAGTTGGATCACGGGGGTAGGAGATTCCGAGGAAGTCACTTGTATTGGAAGTTGAGCCTCACAAGTTAGGACCAATTGACAAATGGACAAAAGCTATTGATCCTAGCAAGACTGAGTCTTACAAACAACGGCTGAACAAAGCACTTCAAAAAAAGAAAGATTAAATGAGGTGTACAAGTATATTGCAAGATGGTCTTATAATCGCGGTAATTTGCTTTGTCCATTACTGCTCTTTATTTGCTTTTTAAAATGATGATAGCTCTTTGTTATTCTGTCTTGATTTGGCTCTTTTTATATTTATGTGCAAAGAATAGCTTTCAATGCATGTGACAATGATGACTTCACACAAATGTGTGAAGCCATTGGGCGAAGATGGACCTGGATTTGAGCCTCCAAGTGATGATTTGTTTGCGAGAGAGATTCTTTGGATGAAGAATATGCAAGGACCAAGACTATGATGCAAGAGCGTCAAGCCGAGAAGTTGAAGAATGGGTGCTCCATTATGACTGATGCTTGGTCGAGATAGAAAGAGGAGAAGCATAATGAACATTTGCACTAATTGTCTTTGAAGGAACTGAATTCATCAAATCCGGTTGAGATGTCATCACGTGTTACACACTAGTGAAGTCATCTTCGAACTAGTGGACAAAGCAATTGAAGAATTGGGGCGAGAAAATGTGGTGCAAGTAGTGACCGACAATGCCTCCAACAACATGGGTGCAAAGAAGCTACTTGGTGAGAAGAGACCACAAATATTTTGGACATCTTGTGTAGCCCACACAATCAACTTGATGCTCCAAGGAATTGGTAACTTGGCTTGGTTCAAGAAGGTGATTGACCAAGCTAAGGCCTTTACCATATTTGTCTATGGCCACACAAGAACATTGGGTGCATGAGACACTTCACGAGAGAGGAAAGACGTAGTGAGGCCAGGAGTGACTAGGTTTTGCTTCAAACTTTCTCACTTTGAACAGCATGCTAGAGAAGAAGGACCACCGAGAAAGATGGTGGTATCAAGTAAGTGGGAGTCAATTAAGGATACCAAATCAAAGAAAGGAAAAGATGCCACAACAACTATATTGAGTACAACCTTTTGGAGGGATGTGAAGCTAATGGTGGCTGTTTTTTGAGCCATTATTCAAAGTCCTTCGTTTGGGCGATGGGGATGCGAAGCCATCCATGGGTTTCATTTATGGAGAACTACTAAAGGCAAAGAGAGATCAAAAAGGTCTATGGCAATGAGCCGGAAAAATTCAAGGATGTCATAGCTGTTTATTGAGAGGAAGATGGTTTTGGAAGACTTGATGAACCATTGCATATGACAGCTTATTTGCTCAATCCATACTATAGCTACACTGACTCATCAATTTTTGATGAGCCCAAAATGAACGTAGCATTTATAGCTTGTGTTGAGAAATTTTATTATTATGATGAGGACAAGCAACATCAGGCTGCCAACATTGAACTGAAAAAGTTCCAAAATAGAGAAGGGCCATTTAGCAAGAAGCTAGCAAGGACTTATGAAGACTTTGAATATAATCCAGGTAGAGGTACATGTTAGTACATGGCTGTTTGTTGTTTTTAAACATGGTTGTTTGCTTGTTTTCTAACATGTAGAGGTGATTTTCTTTTGTTTTGACCTCATGGTGGCGGTTGTATGGAACTGAAACACCGCTTCTGAGAGGATGGCTACAAGAATCTTATCTTTGACATCAAGTGCTTACGGTTGTGAAAGGAATTGGAGTGGGTTTGAAGGGGTTAGTACCTTTCTACTATGAACATTTCAGCAACACTAATCTTTAAATTGCACTAATCTTATTTTATATTTGTAGATACACACTAAGAAGAGGAATAGGCTTACTTGCAGCCCGCCTTGAAAAGTTGGTGTATGTCCAATTCAACAACAAATTTGCTTACTAAGAGACAAGATATCAAGTCAAAGAAGATCAGCGATGTTCTCTTGTCTAGTGCAACAACCTGAAGCTCAAGGTTTTTCTCCATGAGGGTGGGGATGATTGTGCATTAGTTGTCTTTAGAGATGAGGAAGATGAGGATGAGATGGAAGGTACAAGGATACCTTGGTCTCTTATTGGAGAGGCAAAGGGGAGCGCGAGAAGAAGAGCAGAGGCGTTCAAGTGCAAGACTAAAGGAGCTGTATGAAGGAGAAGAATTTGAGTCCGAAGATGAAGAGTATGATGATGGGATCTACAAAAGATGAAATATGAACTGGACCATCTCCATCCTTGGTCTTATAATTTATGAACTAAGAACTATATTACTCTTGTTGTGTGCTATGTCATGTGTGTTGTGTGACTGAAGTTCATCCAACTGAACCGCTTTCTTGTTGGTACTTGTATGAACCGGTATCATGCCTTTTATTTTTTAAATTGTGTTTGTGCTTGTGCTTGCTGCCATGTGCTTGTGTAGTTGTGTTTATGCTTTAAAATCTCTAATTATTGGCTGCTCATATCATACAAAGTGCTTGGGAGGTGGCTGGAATCATTGAGATAAGTGTCAACTTCTTGTTTCCTACTTCTTTTCATTCTTGCTTCTTTGTCTATTAACTAGTATTCACTATTTACAAGATGTCAAAAATGTGTTGTAGGACAGCATGAGGAAGGAACTTGGAAGACGACCACCAAGGTCAGGTATGTCTACTAGCCCGACTATAGTAATTACTAGTGGCGATATATATTCAGCTATATATATGGAAGTAATTATTGAATTCTTTGATATATATTCAGCTATATATATATATATACATTATGCTAAATTGGCAAAATGCCAAA